>OY759162.1:962216-1622375 GCA_963662125.1 Diplazon laetatorius | reverse complement strand
TCGAAAATTCGAAATTTCGACTTTGCGTACACGCACTCTTCCCCGAAGCCTTATCTTCTCGAAACGAACAAAATGGTTTTTTGGCCATAACTTTTTTTCTATGGGTCCGATTGAAATGATCTTTGTTTTGGCGTGTTCGGGGGGACAAATCCTATCCAAAACACCCGTTTCGAAGGTCCATTGCTCGAAAATTCGAAATTTCGACTTTGCGTACACGCACTCTTCCCCGAAGCCTTATCTTCTCGAAACGAACAAAATGGTTTTTTTGGCCATAACTTTTTTTCTATGGGTCCGATTGAAATGATCTTTGTTTTGGCGTGTTCGGGGGGACAAATCCTATCCAAAACACCCGTTTCGAAGGTCCATTGCTCGAAAATTCGAAATTTCGACTTTGCGTACACGCACTCTTCCCCGAAGCCTTATCTTCTCGAAACGAACAAAATGGTTTTTTTGGCCATAACTTTTTTTCTATGGGTCCGATTGAAATGATCTTTGTTTTGGCGTGTTCGGGGGGACAAATCCTATCCAAAACACCCGTTTCGAAGGTCCATTGCTCGAAAATTCGAAATTTCGACTTTGCGTACACGCACTCTTCCCCGAAGCCTTATCTTCTCGAAACGAACAAAATGGTTTTTTTGGCCATAACTTTTTTTCTATGGGTCCGATTGAAATGATCTTTGTTTTGGCGTGTTCGGGGGGACAAATCCTATCCAAAACACCCGTTTCGAAGGTCCATTGCTCGAAAATTCGAAATTTCGACTTTGCGTACACGCACTTTCCCCGAAGCCTTATCTTCTCGAAACGAACAAAATGGTTTTTTGGCCATAACTTTTTTTCTATGGGTCCGATTGAAATGATCTTTGTTTTGGCGTGTTCGGGGGGACAAATCCTATCCAAAACACCCGTTTCGAAGGTCCATTGCTCGAAAATTCGAAATTTCGACTTTGCGTACACGCACTCTTCCCCGAAGCCTTATCTTCTCGAAACGAACAAAATGGTTTTTTGGCCATAACTTTTTTTTCTATGGGTCCGATTGAAATGATCTTTGTTTTGGCGTGTTCGGGGGGACAAATCCTATCCAAAACACCCGTTTCGAAGGTCCATTGCTCGAAAATTCGAAATTTCGACTTTGCGTACACGCACTCTTCCCCGAAGCCTTATCTTCTCGAAACGAACAAAATGGTTTTTTGGCCATAACTTTTTTTCTATGGGTCCGATTGAAATGATCTTTGTTTTGGCGTGTTCGGGGGGACAAATCCTATCCAAAACACCCGTTTCGAAGGTCCATTGCTCGAAAATTCGAAATTTCGACTTTGCGTACACGCACTCTTCCCCGAAGCCTTATCTTCTCGAAACGAACAAAATGGTTTTTTGGCCATAACTTTTTTTCTATGGGTCCGATTGAAATGATCTTTGTTTTGGCGTGTTCGGGGGGACAAATCCTATCCAAAACACCCGTTTCGAAGGTCCATTGCTCGAAAATTCGAAATTTCGACTTTGCGTACACGCACTCTTCCCCGAAGCCTTATCTTCTCGAAACGAACAAAATGGTTTTTTGGCCATAACTTTTTTTCTATGGGTCCGATTGAAATGATCTTTGTTTTGGCGTGTTCGGGGGGACAAATCCTATCCAAAACACCCGTTTCGAAGGTCCATTGCTCGAAAATTCGAAATTTCGACTTTGCGTACACGCACTCTTCCCCGAAGCCTTATCTTCTCGAAACGAACAAAATGGTTTTTTGGCCATAACTTTTTTTCTATGGGTCCGATTGAAATGATCTTTGTTTTGGCGTGTTCGGGGGGACAAATCCTATCCAAAACACCCGTTTCGAAGGTCCATTGCTCGAAAATTCGAAATTTCGACTTTGCGTACACGCACTCTTCCCCGAAGCCTTATCTTCTCGAAACGAACAAAATGGTTTTTTTGGCCATAACTTTTTTTCTATGGGTCCGATTGAAATGATCTTTGTTTTGGCGTGTTCGGGGGGACAAATCCTATCCAAAACACCCGTTTCGAAGGTCCATTGCTCGAAAATTCGAAATTTCGACTTTGCGTACACGCACTCTTCCCCGAAGCCTTATCTTCTCGAAACGAACAAAATGGTTTTTTGGCCATAACTTTTTTTCTATGGGTCCGATTGAAATGATCTTTGTTTTGGCGTGTTCGGGGGGACAAATCCTATCCAAAACACCCGTTTCGAAGGTCCATTGCTCGAAAATTCGAAATTTCGACTTTGCGTACACGCACTCTTCCCCGAAGCCTTATCTTCTCGAAACGAACAAAATGGTTTTTTGGCCATAACTTTTTTTCTATGGGTCCGATTGAAATGATCTTTGTTTTGGCGTGTTCGGGGGGACAAATCCTATCCAAAACACCCGTTTCGAAGGTCCATTGCTCGAAAATTCGAAATTTCGACTTTGCGTACACGCACTCTTCCCCGAAGCCTTATCTTCTCGAAACGAACAAAATGGTTTTTTGGCCATAACTTTTTTTCTATGGGTCCGATTGAAATGATCTTTGTTTTGGCGTGTTCGGGGGGACAAATCCTATCCAAAACACCCGTTTCGAAGGTCCATTGCTCGAAAATTCGAAATTTCGACTTTGCGTACACGCACTTTTCCCCGAAGCCTTATCTTCTCGAAACGAACAAAATGGTTTTTTGGCCATAACTTTTTTTCTATGGGTCCGATTGAAATGATCTTTGTTTTGGCGTGTTCGGGGGGACAAATCCTATCCAAAACACCCGTTTCGAAGGTCCATTGCTCGAAAATTCGAAATTTCGACTTTGCGTACACGCACTCTTCCCCGAAGCCTTATCTTCTCGAAACGAACAAAATGGTTTTTTGGCCATAACTTTTTTTCTATGGGTCCGATTGAAATGATCTTTGTTTTGGCGTGTTCGGGGGGACAAATCCTATCCAAAACACCCGTTTCGAAGGTCCATTGCTCGAAAATTCGAAATTTCGACTTTGCGTACACGCACTCTTCCCCGAAGCCTTATCTTCTCGAAACGAACAAAATGGTTTTTTGGCCATAACTTTTTTTCTATGGGTCCGATTGAAATGATCTTTGTTTTGGCGTGTTCGGGGGGACAAATCCTATCCAAAACACCCGTTTCGAAGGTCCATTGCTCGAAAATTCGAAATTTCGACTTTGCGTACACGCACTCTTCCCCGAAGCCTTATCTTCTCGAAACGAACAAAATGGTTTTTTGGCCATAACTTTTTTTCTATGGGTCCGATTGAAATGATCTTTGTTTTGGCGTGTTCGGGGGGACAAATCCTATCCAAAACACCCGTTTCGAAGGTCCATTGCTCGAAAATTCGAAATTTCGACTTTGCGTACACGCACTCTTCCCCGAAGCCTTATCTTCTCGAAACGAACAAAATGGTTTTTTGGCCATAACTTTTTTTCTATGGGTCCGATTGAAATGATCTTTGTTTTGGCGTGTTCGGGGGGACAAATCCTATCCAAAACACCCGTTTCGAAGGTCCATTGCTCGAAAATTCGAAATTTCGACTTTGCGTACACGCACTTTTCCCCGAAGCCTTATCTTCTCGAAACGAACAAAATGGTTTTTTGGCCATAACTTTTTTTCTATGGGTCCGATTGAAATGATCTTTGTTTTGGCGTGTTCGGGGGGACAAATCCTATCCAAAACACCCGTTTCGAAGGTCCATTGCTCGAAAATTCGAAATTTCGACTTTGCGTACACGCACTCTTCCCCGAAGCCTTATCTTCTCGAAACGAACAAAATGGTTTTTTGGCCATAACTTTTTTTCTATGGGTCCGATTGAAATGATCTTTGTTTTGGCGTGTTCGGGGGGACAAATCCTATCCAAAACACCCGTTTCGAAGGTCCATTGCTCGAAAATTCGAAATTTCGACTTTGCGTACACGCACTCTTCCCCGAAGCCTTATCTTCTCGAAACGAACAAAATGGTTTTTTGGCCATAACTTTTTTTCTATGGGTCCGATTGAAATGATCTTTGTTTTGGCGTGTTCGGGGGGACAAATCCTATCCAAAACACCCGTTTCGAAGGTCCATTGCTCGAAAATTCGAAATTTCGACTTTGCGTACACGCACTCTTCCCCGAAGCCTTATCTTCTCGAAACGAACAAAATGGTTTTTTGGCCATAACTTTTTTTCTATGGGTCCGATTGAAATGATCTTTGTTTTGGCGTGTTCGGGGGGACAAATCCTATCCAAAACACCCGTTTCGAAGGTCCATTGCTCGAAAATTCGAAATTTCGACTTTGCGTACACGCACTCTTCCCCGAAGCCTTATCTTCTCGAAACGAACAAAATGGTTTTTTGGCCATAACTTTTTTTCTATGGGTCCGATTGAAATGATCTTTGTTTTGGCGTGTTCGGGGGGACAAATCCTATCCAAAACACCCGTTTCGAAGGTCCATTGCTCGAAAATTCGAAATTTCGACTTTGCGTACACGCACTCTTCCCCGAAGCCTTATCTTCTCGAAACGAACAAAATGGTTTTTTGGCCATAACTTTTTTTCTATGGGTCCGATTGAAATGATCTTTGTTTTGGCGTGTTCGGGGGGACAAATCCTATCCAAAACACCCGTTTCGAAGGTCCATTGCTCGAAAATTCGAAATTTCGACTTTGCGTACACGCACTCTTCCCCGAAGCCTTATCTTCTCGAAACGAACAAAATGGTTTTTTGGCCATAACTTTTTTTCTATGGGTCCGATTGAAATGATCTTTGTTTTGGCGTGTTCGGGGGGACAAATCCTATCCAAAACACCCGTTTCGAAGGTCCATTGCTCGAAAATTCGAAATTTCGACTTTGCGTACACGCACTCTTCCCCGAAGCCTTATCTTCTCGAAACGAACAAAATGGTTTTTTGGCCATAACTTTTTTTCTATGGGTCCGATTGAAATGATCTTTGTTTTGGCGTGTTCGGGGGGACAAATCCTATCCAAAACACCCGTTTCGAAGGTCCATTGCTCGAAAATTCGAAATTTCGACTTTGCGTACACGCACTCTTCCCCGAAGCCTTATCTTCTCGAAACGAACAAAATGGTTTTTTGGCCATAACTTTTTTTCTATGGGTCCGATTGAAATGATCTTTGTTTTGGCGTGTTCGGGGGGACAAATCCTATCCAAAACACCCGTTTCGAAGGTCCATTGCTCGAAAATTCGAAATTTCGACTTTGCGTACACGCACTCTTCCCCGAAGCCTTATCTTCTCGAAACGAACAAAATGGTTTTTTGGCCATAACTTTTTTTCTATGGGTCCGATTGAAATGATCTTTGTTTTGGCGTGTTCGGGGGGACAAATCCTATCCAAAACACCCGTTTCGAAGGTCCATTGCTCGAAAATTCGAAATTTCGACTTTGCGTACACGCACTCTTCCCCGAAGCCTTATCTTCTCGAAACGAACAAAATGGTTTTTTGGCCATAACTTTTTTTCTATGGGTCCGATTGAAATGATCTTTGTTTTGGCGTGTTCGGGGGGACAAATCCTATCCAAAACACCCGTTTCGAAGGTCCATTGCTCGAAAATTCGAAATTTCGACTTTGCGTACACGCACTCTTCCCCGAAGCCTTATCTTCTCGAAACGAACAAAATGGTTTTTTGGCCATAACTTTTTTTCTATGGGTCCGATTGAAATGATCTTTGTTTTGGCGTGTTCGGGGGGACAAATCCTATCCAAAACACCCGTTTCGAAGGTCCATTGCTCGAAAATTCGAAATTTCGACTTTGCGTACACGCACTCTTCCCCGAAGCCTTATCTTCTCGAAACGAACAAAATGGTTTTTTGGCCATAACTTTTTTTCTATGGGTCCGATTGAAATGATCTTTGTTTTGGCGTGTTCGGGGGGACAAATCCTATCCAAAACACCCGTTTCGAAGGTCCATTGCTCGAAAATTCGAAATTTCGACTTTGCGTACACGCACTTTTCCCCGAAGCCTTATCTTCTCAAAACGAACAAAATGGTTTTTTGGCCATAACTTTTTTTCTATGGGTCCGATTGAAATGATCTTTGTTTTGGCGTGTTCGGGGGGACAAATCCTATCCAAAACACCCGTTTCGAAGGTCCATTGCTCGAAAATTCGAAATTTCGACTTTGCGTACACGCACTTTTCCCCGAAGCCTTATCTTCTCGAAACGAACAAAATGGTTTTTTGGCCATAACTTTTTTTCTATGGGTCCGATTGAAATGATCTTTGTTTTGGCGTGTTCGGGGGGACAAATCCTATCCAAAACACCCGTTTCGAAGGTCCATTGCTCGAAAATTCGAAATTTCGACTTTGCGTACACGCACTCTTCCCCGAAGCCTTATCTTCTCGAAACGAACAAAATGGTTTTTTGGCCATAACTTTTTTTCTATGGGTCCGATTGAAATGATCTTTGTTTTGGCGTGTTCGGGGGGACAAATCCTATCCAAAACACCCGTTTCGAAGGTCCATTGCTCGAAAATTCGAAATTTCGACTTTGCGTACACGCACTTTTCCCCGAAGCCTTATCTTCTCGAAACGAACAAAATGGTTTTTTGGCCATAACTTTTTTTCTATGGGTCCGATTGAAATGATCTTTGTTTTGGCGTGTTCGGGGGGACAAATCCTATCCAAAACACCCGTTTCGAAGGTCCATTGCTCGAAAATTCGAAATTTCGACTTTGCGTACACGCACTCTTCCCCGAAGCCTTATCTTCTCGAAACGAACAAAATGGTTTTTTGGCCATAACTTTTTTTCTATGGGTCCGATTGAAATGATCTTTGTTTTGGCGTGTTCGGGGGGACAAATCCTATCCAAAACACCCGTTTCGAAGGTCCATTGCTCGAAAATTCGAAATTTCGACTTTGCGTACACGCACTCTTCCCCGAAGCCTTATCTTCTCGAAACGAACAAAATGGTTTTTTGGCCATAACTTTTTTTCTATGGGTCCGATTGAAATGATCTTTGTTTTGGCGTGTTCGGGGGGACAAATCCTATCCAAAACACCCGTTTCGAAGGTCCATTGCTCGAAAATTCGAAATTTCGACTTTGCGTACACGCACTCTTCCCCGAAGCCTTATCTTCTCGAAACGAACAAAATGGTTTTTTGGCCATAACTTTTTTTCTATGGGTCCGATTGAAATGATCTTTGTTTTGGCGTGTTCGGGGGGACAAATCCTATCCAAAACACCCGTTTCGAAGGTCCATTGCTCGAAAATTCGAAATTTCGACTTTGCGTACACGCACTTTTCCCCGAAGCCTTATCTTCTCAAAACGAACAAAATGGTTTTTTGGCCATAACTTTTTTTCTATGGGTCCGATTGAAATGATCTTTGTTTTGGCGTGTTCGGGGGGACAAATCCTATCCAAAACACCCGTTTCGAAGGTCCATTGCTCGAAAATTCGAAATTTCGACTTTGCGTACACGCACTTTTCCCCGAAGCCTTATCTTCTCGAAACGAACAAAATGGTTTTTTGGCCATAACTTTTTTTCTATGGGTCCGATTGAAATGATCTTTGTTTTGGCGTGTTCGGGGGGACAAATCCTATCCAAAACACCCGTTTCGAAGGTCCATTGCTCGAAAATTCGAAATTTCGACTTTGCGTACACTAACTTCGTATGCAAATATAAAAATTGACGAGTTACCTTGTTTGGCGCTGACTTGATAGGTGACACTGGTTTGTACGGTAACGTCGCTGTCAGGTCGCAGAGTTATTGCCGCATCGACATCCGAATGTTTGGCCGAACGTCTTTTGGCCGAAGACGATTTTAGATGTTCGGACGTGGGTTCGGGTTCGGGTTTGGCCGAACCTTCGGGTTCGGATTCGGGTTCGTGTTCGTTCGCAGATTTTCGCGAAGTCGGTTCGGCCACGGGGGCTTCCGGTTCGGGTTCCGGACTCGGTTGTCGTTCGGTCGACGCCGTGCCGCGTCTCGGACTGACTTCCGGTGTGGGTTCCGACTTGGGTTCCGGTCGTGGCAGCGGTTCCTCCGTTCCCGGACGGTCGCGAATGTCCGGAAAGGCTCGACACGCCGGTGTCAGACTCGTCGGACGCCAACCCACACCCACCCACGAAGTTCCATTGGCCACAATCACACCCTCCAACTCTCTCGTGTCCTTCAAAATTCTCCAGTAAAACGTGAAATCCTCGGAAAAACGTTTCATCGTGTAACCCTCGAAATCAATTTCCATCGTCTTCACCGATGATCCTGCGAAATAATATTTCAAGTAGAAAGAAAAAATTTAAAAAAATAAAGATTCGTAAATAAAATTTATTAATAAAAATATTTGGTAAATAAGAAATAATTCGTAATAAAAAAACAATGATAATAAAGATTTTGCGTAAACTATATACATATATATATATATATATGAGACTGGGCATAATATAGTCTTTATATAGTTTTTGCATAATTTTTAAATAGAGACTAATTAATAATAATATAAATAAAACCTCGTTAGTAGTTCGTATTTAAAAAATCACACATAAATTATGTATACATTTCATTAGGCCCACTCCCATATTATTGTTTGTGTATAATTTTTATCATCATCAATTTATTATTACTAATTAAATACGAATTGTTTTTATTGAGAAATATTTTTATTATACAATTTTTATCACGAATCGTTATTATATAAAAAAAAAATCTTGATTGACAAAAGATGTGAAAATATTATTGGCACAAATCGTAGTGATTTTAGTGATGCGATCGGGACTCACTCTTGTTGCAACCAGGACCGAACCATCCGACGTTGCAGTAGCAATGTTTGGTGGGCGATGTGGTACCATGATTGTCGACGCAAGTGCCCTGATTTCCGCAGTCCGAATCGTCCAGACAATCTTCGCGAAATTCGCATCTTGTTCCGTGATAAAATCTGTCGCATCTGCATCTGCCGAGCAGGTAACGACCGTGACCGCTGCAATTTTCACGGTACGTCTTTCTCTCCAAAATCTGTGATCACGTTGAAAATCATAAAAATTGAATATAATTTTTCTCTTTCAAATAAAAATAAAAATAGAACAGAGTTAAATTGAATATTGAAAAATTGTATAACGAGAGTTGCATGATTGCCAGCCTTTTGCATGTGTGTGTGTGTGTATGTGTTTTCATTGACTCACGTCGATATCGGCGCACGACCAAAACCTGTAGTTCGATCCCCACTCCTTGGCCTCGCGCAACAGCCGCACCGTGCAATCGATGCAGGTGAAATTCTGCGGTAACTCGACCGGATAATTCTGCGCCCTGTTGCAAGGACGTTTATCAATAACAATAATCGAATTATTTAAAATAAAATGAAAATAATAATTAAAAAAAAAACATCAACGTTCAAGGCTGATTACGTTCGTAACACGACATCCGGCATTTTTTTACATCGTGCTTGACGGGTGAGCGTCGAGAAAAATTTCTTCGAACGTGACCGCATCGAATAAAAAAAAAATAATCGTGAGAATAATAAGAATAATGATAATAATGATAAACTCACGTGGCGTCATTCTCGACGAATTCGCTTTGCTTAGTCACCGGTGTCAGATCAACGAGAGGTCGGTCCAGAGCGTCCAATATCTGTAGCTTGAATCCTCCCTATTGAAAAAAAAAATAATAAAATAAAATAAAATAAAACAAACAAAAATATTAATTCTTCAAAAATAACTATTTTTCAATTATTATTTTTTATATATCATTCTTATATCTATGATTATTATTATTACATTTTATTATTATTATTATTATTATTATTATTATTAATTAAAATCAAAATTAGAAAACCATTTGAATTTTTCTTTAAATATCATTTTTTTCAAGGTCCCAAGAATGTCGTGAAAATATTTTCATGGGTCCTTCTCCAATTTTTTTAATTTAAAAAAATTTGTTTTCCATTGTTCTTAAATGTCAACTATTTGCCAAGATAATGAATAAGATATAGCGGTGGTGTAATGTGCGTGCGTGGAACAAGCAATGCTGCTTTCACCTGGATTCTTGTACACCTCGACACAAGTGTACTCGCATGCCTTTCGCGGTTCTATACAGAGACTATAGACATACACACACACACACACAGACCCACAATCGGTACTTTTACCCGTAAGCCTATCTGGCAATAGTCTACGGTTCTCTCCCTCTCCCTCTCTCTCTCTCTCTTACGCACAAAGTGTGTGAGAACACACGCACACGGTCAATCCGCACGAATAGCGTAGCGCATTCCTTCGCCTCGTGCGATGCTCTCTCGCGCGCCAGCCGCGTGCCTTCGCGATCCCGCCCGTTTACATGGAGACATTAAATCCCCCTGCGACCCTCCCCCCCACCCCTTCCCTTCCCCCGACATGAAATACCCAATCATGGGGTGCCAAAAAAAAGTAATGAATTTAAAAAGAAACAAAAATAGAAAAATTATCAAAGTGGGACAATCTTTTTTTTTTGTTTTTTTCTTTCAATCAAATCGTGATTACGACGAGCAATCATGCGTTGCACCGAATCGAAGGACAAGTTGCACCGGCACGGGGTCCGCAAAATAGTCGCGTTCGATGTGTCCGATAACGTGTTTGGCCCGAATGGAAAAAAAATGAAAAAAATTCAGGAAGTCTCGAATTACGCACGAGATCCGACCGAGTTTCGTTGACGCGACGACGTTGGTGTGTTCGTGCACGAGAAAGACGTATGTACGTGTCTCGCGATTAAACGTGTACGACGAACACATCGGCGAAGATTTTTTTTTCTCTTTTTTTTACTTTTTTTTTTTGCTTCTGAGGACCGCCGCGGAGAGAAAGCATCACTCGGAGACGAATCTCTCGTACCTCCATTACACACACACTTACATACACTTACACACACACACACACACACACACACACACAGCTGGTGAGTCTCTTGTCGCTCACGACGTGACTATAATTCGTGATACGTTTGAGCTTCCACGAATAATCTCTTCGACGCGAATAAACTTTCGCGATATTTCGCGGACAGGAATTTAGCAATCGTCTTTTTTTTTCATTCGCTCATTTCTTAAGGAAAAAAAATGGTACATTGTGTGTCAAGGACGTAGAGAAACATTTTTTTTCGAATTTAGGGGGATGAAAATTTTGAAAAAGTCCCATAACTTTTTTTGGGTTCAACTAGGAAAGAAATTTCGTTCACTACAAACCTTTTCACACCCGAATCTTGAAGAATGACGAAAAAAAAAATCATTTTTTTCGCCGACTAAAAAAAAATTCCCATCGAAAAACCATATTTTTTTCGATTTCCAAATGAAATCTCGGCCACTACAATCAACTACATACGTATCTCTGTGTGAATCAACCGTTGGATTCGAGTTTCTTCAAATTTCGGAGAATGAAAATTGGGCGGTGACCTTGACGATCGACAGGTCATCACGAGTTGCCTCGAATAATCAACGAAGCCCTCCCCCTCCCCCCTTCTGGTGCATTCCCACGTGGCAGGTGTCATGGCGATATCGTCAGCTCGGATAATACGGAATCTCTCAACGAGACCCCGGAAGAACCGATACAAGTCGAATAATACGAGAAGAGGGCGCAACAAGTGCCCGTCTATATATATATGTGTGTGTCCGTCAGTGCTTGTGTGTGTGAGTGTTTGTGTGTGTGTTCGTTCGAATAACGGAGTAACCCGCGAAACGATCATCGACTCTCTGCATTCCTGCGGAACGATCGACTTCATGAAGAAAGCAAAAGAAAAAAAAAACCTTAAAAGAAAACAAAGTAATAAAAAAAATGTTGAAAAAGAAAAGAAAAAGTTCTAATACCCGATTGGCCGAAAGATCGTTAATGCATTTTTCATAAATCGCTGGATATATTGCATCTAAACCCAACTGTCTATATTTAGAGGTCGTTGAAGGACGTTGCAAAAAAATAAAAAACACTCTCACGTCGATGGCAATGAGGTTTTCAATTTATGTGGCGAACCTTCGAGGGCGAAGGAGAAGGAAGAACGTGAAATAAAAAAATTAAGAAAAAAAAAAATGAGAAAGAAATTCCAAAGAGTCGAAACGCGACGATGAAACGTCGAAGCCCCGAAGCCGGGCGGGGTTCTCCGTCGTTCGAGGTCATAACGGATCTCCACGGTTGTTCGGGACGGCCACCGGCCGCGGGGATATGAATTTTCACGTGTCATCGACGCCTCGTTGCATACATTTTCTCATTTCTTCTTTTTTTTCCCCTTCGTTCTTTTCGTTTTTATTTTTCAAATTTTTTTTTTCCCGCTACTTCGTTTTCTTCGTTCTCGCTCGTTCGTGCAACTTCGAACGAAGACGCGAATAACCGCGCGGAATTTACGTTCGCGTGGCAAACCGGACAGGACGATTATCGCGGGGGGACCTTTGAGAGTGTCCGAACGTCCAATTAGCCGCGGTTTCGAACCCCCCATCTACGGTGAATAACGTTTTTGCCGAAAATTTATCGCAAATATTTGATTATTTTTTTTTTTTCGAAACCTCATTAGCACGTCTGTGTTTGAGATTAATAAAGAAAAGAAAGAAGAATATCATTTCGACGTCTTATTTTTCTTAGACGTCGGAATAATTTTTTTTTAATATATACATGTATATATATTTCTTTTTTTTTTATCTCAACACAGATACGTTAATGAGGTCTCGAGAATAAATAATTAAATAATAATAATAATAACAATCTGTTTTTAAGACAAAAAAATATTTTGAAATAAAAAAAATGAAGATGTTTCACCGGCGTTTCGCGACAATCGCTATAGCGGGATAACTCACAAACTCAAACACACACACACACAGGTTCAATACATTAAAATTCCCGAGTCGATTCGAACGACGCCGCACCTGATGGCACGCACAGCGTGACGAGGAATAAGGAGAGGGGTGAAATCGCGATGGAAGTGTTGACCATAGTGACTGAGAGACCGAGAGAATGAATACAAGAAGGCGATGATGAGTATGAGATTTATAAAAGAAGAATTTGAAAAAAGAGAGAGGAAGAGAGAGAGATAAGGTCCATGTATCTAATACCGAAAAAAAAAAAACTATCGATAGGAGAGATCTCGCAGGTGAATATTTTTCTAACCCGTCGAGATGTTGTTTTTTTTCTCAACGGGTTATTATATTATTATTGACCTCGTGTTGATTCGTAGCCCCGGTCGATATGTCGAATTGACATATGATCGCCATCGTCTTCCACGAATTCTAAACGGCCACGTCTTCGTTCACGTCGTTCACGTTCGCGGGCTGCGCAATACGGGGACTATCTACTTACGCACGTGGTACGATTTTTAATCATTATTTCTTTTTTTTTTGGCGTCTGATTTTTTTTATTATTATTTTTAATTGAAAGAATGATGAAGAATGAATGATAATAATAGCGAATGTCGGGTCTGTTGACCCTGTACAATTGAAATAAAATTCAAATTTGAAAAGAAAGAGAAAAGAAAAACAAAAAAAAATTAATATTTATTTTTTTAATTATTAATAAATTAAATGTTATTTAAAAATTCGATTAGATTAGATTTTTAAATTCTGTTGCATCAACCTACATTCTTGATCGTTATGCAGTCGAATCACCAAAACGATAGAAAACAAATAACAATAACAATAATAATAAATAGTTAAGATTCGAAAAATAAATTTCGTACGAAGAAATAAAAAAAAATGTTTAATTCGCGTAACTCGACGATTTCCCAATTCGACGATAATCGGTGTCAAATCGATGAAAGGGGAGGGGGGACTGACTGAATTTCCGAAGGGAGGTCAATTGCGTAGAACGACCTCGATAGGATCGTGAATTTCGAAAGCCAATCCGGCCGTTTGTGGCATCGCGAGGATAGCTGCCGATGGATGTGTTGCCCGAAGGTTCATCCATCGGTTCTCGGCGGTTGAAACGTTCTTTACATAGACACATAGCGTGTGGTTGTAAACGCGACACGTATGAGGTTTACGTACCGGCGTCGTATTAGCTTTAAATAAGGAGTGCACAATGGGCACGCATGTACATTTTTGGACGGGTTTGTGTGTGAGCAGGCGGGGGAAAGGGGGAGAGGATTATAGATAGCCATCCTAACCAGAGTCATCGACTGCCTACACGCATATACAATATATACATATATATTTATGTGTATTGTATAGACGTTTGCTAAATACCGAAGACTTCTTTCGTGAATAATTCAACGCACGTTGCCTTGAGAAGAAAACGCGTGTAGGCCGTCTAATGTGTGTGTGTGTGTGTGTCAGTTTAGCTGCCCACCGATATCATCGTCTCTGTTTAACTCTACCTTTGTGATCGCTGTCCATTACTTTTTTTCTATCTCTTTTCATTTATCTATTTTCCTCCTTCGTTTTTTTTTCTTTCTCTCTCTCTCTCTCTCTCTCTGTCTCTCTCTTTTGGTGTCGCAACGAGCATCAAGCCACTGTCAAAGAAGTCTGGGCTTCGTTTGTTTTTATTAAAATAAAAAAAAAGAAAGAAAGCCAACTCTGCCAAAAAAAAATTCGATAAAAATTCCGAAAATTCAGCAAATTTTTCAGGGTTTTCAATAATTTTCAGTTATCATCATGATGAATATTTGTATAATTTATTCACTTAATTTTTTGAAAAACAACTTTCGAAATATCTGAATTATTGAGGATGCAAGATTTTTTATTTGTTGAGCTTTTCTAATTAATTCCCTTTTTTTGATGATCGAAAAGTCAAATTGAAAAAGTGTTCTTAATTCGATTTTGAATACGAGAATCGAGAGGGATTATTCAAATACGAGTTTTCCACATGGAGCTGTTAATTGGCAGGATCGAGTACGAATGCAATGTTTGAATCGCACAGATAATTTCGTCGCGGCCATACAGAGATTCCTAACGCGGTGTCAACCTCGTCAAACTTGGTATTTTTCTAATGGGTTTTTCCATTTGGACCGCTGAGCACGGGCCTCGTCGTGATCGTCAACTTTTATTGCCGACTACTCGGCATCCATAACCAATCGAGAAGCTTGAAACACATCGTCGCTAATTGTACATGGTTCGATTCGCCCTTAGCCCCGTTATCGCCATCTTTTTTTTCTCCGACCAACAAGTTTCTTCACCTTGAGACAATTCAATCGTTCTGACCGCAGAATCTCGCGGATCGAGTTCTCATTTATAATAATGATGATAATAATAATATTATTATTATTTTTTTTTAATTCAAAGGTCATACATTTTGGTCCCTTGGAATATTTTATCAATTTTAATCTATGAATGATGAATTTTATTTATCAATTAATAATAATAATAATAATACTTTTCAAATTAAATTCTAAATTAATTTATTTTGGTTCTTCGGATGATTATTATCAATTTTACTCACCCTGTGGGGATAAGCCAAATGCCACGAAACGTTGAATTTACTGCCTGACAAAAATGAGGTCTTCTTGTCACCTGAAACGTGATAAATAAAAATCAATTAACGAAATTGAAATAATTAAACATGAGAATAAATAAAAAAAAAAATAAGAATGAAAAAAAAAACCGTCGTAATCGCCAAAGTTTCGGAATCCATTTATAATAATGATGATAAAGATAATAATTTTCATTTCTCACGATAGCGAAAAAAAATAAAAAGAAAAGTTATTACGAAGATGAATAATGAGAAGCACAATCTCGAAGAAGCATCTCGTGGGTTGTATCATTTTCACGAGTGAGATGAAAGTAATCGCGAGCGGTTGCGTGCCAAGCGGATAATTTTATAATTCATCGTTAATTTATAATCCCCCCCCCCTCGCGATGGTCCCATTCGCTTTCTTTTTTTTCTTCATTCCCACACAAACGTGGCCAGACGCTGAATAATTATTCCTGTGGCTGTTATCGAATCCCAACTCAGTGTCTGATGCGCAGCGATGAATTTTTTTTATTTTTTTCTTATTCCACGAGCCTCGAGCCCTTTCTCGCAATCTCTTAATTACTTTCCCGTTGTAATTACAATCTCGATTTCCCGCGTGATCTTTTAGATTCACGTGTTACGGATGCCGATGTGTCAGATAGATATAGATCCCACGTGTGTGTGTATTACTCACTCGTGTTAAAAGAAAAAAATTACGTACGCACTGTTACGCAATGCACACAGATATTACGCGTCATCCACATTTCTTTTCTCTTCTCTTTTTTTCTACTTTTTTTCCCTCGTTACTTGTTTTTTCGACTCTCATTTCGTTAACGACTTTCTCACAGTCGCGCACGCGAGTGAGTAATTTATTTTTTTGTTGCTTCTGTGATTTTTTTCTTTTCGTCCTCTTGTTTTTTTTTATTTTCCGTCGGTCACGTATCGTCCGGCTAAACTTCCCTCCCTCCGAAAAGAACATTGGCTAAAGTTATTGCAAAGACGAAGCATAATAAAAATCCGGAAGTCGAACAGAGAGAGAGAGAGAGAGAGAGACCGAGCGATCGGCGATCGTTCCGTTCGGCTGTTCTTTACACTTTCTGCACTCGGGCTGCATCGAACCGAGTTCAAACACATCGCATGCCCCCCACTCCGCATAAAACTCACCACACCACACACACACACACATCATCAAACGCTAAAAAAAACTAAACAAGTCCTCCGAAATAAAATCCCTCCGTTGAAACCGAAGAAAAAAAAATAATCCATTGGAAAAAATTTTTTTTTTATGTGACCTCCATCGAAAAAGCGTCATTGCATGCGTGCGAAACGGGCGCAAAGTGTGCGATTTCAGTCCGTAGCTTCTTTGCACCCTCGACAAACAAATTACTATTTTTTTTTTACTCTTTCCATCGTCAACGAGAATAATTAAAAAGAAAAAAGGAAAATATTTTACGTGTCACGGCTACGTGCAGTGTATATATATAGATAGTCTCGACGACACTCGAAGAAACCAACGACCCACAGCCATTCACACGGACTAATTAATTAATTAGTTGCATCCGTCCCTCGTGAAGACGGTGCATCGTCTTGATAACAAAAAGAAACAAACAAATACGAAAAAAAAAAAAATAAACAACAGCGATAATGCGAAATTCTTCCACGCGATAATTTTTTTTCAACGTTGCCATTACGTTGCAACGTGGAATATGACGTGAGGTGAGGCGACCTATGAGGGGGTTGGGGGGGGGGGGAGGCATTCCCAAGTGTTCGGATAACACTCAAGCGTGTCTAGAATTTTCTTACGACGCTCATTATTCAAATGGTTGAGAGGAAAAAAAAATTCGATGACAAAAAATAATTATTTAAAGACGTTGGAAAAACTCATCGTCCATTTCCGCAGCCGTTTTTTTTTATGTAATCTAATTTTCATCCAATTAATTTGAATCAAATCTTTTTGGTACAATTCTTCATTGATACTTTTATATTTTCCGAAATGATAAACGAATTGTGATGTACAATGAAAAAAAAAAATTAATCCGTCGAATTTTCATAGCTTTGGCTCGTCCAGGTGCGATGAACAATTTTTTATTGCAATGAGGTCGAGCTGCCGTGCGAAATTCCAAAGTCAGGTGCGGCCCGCGACTTCTTCGCGATAAGAAAACATCGAATAGAGTCGATCTACGACGGTCCCGGTTCAGGGAACGCGAGAGTTTGACCGTTCGTCGTGAGTTTGCCCGTTCCGAATTTTTTTGGGACGTCGACATATTGAAAATTCGAAATTCCGAGACGTGAACACTTTTTTTAGACTTGTGTATCTGCATTGCACATACATATATATATGTATGTGCTTGTCAGATCCGTAACGAAGTATGCGGGACGATCGGAGGAGCAGCGCGCGGCGAGCATGCTAACCTCCGGGAGGCGGGGCGCGGCTGCTGCTGCTGCTGGTGCTGCTGCCCCGCGATGCTCGAACCCGCGACGACTGCACATATACTCCGTCGGACCGTGGTGCATTCACCTGGGAACGAACGCGATATACCCGCAAACACAACAACGCGTTCCGGAGCTTCGGGTTACCGCGTCTTCGCATCGCGTAATAATTGTAATCAAAGTACGATTTTTTTTTTATTTTTATTTTTTTATTGAATTATTATCTCGCGTGTCTGTCGTTACGTCAACCGTTTCGTTGGAATTTGTGCAACGGTGCATCGGTGAATATCATTCGTACTTTAGTTATTTTTTTTTTATTCATTCTTGCTTCCTCATAGAGGAAGTTTTTTTTATTATTGTTCGTTCAACTTTGAGAGTTTCGACAATTTTATTATTTAGCAATTGGAACATTTATTATTCTCATTAAAATATAAAATATAAAATAATAATTATCATTAAAACGTTATTAATTTTTCAAAAAATTATTATTGTTATCAATAATAATATTAAATAAAATATAAGATACTAATTTTTTTTTTTTATCTGAGAGACGATCAACAAAATCTTAATATGAACCATCACCCATCTTCGTTAATAATCAAAAAAACAACAACAACAATAAATAAATAAAAATTTGATAATAAAAAAAATCTCGTGAACAAAAAAATTTTTTTTCGAACATTGAATTTAGCTCGCATTCGAAAATTTTTCAATCGAAGCCTTTTCTTGCCCCCTCCCCCCCCTCCTACGTCTTCTTTCCTCCCGACTGGGGTCCCAAGGGGCCGCGGAGGTTGCCGCACGAGTTGTCTCGGTGCACATACTTCGTTACCGCGGTCCGCGCGCGTACTCTTCGCAACCGGGTGAAAGTCTCTCGGTGTCGGACTACGTACAGTGAAACGTTTACGGTGTGCGAGAGCTCCCCGCAACGAACACACACACACACACGTCTTCGGCATTATAGTCCTGGGGGGGGGGACAGGCTGTGTACCTGCTGTAACTACACCATCAAACACACATAGCTGCGAGTGGTTGAGAGTGAGCCCCACGGGGCCAACCGGCAAACCTCATAGAGACAGTACCGACGTTCTTTAATGTCGTTTTCCCATAGTACATAAAACCGAGGAGCGTCGCACCGAGCACCACACCGTGTACGCCGGTCCCTCCAACGTTCCTTCATCTTTTATATACCCCCCCCCCTCCCACCGGACCCCACAGCAACGACCGAGCCAACGAGCTCTCTCGATGAAGAAAAAATAAAATGAAGAAATAAAAATTGAGACAGAAAGATTTATTAAAATAGAAAAAATTGAGAGAGAGAAAGATTTATTAAAATAGAAAAAATTGAGAGAGAGAAAGATTTATTCAAAATAGAAAAAATTGAAAGAGAGAAAGATTTATCACAATAGAAAAAAATTGAAAGAGAGAGAGAAATAGAGAAAAAGGGAAAGAAAGATTTATTTAAAAAACGAGAGAGAGAAAGAGAGAGAACGAGAGATTAATCAAAATGACAAGAAAAAAAATTGAGAAATAGCAAGAGAGAAAAAAAAACAATTTATAAATGATTGTTTTCACCGTTTTCTCACTATTTTATTTTTTCTTTTTTTTTTTTTTTAATTTTTCACAAAGCCACGAAATTCACGAGGAAGTGTGCACGTTGGATTAGTTTTCACTTTCTCATGACAGTCAGGCCTGTGTGTGTGTGAAAAAAAAAAAACAAAAGAAAGGAAAATAATGAGGAAGTGAAGATGGTAATTATCATTATTATATTATTTTTTAAAATTTTGTTCCTGGTGGAATGAAATTGAGGAACGTTTTGTTATTTCGTGTAAATTGTGATGTTTGAAATCAAAGTTATTTTTTCGAAGGTTCGGTTGGGTGGAAAGTTTACGAGTTGAGTCGTGGAACCGGTTCGTTGGTATATATTCTCGACTGTACTACTACACACCGAAGCACCCTCATTCATGCTGCCTCTGATACGACAAAAAAAAAATAAGGACGAAGCACTCGAATGATTTTCACTTGAATGGGCTACAAAGCCAGGAACCAACTCGATTTCTTTTCTCTCTCTCTCTATTCTTTTTCACTCGTTCATCATTATCACCAAATCGTTTTTTTTTTCTTCTACGTTTGAGAAAAAAAATTTCTCTGTCATTCAGATTTATCTAACAATACTCTACACGTCGCAATTTCATCGTTATTAATCAATTCCATATTTTTTTTTCTTCTCACGAAACTTTCGAAATATTCCGTTGGGTCAAATATTTACAACACCTGATCGGTCGAGGTCCGATCGTCGATGGGAATGGAGATGAGTTGGGGGGGGGGGGGGGATAGAAGATCGTAATGGAGCGGATCGAGCCAACCGGTCCGAAATATAACGTCACGACGATTGGAATTCCGGATTCTCAATGTCTCGAAACAACGCAGTTGGAAAAAAAATAAAAAAAAAAAAAGACGTCGGAGAATCCGGTGGACGCGTTAATCGATTTAATTAATCTCCAATCAGTTGACGGCGTCGGCACCAATTAAAAAATAATGACAATAATAATAGATACATATATCTATACATCTATTAATAATACTCAATAATAATAATAATAATAATAATTTGTTTCGGCCGATTAATTTATATTATTATTATTCATTATTATTTTCACGGATTTACTTTTAAGAGAGTAAAATCTCTGATTGTAATTCGTTCCATCGGCTCTCAATCCATTGATTCAACCTTACTGACCGAGTTAAAAAAAAATAAATAAGATAAATAATGAATGAATAAAAAAAACAACGAACCTCGTGGCATTCCGCATGGTCCGGGTGTTCTCGAGCTGTCGAGAAAGTCGAGATCGTATTTTCTCGCGGGTGGAAAAGTCAGTGCCACGTGCCCAATCGCATCCCCGACGAGAACGATAACGATCAAGGCCACCGGCCATAGCCACGAATTTTCACGTTTAATCATCGTTGAACTTTTGGAAGAAATTTGTTTTGTTTTTTTTTTTTCGCGATTCGCCAACGTTTTTTTTGACCGGTAACGATGATTCACCGTCTCGCGTGCTCGACCGACGATTGGTTTCACCGTTAAACGCAAACCACAGTCACGCGTGACCGATAGTACCCCACACTACCGTCAATCACGATCTATAAAACCGCGCACCACCGACAATCCATCAAAACTCACTCGCCACATGCACTCGACGAGTTTCAAGTTATTTTTCAAGTTAAAAAAAATTATTATGATTATTAATTTTTTTATTTAAAAAAAAATTATTGATGATTATTATTTTCTGTTTTTTTTTTGTCCTTGTGGTATTGTGGCTTTGTTTCACGACGTCCTCGTCGTCTCTTCTTTATTTCGCGTCACGCACGAATCGCGTTCGGGTTCGTCGAGATGAAATTTCAAAAGATTTTGCATCACCGAGAGATGATAAACTCGACCTTGTCGTACGAATCCCTCTCGTCAGCTATTTTTTTTTTCTCAACGATTTGTCACCTCGCTTCGTTCACTTTGTTCTGAAGTTTTTATCATCACGTTCTCTTAGCACCTCGATTGGACAGAAGAGTCGACACTCGCGTTTTTTCCACGTTCCAGAGATGGTCGGTTGTGTCCTCGATCCTGGAATTACAATAATAATGTAAAAAAATGTGTAGATAACAAATTTCAATAACAATAGTAGAACCGAACTTGAACAAGTAAATTCAAACATTCTATACAATTTTTAATATTAAAATTCAACGAAAGTTCAATACTTTCGTGTGATTGAAAATATTTATTATAAATATTTTTCAAATTATAAAATTGAATCGTTCTATAATTTAAAATATCACATAGAATGATTCAATATTCTTTTTGTAATCCTTGATATTAATTTTTGATAATTCAATAATCAATCAATTTCATAATAATTGAATATTTCATTATTTTATTATTTTATTGATGAATGAAAATTGAATATTTCTAATATTTAATCATTTTTTATTTATCATGCTGTACGAATTGCTCGAACATAAATTATTTCAAGTATGCAAGTGATAAAGCAAGACGAAGAAAAGAAATAGACAAGATCGTAGGTTCGTTATAATCGATACGTATCACGAGCTGTCATTAAGTTTCGCATACCGATCATACCCTCAACCGTCTATACATATATATATATCTATACACAAACGTGCACATTCACAACCCGGACTCCGCAATTGGTCAAGTTGCGGTTGGCTCTTTCGATTTCCGGTATCGATCGATTCGCCATCGAGGAAAAATGCATTCTCCTCGCATTGCGAGATCACGAGATTCGTAGGCTATTTTTCATCACGGACATCGAACGATGTTCGCATTGCCCGAGGCAGATTATATTAGAAAGAAAAAAAAAATCTCAACGTTCTTCCGATGTAATTGCACACGACAATAATAACGAGACGACAGAATGACCGTTCGCATTCCAGTTCACTGTTGAATATAATTAACCAAACATTGCAGTCAAGGACGTCTTTGATTATTCATCAATTTTATTATTTCGATATTATTCAATAGAAAAAAAAAAAAAATAAATAAATAACAATTTTTTAAAACAATAAAATTATCAATTCAATCCTCAATCAACGAATAATCATTGAACACAAGAATCTTATGAAATTTAATATTCAAAACGAAAATGAAAATTATAGGAATTACAGAATAATAATATTTTTTTTTCTTTCGAAAATCGTGAATTTGTTCGAAGTTGAAAACAAACGCAAAAAAATTCTGCATAGAGTCCTGCGTGATTTGCGTGGGGGTTCGAATGCCAAGGACGAACATAATCCCGGGTGAGAAACCGCTCGGGAATTCAAATACGTTTTGTGGGTGAGGCGTTTACGCGAAGTTTACTTTCCAATCGCTTCTGCTGGACGTCACGACAACGTACCAACCACACAAACCAAATACACGCTCATGCTTCACACCACAATCATTTACACGAACCAACCCCATGCATATTGGAAAAACCACGTGACATTCTTTTTCCCAACGAAATATTCCAGACGTTCTGTAATTTTAAATATCACATCAAACAATTCAATAGTCAATCTCATTTCACGATAATTCAATATTTCGAATATTTGACAACTTCAATTTTTTATCATTGAAATAAAAATGGAGTATTTTGAACATTTATCAATTTAGAAAATTTCATTATCATTGAATAAAAATTTAATATTAACCCAATGAAATTTTTTGAAAAACTCAAACGCATCGTTCCCAAAAAAAGTTTCAAAAAAAATTAAAAAACCAACGAAACATTACCTGCGACTCGTTAAAACTTAATCAATCCAGGACCTTGATCCTCGGTACCAAAAGGCACCGCACAACACAACACACACGCAGTCCCAAAATCCTTCTCCAAAAAAAAAAACAACAACAAACAAACAATCAAATAAACAAATATTCATATAAAAAAAATAAACAAAATAAAATAAACGAATCAAAAAATATAAACAGAGTCCAACCAGTGTGTTATCACTGGTATCAGGAGGCGGCCATTTTGGTACCAGCTGGTTCTCTGCCTCTCGCGATTTTTATTTCTTTTTTTTTTCGCGCGTGGGGGGGGCTCGTTGAAGGGGTTGAGGTCGGGGTGGGTGGGGATGAAAGGGGGGGAAATGTATTTTTTTCAACCACGATTGGCCACCAACTCTCGCGAGGAAGACGACGACGACGACGTGACGGAGTCGAGTCTCGTACTGGCCGGAAAGTTTCTCGACGAGGGTCTTCGTGGGTCTGTCGGGCCCCAACGTTGAAAAGTCTCCCCCCCCCCCTCTTCCCTCCTCGACGATGCCTATCCCATAAAACGTTGGTGCTATATAGATATATATGTGTGCAGCTCGAGTGTTTCTACCTGAGGAAAGGCGAAGGCGCTCACGAGCGACGACCGTGCCGTTGTCGCTCTCTGCTCCACGTTGCTCATCCCCTCCACAACCCCCCCACGGACTCACCTGCGCCTCGTCCTCGTCCCCTCTTCATTTTTCCATTTTTCATCTCGTCTCTTTCCTTTTTTCTCGCTCGAGGACGAAGAACTTTTTTTTAATCTTTTTTTTTTTTCACGACTCCATCCAGCATCTTCTCGATCTTTCTCTCTCTCTCTGTCTTGTGACGAACGCGTGCCAATGACTGTGCAAATACAATCGGCGAATTTAACAACTTTCGTGACCTTGATTGTCATTGACAACATCTTTGAAATAGTTTTTGCACGACTCGGGACAGCTTTGTGCATTTTTCATCGTCCGAAAAAATTGCCGAATTTAACAAAAGTTATTTATTATTTATTTTTTTGTGTCTCAAAATTTTAGGTAATAAAATTTCAGTCGCATTTCCTCAAATCCTAAAAGCCTGTCGAATAGAATACAAAAAAAAAACCCAAGCACACACAACGATAAATAAAAATTCAATTACCATCGAATATTAAAAAAATAAAAAAATAAATAAAAAAAATATACCAAACAAAAAATAAATGTGTAAAAAAAAAAAAATGAACCACACTCTCGTGCCACGAGTGCTGCTCGTATGAACTAGATATGCACAACGACCCTGCCGACGCTAATTGCAAAATACCATAAAAAAAAAAAGGAAACGAGGGAAAAAAAATAAAAAAAGCCCATGAGCGTGCAAATGCGTTGTGGATAATTGCCCGACGGATAACGTCGACGCGACCTTCGAATTTCATTAAATGAAAATTGTTCGAAGTCGAGCACGACGATGTTACGCGCGATATCGTGGCACTGACATCACGACCCAGAACAAACATATACATATACACACGTATAAACATAAGAAACACACGCACAGGACTCAAATGTATTTCTATAACAACCGAGGGACGACGAGTCGTTGGCACAGATCGCCGCTTTGAGATCGGAATGGAAAGTCGGGCGTTCTTGCGAGAAATCCAACAAATACCTACGCTCATCCTCCGTCACCTGTGAATCTGCGACACACACACACACACACATACACACAAAGCCAAATATGCCTGTAGGTCGCTGCTCCTAATTACAAAAGAAAAAAAAAAGAAAAAATATATCGTCTGATCAACACTCGCCAAATCCACTGATCAAACTTTTAAGGTCGTCACGACACATGCAATCCGAAATCCCTGTTGAAAAATTTTCGTTGCGTCGTAAAAATTAAAAAGTCGAGAAATTCAAAGTTTGCGAAATCCAATGGATTGCCATCGTGTAATATCGTATTAATGGCATTACAAAGAGTTAAATTGAAAATGGTAATGGAACGAAGGGGGAGTTGTTACATTAGCTTTGACATTACACACGTATTGCGAGTCGTCACGTAGGTAGCATGGGGAATATATTTGTTTCGTGCTATATCTATAGCGTTAAGATGTTTGACAGAGACAGAGCTATATATATCACCTACGTATACGTGATTGGGTAAGAGAATCGAACAGTTGGAATGAAAATTGTGTCCACCGCAAAACTAGCTCTCTCTCTCTCTCTTCTTCTCTCTTTTTCTTACACACACACACTTGTGCTTCGTTCAATGGCCAACGACCATCGCACTTGCGTGAACACGTGTGCGTGTGTAGTCATGAGCACCCGGTGATAGACCATTGCGTATGACCGCGTGCCACACGTTCCCATACCTTCCTTAATGTGTGTGTGTGTGTGTGTGTGTGTAGTTGCGCCATCGTGAATTTACGAGATTGGAAAATGATCGTGGCGGCAGGTAGTCGATACACGAATACTCAACCGTGCTGCTGCTGGCCAATAACCATACAGTGAACACCATTATACCTACCTCATGTCAGATAATAGCGATAATTATGGTTTCCATAGATAATCCGGAGAAATAACTGCATTTGTTCGTCCGGGGAAATTTTAATATCATGCTGCAAATCCTGATTGAGTTATCGACTGTGATGAAAAATTTTTTTAGATTTTGTTTATATATATTTTTTCAACTGGGACAAACTTTTGATTATTTTTTTTCATCCAATTTGCAATTATTTGTACAAGGAATTGATCGGATGAAACGAAGAATTTTAATGATAATAATGACTATTATTATTACTAGTATTAATTTGAGTAATGAATATAAATGAATAAATAAATAAAATCGTATGATTAAATGATTGTGTTATTATCGTTTATATTATAATTATTATTATATAAATATATTATAGACAACTTCAATAATAACGATAATAATAATGAATTTTTATTTATTTAATAATTATTAATTAAATTTAATTATGAAACGAGATAATTAAAAAATGTATTATTATTATAAGCCACATAGTTTCATTGCTGAAGGGCCAAATGTATAAGAATGCGATAAATCTGGTTAAACGGTAAATGCTGGTTTTATATCGGTAAAAAAAAAAAAAATAATGATAATAAAAAATCGAACCGACTATGGATATGAGAGAGATAAGGGAAGATGAAGATTTTAACGAAGCCCGAAGTTAGTTGGTAACCGTAGCTCTCTGCGGTAGGTTTCCGAATGTCATAGACTCGGACATCGATACCAGGTTACATTGGTTTCGAGAGACGCGGTACCGAAGCCGTGAATTATCCGGTCCCCGTAAGTCACGAGGAGGGAACATCGCGGCTACGACATTCCACGCTCGGTGAAAGCCTCTCTCTCTCTCACAGTGTCTCTAACGTTCTTAACCCGTCGGGGGCCACGATCCAACGCCCGAGGGGTATACCTGCGTACTCGACCAAACCGTATGACGGCACCTGTACGAGTTTCAACATTTTTTTTTTTTTATGTTTTTCAATTATTTTTCATTCGTTTTTTTATTCGACGAGAATTATTGTTTTAAATTTTTTTTTCTCATTCGACGGGAACTCTTCTTTCGAATATTTTGTTTATTCGATGAAAACTATTTTTTTTTTCAAAAATTTTTATTGGACGAGAACTATTTGAAAAAAAAAAAAATTCAACAAGATTTTTTTTTTTTTTTTTTTTTTTTAAATTCTTAAAGATACTACTTATCAGCAGACATGTGTCAAAATTCAAGCCCAATCGAACAATATTTCGAAGGTTTTGCACTCAGGAATTCGATTTTCCATTTGACGAACACGTAAACATATATTTTATTTTATTTTTTTCATTTTTTGTTTGTTTTCAGTTGCAATTAATTTTCTTGGATGAAGGAAAAATTGCGGTGATGGTGAGTGAGTCCAATACATAATATCACGTATATATATATAAGGCATGAATGACACATACAGAACATTGATCACTTGAAACGAAACGATAAACCCACTTTAAATGAAAATATTATTTGTTTGACAATTTAAATAAGAAAAAAAAAATAGCGCGATTCATTAGAATTGCAAACGATAGTTTCGAAAAATTAACAACTCGGTCAAATATGCCACACACCTCGTGGCAAAAATTCCTCGAGACAGTGGATGGTCGATAGAGACCACGGCGAGCCCCGTTATTAATGATAAACCCCTTCGCCATCGGACACACCTGCGAAATTCCCCCATCGAGCTATCCCGAGACGTTGAAGCGTGCACTCTCTTTCTCTCTCTATCTCTCTCTGTCTCTCGCCAACCTCGCAGTCTAGCAGCCAGCTAACCGTAATTACACAGTCGTTAACATCCAATTTCCTTCGTCACAATCATCCGTGAGACTCGCGACAAAAAAAAAAAAAACCTCGTGGAATCGCCCTCTGTGCAAAAACGTTGACAAACGTTTCTTTCTTTTTTCTTTTCAATCCAGTGGCACAAATTTAGGCGATGGAATTTGTCACCCGCAGCACGATTGTTGCCAAATCGGTTATTTCCTTATTATTATTTTTTTTTTTCATCGTGCTTCCGGTCGTTGACTTGAAACTTTGATAATTCGTGCGTTGACGTTTGACTTCATTGACAAGTTTTCACACTAACGCAATTCTTTTTTTTTTCTTTCATTTCTCAATTTTTTTTTCGTCATTTTTATTTTTTTTCTCAATGCGTGTGCGATACGTGAACGGAAAAAAATAAAAAAGTGCTTAAGCCTGGGTTTTGACGACGTTAGCGTTATTTGAAAAAATTGTTTTTTTTTTTTCATTTTTTATTCGATGTGGGCCGATTATAGCCGTGCGGCGTGTGCACGACCGCGCGAGAAGTCTCGAACGTTAATCTTTCCGCGCGGTGCGGCGACGGCGACGGCGGTGCAACTCTCCCGCGGGCCGAGTGCTATGTGCACTCGACTGTTTTCTTGCGCAACTGACCCCGTTCGCACTCACCGACTTTAATTTCCACCTGGTAATCGCGCGGCTTGTAGCAGCCTCGATGAGAGAGAGAGAGAGAGACAAAGATATACACAAATAAAGAAGGAGAGAGAGAGAGAGGTGAAGGAACCAAAAATGCAGGAACGCAGAGACCAACAAACCTTCCGTATGTGGTTTCAATCTTTCTAACGCAAGATGCTTCCTCAATCCTATATTATTATCATTATCATTATTATTATTTTAAATTGTTGTATTATCGTAGTGCAGTAAAATTTTTTTCCAGCATAAAAAATCTATTATTATTATTATTATTAAATTAATTTAAAATAAAATATTCGTATTATTAATATTAATAGTACTAATGATAAATTATTATATTGATAAATAGTAATAATAATGATATAACGATAATATTAATTATTATAATGATTATTATTATTACTGTACGAAATAGTATTGGCTCCCAGCATCCTCGAAAGATTCTTCGAATAATTCTCGATAATGATTTATCCGAACGATGAAAATAGCGTAAAAATGTTTTTCACAATTACGTATCGATCGTTACGTATCGCAGATACAAAGATACGAAGGTGGGAAGATTGTTTCGAAGGCTATGGTGAATGGAAAAATGAAAAGATAAGAAAAAAATAAAAGGATTTATGATAATCAAGACGAATATGCAGATGCTGCGTACCGCGGCGGTGGGTTGTAAAATAAGTACATCGTTGCAATAAGACGTGCATATGGATTCACCGACAGAGTCGCCCAAGCGCTTCCTTCGACGGTGAGTCACGCGTGCGTCCGGTATCCGGACCCGTGCGCGTGTGTGTGTGTATTATCTTATACCGTTGCGTTTCGCTCCACGCGCCGCTAGCCTTTTAAAGTCGACTAGACAGAGAGAGCATCGACTGTCACGTCGTCGTCGTCGTGGTCGTTGCAACGAGCGATGAGAATCATTGCCGGATATTGAAAAATTCAATTCCGTCGATGAAATCATTGAAAAAATCGTTCAAATATTGATCAACGTTCATTAAAGCGTTTAGAAGAAAATCTTATACGATAATATGTAATAATTAATTATTACATGATACGTAAAATATCTCATACTCGTGAGCTTGGCGTCATCCTTTTTTTATATTTCTATTTTTATTATTATTATTATTTTCATCGTGCAACGTGCGCAGCTCGATGCAACGAGACTCGCCGTGCGAGGCAATGCACATGAAGCAACGTAAATCATCGCACGCGTGAGCACGCGTGTGCCCCAGCACGACATTTCGCAATCGTTCGAGTTTTTCATGTAACGACTAAATTAATTATCCAGACCGTTCGTCTGAAGCTTCAACGTTATTACAAATAC
Organism: Diplazon laetatorius; assembly: GCA_963662125.1. Lineage (NCBI taxonomy): Eukaryota > Metazoa > Arthropoda > Insecta > Hymenoptera > Ichneumonidae > Diplazon > Diplazon laetatorius. Next base: position 1,593,082 of record OY759162.1, on the reverse strand, counting down.
TAATAATAGAAAATAAATAAATGAATAATAATGATAATGATAATAATAATATTAAATAATAATATGGAGAAGTATCCTATGGGTTTTTGTGATCAGTGAGTCGACGAACAGACAACAAAGTCATGAGGGTTTCCTTTTTTTTTTATTTTCTTTTATTTACACGTACCTAAGGAACCCTGAGGAATAATTTATTTTTATTTTTTATTCTTTGGTCATTGTGTCGTGGTGATTGTGAGGAAGCCCACCTGATGATTTTGGGGAAGCTCGTCACGTTGCCCTTGGCCGTTGTGGACGACAATGAGTCACCCGGTGCATCCGTCTGAATATCCGTCAAGTGTGAGACTTTTTTTTTTTTAATTTCTTCTACGGTTTTTAATGTCCGGTTTGGCCAAAGCGAGGACTGCGAAGTGGAGAATGGATCGATGACAGTGTCCATTAGAACTTGGCGAATCAGTCATAATTGTAGGAACGATTAATTATGGCGACCCATGGGCAGGGGAAGGGGGAAGGAAAAAATCATTGCGGACGAGCCGAAGGCGCATTACGCTGCAAGAACCTCTTACAAAATTTCGTCCACGTAATTACACGAATTTCGCATGACTCAACCGTTCGAAATCAGAGTACTCGTTAAATATCAATCATACATTTGTTAAATCGATTATTAAATGGTTTCCCATGGGCCACGGTTATTTATCAACAATTACGAGAATATAATTAAAGCGACGCAACCGTCGCACAAATATATTATATCTTATCCTATATCTCGAAAACCTTGAACGTTGATTCGAGTACAAACGTACATTTGCAACTAAATACGATTTGCAAATTATCTTTTTGTTTTTTTCTGTCCTATCGAAATAGATAATGACAGTGACAATTTCTTTTTCTTTTTTTTTTCGTTAAAACTATGAATATTATTATTATTTTTTTTCTTTTTATTTTACGTATACGTGCAGAGACTTTGGTAGGTAAAGAAAAAAACGGAAAAAAATGTAAATAATGTTTTACCTACGCGGTTGTTTTTACCATCGGTTAGTAATACAGAGTTCTGTATATGATTTTCTGTTTTTAAAATTAATTTTCTATTATCGTCGATAATTATTCTTCACGTGGTAAAACAGAGAAATTTTACGGATTTCCAAAGTATAAAGTTATGGTTCTCCGCTTATTATTATTTATTTTTTTGACGAATGTGGAGGAACAATATTTAGGCAATAGAAAGAAATAGATTTGGGCCAGCTCAAGAAAATATATTTGGGGCAAAAAAACCTTTTGAGACGAAATCTCGTTCGTAAAATATAATTTATTATGTACATCGTATCAATATAATATGATATATAAATAATATATATATATATATTATATATGTCGTTGAGTTAAAATGCATTCACAATATTTCGATCGTCCAGCCCCCGAAAGTTCGCCAACGTAATTCATAATTTTTTTTCCCATAAAAAAAAAACAACATTTTCCATAAAACCAGAATTAAAAATTCGTTTGGCAGTAAGAAATGCAACGTTCTCGTGTGACATCACTCTTCATCATAGTTCACTGTATTTACCATCACCATTTAGTCTCTCGGCGTTTATCAAACTTCGAGATTGAGATAAGAAGCCACGAATACTCGCAATATTTTGTTAAGATTTTCCGTCGTCTTCAAATCGACGTTTCGGCGATTGTCACCCGTTTGATGCCAAAAAGACGGAAATTTGTAGGGTATCAGATGGACAATGGGAACGTCTGAAACAAGAAAATTCGTCAAACTCTCGAAAACATAAAAATTTGCAAATTAAAATTTTTTAAATATGGGAAATCGAAACTTAAATCTAATGCTCACCCTTTCGCAAAAATGGAATATGATCGTCTTCGACGTAAGAGGGTGAAAAATATTCTTGAAAATATTGTTGCCTTCCGTAGGAATAACTTTCAAACTTTTCCAAATCCGCCAACGATCGTTCGGCCCGGACCAACTCCTTGTACCAACGACTCGTGTTTTTGAAATAACTGTAAAATTTTGGATCCGGTGCTCCGAGAAGATCGAGCAGCATCAACATGTCCTGCAAATTATTGGACCAAAAAAAAAATAATTTTCATTTTTTAATTTTTACAAATTATGTGAAAAAATCTTTGAACCTCCACAAATTTATACTTTTTCGTGGTTTCCATGAATTGATAAATGATTAGAATACATTGAAACACAAAATAAGGATCGAGTGGTCCTTATTTAATTTTTTTTTCAATAGTTTTTTTTAATATTCATATAAAATACTTTTTTTTTGTTTATAATCAATGCAAAGATGCTATTACCATTTTATCCAAGTAAGTGAGACCCTGCTCGTTGCCGTGTGTCAGTTTAACATTGTGCCACTTGGCAGCGAGGTGTCTGGCGCCGTAAATGGAATCCTTGGCGTTCCAATTCTCAAAAGCTTCCTCGCCATCGAAGAAAATAAACATCAGACTAACGTCGCTCTGGAATTCAATGAAAACACACGAATCGATGAATAAATATTTAAAACACTTTGAAAAAAAAAAACAAAAAACATGTCAATATACCTGCTGCGCAGATTTCAACTGCGTTCGCATGACGGTCGCCAAATTGAGAAGCTGAGCGCAGGGCACAGCGCTGTCCGTAGCTCCGACGAAATCTCCCTCCCTCGTCTTTTTGGAATCGTAGTGACAAGCCAGCGTCAAATATCTTTTGGCATTGGGATTCAAAGTGGTGATAATATTCTCAAACTCCAGACGCTTGCCGTTGGGAATCGTGTCCTCGAAGACGTCGCTCTCCACGGTCCAGCCGAGATTTCTCATAGAACTTTTCAGATACTAAAAAAACAACAATGAAACATCTTTGAAAAAATGTTCAAACTCGATCACATCGAACGTCATTCGAACATAATCTTTTGCAAATTGCACAATGCGCAGAGTCGTCAACACCGACGTAATCCCGTCGCCAAGACGTTGTGTCAATTCTCACGAGTAAATATTTTCCTCCAACGAGGAAATAATCGTTACTCGCCTCTTTGACTGCTCTGTGACCGGGAGTTCCCACGACTCGCACGATGCAAATATTATCCAACGCCTCGTTTATCTGAGTCATATTCGTCAGCGACGCAAGCTTGACAATTTGTTCGTTCTTCAAAATATTGCCCACATGCTCGAACTAGAAATAAACGTTAAAACAACAATTATCATAACCTCACAATCTTAAAGAAAAACAAAAAAATTGTTAAAGTTGATTTTAAAAATTAGAAAAAAAAAACAGACACATTTTCAAAAAATCATTCCATCAATTTATTCATCGTTCAGCCAGTTACCCACACCCTGAAACTACAAATTAAAGTTCAATAAAAAATCATAACCTCAAAATCTCAAAGAAGAAAAAAAAAATTAAGAATTTAAAAAAAAAACAATTATTTTATAATTTCTATAAAAAAAAAAACATTCGTACTTGAAAAAATGTTCAAATGAAATAAAAAAATTAAAAAATGGCAAATCATGTGACGTTCGATTTTTAAAAAATATTTGTTTCCCCAACAATGGAATAAAAAAAAAAAAAAGATTGTGTTTTTTTTTGTTATTGTTGTATTTATCATTCGTTTGTTAATTGTGAGACAAACTTTTTCATTTCTGAAAGATCCGAAGTTTGTGGTTTGATGAGTGGTGACATACGGCACGAGAACGGTCAGACAGAGACCGATAACGGACGGAGCGAACATGATGACGCGCGCACGAGAGTCGCGGTGAGACTGACACCGTGCTAACTCGACCGTGCCGAGTCTCAAAACGACACAGGCGCAACCCAAATTCAATCTACTGCGCACCATCGTCATCATTGTTATTCCCTTCTTTTTTTGATTTTTTTTTTTTAATTATTTCGCGAAATTATCAAACTGTGAATTACAATTGCAAAACTTTATCGTCGCTGCTTTGCGCGACCGTTAAAAAAACGTAGAATGCACACGGTGAAACAAAAGTTCCGTTAACAATTAGCATAGTTATTAATAATCTAAGACGAGAAAATAGAGATTTTTGCCAGAAGGTGTCGTAGAAAACAGTTTGCGGCAATACGCGAGTCATTTGCAATGTTGTGCTGCATAATAGTGCGAAAATCGAAGATTCGAATGTTTGTTGAGAGATTAGAAAAAAAAAACATTTGAGGGTATAGACTTGGGTCGTGGTATCAATGGAGAAATAATTAAGGTCGATGAATCTTGCATCGAGCATTATTGAAATTAAAAAAATATATATGAAAATATTTCATACAATTTTTTTCCCATAAAAATTATGTGGTGCATTGGATAATTTTTTTTTTCGGCGTTGATGAGTGGATGATAGTACACGGGTCTCCATAAAATCTGAATAAGTTTCAGAATATACCTTTTGATCGGTTTTTTCGATAAAAATAATTTCCATTGAACCAACGAATACTGTGGCAAAAATATTGTATGAAACAAAATTTTAATAACAGAAAATTAAAAATTGTCTTCTAGGTAAAAAAAATCACGTCGTGCTTAAACGTAATACTAGAAAATTCGTTAAATACGATAGAGGATGGGTTTTCAATGAATAAATCGTCCGACTGTTTTCCTTTTTATTTATTTTTTTTTCAGTTTATTAAACCGAAAAATAATACGAAAAAAATTCATATAAAATTGTATTTTCTAGAGCGTTACAAATCTTAAATAATTTCGTATCAGTGTATGCATACGTATGTGTGTGTGTGTGAGTGACAGAGAAAAGTAAATATGAAAACGATGAAGGTATTAGGCGCGTCACTAAAAATATGTTTAACGATTGTTATCATTACAAATAACAAACCACACGCGTCTCGCGGTTATTTATGCCGCGCAACTCGAAACGATCGTCGGATATTGAGCAACACCGCGCCTCGCGGTTTCTTATTGAAAAAAAAAGATTTAATTATAATTATTCATATTATTCTATCGATAATAAATTCTTGATCGTATTTTGCTATACATTATTAAATCATATCGTCTTTTCCACTTCTACCATTTTTTTTCTTTCATTCGTTATCATTTTTCTATTTATTTTTTTTTCCTTATTTTCAATTTTCTTATTGCAAACAGCACTCGGTGCCGATAAGTACCATTATGAACGAAGACAAGTCCTTCGTTCTCGAGCAATATTCAAACACCCCATAATTTATTGCAAAGACATTTTCGAATAAAAAAAAAAAACAAACAAACAAAACAGAAGTTAATAAAAAAATTCTTTATTATTTATTTTCGTTTCAATTTGAAATAATAGCGATTCGCGTAAACATTGTTTATCGTTATATTTATTACAGACTTATTTTTTTTTTTTAATCATAACAGCGTAAACGTATATTGCTACACACTTGGCCATCCGCTCTTCGAGGTTTCACAAATATTGCTCCTTTTGTTTATTTTTTATTTCGTCCATCGCGACCTCCATTTTTGCGATATCCAAAAATAATAATAAAAATACATATTAATAATGATAATGATGATAATAATAATACGAATCGTTGCTCATTCTTTCGCATTCGTGTATCCAATTTTTTTCTTTTTTTTTTCAAACGTTGCTGCATGCATTCCTACTCGCGGAATTCGTACGAACGCGTATGTTTTTCTTTTTTTCAATTCATTTTCTCACTCTTCTTGGCTCCACACTGAGATTCACTCAGTCTGCCGTTTAAAAAAAAAATTATTCATTTATTTATTTTATCATTTGTTCATCGTTTTTTTGTTTTTTTTTATTTTTTTATTTTTTTTCTCGAGTTGTTCGCTCAGTCGTTTGTCGCACCAAGCTCAGTAGTTGTAAGGCCCGTACTGAGAACCGTGATAATAAGGTCCCGGATACGCCGCCGGGGCCGGATAACCTGCATACGCGTACTGCTGTTTCTGCGGGTACACTGAAAAATCATAAAAATCCAAAGTTTACATATTGCAATTTACCCACACGCACTTATAACAAATTTCAAAAAATAGATCGAGTCAGCTTTCATAAAATTAATCATGAGAATTTTTTTTTTTAACACAAGTCTTTTTTTTACTTTATTTTTTTCGAACCAAATTTCCGTCTCATTCGATTCAATAAAATCAATAATATTATGTTATTCATGGATTTAATTTATGACAAATTGAAAAAAAAACAATGTTTTTTTTTTATTCGAAATCTTATCTTCATCTGAATCTTATCCCCCCGCGAAATCTTATCTTCGCCAAAAATTCAATCTTGCAAAACATCATTTATCCTCGTGAATTTTTTTTATCCTCATTAATTTCCCGAAGAAAGGATGAAAAAAAAAATCGAAAAGAAAAGAAAACAACAATTTTCTTAGAGAATAGCGAACGCGATGAAGATTGCGCGGGAAAGACAATTTTCCGAGATACCTGGAGCGAATAATACGCCTCATTCCGTTATATTCAATTTCCCCCCCTTATCTTGCTCCCCGCGTGCTTTCCCTGACGTCATGAAAATCAAACAGAGAAAGAAATAAGGTAAATTTTCGTCCGTGCGTGGGACGATCATTGAAAATGAGTCAAATAAGAGACGCGTGGGTCGTCGAAAGTCGGGAGGGAAGCAGTGGTGGTCATTCGATTTTCCGGTTCGCGATTGTTCGCATGAAAAATAAGCAAAAAAAAAAAAATTCGCATGGAGAAAACGTTTCTGTGTCGCGCGTCGATAGACCGTGAAGACTCCGATCGCTGATATTCAGGCAAGTATGTCACTTTCCCACTGGTTCGTCTACCGTGCCGCGACCTCCCAATGGCGCTGCGGTCGCGCTCACCCGAATCCGCATTACGCGACGCGTCGATCGGGTCGCATCGAGTGATCGACCGAACGATATGGAAAGTACGATTCGGTTGCCAGAGATTTTACAGAGCCCCATCTGTACACACATTTGCTCATACAGTAAAACCTCTTATAACCTAAAAAATTGTTTGTTCGAGAAAAGACAACTGCACGAAGCACATTGGAAGTATGTGAATAATTCTTTTGAATGTAAAATTAACTTCTGAATCTTTTCCTCAAATCTGTAGCTGTCTGAAATTAAATTGATGAAGAATTTCGAGAAGAATTGAGCATTGATGAATTTAAATTTTGAAATTCCCGCGTTTTTTTAGATGAATCTTGATTCGCTTCGATTTGAGAATCACTGCAATTTAATCGCAAAATATTCCGCGAGGGGCGCAACATTTTGGATTATCGTGATTTCGACTGTTGTGGGGTTTTACTGTATGAGCATTGGAAGATGTGGAATTAAATAGTCGTGGCCAGTCTACGATCACAGAGCCAGAGCGTGACGAAATTGCACTAATCCGCGATCGAGTCAAACAGAGCGTGGATCTCTCGTTTGACTCTTCGGAAGAGCCAAAGGAAAAAAAAAAATAAAGGAAAATAAATAGAAAAAAATAAAAAGTAAAAGTAATGATATCGCGAACGAGGATGAATATCGAGCACGAACGAGAGAAAACGTGAAACTCAAAGTCGAGGTAATAGAAAGATGAAAAAGAAATAGAAAAAAAAAAAAACAATGTTCTTTCCGCAATAATTTTCTCTCTGCGACTTACGCTACGCATGAACTACTCCGCGTGACGCGTTATTAAATGTTTTCACCGTTTGTGAGTTGCCTCGCTTTTTTTTTCTATTCTCGTTTTTTTTTTTCAAATTTTTATAGTTATTAATGTAAAGGTGAACGTTAAGTGGGGGAAATTACGTTATGTTAGGCAAGCTGTTAATTCAACCTCAACATTTTTTCCTTCCCTCGAATCGTTGTAGGATTACATTTTTTTCCGTTCAATCACTCGAATGAGATTTCCACGTGATTTGATAACACGCGAAACTTTGAAAAAAAAAAAAAATAAAAGACAACCAGCACCGGAAGTTTCGACACGGAAATATTTATCATGCTTTTCGCAACTTCAGGGAAAGTCTGACAATTATTTGTCGGGCGTTTATATTTTTTTTTTTACCCCCGTTGCAACGACGGTTTCCGGTATTTTGATACACTTCCGTCTTCCACTTCGTGTCCATCTCCTTCAGAGATGATCACCTCATTGTTTTACATTCGCAAACACGATCGCTCGAGTGAAGAAGCACGATTATTGGATCAAGAACTTTTTCGTGGTCTCAAAAATCGCGAAAAACAATTGATTTCATTTTTAAAAAGTTTAAATTTGGCGCCACGCGCAGCTGTGTAAAGTTGGCCATGGATTAGCGCGGGACCATTCGAACGCGGGATAACGCCGAGATGTGACCTTGAAAGCTATCGTGTGAAAAAAAACCCTTCTTTTTCGTGCTTCTTCACTCTGGCAATCGTGTTTTCATGGTTAAGAACACAATTATTTCGATCATGTGTTACAATGAGAGAAAGGAGTTTCATTTTGCAATGTCTGAAGACTCCGGTTCTTCGTTAAGGATGTATGACACGTACAATCCCAGCAAAAATTATGAAAATCTAATAAATCTCGATTCTAAGTGCATTGTAAATTCTAGAAAAATTCATAATCATCAAATACCCCCAAATAAACGTCATTACATCTTGTATCATGTTCTTTCGAATAAAGTCCATTGCTCAAAAATTCGAAATTTCGATTTTGCGTACACTAACTTTCTCCCAAAAATTGTTTTTTTCCAAATCGAACCAAATCGATTCGAAATAAAAACCATCTATATAGAAATACAATCGATTTTTCAACACGTCTGTCATACATCCTTAATTCCTAACATTGTAATGAAGGAATAAATTGGAAAAAATAAATAAATAAATAAATAAATAAATAATTTTGAAACAGTTAGTAGAAGCAAAAGTGTTACGGTATGTACCAGGCATGAGGTACTGCATGTTCATCGCCTCGTCGCGCATTCTCTCGCCCCTCAAGCATATCGCAGCAGCGCTAAACAATATAGCGCTGACCAACGACCAACCGACGCCGACCCAAGCCACCACGTACGACCAGTCGTACGAGATTAGCGCGTTATCCTTGAGGACCTATTTCCGTGAGTCCATAGGGTCAATCATCAGGCGAACGATCGGATCGTCCAGCAGTTCCCAGATCGTCATCCCAGCATTCCCAAATTTTCGGGACACATCGTACAAACAGAACAAAAAAAAAAAAAGGAAGCAAAAATTAGTAACGCTTTTATTCCATGACGTATATTTCACCTGGCATGATGTATTGAATATTTTGCGCTTGTTCGCGAGCCCGTTCTTTTCTCAGACAGGATGCGGCTATCAAAAACAGTGTCATTGTGATCAGACAGGTTGCCACACCGATCCAGGCCAAATAGAACGACCAGTCGTACCATTGGGCCGCGTGATCCTTCAGTACCTGCGATAATTCAATGGTTTTTTCATCATCTATGATCATTAAAACAGAACACTTCATCGGTGGTCCAATTTCCAAGGCTGCAATAGAATCTTTTTGAGGGATTTTTGAACAGAGAGGTAACCTAAAAGCATTATAAATGGTCTTCTGGCTTCTGATCATCAGACATTAGGTAATATCCTTTTCTAGGGATCCTTAAAATTCACTGGATCATAAATCATCTCGTGCTCCTCCGGATCTTTCACTCCAGCCATTACAACTGGAAAGTAATACATCATTCGTAAAGTGCATTACAACGAAAAATCGGAGAAAATATGCGACGACTGAAACGCAGCAGTGGAGATCAACCGATCGTGGGAATTTCCGAGTCCTCGGTATTAATTTCAATGTGTATGTGTGTGTGGGCTATTGTGTGTATACCGTCCTGTCAGCAGTGACTGGGTTGGAAAGGAACGTTACTTGGCTCCGCTTCAACAGCCGGGAATCAGTGGCGACTGGATATGTACTTTGCTGTGAGAGAAGGTTTCCATCAGCCTCGAGGATCTCCTATTTCACTCATCGTATTCCGTTTACCATCTAATCTCGTGCATACGCATATTTTTTCCGACATTCTTTTATTTGTCTTGGCTCTTTTCCTTTTTTTTTTGTTTCTTTCTCTTTCTACTTTCTTATCTTTGTTGTATCTCGTGTGAAAGCTGTGTTTGGACGCGAACGACGATGTCATACAGGTCTGCTAACGTAAATTCTTTTTCAAACTTGTGGATCACGAAGCTTTATGCTGATCTTACAAAACAGGTGTTGTTTTTTTCTATATCATATTATTTGATATTTCATCAACTTGTTTGACTCGAAAAATATCAGAACTATGAGATTTTACGAACTGTGGAGTAATTTACACAAGATCCGAGGGTGTTTACAGACCTGCATGTGCGACGCCATGACTAATATTTATGTGTAACAAGTAAACGAGTATAAAACGGGACTTACGTTGCTCCACTGTTGGTAGAATTCTTCACCGACGATCTTTTCCTTCTCGTAGTACTCGACTCCGTGCCACAATCCCATAGCACCGGCGCTCAGCAAGCCTGACAAATTAAACGACGTTAGAAATAATTTTTTTTATTTTTCATGACAATGGAAGGCTACTTTTTTTTTTCTTTATCAAATATTTACAAGCGAACAGCATGAGTATGGCCGTGGCTGTGATGTTTCCGGGTGATCTTCGCCAGCAGCCGACTACTCCGGTCCAAAAAGCCGTGAAAATCGCCAGGAAGGCGACTATGAAGAGGGCTATCACCGATCTTCCCATATCTGCAAATTACATTGATCCACGATATTTTTTTTTTTTTGCAATTGTCACAAACGGAAATAACTTCAAAGACGTATGATTTTATATATCTATATATTTATACTCACGAAGTCGAGCCATCGAATCCTCGGAAAATCCTCGGGTTTCATTGTCCTCGTCGGGAATGAAATAATCAATGTTCATGCAGTGAGTTTCGACCGGACTGAGATACGTCTTGACTGCAAAATTATAATCAAACGAAAACAACTTATAATTATCAGTCTCACAGGGAAAATTGAAACAAGAAAGGCATAAAAACAAATGTTGAAATTATATATTCGACGTTAATTCATTTTTTAATGATTTATTTCGTGGCTATGGCTTTTGGAATACGTTCTTGAGATATCATTCTTACGTCCTGGCTTCGACCCCAATTCTCATCTGCCCTTTCCCCCCTTCCCCCTCGCCCCAAATCCTATGGAAAACAGGTTTTGAGCAGCATAGGCTAAGGTGTGAAGTGCAACGCGAGAACCTGCATCATAAGTTCACCTCCACAAAAGTTCAAATCTTCATTCACGCGGTCAGACCTGAGATAACATCTCGCAAGGCTTTTGTCCGTGATTCAAAAAAATCCCGCCACAAACACGTTGCCAACTTCGTCTGCCGGAATTTTTTCAAAAATTAAAGGGCGAAGCCGATGAATCGAGCCAGGTTTAAGCGAGCAATGCGCACGCATGCATCATGTACCGGGTGGTCGAAAAAACACCGCGTGACCCAGAATGAGCTGCCAACTGAAGTAGGCTCATTATGAGCCCGCATGGCTCACGGGCAACAAGTGAAGAGTCCGCAAAAGAAAAAAAGAGAAAATAACGAATACTGCATGAGAAAATATTTCAACCAAAGATTTTCATACAAAAGTTATGTTCAACGCAAATTCCTGAGCCACATTATGCGCAAAGCTTTTTCTTTCGGGTCATCGTTGCGCGGAGCCCGAGGTTTTGACCCGTTGTACATAATAGCTTAATAACAGTACCGCACGACGTTTCCCCGACGTGTCCATAACCGGTCTGGAACACACAGCAGTGTCTTCGAAGAGCCTGCGATGTGTGCTCATGCCGTGTGTACAAAACGCCTGCGCATACGACGTTTCATTTTTTTTTTGTCGTCTTCTTTCCTTTCGTTCGGTTTGATTCCAAAGTCCTGTCACGCACGCGACCGTATAACAGGTTCATACGGTTCCTCTTCCGGGCGTCTTAGCCCCCTCGAAGTTCAGCGTTTGTACACAGACAGGTACATCAAATTACATCCTAATTTATTGCACGACTTTTGTGCGGATGTTTGTCGTGGGGTAGCCTGTTTGAGGTTAGCCCTGCGGATGGTTCCGAAATTGGGGGGACGTGCAGGTAGTCCCGAGCGATGGGCACGAAGCGGAAAAAGGGGCACGGGGGTCCTGACACCCGAGCAAGTGGGGACAAGGTGCAAAGCGCATCAAACAGGGGAATGCAGGGTTCCCACTTCAGGTAGAAACCGAGCGTGGACTCCAGAGGACAAGCAGAGCATCTCTTCGAGTCGTTCTTCGTCGTGAAATTCTTCTTCTGCTTCGTGAAGACTCGCTTTGCCACCGAAAAATCTTTTCCATTAATATTCCTCATCAACGCTTTCCTTTCCTAAAATCACAATCTTCATCTTTGTTGTTTGTTTTTTGGTTCCTTCTTCCAATTGCTTCCTTCCAAGAAAGTCCCAACGTGTGTTCATCTGCCTAGCGGTTAATGGGCAACGTTTTGTGAATACAAATAAAACGGAAAAAAAATCGTTCAGGCCGTAAGCCGGAAACGCCAATTGGTGTCTGAGACGATTAACACGCGGAAGTTGTCGCCAGAAGGCCGAAACCGATAAGGAAGGCTTCGGGTCGTAGAACGGTAAATATCGAAAGGTGAGGGAGCCTCGATGAGACCCACAGGTTTTACTGCTACGCCCGGATATACACCTCGTTTGTAATTTATTTTTACGATCGTTTCACGACAATGAAGTCTCCGGTTGAAGTATGGGACACGACGACGATAATGCCAGCTAGGATCATCGGAGATCCGCACGGTTTGGACGATTGGGAAAGTCTGTGGAACGCTTGGAATTGATTACAGACACGATTCGTGCCTGGACGATCATCGCTAAGTGTCCTGACTCCAATTCTTTCCTCATTCTTTTCCTGGAATGCGCCATAGGCCTGGACACTTTGTTGTGACATCTGTGCCCTAAGTAGAGCTAAGTTATCCTGCTACTTAAGGACACCAAGAAGTGGGAGGCGTTTGATCGACATGCACAGATTTATTCCGCTGACTCGTATAGGCTGCTGACCTCGTCACCAAAATGTTACCATTCGAGTCTTCAACGCCATTGCGCCATTTTAAGATTAATGGGAGGCAGTAGGTTGCACGAAGAATCGTTCTGGTAAGGTACAAGTCTCGTAACTGTCGTAGTGGGTGTAACCTAGACGCAGCCAATGTGACTGGTTTCCAGTTGCAATATCTGTCGGTAGGTGATTGTTGCAATCCAACACAGTGTTGCTTGCATCACAAGTCGACACCGTAACAATTCGGAAACCGCATTGGGTGCAGTCTGGCCTCGCAATGGCGGCCCAAGGTCAATCCAAGTCACTCGTAATCGACACCACGAATACTTTTCGAACAGGATAACTTGAGGGAAGAAAATTTGATGGGAGGGTCGAGGCTGTTGAGATTCCGTTGGCCATGCAATTCGAAACTTCCTGCCACCGTATCCAGACATTGTGAGACACCGTAACCGACGTTTCATCGACGTAACAACGGATCGAGTGTCGATTATTCATAAATGGCGAACTGTTATTTAAATCTTGTAGACCTCGGAAATTTTCCCACGGTCGAAAAATCATTTTCTCGATATTCCAATCACGATCACTTCACCATGATGGCTGGGGTAATTATGTATCCACAGCCGGCATTAAGTCTTTGATGAGAAAATTTGACGACGAGAGAATAACACTCACCATGTGAGACGACATGAAAAAGGGCGTGTATGGGAGTGAAATTAACTTGGCGTGAAAGTTCCGCTATGTCAATTAAGTCGTTCACATTGGTGTTAAAACTCAGCGATGTATGCACAAGCCAGAGCTAAGCAGCTGGAGATTTTATTTTATTTTATTTTTTCATCATGAAATAAAACGGAATTTTTAGACCACTCGGATCAGAAAAAGGTTTATAAAGATATTTCCTTACCGCCTGGCGGACGTTCTTTGGGATAACATATCCTGAACAGACCCTGAGTCCTCGTGTAGTAGTAGTACTTGGAGTTCATTTGCTCCACCAAATTGTTCTGGTCTCCATGCTTCGCCGCGTATTGCTGCAACGATAAAAAAAAAACAAAATCCATGAATTTTTTTTTAAACGACTTCCAGAGGTTATGTGCAAACCGACATTACGCGGGACATCCTCGAGTATACTCGTCTAATTGCAACTCTGCAGTAAAGTTGTGGAACGAGAAAAAAAAATTGTTGTAACGGGGAATCGATGTTTTATTTTTTTTTTCTACGTTCGATAACACGTGGGGGCATCGTGGATCTGCGTTTCCGTTCGATATTAACTCGTGATCGTTCGTGCGAAAAATTATTGCTGAACCGGGAGTGAGAAGGATGGGGGAAGGGAAAGGATCGTCGAAGCGCGACAAAAGTGTATACGGTTTTGTGCCCTCTCGAGTCTAGGAAACGCGGTATCATTTCATGGCGAAGTCGATCTTAACCCCTCAAAAGTGGTCTATGAAAACGTCTCCGACTGAGTTGCGAGCTCTCGCCGCTAGAGGCGCTTCGTTCTTTGAAATTTGGCGGGAACTTCGAACGTCTGATAATAATAATAATGATTATTATTATCTAAAGAACTTTTGAAAAGTTATGCAAATAAAACCCGATTGATATTATTGTTATTATTATTGTTCGTGGTTTAAACTCGTTATCCTCGAATCGGTTGAGGTCCAATGGGTGAAAGCTCACGTAGCCACCTGGGTAAGTGGACAACAGCTACAGAACACGAATAAAGAGTCATATATTGCTCGTCGATATCGATCTGTGATCTGTGAAGGTGTGTGTGTGTGTGTGTTGGAATGCCGCGCGGGTGACTCGAGTGTCCTTCAAGGTTACGAAGAGGACATCTTGCATCACGAGGCTCCATCGATACGAAAAGGTCGGTGAGTCGACCGCACGTCAGTGGATACAATAAAACGTATGTGTGGAGACGACTCGATGATTGTTTCTTGAATTACATCAAATCATAAATTTCTCGAATAGTCATGTCTAATAAAAACTTGTTTGGTGCGCTACCACGATGCCACAAGTGGAATACACACACACACACATGCACATACGTTCGCCAACTCTCGCTCGATCTCCTTTGGCAACGTCTCAAAAAAAAAAAAAAAGGTTTCACGACAAAATCCATTGGAAAATAATTCGGTGCACGTATCACCACGCGACTCGTTTCGAAAAACCGAGAATACAAATCGAATGTTCGTGATCGAATTGGAAAAAATGTTTAAAAAAAGGTTGGTAACACCGTCTGTGACTGAATTAACAACGAATGATTTTTATTCGTTCGTGCTACATTTATTCCTTTTTTTTGCAACAAATTTTTTCACATCGTCGATTAAAAAAGGCAGAAATACCCGAAAAATAAAAGATCGTTCCAAATGACCCCGGTCTAGCGTGGCGCATGAAAAATTAATTTTACTCGCTCTCGTAGAACGATAATTATCGAGCACACGGTTTATTAACATCTGTGCGATTCCATCGCGCAAACGGGAGCATCACAGCCACGCTCGATATATCGATGTAACAACAAAAAAAAAAAACATCGTCGGAATAACGGAAAAAAAATATAATCCTCGAACGAAAAAAAAAAGAGAAAAAAAACCAACGAAGCAGAAGGGGAAAAAAATGAGATTCAAAAGTCGAAGATGAAGTAGCGCGGTTTATCGCAATTGCGCGTGTAATCTTCGCGCATAAACATAGAAACGCAACACTGTGTGAATCCGCGGTTCCATGGGTGCGTTTTACGATTACACTCGTTTCACGCACACACACGCGCGCGCATGCGCGTAGTGTCTAGGCACTTGAGTCTAGGCGGCTGAGAAAGACCGTGAGGAACGAAAAAAAAAAAAAAGGATTGAAGAAGATAGACAGAGACGGAGAGTAGGGAAAAAAAAGAGAGTTCGATGGCGATGCGCCTGCGCGAGAGACCGTTTCCAACTGCTTTCACATCGTTGTTTCGCCACTGGGTGTCTCTCCTTCGATGCTACGATAATATGAGCTGCTGCACCGAGTCGACAAACATTGGGCCCTGTCTGCCTTCTCCCACTTTGACTCATTACAGTAGAATCTGAATAATCGAACTCACAATGGTCCAAAATGTGTTTGCAATTTATAATTGCAATGATTCTCATATAAAAGTGATTCATTGAAGATGATTGTTTCATTGACATGGAAAGGAAAATTGTGACGAAGCACGTCGTCATCGCCAATCTTAACCAGCCAACTGTGTTTCCCCCCCCCCCTCCACGATTAAATATCCAAGCTCACATCAACACGCCCACCGCTCAATGAATTTCCGAAGCCATAAAGTTATTTACAACATCCAGTCCCACGTGCGCAGAACCCATGGAGACAATGGCAGGATTAACATATTATCTTCGTTAGAAAAAAAAATAACAAAAATATATATTCCAGACTGTTGGTCAATTTTTCATGGATTGATGAACAGTGTCCCAGTTACTCGGCTCTTAAAAACAATCAAGAAATTATCGTGAGGATATCAAACGAAAATGGCGCGCAAAAATTCAACCACACGATTAGCTGTCGATTTATATATATATATATATTTTTTGAGGAAATTTGATTTCTCGATAATGCAATTTCACGGTGCAACGATTTCGACCGAATGCACATGATATTTCGATTTATCGAGGAGACGGGGTGATAACATTCTCTTTTGGATCGAAACAGTGACACGACACTGGCTCCCTCTTTGGTGACCATTCCGTTGCCACACACACACGCGAGTCCCATTACGCGATTGCCTTCACCAGGATGCATTATCCTCGCGGTGTCACGCGCTATCAGACGCCCTGTCATATCCCACATTTTCGCACGAGTGCGACAGTGATAACTGGAAAACTAGATTCGACATTTTTATCTCAAAAATCGTCAAAGAGAAAGTTGCAAAACGAGGTTAATAATTTTGTAAATACGTAATTTCCTGCCAATCGAGGATTAAAAAGTTTAGTCGATCAAAAAAAATATATAATCAATGTCTAAAATCTTCGAAGACCAGAATCAATTATTTTTTTCAAATTTCATTTGATCCAAAAAAATATAGTTAATTTCTAAAAGCTTCAAAGGACAAACTCTAATAAAAATATCAAAAATCATTTAATTAAAAATATATATATATAATCAATTTCCAAGAGATTTAAAGGACAAACTCTATTATTTTTTTTAATTTTCTGCCAATAGATTGCAATTAAAAAAAAACAAACAAACGATGCGCCCGGCGATTCTCTCACATGGTGACCAATCTAGGGTTAATTAAGTGGGGAAGAACTTTAGCTTGATTTTTTTCTCTATTTTCTTTTTTTTTTTTTTTTTTTATATTCTGAGTTATCAGAGACGAGACCGTCGATGGGTCGTGGGCTCGACACAAAAGTATCTCGGTTATTTCAACGTCGGTTCGATTCCCATAAATGCACCGTCTCTCCACGGTTTTGTACCGTTGCACCGACCGAGCCGAAGAGCGTGCGATCGCGGCTCGTTCGGTCGCCGCTGGCTCTGGCAGACAGAGCTCCCCCGTCCCCTCCCCTCGTCCCCCGTGGCACTATCGGCAACAAACCCATGCCATATCTTTTCCCACCCATAACAATCCGGGTACGACCGATCTACCGCGGTCCCGTATTTCCACAAACGCCGCGGCAGCTGTCCTCGCGGCCAACGAGAGGTTTCAAAACCGCGCGATCTAAAACGCGAAACTCGTCGGGGACAGCGCCGAATGCGCGATAAAATGGGCGCGGCGTTTGGAATGCCAATCGCTCGTATGCGCGCGCGCGCTCACTTCTGCATGCGCCTCGATCCATATTAAACGAGTTTGTTTCCAACGCGATTTACGCATTTGATCCGATCAAATGACATTAAATAAAAAAAAAAACAACAAATAAAAAATAATAATTTCATTCTCGACTAATCGGTTTTTCATTTTTTTTGCTTTGAATTAATTTGATCGAGACATTTTTTTTTTATGCGACTCAAATCACACGTTGATCCGCTTTCCATATTTATTCTAATCGGATATCGAAACACGAAATTCTAACGGGTGTCAAATTAAATCGCCAGCGAGTTATTTTAAACCGGATTCGATAATCAAGTCTTACTCGTTTGATCGATTGAAAAAATATCGATTTGTGAATAAATTTCGTTTCAGCGTTTTCCGGTTCTCGATCAGCTGAGAATAAAAAAATTCATCCAATAAAAATGGCGTTCGTGTGTCGAATGATCGATTGAACGAAATTTATGTAAAATCGTGGTTGGATCGCAAAAAAAAAAAAAAATAAACCGGTTTAGATTTATTGCGTGTTTGTTCGGGAGAATAGTCTCCCACGCACGAGGGGGCGTTAACCCACGGATCGCAAGGACGACGGAAGCCCCCCCCCCCCCTCTCCCCTCCTCCCGTTCAAGATGATCCCACAATCGGGAACACGGGATTTCCTATCCGGTCGATGGCTGAGCAAAAACTTTCGCATAATCCTCGCGATGCTATATCATCGCGTGCGTAACGATTTCCCAGGACGAAAGCAATTTCCTTGCTAACGCTCATGCAACCCATAACATTTTTCATTACAACCACCCCATTGAAGTCGATCATCCGAGCTCAACTTCCGGTCCCTACGAAATTCAATTTCGTCGATTTTTATCCACTCTCCCCTCCAACCTGCTTTTATTCAAAATTCATCATTCGTTATTTTAATGAATCATAACGAAAAGGACAATCCTACAAATCGTTTTATTTTTTTCACCTTCAAACGCTTGACTGGGGTCCGAACGGACCCCACGCTTTTTCTCGAACGGATGAAACGGTGCTGTGCTGATAAACAGATGAGCGAAAAGGCTCATTTGGGGAATGGTTCAAGTGGGGTCCGTTCGGACCCCAGTCACGAGTTTTAGGGATGAGCGAAGAATTTTTTTTTTTTTGTACAAACCTGTATTTGTGCGCGTTTTACATCCGTGTAGAGCCAATTGTCGGTCGAGAAGGCGATGCACAGTAATGCGGTGGCTATGATACCGGTTATGGTCGCAAGTGACAACGTTACCGCCGAGCAAGGCATCGTGAAAATTATTATTATTCTTCTATCACGAAATAAAACTCAATCACCTTGTCTGACGACAAAAAAAAAACAAATAAAAACAAACAGAAAAAAACCCTTTCAAACTTTTCAATTCACGTTTCTTCAATTCACACACTTATATTCAAATGATTATTATTTCAAATCGTCAATAGACACACCACAAATATCCAAACGCCACTTTCAAAATGATAAACAACGAATTCTTCAAACTTTCTCGAATTTATTATCACTTATTTAATCGAAAAAAAAAACAATTTTCAGCAATCAAACGAATTTTCGTTTAACGATTTAAGTTCTCTCCGTCACGTTGACGATGTACAACGAAAGCTGTCGACACAATTCGCAACCGAACCATTCATATATCATTATCTATATATTTTTATATTCTTCTTCAATTTATTTTTCCCATATAATTAATTCAATCAATTATTATTTTTTCTATTTATTTTTTTTTTTTTTTACGTTTGTAATTTATCGGAGGAATATCCTTGCGAGAGGGGATTTTTTCGTCGGCTCGGGACGACGAAGCCGATGGGGGCCCGAGGTTACAACCAGGTACGAGAACTCAACGACGACTACAACGCGAGACGAGGCCGAGAGGAGGCCTCGAGAGTTTAGAGCCTCGAAGAAGGAACCCAACTTCGAGAGGAAAGCAGAAACTCGAGTTGCCCAGACCGGGTTCCCTTACTCGAGGCCCCGTGGTTCTCCTTCTTCTTCTCCTTCTCTCGGTTGTCTGTTATCCTTGTCGAGGGGGGGCGGCGAGGGGCGGAGGGGGGGGGCGACCATCGGCCAAGAGAAACGTTGCAAAGGGGCACCGGGGGAACAGTGATGGCCAGGTGGGGGGACAGGATAGACCCCGGGGCAGGTATATTACCTGTGTTTTATACCCTGCCCAAAGGGGTTCTCAACCTGTTTCGATCAAACGTCTCAAGCACAATGGAAAATGCTACGAAACTTGTTGATATTTTCTCATCCAAGGCACACACACACACACACAAACACACACGTGTATCAATACAATGAGACAAAAACAATTGCAAAGTTTACTCGTCGTTACGTTTGTCAATCGATATAGGAAATAATGAAGAAAATCGATGAGATAATTTTGTAGAGTTTTCTTGATTTTTTTTTTACCGACACATCATATGCTTAAACTCACAATTAGTTCGTGGAAATTATTTTTTGCTTTCTTCAAGATGTAAATTTTTAACTTAAGTTCACTAATTATTATTGTCATGCTCCCTTAAGGTTTTTTAATTTTTATATAGAGTTTGCATTTATTAAATGGGTTGAATATGAGGTAGGGGAGTTGGTTGTTGAAGTTGGATCAGGTGGAATTCTCTTTGGCAATGGGATAAGATCTGTGTTACACATGTTCGCTTCGATTGAGAACATTCATTGGGGAGGGGGAGGGGGAAGTGGTTGTGTTACCAGTTCCTCTCTCATAGCTGGCGATGGCCCCCGTCGTCGGTGCTCCTCCTACTTCTTCTTTCTGCTTCTCGTTCCCTGCAGTTTGTCCGGTCGCGTAGCGTAAATTGTGCCCCGCTGGAAAGATGAAGAGAGACAGAGAGTGAGAGAGAGAGAGAGAGAGAAAGCCTTTCGGCTTACTTGGCTCGTCGTCGTCAGTCCCACCACGTCGAGATGAACTCGTGGCAAACGGCTCGACCCACCTTCGAGGTTCTCTCGAGAAAAGCGAGAAATTCTTCGCATTCTGTATGCTCTGCCTTCACCCCCTCCCCCCTACTCTCCGTGACTCGTCAACGGCTATGAGGCGACTGTGTTTGCGCTATCCCCGCTCACCTGCACAATGCACTTGTCTGAAACGTAATAATCGTCTATTTTTCCCTCATGAATTTCGAGACTTTTCAAACAGAAAAAGATTCCAGGCTTCGACTTGCTGTTTTTTTGTTTATTTTTTTTTAATTACAGCGTAGGCGCCATCTTGAAAAGATTTTGGGTCGTTATCCTGGATTTTTTTTGTCGGGCGCTTGTGTGAGTCGCGGAGGATGAAAGAAGGTGTTCCACCTGTGAAAGGTGGAAGCTTGGCGCATTCCTCTTTGAATCGCTTGGTTATTAAATTTTCTGACTTTCACATGACGACCTCGTTGAGCAATGTGTGTTCGTCGATTCGGGCGACATCTTGGATAGGATTTTTTTTGGTCTCGTGAATGATGGAAAATAATGGTGAAATGGAGGATTTTAAGGAAGAAAATGGGACGGATGTGGAAGAACGAGTGTTGAATGTCACACTTTTGGGTGACGAAAAAATTAAGGTGCGGGGACCGAGCTTTAGGATTTCGTCTTTGTGTCGCTAGCAGCCAGTTGTTGCATTTTTTTTCTAGAAATATAACCGATAAAGTAGGTCCTTGTTATGCAGTCATGAATATTTCGCGAAATTGTGTCAATGAGCGGACTTTTCTGGTCATTGTTTTCATTGAACACAGAGGCGCCATCTCTGTGATGAGTGTCGAACTGTGACCACGTTTTTTGCTCCATCGGTCGCAGCGCCACTCGCGGTGAGATCTCGAACTCTTCCGTCGAGGAGTTTGGCGGCCATGTTGTTCGTAACTCCCACGCAAGCGGTCGCCCTCATTGGCTCTCTTGTCCACGGTCCAAAGTGACGCTATCCGAAATCCAATATGGCGCTTGACGAGTTTCCACAGCTACACAAACAAACGTTGTTCCGCAATGAGTCAGGGATCAAGGTGCGCGTCAGTGCGCGTTGCTCGGTAGTTAGATGTTCGCAACTGCGTCGATCAAACGATTGAGATTCGCAAATGTTGGACCGACTTTGGGGTGAGTTTGGAATTTCAATGTAATTCATACAGATGATGCAACAATTATTCGTCGGTTTGTTTTGACAAAGTCTTTCCGTTGTTTTTTCTTTTTATTTGCTTATGCATTCTTGTTGTGTTGACAATTTTTATTTTCTACCCTTAAGAGGGGATTTAACACTGACACGGAATGAACAATAATAATTGACAAACATCCGATAAACTTGAGATCAGAAACATAACCTAAAAAAATTTGATGGCGAGAGACGTATATACGTGAGATGCCCATATATCACTCGAAATTAGGAAAATAGTAAAAGAAAGACATTCAGAGAGGCTCCAAGGAGCTAAACTTTATAAAAATGAAGAAAATTATGATCATCCATCGCATAACTTCCAAATTTTGAATCGTTCGGCGGCCAAAGCACTTCGAATCGAAGTTAAAGGTCTTTCCGCTTACCCAACGCTATTCCCATTTGCAAACTAAACCTGTAATCCATATCCGCGTCATGACGTCAATGACGTTGGGATTCTGCTTGAATCGTCAAGCATTTGTTCGGTCTAAAACTGTCATTCACACGTTTTTGTTACCAATCGATTATGTTTCGTCTTGCTTTATAATCGTCCGAGGTTGCGATATCGTGACTTTTTTTTGTCACGATATCGATCGATCGGTCTCATTGCTTTTCGAGACGACGGTAATGGACCGTCGTTATTACAGCTACAACCAACGTTTTCAAAGCTCAAAGTAATTGACAAAACAAAAGATTCCATGAGACACCATCGCCAGATGCAACAAAATGGACAAAGAACTTTCGGAAGAATTTTTTAAGATTCGATCAATAGATCTTGCGTTACAAATACCGAGCGTCAATTATTTGTGGGACAAGTCGACGAAAGCTTACGAAAGAGTCAAAGGCGCAAATGTACTTGTCAATTGGGCTTTCGACACAGTGGAGACGATGGTCGGAGCGGTGATCGAGAGATCGCTGCCCGTGGCCAGATTGATGGAAAAACCCATTTACAATCTGGACAAGAGGCTGTGTCACGGTTTGGATTTCGTTCAAATCAAACTGCCCATCATCAAGGAAGAACCCAAAGAGGTGAATAAAAATTTCCATTCGTCTCAATTTTTTTTTGAAAAACAAAACAAAAAAAAATCTATTTTCTTTGTAGATATTGGATCGTACAAAATCTTTGGTTACCGATCGACTTAGACCGGCTGTGCAAACTTTCATAGATTTCAAACAAGACACGAAACAACGAGTCAGGATAATTAGTTTATACACTTATTACAAGGTTCACTATTTGAGAATTTATAGCTGGCGTCAGGCGGACAAAGTAATGTCCACCGAAACCGGGATCAATATACTCAAGACAGTCGACAACACCACAGATCTTGCCGAACTCATGCTCGACAAGTATCTGCCCGCCGACGACGACGAAAGCTACGACGAAGACGGTGGGTTTTTCACAATGAGTCAATAAAATCAAATGATTCTGTAAAAAAAATTTGATTCCCATGGCATATTAATTTGCAGAACATCAGTGTTGCGAGCACGTGAAATTGCATCACACGATGATAAGACTGAGCGAATTTGGCAGCCGTGCATCGCGACGAATTTACGTTGCACTGATGGATCGAATGCAACACATGTACAAAATTGAAATACTCATACTGATAATACACGTGATTGTCGTGATACAAGCGATAAAAATAATCGAATTGATACTGAGTTTCGTTCTCAAATTGATCAACGATTGTTTGATCGGTAATTGAGACGATCCGTATGTCGTTCTGTGATAAATTTTCGTGGCGTATTTTTTTCTTCTTCTGTTTGTTGCAATCACGTTTTATCCGCTAGAGATTTTAATCTAGCAAGAACTCAAAGCGTGTGCGAAATTTGGAAATTAATTTTTCTTGTTGTTTTGTATTCTGTGTGATGACGAGTCAAGTTGATGTACTAGTCCCCAAAAAGAGAGCATAAATACTTACCAAAAGTGCATAATACGTGTGT
Organism: Diplazon laetatorius; assembly: GCA_963662125.1. NCBI lineage: Eukaryota > Metazoa > Arthropoda > Insecta > Hymenoptera > Ichneumonidae > Diplazon > Diplazon laetatorius. The sequence continues at coordinate 1,569,273 of OY759162.1, read as the reverse complement.
ACAATTGTAGACGATTCGAGATGTAAATTATAGAATTAATTTCGTTATGCGATTTGACATTATTTACAAATAAATATATTGCATATGAAGTTAAAAACTAAGTGACGTGATTAACATTCTTTTTCATCGTCCTTTTCCACGAAACACTCAGGATTAGACGAAAACTAAAATATTACAATTTAGTTGATTCATTATTATTGAATATCAAAAACAAAAAAAATAACAACAATTACAATTTTTAGAATTTACCAAATTGCACAATGCAATCGATAACCTGTTAAACCTATATATATATCTCCCACGCAAAGTCCATAAATATATCCCAATTGTAATTCCATCGGCAAAGTCAGTTAGCCTTTTTTTTCTATTTATTTTTTTATATACGTATTTTTTTTTTTCGTTCGCTTCCATCGTGTGGGTTAAAATTGGTCGATCCATCAGAAACGTCGCTCAAGGCGGTCAATTTTTCCGTCGGGCCAATCCGCTTACTCCCAACCACGAGCCCATTATTCGGTTTCTATCTTTTCGAAAAAAATATAAAAAAAAATTAACGCACGTTGCGATAAATTTTTTCAAACTTTTTTTTTCCTCATCTTTCTTCCTTTTTTTATCTTTTTTTTTTTGCGTAATCCTCATCGGTTTGTCGCAGAAGCGCGTTAAACGCCCGGTGCAAAGATCTGTTGACCTGTGTTTTTTTTTTTTTTGGGGGGTTGGTGCGTGGCGAGTTGGCGAGCATTTCTCAAGAGCTTGCGAGAGAGAGACTGTCGCTGAGACATTTGGGGTTGATAAGATAAGAGCGTGAGGCGCCAAGGCCAGCCGGGGACGGATAGATAAGAACGCAGGCTGTGCCACCCTGCGAATGGCAGTTTCCAAACGCGAGGGCAAAATTTTTTTTCCTCTTCTTCATCTTCATCTTCTTCTCACGGATCTGCCCGCTTGCGTCGAAATTTGTCACTCGTTGACCGTCCAAAAAGGAAAGCCTCTTTTCGACCCGAGAAAATTTGTCGGAGGGCGTTTGACATCGAGCTCTGAAATTTATGTTCTCTCATATTTTTCATTTTCATTTTCGTTTCGCTTTTCACGATTTATTTATTTGGCGTAAATCTTTGAAAAAAAAATCTCTGTCTATCTCCAGTCAAATGCATTGCCAACCGTGTTGCAAACGAGACACTTTGATTTTCGTTTTTTTTTTTTCGTCCCGAGTTAATCGTTCGTGGGATAGTTGTGGGGTGGCAGAGACGTTAAGCGAAGATCACAAGACGTAGCCGAGTGTGCGAGAGAAAGACGTTGAAGACTTTCGCCAACGTGAATCGTAATGGAGATGGGATTTTGTCGCAGCTTCGCTCGAACCTGTGCAACGGAGGGTGGTTCCTCTCTGTACAGCCTCGGGGCTGACGAGATGGTGACTCCACACCGCATTTCGCAAACTATAATGGATTATAAAGGAGTCTGCGTCGAGTATAATGCTCGGTTCCCGGGTTCTTGTGTGCACGGTGTAAGATCCACGATAGAAACCCCACGGAGATAAGCTTTGCCTCATAAGCAGAGATTTTATCGGTTGCTCCGCTAGCAAAGCACCGCACCACCGTCGAAACCTGTGTGTTTCACCACCACCGGGTCGATGGTTCTTCGCCCAGCGACCATCGTCTGCTTTTCCATCTCCGCCCCAAAATCCCCATCGGTCCTCGCCATTTCATCATCTCCAAATAATTTCAATGAACCAAAACAAATAAAAAATATTCCAAAAAAATATTTTTTTTTCCATGTGATAAAAATGTTAAAAACAAATAATAATAATAAAAAAATATATAGTTGGCCAATTTAAAGGCCTCAAGAATTGGGGGAGGGTCAGGTCTTTGGTCGCGCAGTAGAAATGGATTTCTTGGTCAGACGGAAATAAAAAAACTTTGTTGTTTCTTCTTTAACTTCTTCTCATTCTTTCTCTCTCTCTTCTTCTTCTTATTTTTTTTTTATTTTCCCATTGGTAGGTATTCCGCAGTTACGAGCGTGAATTACCGTCGGCCTCGCGAAGCCGCTCGCTCCTCCCCGCCAGTTTTCCCGCAGATCCTGAGTGTGTGTGTGTGTGTGTGTGTTCGTGTACCAGTGCAAAATGCATTTATCACTGAGCTACGGAGTGAAGTTTACCGCCCAGGACCGGCGGGAAAGGGCCGAGAGGAGGGCGAAGGGAGGCTGCACCGTGGCGGAGGAGCTCTCGAGCATTATGGGAGCCTACAAATTATAGCGCGCCAAGAGCACAAGCCATCGTTGCTGAGGAAACATTCCGCGGCAGCCACGCAGCGCGCGGCTCCTCCATCCTCTTCCACGCTTGCCCCCTCGCCACTCGTTGCTTCTTCTTCTTCTTCCGTCGTTGTTCCTTCGTCGTGCCACACGCCTCGACCCCCACCCTCTTCGTCCCTCCATTGCCCCTTCCGACTAATTCACATAATATTGGAAAGGCATGGACCGCGGTTCCGGAATCCCCGTTGCCCGTCTCTATAACCATTCTCGAAGAAGATACCGGGACTCGGAGGGCGAGGGGGTCGCCCTTCATCCCTTTCCCTTCGCCCTTCGCTCGTTATTCTCTCGTTACCACTCGTTATTGATTTCTCGTTCGAGAAACCCCACAACAACGTGCTATTAACTCGAAAGAATTTAATAATGTACGGGATGATGATGATGATGATGATGATGATGGTAACCCAGTGGCACATTGGTGTGTCTCGTGTTCGACTGTCGGCTATGTCGTAAAGCTTTTTTTTTTCAATTTCTTCGATTTGACTATCTGGGGGACATTGAAACATTTGTGAGTGTAATTTTTTTCGAATTAATGTGGAATGTTTTTTTTTTGTTTGTTTGTTTATTTTTTTTAGTGGGACAGGAAAATTTCGGTTGGATTGAAATTGTAATTCGATGAGGTTACGCTGTTAGAATATGATGAGAATTTTATTAGTGATTTTTAGTGATTGGGTGGTTTTTTTTTCATAGAGATTGAAAATATTTTTGTGATAGACATTTTTTTTTTTTTCGAGATAATTGTTTCGGTGATGTTGGATGATGATAATGAGTGGATTTTATCATTCAGAATCTTATCATTTCAATATACACTTTATATACGATTTTTTTCTCAATCGTATCTTTCATTTCAATTTTTTTCACCCCCCCCCCCTTCTCCTCCCCCTAAAATTCCGATAGTCCGAAAAATGTGCTCCTCAAATCGTTGCAGACCGTGTATCGAGAATCCAAGTTGCACGAGCGATACGGGGATCCACGTACGAAGCCCAACGAGAATCCGTAATTAAAAGTCCCCCCGGGGGTTGGTCCGCAGGGTGGGGGGCAGCGGAGGCGGAGGAGAACTTGCGGTTATTATGCGGCGTGACCGCTGACACGTGAAATCATGCAAAATGTTTGAAAACGTAAAACGCTCACTCACTCACTCTCTCTCTCTTTCTCTCTCTCTCTCGTCTCCTAACCCGTTCGGCAGAGGCCGGTATAACCGACAACAGTCGACCGCGAGGCCGTGAGGGGGTGGGGGCGGGGTGAGGCACACGGTTAATGCACCGGAAGCGAAATAGCAGCTGTCGCATTTGAATTTGCGGACTGGTGGCCGTCCCCGGGGTTTTCCTGGAAAATATCATACCGTTAAAACCGCGAGGGGGGCTAAAAACCTATGGGTGTTATGCTAATGTTTCGCGAGGTAGCCTCCGAACGTGAGGGGGGGGGGGTGGGGAAGGGGAAAAAGCCCGAGGGCTGGTAAAACAATCGGTCGTTTCGCAAGTGCACGAAGGTTTGTGCCTCTCAAACTCTCGGCCAACCTTCAACGCGCGATACGGGATAACCCGTGTGCATAACGTACGGCCCGGTGCACCCCGCCCCAACCCCCAACCCCCTACCCTCTGTGTGCACCCGTCGACGCGCACATATCCACCCCCCAGCATCGTCTCACCGAAACTCCACCCGCATTACCATATCGAATAGAATTTTCATATCCTCTTGTATCGGCGAATTTCAACCCTCCACCCACCCCCCTCCCCTAAACTCCAGCCCCAGGAAGCCGTCTTTCCACTCCTACGTCTACCATTTTTCATCCCTCTCGTCCCGATTCTTCTTTTCTTTCTCTTTGCAAGACAAAATATATATATATCTATATGTGTATATGTATATATATGTGTATGTGGGTATTCGATTTCCTCTCCGAAGGCTTTACGAAAATTTTTCCACCTTCTGCTTTCGACTGGTGCGTAAAAAATATATGGCACATATGTATATATATATGTATATATATGTATTGTATGTATATGGGTATTTGGAAAAGCTCGGTTATAGTTGGATTAGCATATCCAACTGCACGGTAAATGTGAGGAGGAGGAGATACTGTGCCATATGCTTGTATAATTTTTGTTTTGTTTTTTTTTTTTGGACATTCATTGAAATACAGGATAAACGAAAATTCATTTTCGACTATTTGTAAGAGGAAAAAAATCATATATTTCGATGGTCGAAGAATTGAAGATGGAGAAGGGGAAAAAAATATGTTAAAGATTAATAGAAAGGAAAACGTTTGATATTCTTTATTTTATTTTATTTCGGCTGTCACTCATCGTTCTTCGAAATCTGTTGGATGTGAAAAGGAAAAATACCTAAAATAAAAATAACCCCCACTCAAAATCTCCGAATCAATACTTCTGTCTGATTTCCACGGCTTCGCATAATTATCCGACTCGTCCCACGTCTGAAAAAAAAAACATTATTCGCAATTAATCCGACAAAACGAATAATTCGTCTCGCTCGAATTTTCTATTTTTATTATTTTCTTTGTTTCCATAAAAAAGCACAAACGTGAATATGAAAGTTTCAAAGGATTAATCACAGATGAATGAGGCCTGTGACGTGGGGGATATCACTCCGTAAAATCCGTACTTGTTGATCCCAGTGCCTGGACGAGTTATTTAATACACCCCAGGCTGGAAAAATCGTGTGTAACTCAATAATCGCCTTTCCCATATGAGTATAATTTCGCCGAATGGTCTTTCGTCGCACGGGTTCAATTACGTTTCGTATTTTCATCCCAATGCACTGTAAGCTCTGACGAACATCCCCCCCCCCCCCACTTCGTATTAATTTATCCATGACGTTAAAAAAAGAGAATTAACAAAAAAAAGTAGAAAAGTCTCCACGTGCTCCAGAGTGAGAAAGAGAAAGAGAGAGAGAGAGAAAGAGGAGGGTCGTACACAGGAGCCATACGTTCCAAGGAAAATGAACGAAGTTGGCGGATGGGGGTGAAGCGGTAAGGTGCGCGCGCACCCGCGGCGGCAGGCTTTTCCGCAAGCAATTTATTTGCCCGGTTAGGGCGATCCAACTTTTTCCTCGGCCCACGTGAAAAATGACACCGTCGAAAGCTCTCGTGGCTAGTAGGCGAGTTCTCTCTCTCTCTCTCTCTTTCGAGGAAAGGGGTTGGCAAAGGCGCAGAGAGGGCTGCTGCGCCCCCCCACGTTTCACGTTTGCGCGCGATAAACCGTTCCGGCCGAACGGGGTTTCCCTCGCTTCCGCCCCCTGCGTCCCAATTTTCCACCGTGACTCCACTTCTTTTTCCTCGCGACCTTCCTCACACACCCGCAAAAACTCCCCCGGACTCTCGGACAATGCCCCCCACCCCCCTCCCGCTCCCGCTGTTGCTGGCGTTGCAACTTTACCCCCTTTTTTTACCCCGTTTTTTTTTTTTTCGCCAGTTTATATATTTACTTTTAATTACACGAAGCCGATGAAACTTTGCGTCGCTAAATCCTCGCTGTGAAACTACTCTCCGCGTATTGGACAATCTGAAACAGGTATCCTACCCCCTTTTCCGTCCCGCTAACCTCCCTCTCGATTCGGAGTTTGAATTTATAAAAAGGATCTCGTGGGGTCAAGTTGCGAACGTTTCCAGACTTTAATTCGAACGGGCTGGTTTTATCAACTGTCGGCATAATGAACTGGGCTATTTGCTATTTATCCGACCTTTTTTTTTTTCATCTTCCTTCGTCTTCTTCTTATTTTCGAAAAAAGTTTTCGAGCTGATTTATCGTTAAACTTGATTTTGTATAATTTGTAATTTTTTGTAATTTAATTTTTTTGTTTTTACGTATCAGCTTTGGTTTAATTTTTCTGTGACACTTTGTGTGTTCTTTGTTGGTTAAGTTAAAGACTGTTTGACTTTGATTTCAGAAAACTAAAAGTTTCTGCAAGTTTCCGATTTTTTTTAACACGTGTTTGTGATAGATGCTTGATCGTATATATACAGTAGGGCGCAGTCTCCTTTCTGCGAGAAGTAGCCAGCGTGGTAGCCACCTAGCGGCGCCTGCGGAACTACCGCGCCCTAAATCGCTGTCCCGAACACTTTCAACACTTCCACCCAACGTTTTATAATTTATTTCACCCAATTTACGAATTCGTGCGCCATTTTCACTTCCCCACAACATTGTCCATCCGTCGAGTCATCAATAATACACCTCCGCGATCCAACTTTCGATCGTTCCAACTAAAACAAGGCAAAAAATAGAAAACAAACGGAAAACAGAGACGCAAAAACTTCATCATAGATTCTACACGTGTACCAGAGACAGAGAGTCGCGATAAGATTATCACTGCGGTGGTAGTTTTAAGATTCTTCCACGTTTTTGTGAGAACGTGTGGGCGAGAAAAGGACCCTCCCCCTTACGAGTGCCGGGTGATGGTCTTTTTCCCCCGGGATCCAATGAAACGTTACTGTCTGCGCGGTCCGGATGTGAATTCGTGGTGTGCGCCAGCCATTCCGAATCCTCGAGGCTTGGACCGGTAGTTAAACTTACAGGATTCCGCACTACCTTGGCTTCTTTCATTTTCACTGAAACAACAATCAGCCGAGATGGCTGCCTCCCCCTTACTAACGCTCAACTGCTGGGGGGGTACTTTCTGGCCCCAGCCACTACTACTTATTTGCCTCGTGCCTTCGTTCCGAGTTGCATTATCAGATTAAAGGCCTCGGAAGGTTCCTACCTCTCTCTGCAACATCCTCACCACTTCGGACCAACCACTTGGTGGCTTCTTGCACCACGGTCTACACCAACCTTTCCCGGAATAAGGCGTCCTCTGTTTCACGACTTGCAAACAACGAGTCTTTCAACTCTGTCGTTTTTTTCCGTTGTCTACGTATCCCTGTTTTTTTTTAAGTTGTTGTCAACGTTACGTCTGTGGATTGTTTAACAATAAAAATAATGATAATAGTTGTTTTGCCTGGCAGACGGTGGAGGATGAATTTAATTCAAGGTGAAATAATTCAGTGAAGTAAATTTTACCTCGTCTCGATCTTTTTCCATCGCCAGGATTTTTTTTTTTTTCTAACTTGCTGAAAGCCTTCACAGCTCGATCGATGAGACTCTATAAACTCTATTGGAAGTGAGAAGTGTGCAACTTGATCAGATTGAGTTTTCAACTCTTTATTATTATTCTATGAGGATCTTATTGTGTCAATAATGAAACTACAGCGTACAGCACTTTGAAGAAGTTGAGGATCGAAATAAAACGTGGAAATTCATTTGATATCCTTCGAGAGATTGGCGTTGAAAAAAAAAAAAACGATATATCGAGCTGGGTTCGAATGTGGATAATCGTTACCCAGAGAAGACGGAAATTAATAAGCAGTCGACATTATTTTTATCCTAGAATATACGTGAGTATAATAATTGGATAGAAATATGATTAAAAATAATCTACGAGGATTGAGCCAAATTATTGGCCAGACGATTGATAATCGACAAAGATATTTAAAAAATTAATAAATATCATAATAAATAGATGATCAATATCCTCAAAATTTAAGGTCTCTGTCGCAATCCTCCGCCCTTTCCTCAAAAAGAAAATTCTAAAATATGAAAAAAAAAACTGTCTCATTTAAATGACAAACTTCAAGAGGCTAGCGGCAGGGTCAAAAATTGAGTTAGGGACCTCAAATTTTGAGAATACTTCAAAAAAAGTATTTCGCATCATATCATCTTCCGGCAACCCCAAAATAAAATCAATCCAAACCAAGACCCACCCTACAATACATATATATCCACATTCATACATCACGATTACGTGGAAGATAGATAACGCCAAGTGTTATCCTACGTGTGACACTACAGCCGTGGAAGTGGGGTACGGAGGATTTGCCCAGAGGGGAACACATCAGCGTTTCTCGGGCGCGAGGGATGTTGCGCGAACGCAATTTAAGCTCTTGAAAACGGTGCTCACATCTGTATATGTGTGTCTATGTGTGTGTATATAGGTTTCAACGGTTTTTCATGGAACGGGGTGTTCCAATTAAACCGCCACGTTGTACGGGATATTAGTTGGATGTTGACAGTAGAACCGATAAGATCTACGTAGTGGCTGCACGCTAGCCCGCTTATTATTCATTAGACTTTGAAGCTCACGAACGGCAGCTCAGGCTTCTCGGGGCTCCGACGAGTTTTCGCGCACGTTTCTCCCCCGATTCGGCTTCCAATCCTGATGTCCCGGAAAGCAACAGTGCCCCCCGCCCCCCACGCGTCACGATTTTAACACGACTTAAGACATACGCACACCAAGAAATAATCATTCCAACGTCATTTCCTCCTGCGACTTCAACTCGCTCTCCATTGGCAATGAAAGAATATCAATAAAAACTCTCCTCCATTTTGTTCAATCGTGAGCACTTTTGTATTCAGCGTCATATCCGTCATTAGTTCACTCTGTCTCTCCCAGCCAACTTCACAATCATCGCTGAAAACCCTAACACAATTTTTACGGGCGAACATTCCGTCTTCTTTCCGAGTATTCTTCCATTTTGTTTTGGACACAGTCGCCACCGGAGCTCGTTTGCGTGACGACATGCATATTGAATCGTCGAGCAAGTCGTACGAACGTTGCGAGGAGGGTGAAAAATATATATTTTTCTCTTGCGAAAATTTCGCGACAAAGGAGTCAGTTGTCGCTTCGTCGAACGCGCGTGGGAGACGGGGGGGAGGTGGGCAACCATTTTGTTCATCGGTAAACACGGCTCGCACGAAGCACGAATTGTATACAGCCGGTAGATGTATCCCCCATTCGTACTACGTGTGTCACACGAGATGGTACAATTGCGCAAAACCGCGGCTTAACCGGTCGGGGGGGGGGGGTTGGGGGTTGGTGCATGGACTGGTGGTAAATATGTTCACAAACACACACAGACACACACACGCGTGGGCGAGGAAACTTGCCGGGAAATTCAGCGGAGTATCGTGGACACAATGTGCAGGTGTACGTAGGTTATGTATGCAGGTTGATAGGGCGTGCTGAGGCGAGAGGAGCGAGGGGGGGGGGCGATGCGGGAGCAACACACGGGCACACACGTAGTTACGCATCCATACGGAAGATGGCGAGAGGTAATAAGTTTCCTTGGGAATACCGTTGGACCGGGCGGGGAATACTTTATTCCCTTTTGCGTCGGGTTTCTCCTCTCTTCTCGGTTCCGCAACTCGAACACGATATTTTTCCGCGAGTGCACAGCCCACACACACACACACACACACACACACACACACACACACACACACACACGGAGAAAGGGAATACGAGAAAATGGCGGATATGTCAATGGGTTAAAGCGAACAGACGTGCGACGAAAGAACCAACTACGTCGTATCGAATAACCGTTCGACCATTCTCTCGTACAGCGCACGGTCACTGAAGTTCGGGTCGCGTGAACCAATCCAATTAGGCGCCAGTATTTCAAAGTTTCGTCACCGCGCCATTTTTCGGTCGATCTGGATGCGGTAAAGTTTTTTTTTCATCTCTGGGTGAGTTTTAACGTTGGGCACAGGTCTCGCAGGATAATTGCGGTTATTTTGGATTTTGGAAATTAGCCCTCTAAAGTATCTACAGGCGGAATGAATATTTCGACGCGTGAAAATTTTGTCGAAACATCTTTGATTCGATTCTGAAGAAGAAAAAAATGTCTGCGTGAAAGGGACGGATGTGGGAGGCTGTAGGGATGTTGTAGGCGGTGGAAAATGGAGATTACTTTGAGGGTGGGTGGTCCGAAAAAGAGAGCGTGAGAATAAGAGAGAGAGACGGAGATTGGAGTCAGAGCGAGAGAGAGAGAGAGAGGACGGTACGAAAAAGAAGGTGATCGTAAAAGGATCGCGATAACTTTGCAAGGGAATTTCCGCAGAGGTCCGTTTCCGTTCGCCTTCGGGTGGGGGGGGGGGGGGCCTCGAGAGAAGCGCCACGGCCGCTGGTTCCTCGAGACCTCGGGGATGTTAATGGACGGAATAAAAGTTGTATGGCGCGGACGTCTTTGTCGTATTTCTCTCGGCAACCGTGTCTGTGGAAGAAAAACGAGTGGAGTGTTGCGAACTGCCGGCTGTACCACGACCTCGTGGAAATGTTACTCTCTGTGAAGCTCACTCATTCTCTCTCTCTCTCTGTGAAAAAGAAACGTGGAAAAGCTATCCGAATACGTGGGAACGACGAAAGAAAATGTAGAAAAAAATTCAAAAAACAACGAAAAAAGTAACCGTGGCAAAATTCAGGCAACTGATAGAGCCGTTCGTTAACGAAAACCTTTGCCATTTCTCATTGCTTCGAAGAGTGGGGGCTCGGGGTCGTTGACATTGCTGTTATTTTCTTCATCTTCTTCTTTTCGGCAAAAAAAAAATGTGTGTCACGGAATCGTAGCTATAAATCAAGAGCCAGAGACTCAAACAAGCTTCTGGCTAACTGAATTCACTCGATTTTGAGTTCATATCTTCTGTTGACTTTAAGAAATTGATTAGTATGACAAAATTCCATTTCTATTGAATTTTTATTTTTTTAATTATTTGGTGGTTGTAAAATTGAATATTTATTAGCAGTGATTCAAACCTCGTAATCTCGGATACGTTTTATTTTTTTTTCTTTGCCCTTGTCCCCTTCGTCTTATTTCCGTTGGGTTCCCTCATTTCGACGAGTCGAGTGCTTCGGTCAAGTTCCGCGCAGCCTCACGGCAAGCAAATGTTTTCCATTCGAATGCGTTGCTCTGGAAAATAACGCGTCAAACGATGCGGAACGTGAATCTTCGGAATATAAATTGAGACTCGAAGTTATATATATATATATATATATATACATATCTTCCGGTCAGAATTCGTCCACTCGTGACGGCTCAACGTCGTCTTTTGGCTCTTCCAACTTTTCTCCTCTTCTCTTTTTTTTCGCGCTGGGTCATCCGGAATAAAAGGTACTCGCTCGTCCTCACGGAAAAATCGTAAACGACATAGTAAAATATACGAATTTTTCGCATCTACGGTTAAAGTTTCACAAATTTCATTCCCCACGCTTTCTCGTTCAAAATTTCGAGGACTACCCTCTGCGAAAATTACAATTCTCACCTCAAACACGATTCATCATCACACCGTTAATTTTACATTCCACAAACGCCGACGATAAATTCTCCTCTAACAATATTCCACGAATACAATTACCATCGACCATTAAATAACGATAATCAACTGTTTTTTTTTCTTCCGATAATGAAACTACTCGACCTAAAGGACATTCTTACTTCCAAAGTATTACCGGAATATCACGACAGTTACGATAACCCAGTCTCCCCCCCCCTCCCCCGCTTCGTGCCCCATTCAATCCGGCTGTACAATCGACATCGTTATTCCTGTACACAGAGTCAACCCCCCGTTATTGCTGATAATAAGGTACGCCGGGAATGCAGTTAGCCGAAGCTTACGATTCAGCCTCCATTAACCTACATACAAAAACATCATTCGGCCCAAAGCGCGGGGCGGGAGGGGGAGGGGAGAGCAGTTGTCGAGAATAGTTGCTTCCCTGCCGAGATCGTACCTCCGAACGACTTCACCCTCCGCCAGGCGGAGCTGGAATCGCCTGGCAGACTCAACCCCCACACCCTCCACGAACTTGTGTATAAACCCCACAGCCGCAGCAACCCTTCTCCATTGAATCACTCGTAATCTCCGGCACAACGTATTATACGTTAGCAAATACGTTGTGAGTGTCTGTGTGTGTGTGTGTGTGTGTGTGTGTGTGGGTGGGTACCGACATCACACACCACACGGGCCGTTTCGCGCCGCCATAACCCGACCAACAAGGTGATATCGAGATGCGCCAGGCAATTGCAATCCGGATGAGAGTTACGAGGCCCAGATACCTACGTAAAGCTATTCCAAGCGAAAGTCGTGTGAGCGACAACGTCTCCAAAGTGTTTGCAAACGATACAATTCAAGTGTAGAAAAAAAAAATTGTATGTGAACTGTGTATGGGATTGGGTATGTATGATCTATGTATAATATAGTCTACATATAGTCTTTATATAAACGATCTGTGTCTATAAATAGACTATCTAAGTCTGTAAATAATCTATATAGTCTATAACTAGTCTTTATATAAACTATCTAAGTCTGTAAATAATCTATATAGTCTATAACTAGTCTTTATATAAACTGTATAAGTCTGTAAATAATCTATATAGTCTATCACTAGTCTTTATATAAACTATCTAAGCCTATAATTAGTCTATGGCTAGTATATATATATATATAGCCTATGCATAGACTATATATGCCCAATCCCAAATACGCTTTATATATACAAACACAAATTCTATATAATTTTTTTACTCAAAAATGTCTCCATTGTCAAAAAAAAAAATAAGAATCTAAAAAAATGTTACGACGTTATTTCTTATCGAGATTGTTTTGTCCTGCACCTCGTGATACTGACTGTCGGACACGAGACTACGTTTTTGGGGGGGAGGCTACACACACGAGGGACTGTGAATTTTCGATGAATATGGGTTTTGCATGAAGAAAAGGTCTGGAGCCTCGGGGTATGAACCCAGGGGAGGGGGTGGACTCCTCTACTACCCCATAGCCATTTACTCGAGGATACCCGTGTCCGTGTCTCGAGATGACCATCTATCATCGAGGTTTATCCATTGTTATACACGATCTTTGAAACGTGTAGAAACCATCGCAGACAAATGGCGCAGGTCCACATAAGCTATCGAGTGCCGGACGAGGGACCAACGGTTCAGAGGAAGTCACGGAAGAGAGGCCAGAGAGCGAAGGGGGGGGGGGGGGGAGACTGGAAGTTGCCGCTTCGATGATATTGCAACCCTCTGCAACTTGGATAACACTGAATTCGTTTTTTTTTCTTTTTCTTATTTTTCTTTCTTTTTTTTTTTTCATTACTTTCTTGACCCCAGCCAAGATGGATGGGAGGGTTTGAAGAGGATTCGGATACAGATTGATCTTTCGCTGTGATATGTGCTCGGAGGAATATGTATACGGGTTGTGGAAGGGTGAAGAAAGATTCGATCATATTTTTTCAACGAGAAAAGAATATTACATGGAAAGTTTTTTTTAATAGTTTCGTAAATCAAAAATTTGAAAAATAAATCTTAACAATAAAAATTATAAAGTGACAATGGAGATACATTTTTTTTAAATACAGAACACGTGGGAAAAAAAAACTTCATTTTAAAAAAACCTGGCACAATGGCCAAGTTCACCGGTGCGAAACTCGTGCGACCCTAAAGTTTGGACGAACCGAGCCAAGGGACCAATTCTCAAGTGCCCACCTCGTTTGGCTACTGTAATGCATACGCCTCTCTCTTTCTTTTTTTCCGTCATAGTTCCTGAAAAGGTTTTCTTGATCGAATGAGCCCACTCCAAAGTTCTCTGTCCATCGGCAGATCGACAAAGTCAGACATCGAGTCCGTTCGCGGGACAACGAACCGTCGGGGGGTGATCTTCCAGGCAATGCGGTATCCCCGTTAGTTCGGCATCGTGTCCGTAAAGTCGGTTGTGCTCTTCGGGGACAAGAACGAGGCTTTTCGGGGTCTCGGAAACTCGGCCCCCGGGCGTTGGGACGAAGAACGTGGATGGGAAGAGGCTGGAATTGGAAAGGAGAAGCGAGAGAGAGAGAGAGAGAGAGAGAGAGGGACAGAAACAGGATGACCCCGTGGGATGGGGTTAATACAGGGATAATGCTTACAGGGCACATCGTTTGATGTGGCTCAGGCGTATAAGCTGACTTCATCCAACGTGTGTGCGGGGCAACGTTTGGAATCGCTGAAAAGTTTAGCTACCCTCGTGCGTATGCTCATCTAGGCTTAAATTTTGCCGACTTGTGCCCCCACGCGCATCTTCGAACACACGAGAAGCAACATTTGCCCAAACACGCAAATCTACAAACATCGAAACACATAGAAGAGTCCATGCTGATAGCACGAGTTACGAATGCTTTTAATGGACGCAGCTCTGCGCGGTCAGAGGCCCAGGAAAAGGTTAAGGGGGAGGGGTCAGAAAGCTCACTAAACTTTTGAAAATATGAATATTCAGAGATACACAAATTTTTTTTTTTTCATGTGGTTTTCTTTTATTTTTTATTTATTTTTTTTCATTTATTTATTAGAAAGTCTACTTTTATGCCGAGGAACCATGTGCTAAATCCTTACAGCAGCGTTGGAGCGTGTGTGGAAGAGGGGGTGGGGGTTACCACCCCATCATGTATATTTCGTTTGGGCCGGAAGCCTTTGATGTTCGAAGGTGCATCGGGAACGATGGCGCAAGTACACGTGGAAAATTTTCAGAGGAGGGGAATTATATGAATTCAAGATGATTTCGACGTGGATTTCATTGGAACGTTAAGGGGCTGTATTGGTGTGACACTTTAGAAAAAACTATTTTTTTTTCTAAATCGAAATTTCGATTATAAAAGCTTTGTGGAATTTTGAAAAATCTTTATAATCATTGAATATCACCAAACAGATGTTATTACATATTGTATCATTTTTTTTTCGAAACTCATAATTATTCATGAATGATTATGGGTTGTTGATTGTTTGGGGGGGATGAGAAATTGAATACAGGAGTTTGTCGTTGTTATCCAAAGTGTATTGGTCTTGTCATAAAGCTTCGTTGGGCCCGGCCGTATTTTATCAGGATTTTAATGAAGACAGCCAATAAATGTTAGTCGAAGGAGAGGAGGGACGGGGTGGGGAGAGGGGAAAGGAAATGTCTGGGCGGCTGGCAGAACCGAGATTTATTTTACGACCGTACTTTTCGACAAGGCGCCTCGCTTTAAATTAATTAAACACCGAGAGGGAAAGGACGTTGTGTCGCTGATTCCCATCGGGCATATCCAGACGCGGTCATTCCTCCGGCTCTTCGTCATTAGCACGACCGAGGTAACCACGCGCACACATGTGCATCGGCTACGTCTACGTAGAACACTCGTCGTAAATTTTCATATTCCACGGTTCGACCATTGGCAATGGAAATATTAATTTTCGCCAATAATTTCTTTATTTTTTTACATTTGAAAAATATAAAAAAATATGAAATTTGAAAGAATAAACAGAATTTATTTGAAAATATATGAAAATAATAATTTTAAAAATTGCTGAATAGTTTAAAAATAAATATCGATTATTATTGCATATTATTTTTATATTTTTTTAAATAAAAATGTATTTTTTCTAATTTTTTCATTTATGCGAACGTCAAAAAAATCTGTTAATGAAAAAAAATATTAAGAGACATATTTCTGTGGATTATTTTTTTTTTCTCAAAATTATTCGTAGTTCATGTGCGCTTGCAATTTCAAACACGACACACGTGTCGCAAGTAACGAATAATTTGGGTCTCGCTGTCTTCTTGTATTTGCCCATTAATCGAGAATAACGAACGAAATCTCGGTATTCGCTACGACTGACGTTAGCTGTGACACGTTATCTCCGAATCCGTCTTCCCGACGCGAAATGCTAATTCCGATCACCCCGTAAACTTTATCGGATAATCAAAGTTTCGGTTTCGCGGTACAACTCTCAACGGCTTGGCATTCTCGTGTAACTCGGCGACACACACACACACACATGCACATGTGGGTTGTCTTGTAACGAACACGCGGCGACGACGTCTGGAAATGTCATCCGCTTGTATTTGCGTCACCGATGCAAATGAAACTATATTTCTCATTCGCCGATTGCACGAATAAGACGCGCCCGTAAAATCCTCCGAAATATTATAACTCGCGAACAAACGTGGTGTATCACGCTGCGGGGTCGCAGCGTTTTGCAAACCGCGAGCGTGCCACGTTTCTCGACATGCTAATTTAATGGACTTCCGTTTTCCAACTTAGAAGGAAAAACGAAAAAAATTAAATTAAATTAAGTCCAACACGCATTCACATTGGATTGTAATAGCATTCTGCGCAATATTTTGTATTCCGCTGTCCCGCGAAATGACCCCTCCACCCTCCTTAATACTTAAAAATAAATTAGAAGAATTTAAAAAAATGTTTGATAATTGAAAAAAATAAAAATATAATGATAAGGATTAAAAATAAATTTAAGAATTAAAAATAATCGTTCACTATTGAATCATCTCTAAAATTGTCGTCAATAAAAAGATTCTAGAGCTGCAGATGTCTGCGAAAAATTTGGAGCCTGTAGCTAAAACCGTTCTCGAGTTATCCACGTTTGAATTTTTCAAGGTCATTAAACCCACCCACATCACATCCCAACGCTGTTTCCAAATGCGTGTGTTTCTCGACGTTTCCCCACATCCCCACCACGTCGACACGAAGTTCTCAAGAAAAAAAAAACAAAACATTCCACCCCCAAATGGCTTTTCCCACGAGGGAGCAAAATAAAACCATGAAAAAAAAGGAGCATCGAAAGCACAAAGTACAAAGCGAAATTGTTGCCGTTGTGGTGAATTCGTGCGGACTTGTAGGAGGGTGTAAGGGAGGCCGAGGGGGTCGAAGCATCGGTCGGTAGTTGCAAAAGATTGCCGAAGACCCATCGGATTTATATAGAAATCGTAGAAGGATTTTGAGTCAAGCGGATTGATTTGCGGAAGGAAATTGGGATGACCGGTAAATGTGGGAAAGGAAGAGAAAAGAGAAGAAGAAAAGAAAGAAGAAGAACAGCCAAAAGATTGAGAATAAAGAGAACGCGCGATACGGTAGAATGGAAAAGCCAAAGAAACAAAAGAAATATAATAAAAAAAAAATAAAATTCATCTTCTTCGTCGACTAATGCGTTTCTCATCCGGGATTACGTAGCTTTCCGGCGATCGGCGACGTCCGACTTGTACCCAACCGTTTTCTCCATCCGACTGCGCTGCTGCATCACCGTCTTTCACGATCCCCAACCATATATATTCGAATGTCTCGCATGTTCGTACAACCCCATACGTTATATATATACACTTTAATCCACGGTCAATGGTCCTGACGCACGGTCCGGGATCGTTACATCGTTCTTACGGATTTTATTCTTCATGTGGTTCTCGATTCAAACGTGAGCTTCGAATTGCTTAACTTGCATTTTTTTTTTTTTCGTTCTTTCGCAAAATTTTTTCGGCGACTTTGCGAATTTTTTTTCTCTCTCATTTTTTTCAAGTCAATCAAACGAAACAAGAATCAGAAAACAAACGATTATTAGAACACCTTAACAACCATTTTGTCAAACTATTTCGACACTTTTGATTCACCTTTTAAAGCTGCATCACTTTTTTATATCCACCACCAAATTTGAGGGTGCTTTGCACCTTCAAATAATTTTTTTCTGCGTCCATAATTTTTAATTATTTTTCGTCAATCGAACTAAACAACAATCACAAAACAAAAAATTGTTGAAACACCTTAATAACCATTTTGTCAAACTATTTCGAAGCTTTTGATTCACCGTTTTTACTCAAATCGCTTCTCACGATCAACACCAGCCTCGATAAAAAAAATTTCATCGCATGTACAATCGTGGCATCACCTTAATTTCCGGTCACCCACGTATTCGTCGCAATCAATACCATAATCTCGTCCATGGGTTGATTCGTCCGCGTGGCCGACGAATGAAAATAAGTGTCTGTCTCGGGCGTGTGTTCGTGCTATACATTACCCTCCCCCCCCTCCTCCCCCCGGGCAAATAAAGCTGAGTCTGGCGGAGGCGAGAATTGCCGGTGGACGACCGTGAGAGAGGGAGTGTTTCCTCACCCATGGGGCAATTAGTTCAAGCTTTTCCAACGATAAGAGTGAGGAGAATGAGCGGCGAAGTACGTGAGGAATATAACGACGAGTATCCGGGGTGAGGATGCGAGAAGCTGTTCTCTATCCTGAAAAGCTGTGGAGAAAAGCTCGCGAGGGGGAGGGGGGGAAGGGGGCGGCAGAGGTCAGAGGGGCCCAGAGACGTCGTGATCGATGGGGTGCGCCAGAGTCGGCGAAACCTCCATCACCGGAAAACTCTTTCCCTCTTTTGCGATATCTGTTTTACCTCCCCCCCCCCGCCTCCCCTTTCTTTTCCCAGAAGGGGGGGAGGGGACCCAGAATTGCCAGGCCAGCGGATTTCGCGCTGGAAAGGGTTGGCTTGTAATTAGGGCCACTCGTTTCAGCGCTGTATCTAATAACGTGGCGGGGGTTTTTTTTTTTTTGGTTTTGTTTTGTTTTTTCTTTTGTTTTTCGCGACGAGTAAAACTAACGATGCTCCACGTTTTTCCCCCCGTGGAAACACGAAACACAAAGAAACTATTTATATACGAATGTTGTGTGAGAAATATAAAGATGTGTGTGTGTGTGTGTTGCTGATGTGTCTTTCGTAGCGTGTGGACGATCAAAGCAAAGACCGTGGACCCGTTCGGTTCACGTTAAGAAGCTTCGACAATGTCACGAAAAGCAGGCCGAGTCTCGTTACCGGCAACGTACCGATCCTTCAGAAAAAAAAAAAAAAAAAAAAAAACGAGATTTCGAAACTCGTTTATTTTTCGTCGATAACGACCTACGACACTTGGTGTGTTCGTCCGGCATCCTCTTCGATTCCACGTGCCCCAGATGAAACGTCCTCTCCTTCGTGTACAGACATTTATATCTATATATTAATAAATATCAAATAAACGTAGGGGCAAAATGGAACGATCGAGTACAAAAACTTTTCTAGAATCAATGAAAAATGTGTGAATATATGTTCGAAATATATTGTCGTTGGTTGTAAAATAAATATATTTATTTTTTATAATTTTACAGAGGATGAGGATACGTTTTACAATTTATGTGAAGCTTCGACCGTTCCATCTTGCCCCGCTGTACCGTTTTTCCCCGTCACGAGTTTTCTTCCGTGCATCGACCGACATCGAATTTCATCCTTTGACGGTAGCTGCGAGTGTCGGGCCCCGATCGTCTCACAACAAAGTGGACATATATTCCCTTCCCCCCCCCCCACCCCCCTACCTCCCCCGCCCACCGCCGGTGAAAAGCGTATAACGAGCGAGCAACCGAGGGTGCATTTCTGCCTTCAAAGACCCCTCTCGCTATCAAAGCCCATACCGCAACGTATTGTATATCAACGTTTATTACGTTGCACATTGGGGCAAATTGTCCGGACAAAATCGACCACCGTTAACCCATCGACAAACATATTAACGAAATTCAGATAATCTTTAAATATTGTATATTTATGACAAAAAAACATTCTTAAAACTTGATTTAATTTACAATTTTTCAAAAATAAATAAATAATAATAAAACACCCAAAAAAAAATCAAAAACTACGACAAAATTAATTTTTTTCTACGTTCCCACCGAGTTCCATTATACGTTACGACGAAGTTTTTAGCCGACGGAATTTTTTTTTCCTCCCCCTCTGTTTTTTTTTCGAAATTTTTTTTTTCTCGTTTCTTTTCTTTCTTTTCATTTTACGTTACCCCCGGTGCTTTTGCCCGAGCTTCAAGATTATTTTTCGTCCAAGAGCTTTAAATCTTTTCTCACTGTTGGGGACACGGGAGGAGGGGGGCGGGGGGTGGGGGGTAGGTTTGGTGTACTTTCAAATAAAGTTTACGGTAGCGACCGAGTTGATTTATATGAAAAAATAGAAGAAGAGAATTTGAGCACAATACAGGGTGGTGGAAAGAAGAACCCCCGGTGCGCGTGTAGGGGTGGTTGACGAAGAAGGGGTACACGATGGAATCCTCTCGTTTCGCAAGAGGCACCACCATCCGACGTAGCCTATATATACCGTACTTGCGCAACTTGTACGTATCACACAGGCTGCGAGTGGAGGTTGGAGGGGAAGGGGGAGGCTGTGCAGTACAGAAATCCGGAAGATTCTGCCGCACGATATTAGCTACCGTATCTCTCTCTCTCTCTCTCTCTCCTCATCCTCTTTCAAGTTTCGACGTCTTGTAAAACTTTAGCAGCAGCAGACCCAAGCCGCAGATCGATTCTCCCACTCGACAAGTTCAATTCCTCTATCTCTCTCTCTCTCTCATCCCCAGATTCGTCCACAGTGACGTCTCACGTTCGAAACGAGCCTCTCAAAGTCTCTCAGCGTCTTCGTTCTTGCAAATATTTCACGTTTGTGTCTTACCAAAGGAACATATCCACCGGCTTGGCGACTGCTTTGTGCATATTAAGGTTACACACACATAGAAGAACGTCGTGTGAGACACAAGGCGCGCGTCAGACCCGATAAAAATTTCGCGCGGTACTCTTTCCCCTTTCCCCTCTTCCCCTTCCCTCAACCATCGTCAGGCACACCTCCGTGCACCGAAAGAAACAAAAAGAAAACTAAAAAGAAAAATTCTTTTGAGGTTACGTCCCCCGAAATCCCGAAAAACTTTTCAAAACTTTTTCTTTTATTTATTTTTTTTGTCACCGAGACACGGTATAAAACCTGCGACACTTTGCCAAGTGAATTCGCGAAGCTTCGTACTTTGTGCTTCGTCGCCATTTTGTTTATTTTTTTTTTTCTATTTTTTTTTCTAGCACCGAAAACGACGACGATAACGACGAGGACGCGGGGGGCGCCCTCTGTGCTGGTTTTTCGGTGTGAGTTGGCCTGATAGAGGAGACCGGGGCAAGATGTCACAGAGGTAGTTTGTTAGAGAGCGCGTCATAAATGTCTGAAATGAGGAAATTACATGAATCGAATCAACTTGGAGAAGCTTTGTTTGACAATTGCGCAGGAATGATGATGCCCACGACAATTTTATAATGAGTCCTTTTTAGTGACTTTTTAAACATGCTTTTCCAATATTCATTTTTTCATTTATTTTATTTCGGGCTTTTTCGAATCACACTCGCTGGTCCTGTTTGCCCAGATTCTTTCATATCCTCCCTATATGTATCTAGGTGTGTATGACGGTATGGAAATAAATGTGGAAGCAACATCACCGACTGGGATAGCAAAACGATCCCCCGCAGATCGTAAACTATCGCTGAAACGACTCTATTTTCGGTCTATCTCGCCCCCATCACGATGCGGTAATGCGAGGTTGCTTCTGGTGTGAGTGAGTGATCGTGCGGGGCACGTATGACTCAACCCACAACCGGGATCACGAAGCGAGCTTTTTCGCCCGTAACTTTAGCGACGGGCGTGAAAGCACCTCTCGCGGAAAACGTTGGAGAATCTCGCCGGAGTTCTCGCAACGTCTCTAATGCTCGAATGCCGTGTGCCACCCACCCGGGGCGATCTTGCAAAACGATATGGCCGAGGGTTGGAAACGTTCGGAACCCCCTGCCCCAGATACATCCCTCGGAGGGGTCGCGGGGGGTTAACTCACCCATGTTTGTACGTGGGTCATCAAATGCGCAATCTCTGTGCGATCCAACGAGTGTTTTACACCTTCCCTAAGTCGTGACTGAACTTTCATTGTTATTGTTTCTCGTCGAATTTATTATTTAACATTTTTCTCACGAAAATTTCACGACAGGGTTGAAGTTGTATTTAAAAAAAAACCTGCAATGCCTTCTGGATTCAACGTAAAAGTGCAGCAACTGCATTCCCCGGCGCATCGAACGTTGCCAAAGTCCCCGAAGAACTTGTGAAAGACATCACACACACAAGCATCCCCACAGATTTGTACCCAACCCCCTGGGTTCATCGGTACACGCAAATTTTAATGGATTCCAGATACGAGTCACGTTTTTTTCACGAAATCTTTTTCGAGAGCACCCGAATCGACGTTACCCCGGGCGAATATATTCTCTCAGCGTTTTTCCCCGACGAAGAGTCGGCGGACAAGGATGGCGAGGGGGGTGGAACGGAGACGACACAGGGTTGACTCATCGCGAGGGAAACACACGGTTTATTTACGATTCCAGCTAGACTGCGAAAATGCAAATTTTTCCATCGGTCCCGATGCTTTTCCACGGTGAAACTAAAGAAGCTGAGGGTCATAGTAGTTGGCTATACACGCAGAGGGCGTACGCTATGCACCGCTAAATAGAGGGTCCAAAAGAGAGAGAGAGAGAGAGAGAGGAGGATAAAACGAAGAAGCTCATGGCTCTTCTGCCCCGTCTCGGCTTTCGTCGGACCGGCTTTTCAATTTGTGCTCCACCTCCCCCCGCCCCCTTCACCCTCCTTCCTCGTGGTATTTTCGTAGGTTAGAAACAAACTTTCCACTTAAGTTGCTTCATTTAGTTGGCCCTCTCCTGCTCGTCCCATCCCGTAGTCGGTATATTGGTTCGCTAAGTTATTTTCCCAAGTTCTCTTGCCACGCTACAACCGCCCCTACTACTTTCACCCCTTCCCTATCCCACGACTAGCTAGCAGTGTTTCACTATGGGACTCTCTGGTTTGAGCCAACGTTTTCCAACCCTCTGTAACACGGTTCACCACCGTACTACTAAGGACCTCGGTGTTTACTCACAAGCAAAGTCGATATTTCAGTCTCTCTCCCTCTCTTCCCTCTCTTCGTTCACCTACGTACTAAATCCGTGAAGTACCGGTATCACAGTACGTACTACCACCCCCTTACCTCCCCTCACTCGCCCCTCTGGCTCACGTGCTCGCCATATCCGACCTCGGTTCGAGACACGCCGACCGGAGACCGCCTAGTTGAATATGGATTTCACCTAGCGGTACTTATGAGGTCCTTCTGCGCCCCCCCACCGCTCGTACGAAGTCCGAACAAACGTTGATCTTACTACTGCGCGCGGGCCGGACTGTGTTTTAACCACCCACTGACCCCCCCCCCCCCCCCCCCGCAAGAGCTGCGCCTGTGCTTGCGGATAGCGTGCCGCAATACGTTTCCGAATGCAGGCACGTGGCTATTAATAATAATTAGGCACCCTCCGCCCCCCCTTTTCCACCCTTTCGCGAGGCTCGCCTCGAGCAGACACATTATAAGGAGTCACGAGAGCCCCCATTGCCCGGACTCCAATGGTCGTAATTGTCGGGACCGTCGATCTCGTATCGCACAAAAAACCGAGAACGAGATTCACGACGACACGATGATTAAAAAATTATGCGAACGAATGGAAGATGTGAATAAGGGGTGAGAAAAAAAAATCATTTCATTGTTTGCGGCGTGAATGTAAAATAATTTACGTTTTTACGTGGAGCTCGGGGGAGGGGTGGAATGTCTGGGAAACTGTTGAGGGTTGTAGGGTTAATTATTTCCGACGTTTTCAGTCTATGGTGTACTACAGTTTGATTCAAATGTGAATTATTTATTTTTTCTTTTTCAATTTAATCAGCTATGTCGATGAATAAATTTCTGTGAGGCAAGAGAAAATATGTTAATCGTTATACAACTGTTTTAATAAACTTCGCTGTTGGATAAGCAACGTCAATATAAATTGTTCCAATTTTATTTCGCAATTTTTTCGAATTTTCACGAACAACACACGACTTCCTTCATTTCTGGAAGAATGATAATTTTCGTGGAAATAAAAAAATTATGAAATTAAACAATCTCGCATTGAGGTCAAATCGAATAAAAATGCAGAAAAATGAGAGAACCAGAGGGACGATGCACCACTTTTCGTATCACGAAATGCCCCGAGCGGGTGGTGGGGCGGGAGAGGGAGGGGGGTAGGTAGAAAAGACCGCAATCAACCATACACCAGTGTTTGTTTCGTACACCTGTAATATATAACACGAACACACACAAACACGTATATATATATATATATAACCGTGCATGCACCCATAAATGCCACAACTTTAGTTATTTATGAGGGCCGCCATAAGTTTGCTCCGCAACTACTTTTCGCGGATGTATTTATTTGTTATTCTACGTGCTGTGTGTAGCATAACTGGAGCGAATGAGGGGAGGGATGACGGGGGGGGGGTGGAGGGTGAGTCGGGTACGAGAAAACCTGCGGGTGCTCAGTCGGAAGCGTTATTTACCGCGAGTTTCCACGTTCCGTGACGTGGCCTGTTTCGCCTTTCCCGGACGATAAATATGCGTAATTACCTATATGCGCACCCTCCCCCTCCGGCCTACGGAACTACGGAAATCTTGTTCTCTCGGGCTACTGATCACTGCAGCCATTTTCCGTAACCCGGACATCGTCCGGGTCACCGCTGTCCACGTTCATAAATTCAATTATCATTCATCCAAGACGCATGGCGAACGAATTCTGCATTCGCCATTTTCACAGATCTACGTGCTACAAGATTGTCACTGGAAAAATTATCGTTCACTCGTGAAAAACCATCCGGAGAAAAATATCCATTGGAAAAAAGAAAATTGTCAATTGGCAAAAAAGAATCCTCCGACTTGAAGTCTCGATGATCCAACAAATTCGTCATCCAACCGCCCAGATGAGACAATCGACCGATGATGATTGAAGCATCCGAACGATAATCCTCGACGACAGTGACATCAACGTCGAGACAGTGATTTGGCAAACCGCGAACGTCAATTAACACGGTTGCAACGATTATAAACCGTTGCGGAGTCGTACGGGGTCCGGATCAACGCCGTCACTGCCCCACAGGACAATGACGCTCACTACCCCCGGATCGGTCATTCGCGCCAGGTGCGAGAGAAACGGATTTTCGTGGGTAATTATACGCGACGCGCGAGCTGGCCCCATCACCGGAGAATCACGGATCGGTTAACATCATAGATATCGATGAACCGTAAACCCAATGCCGGATATACTCCGTAGCTCCTATTGCGCGGATATCTGGGCCACCCAATTACACGCTCATCTACGATCAGCGATCTGGGAGACGTACAAATTGATCTGTCTGGGAAGTAGACTTCGTCCTGGTCCACTTGTGTGTGTGTGTGCGTGCGCGCCCTCATCGTCGTTTGCGCATATATACATAAGGTAGCATATACCTATCTGATGTACCAATACGCTATGACAACACCCATCGTAATACGGGGGGGATAATACGTACGTAATAAAGCACGACGTAATATCGGTCTTCCATCGATCGGTACGTGTACACGTGATTAGCTGGCAACCGATGATTCCGCTTGATCGGGCGAGATCGAATTTCCTTCCCTCCCCCGGGTTATCAAATCCTACATTATACGTGAGACCACTCCCGTATCGCTATACTATAATTGGACGATGGGGCAAAGTTTGCCAGAGCAGCGTTGTGTGTTTGTCGATGGCGAGATCGACTGATGCGACCTCCCGCTACAAGAATAAGACACACGATATTCTTCCATGGTCTCTTAGATGAATTCGGCTAACAAGAATGTGCTAGATCGTCAGTAATCTAGTGAAGGTCGCAAATGGTTCGAGGATCAGCGTTTTCCTGGACGTCTCAGACTCGGGCCTTGGGCAATTTGTCCGGTAAACCAATCCTGGGTTTCGCGTGATCCTGGAATTCAGGTCAAGTCATCCGATGCGGTCAACTAGCAAGGCGATCGATGTAGCTAGCTTGAAGCTTCGAGGATTGAATATGATTTGCAGCTTTGAAAACAATGCTAACATTTTTCTGAACGCGTTTAACAGGCTAGTTTCTTGGAGGAGTATTCCTATCTGTGTCCTGACTTACTGGAAGTCAACACTCGGACCTAAGAACCATTGCCTGATCTTCCTGAACAGGATCGAACGGTCTGCGGGACGCGTTGAAGGCAAATGGCGTCGCGCCGTTATTTATTCCGTCGGTCTTGCAGTTCAAAGACCGTGGTACGTGTTCCTTTCCCTTTCCTGATCCCCCTTGCCCTCGCTGGCAATGCAAATTAGTGTTTATCAGTGGCGAGCACTGAGGCCCGAGCAAATTGCAAAGCCTACGACGGGAGAATGGGGTCTAGTCGCCGAACGGGCTTTCCCGAGGACCTCGGGGGCTCGAGTTACCTCGGACGTGGGTCACTTCAGGGCGGAGGGGCGGAGGGGAAACGATGGTACGGCCTCGTGTAGGTGACGCCAAGCTCCAGTACCAGTCGACCTAACAAACCGACATTGCTTCGTGGCCGAGAACAGTGGTAAGGGGGCTGCTTAATTTATATCGTCTGATGCGCTACGTTTGTAATCCTGGACCCTCGTCAGCGAGTCTCCTGGCCCTCAACCGAAACAGCCTCCAGTCTTCGCCTGTTCCTCATCTCTTCCTCTCACACCTCTCGTCTTCCGTTACAATCATCTCCCTCTCGATCTCGCTACTCGTGACGGTCGCTGATTCAGAAACAGTTTATTTACCAACTCCTGCCACGACACCAGGGATTAATTCAGGCTACTTACCATAAATAATTGCTCAAAGAGCCAGTACCCCAACCACAGAGACTACGTGTATTCCGTACGAACTCGGTAATCCAACATCGGAATCCGAATTTGACTATGCTGACTTCGGTTCTCAATTATGTTGCGAAAATCATCGGACTTTCTTTTGTTTAGGAGTTTACAATAATTCCAATCATTTCCAATCACTCTGACGTCATTTCAGAGTCAGCATGATCCATAAATCATTGCGAAGCAACGAAATCGCATGAAAAAACTCCGCAGCCTCGAAACGTGTTATCCATCACTTTAGTTCCCGAAGTTCTTTCGCCCCCCGAAGAAAGGTTGATGGACTATTAAACAGTCCGCGAGATGAAGAAACGCTCTGAAAATTGCGTTAACGTCGAATCGAATGTAGTAAAAACGAAAAAAAAAAAAAAAAACAGAAAGCTTGGAATGCAGATGCAATCGAGCACTCTTGCTCGATCAGCAGACATTCGGTCATGCGGGTGGCTCTCTCATCCACCCCGTGGACGTGTCCACCACCCACGACACCCTCCCCGCCACCGCCCTTCACGCAAATGGCAAATAATTTGCATACCAGACGAGTCGATAACGAGATTATTTTTAAGTGCTTAATGGAAGTTTGAAATGCAACATTATCGACAAGAGAGAGAGAGGGAGGGTTTTGCAAGCTCTCACCCCGTCAACGTGACCCAATGTTTTGCATATCAAAGGACAACGCTGCGAAGGGGAAGGGGTGACCCCCTCCCCCTCCCCCACGTTGTCCGATATAACTCCGATCGAACCGGAAACCCCGGGAAAATTTTATCAAACTCCGCTGTAAAAACCGTTTTATTCGAAAAACACAATGAAAAACAAAAACAACAACAAAATTGAAGGATTTTTCTTTATCACGGTGGAACACGTAAACGCGTTATTAACCGGGGGGGCAATATTGCGGTTGAGAAGTTCGGATGATTGGATGTTTTCGGTACATCGTTGAAACACGGTGTGATGGTCGCCAACAAGCGCGGAAAATTTTCGTTAGCTGGTAAAGGACGACGACGAGGACGACTACTACGACGGTTGGGTTGTACTTGGGGTTGCTTGCGTTGCAAAGGTCTCGGAAGTTTGCCATTATAGTCTCCCATCGTTAACCAGTAACCGGGGAGGGGAGGGGGGGGGGGAGGGGGTTGTGCACGAGTGGCGAACACCTTTCGCGAGTGGGCATACACGGGGGGGTAAACTATGAGACCGAACTATTCCATCGTTAGGTATCTCTATAGCGGAGTTTAATTCAGCCACCGGTTCCTTCTATGCCGCAGTTAGAGGCGTTGCATATACATATATAGATACATGTGTATATGTATATAAACGCAGCGACCCAACAACATTTTCGTTGCTTCCGGCGAGGTATGAACCCGCCGGAGCTACCCATCGCCGGTCGACTATATATACACCTTTATAACCCGGCCACGACCAAACGTCGTTCTACCTCTGTAACCGGCTGTACCTACCCTCGCGCTAGCCTCTTCGGACCTAAGTCCACAACATGCAAATTTCGAGACTCCGGACGAATTCGCCTTCCACCCCCCAACTCACTCACCCTCTTCCCGATCCGGCCAATCTTCGCGAACGCCAAAGTGTCTACGTAAACATCCCTTGTCACAAATTGTATGACGGTCCACCAACTCGCCACAACCGGAAGTGCTTCTTCGGCAAGCTCTGGCGTTTTCCGTTGTAAACGATTGTCGACTGGCTTAACTCCGTGGGAGTGTGTGCTAGTTAACGCCCGAGCCGCAGAATCGCATCGCAAGGAATTGTCCTGGCTTCCAACATTGTTTTTAATTTTGTTGGAGGAGGCCACGGTCACGTTGCTGTGAAAAATTCGCACGAGTCCAACTGGGAAGAGCCTCTTCTTCGGGGTGGACCGCCCAAGCACGTTTTCCAACCAAACCGGACTTGGGGACGAAAGAAAAATAAAAGTTTTTACGTTGGGGACTATTAATATCAGCAATCAGTCCTGACTCGCGGAGTCTCATTCGTTCGGTCTGGAAGCTACGTTGGCGTTGCTTAATTAAAACTGTTATCCCTCGCGTAATCGTGACGGCGAGCGAGTGAGATTCGCTCGGGGGGGGGGGGACTAGAGAGCGACGGTGTGTGGGCCACGTCGACGCGGAAACCCGTCGCAAAGCTACGGGATTCTCATTTGTCAAACCTTAATGCACGACCTAGCGTCGTCGCAACCGGGGAGGCGAATATATATAACGGTTTAATGAAACTAATTAAGTTGATGTTTCTACTGTTGGGAATGGCCATGGATTTTCCATCTGCATCGCGGTGAAAGTGAGGTTATTTTATTTTCTTTTTTCATTTTTAATCCTGTTTTCGTTGGACTGAAATTTATTCGTGACACTTGGGAAGCAGACGAATGAGGAATTATTTCTTTTTTGTCACAAGATTTCAGTGGAAGACACATGAACCGCTGTAGAGCAGCAAAGAAGGTTTTTTTTTGTTTTGTTTGATCTTGTTTCTCGTTGAAATCGACGTCCCCAATGTTGGATCTGGCTTCCCGTTTCCTCTTCGTGGTTTGTCGTAAATATAAGACAAAATAGAAGGTTCACAGCTTCCCTCAGCACCCTCTCCCGGATCCTTCGACCGTCCTTCTTGCCCTCAGGATCTGAGAAAAGTAAGCTCGACTCCCCTGCGCCTCTCTTGTGCCGGTGGGGCGCAATTCAACCCTCAAATATACATGGGGGCCACCGACCGGGCCTTCGTATCGAATTTCCCAAGTGAGCTTCCAACGTCGTCAACGACGCCCGTTTCCTTTCGCTCCACAAGCGTACTACAAGCACTTGGTACACATTGTAGCTTGCAGAAACGCTTGGCAGAGTGGTGAGGGGGGGGTGCGTTTGAACGTGCCTCACTCGTCGGGGCCAACCCCGACGGTGGTTATTCCGCGACGTGATCCGCGCAACCCTCTCTCCCCTTCATCCCCGTATTTCCTTGGCTCAACCACTCGACACTATTCCAACGGGTCACGTCAGCGAGCGTGTCTCCGGGCGAGAGCTCGGAGATCTCGAGTGCCCCGTTTGCGTGAATAAAAATCCCAACCGAGAAATGCACATTGAATGAGGCACGAAAAAACTCGTCGTCGTCGTCGTCGAGACGTTACGGCTGGCTGTCATTGACACGTGAAGTCCGTGAACCGCGAATCAAAAGTTCACGAGAAGAAATTTCCGAATTTTTCGACGACAAACGTTTTTTTTTTCTCGTGTTTTCTTAATGGAAAAACTTGTTGTTCGTCGTGTGGAAAAGAAATTGTATTCATAGGGTTTGGAGTTGGTCATCATTTGGGACAGTATTTTTGGGATGGAGAAAATGATTTGGACATCGGAAAACATTGTGGAACGATGATAGACCTGTTCCGAATTTTGACCTTCGAAGCACGAGGGCGTTTTGAATTTGGGAGCACCATGAAGGATTCACACAGGTCACCGGGGGTCGATCCTGCCACGAGGGATCCTAGTCCTTTCCGGCTGTGCGGAAATCTTCGAGGTGGGATCCGCACGGAAGGGTTGGGGAGGATAAGGACGCGTCAGGATGGCCCGCGGCCCTCTTGCACGAGTCCGCGTCGTCGAAGCCTCCGGAGAAACTTGGTAGCCGGGTTTCGAGAGATAATGGTCGCGGGTTTTCGGTCCTTCGGAGAACCCACGTGTATTTAGCGACACTCCAGGGACAGATATATTATTACCAAAGGGTAGTAGCAACCAACCCGGCTGTAGCCATCGCCGTAGGATTTTACGCAGGAAAATGCCCGCCGCGAACGTGAAAACCGTTTGGACCCCCCCCCCCCCCATCGATGGGAAATCGCACCGGAACCCGGGCGCGTAGAGACACCAACCCTACCCTCGTAGGGGTGGAAATTACGTGCGTGAGCCACGAGCGAACCCCTGAATTTCACCCGAATCTCTTGGGAATAAGAAGCGAGAATGAGAATGCGGCTGGATGAGTTCCGGCTTGATGTTTCGGCATCAACCGAGTTTCCTCCCTCCACCCCGAACCACCCCCGTGTGGCCACATGGCTCCGGTGAGAATAGGACACTCGAGAATTCGTCCGTTTAACGCTGCGACTACGTGAATCGATAATTCGCGGGGGTTGGTCGTGTTGGGGGAGTAAATCTTCACCCCCAGGAAAATATTTTGTGGGTTATCTAAACTGTAATAGATATAATAGTTTTTTTTACTTGGGTTATCTTATTTTTCTTTTTTTTTCTTTGCTTGGTCATTCCATTTTGGCTGCCCCCGGGCCGACCTGTATGCGGAGCAACACTCTCCCACCCTTCAAGATAGGAGTGAGCAAAGCACAACCCCCCTGTGCACCCCCGCCCCTTCCCACAGCACGCTGTATTCATCGCCGGAGAATATACACTCGACCTAACGACTGTTTAGATATCTCCCGCCAGTGAACACACCCCCACACACAAACTGAAACGCTTGTGCCAAGTGACGGGCGCCTGGCTTCCGATGGTCCGCTTCCATCTTCCGTTTTCACGGTGCATCCTGCCCCCCCCCCCCCCCCCCTGCTCCCCTTCTACGGTCCTTCGCAACCCCGTTTCGAATATGTAGGTCCTTGAGATATTCAAATGTTTTCGCCGGTCCCCGATATTCCGACCGAGAGTTTGTTCACCGTTCTTTCGCCCCAACCCTCTTTCGCCGACCCCTTTCGCGACTGTCGGAACCCCTGCCCGGGTTGTTGGTAACTCGATAAAAAAATAAAAATAAAAAAAACAACCGGTACATTCCGCGCAGTAAATTGTCTGAAGCGGGAAAAAATAAATCTTCCATGATTCCGGGATCGTTCATCTTTTTAGGTCACAACAATCTCTCCCTCCTTGCTTCGCCTCCCAACTCTCGGGCGCCATCTGGCGGTTCCAGCTTGAAACACAAGCTTCCTCAAATTGAACGTTGGCGCAGAGTAGTTTAATTAACTTTTTTTTTCGCGTTATTCCTTTGAGAAACTTTGCAAAATTGCAGCTTGGGAGAGTGAAAATTTTTGTGGAGAAGATTAGTTTTATTGGGAATTAGGAATGAGACGACGATGCACTTCGAATGTCGACGTACATTTTTTTGGCACGTGATTTGCTTCGAAATTCGACTGCTTGGTTCATCAATTTATTTGAATTTTATTGTTAAATCTATTGGGGACAAAATTTATGATTTTTCAAAAATAATATAATTGACTGTTGAAATTATGGTCTTTTATTATCTCGATTAGTCCATTAACGTAATTTATTCACCGCAAATTTGGATACACAACCGAAGAGTGACCGCTCGTTAAATTCGAAATTTCATTCGATTCTCTCGATTGTTCGTTAATCTATCGTGATAATGTTCAAACGCAATTAATCAATTGATTTTGATCTTGATACGAAAAATAATGATACGTCCAAATTATCATGGCTTTCGAAAACTTTTGTATTTACGTTTCACTGCTAATGAAAAAGTAAAATAGAACAAAAAAATAATAATGATAAGGGCTCTTAATTAGACCTGGAAGGCACTTTAATGGTAGTTTTTCACAAAACTCGATTGAGGCCCCACTTACACGTAATTACCTGCAGCCACCGAGCTTTGAGAAGCTTCGTTTTTAAGCCGATTACAATGGACCGTCAGCCCCGGGACGTGGTGCAATTTTTTTTCAACCACTGTACATGCATACAGGACGTTCCATGTCACATCGGACGGTCAAAGTTCTGACCACGGCCAATTCGGGTCACAAATTTTTTTCTCAGATTTCATTCAATCCCCAAAACACTCCCATACCAAATGACCCTAAAAACACTTCCACACTCGCACTATAAAAACAATCAAACAATTTAATTACGTCGAATTATGCTTTGGAGTAGTTTTCAATTTTTTTGAGGGTCGTAGACTGATCGAAAAATTCTGAAAAAAATCTCAAGTCTTTTCAGAATCAAATGAAAGCCAAATAAAAATTATGAACCGAATCGGTGGGGTCAGATTTTCAATCTTCGATTCGACATGGAATGCCCCGTACACGCATACAATCCATTTATCATTAGTTCGAGGATCGACGAGAAACGAAAGCACGAATGCAATACACACAACGACACACGCACACCGGATTCAGCTTAAATTGTAAATAGGTTCACTGACTGGAATTTAATAGTCGGCCTCCACTTGTCCTTCGAAATGTGCCATTCACCGAAATTCACTAATTATTGTGGGTCAAGTGCGGTACCCGCCACAACGGCAAACACCGCTGATACTTTTCATTGTTGACTCGACAAAAAGGCCACTCGTGAAACTCTCATTCTTATTCAACACACCATAGATATATATTTATATATATAAATACATACAGGGTGTCCCATTTGAACGAGGACGGTTGAATAATTCTTCGAATAAAGGATTAACAACTAAATGGGTCAAATGAAAGTGGTTATATTTTTCTTTGCTACTTGAAAAAAAAAAAAAAAAAAAAAATGATATGTCTGCAACATAAGAACATGGATTGTGACGTCACTGATTTCATCGTCACTGAGTTTCTCCCTTCGAACCCAACAACTTTCGTTCGACCCATTTTGTCGTCACTCCTTTCTGCTTCAAATGGGACACCCTGCCTATATATATATATATATATAGGTTTATATGCACAGTCAACGCCCGAATTAATTAACTCGCAGTCCCGAATAAATTCATCCGTGGGCCACCGACGATTCTTCGCGAGTCCACGAAGTGGAAGAATAACGAACTGCCCAAATATTTAATCGTATTAATCGTCGGTCATGAATAATTAATAACAGTCGAACGGTCGAGCACATATGAAACCTCGGTGAACGGGGTCCTCGAGTGGAACAGGACTCCGGAGTGGCTGTGTAACGTGGGTGCGGTGACCCCGAAACGATTCTCACCCGGGAAATATAGGAAAGATGAAAGAAAAAAAAATGAAAATTAAAATGTGAAAAGAAAGAGAGAAAAAATAATAAAAAAAATTACAAACGATGAAAGGGCGAATAGGGGATGGTGTAACAGCTTGATTAATCAGGGTGCACACGGAAATGTATATTAGCGTTGGCGATAGTGTGTCAGATGGTTATCCATGGGCGTTTCGTCTCATTAATCGCTAACCGGGCCAATTTCGAGTTTCAAAGCCCGATCGTCGAGGCCCAGGACTCGAGATAAATTTTTTTTTTCATTCACGAGGTAATAAACGATTGAATAATTACACACACCATCAAAATCTCGTTTCACCGGGACGGGAGGGTCGTTTTATGTTCGATAGACACGCAATTCGAGACGCTTCGGTGCTCATTCTTTTTTTTTTCTCTCTTTCTCTCTCTCTCTCTCTCTCTCTCTCTCTAGGGCTCTTTTTTCTCTATCTCCGTTCTTATCACGTCGTCCCACATAACTTCAACTTTAAACGACTTTATCGACACGCCCGAGCGATAAGACGTCGTGAATTCGAGAGAAACGACTCGAACAACGCGAACAAATGTTTCTAGGTTTTTTTTTTTTTTTTTTTTTTTTTGTCTTTGTTTTCTTCTTTCACTTTTCACGTCGACGCAACGATCTTTTTTTTTTTTGGAACTTATTTTTCATTCGCGAATGCAAAATCACTTTTTTCCACATTGCGAGAATTCGCAATTTGATTTTCACGAACGATTCGAAGATGAGGAAGGAAAAAAAAATATCGCGTCTCACTCGATTCGCACGACATTGGGTTCGTTGAATCGTGTATCATCGAAAATAAGTCTTTGTTACAATTCGCGAAATCGAAATAAAATTTACTTGCACGATACATTTGAAAAAAAAAAATCCTGGAGACTCAATTACGTTCGAATTTTCGACAAATTTTTATTCAAAAAATCACGCAAATACACAATAATGTCATCGTTGATTGCAAAATTTCGGCGAATCATTCAATCACACCGATGCGAAACGATCGATCGATCCATCGATCGACGATTGTTTCGAAGCTGATGAAGTTTTTTTTTTTCCGTATTCAATGGAAGGCCAGGTAGGGACCAGTCCCGATCAGTCTCTTGCCGATGCATTTTCTCGTGCTATCCACGATACCGTTACCCCGTCTGTAATATTCGGTCAATCCGGCGCTGCTCGCGCAACCATCCGTAACTCCCGAAATGTTGTCCAGCGACGATTTCATCTCTTCCATTTTTTCCCGCACGTCCTTGACCAACGACACACTGCCTCGGGCTATCTGTCTCTTTCCCTGACGTCGCGAAATAAAATAATGTCAATCAAACGGCACGACAATTCGAAAAATTTATAAATCGACGAACAATCGATTTTAATCGTGCAAACAAACCATGTTGAAACACGCCACAGCTTCGGTAACTGACATCGCGTACGTTCCATCGACGGTACAATTCAAAACGTATTGCCAAACTTCGTCGATTCTCTTGGTCTCGTCGTGAAAAATTTCCCGAACGATTTCACGATGCAATCGAGGTGCATTCGACGCGTGATTCTCGATGCATTCTTGGGTGATTGCGAGCAAATGTTCACCATCGTTTCGACGCTTCGTCATGTCGCTGCTCGCGTATCTTCGACACGCGTACATGGTAACGTTTCTGAATTGAAAGAACAGATCTTCGACGTCGTGTTCGATCTGAATAATCGATCGACGTGAATATTTCGTTCATTG
This sequence comes from Diplazon laetatorius, assembly GCA_963662125.1. Taxonomy (NCBI): domain Eukaryota; kingdom Metazoa; phylum Arthropoda; class Insecta; order Hymenoptera; family Ichneumonidae; genus Diplazon; species Diplazon laetatorius. Next base: position 1,534,148 of record OY759162.1, on the reverse strand, counting down.
AAAAAAAAAAATTCTTTTTTCGTACTATTATATCGAATTGTTTGGATAATTAATCGACCAAGTTTTACCTTGTCCGTGTAAAAATTGAGATCCTCCCTCAGCTTCGATTGACGCTTTTCCGTCAATCGCAATATTTCGTCGAGCGTTTTGTTGGCATATCTCATCGTCGCTTCTTCATAATCCGTCACGGCTTTCAATTTCGTTCGATGTACGTTTATCACGGTTATTCCGGGAGCGTTTATCATTGTCCAACAACTATCCATTGACTGAAATAATTTCCAATTATCCCAACAAACAAAAAAAAAATCGAATTTTAATTTCAATTTTGATCATCGAATTTTAGAATAAAATATTAATCACCATTTGCGCGGTTTCGGTGGCTTCGAGCCAATCTCTCCTGGCGGTCAAGTATTCTGGGTCGAGAATGACAGTATCCTCCTCGGCAATCACTGGCTTATCGTGAGAATCATGCGAAAAAATGCTTACTCGAATTTTCGTTCGATAATAATATTTCTTTTTTGAAATTCGTCTAGAATAAAACTTACCGAAGCGACGAATACGACGCACAGTACGACGACGAATTCAAACATGTTGCTTCGTTGCTCGATCGTCAATGATTCGAAAACTTTTATCACGATGAAACGATGCTCACGCGCGGAAGTGTATTGGAATTAGTAATGAGAATTGAACAAGAATTTTTGCCACACGTGTCAATTTTTATTTTTGTTTTTTTCTCGTTCTTTCAAATTTTTTTATTGGCCTGTTTTTGGCTGAGCAAATGGTTTCACTCAATTTTCACACCTGTGTCTATCCCCATTGACGATGTGCCGAAGATACTACGCTTCGTTGACTCTCCGATAACCACGTTCGTTATTAACATGGCACGTGTAATAAATTCTTAAATCTAAAAATAACCGCTCGGTGGCAGCACCGTCCGTATGTGAAAATTGCATGGGAAATTATCCATTATTGTTTATATCGGTTTATTTAATTTTTCATAACAATTACAGAAATACATTTGAACAAAAATGTAATCGTTGAAACAAAACAGTTGAGTCTAGTTCCGGACCGACTTGTTGCGGGCTTTCGAGCCAACCTCGACCAATTTTTCATCGACGCACGTCCTCGTTTTTTCCATGATTTCGTACAAGGGCTCGTAATACGCGAATAATCCGGCGTCCTTGGCGCACTCGTCCTGAACGTCCCAAATCTTTTCCAACAACGATTCCAGCTCGCCAATTTTTTTTTTCACCTCGTTCAAAAAGGTCACACCCCCTTTGGCTATTTGTAATTTTCCCTAACGTGACGTGAACAAATAAACAAAATAAAAAAATCAATTCCAAAATCGTAATCCAATCAAAACACAATGATCAAATTTATGTATGTAGAAAACTAACCTGGCGATGACATTGCACAAATTCGTGAACGGTCATCGGATAAGGTCCATCGACGCTGCACGCGGTAACCCGGTCAAAAATTACCCCGATTCTCCGTATCTCGTTCATGATTATCGTCTCGTCGATCTCACGAACGAGACGAATTGCTTTTGACACGTTTTTCTCTATGCAATCGCTCACCCGACCGATCAAACGATTTCCCCTGTCGGTTAGCATTGTCGTCAAAGTTTCCGAAAATATTTCACACACCGACACATCGGCGTTGTCAGCCTGACGTATGAGATTCGTCACGTTTTCTTTCGTCTGACGAAAAAAAAAAAAATAATAATAATCTATCGATGTCATTATTTCTATCATTATTTTTTTTTTTCATTTTTAGATTAAATTTTTTTTTCTTTCACTAAGAGATGGAAAGTGTTTGGATAATCAATTGAAAAAAAAAAACGTATGTTACCCGATTGACGTGAAACTCGATATCATCCATCGTCGCCAGTACAAAATCGTTCGAATCGCGTATTATTTTTTGAAGCGTTTTATTGGCATATATCATCGTCGCATTGCCATAATCGAATACAGCGTTCAATTTCATTCGTCGTACATCGACAACGACGCTTCCGGATTTTCTGGCCATTTCTTTGCAGCTTTTCATTGCCTGAAATGATTCCCAATTTACGTCAGCCATGAACGTTCAAATTTGAAAAATAATCGAATTTCATAATAAAATGAGAATTACCTCTTGCACGATCAGCGTGGCATCATTCCAATCGTTTCTCGTTCTCAAATATTCCGGATCCAAAATGGTCAGATTCAGCTCGGCTATCACCGGCTTGTCGTAAAAATAATTTTTAAAAAATTAAAAATATGATTGCTCGAATTTGTTTTTCGATAATAATTTTTCTTGCGAAATTTTCATCTCTTATAAAACTTACCGAAACGACGAATACGACGCACAGCACGACGACGAATTTAGACATGTTTGCTACGTTGCTCGATCACCACGGTTTTGGAAATTTTTCAACGTAAAAACGCTTCTTATATACGAAATCTGGGTTGTTAAAGTTATTGGAATTATTCATCAACGTCGAGCCGGAAATTTTGCCACTTGTGTCAATGTTTTTCTGGTCTTTTTTTCTTCTCTCGTTCTATCACAAATTCTATAATAGCTTGTCCTTGGGGGCCAACGCCCGATTTCACTCGCTCATCACACTTGTGTCCACAAGAGACACGATGTGTCGAAGATACATCGCTTCGGTTACCATCTAAAAGCACGATCAAGGTTAAGATAGCAAGTAAAAAATATATATATTCCAGCTAGAAATAAATTACGGTAATTCTGGATATCAATTTTTTTATGAATTATTAATTATCTATTAATTCATTTTTTTTTTCAAATCTTATTATTATTTTCTACGTATAATCGTACGACGTTTTATCGTTATCAAGAGAGAGAGCGAAAAAGACAGAGACAGAGGGAGAGAAAGAAAACGTCTTTCCTTCAAAAAAAAAAAACCTAAAAAGGAAAAATGAACAAAATTAATGTCACGATTAAATAAATGTATTTCAGTATGAAAAAGGTTGAGAATTATGAAAAGGAAGGGTCGAAGGTGATGGCAAAGGGTGGGAGAGCATGAGAGAGACAGAGAGAGAGAGAGAGAGAGAGTCTTTCCTTCAACGTTCGTCGCAAGGTGAAATTCACGAAGGTCGTTAGGGCGTCACTTCGGACGAAGGTGGCGAGGTGAGGCAGAGCAAGGAGTTATTTAGCGTGTGCCAGGAGGGCGGGGAGGGGCTAAAGGGGGAGGGGGGAAGTGTTATAGCGTTGGGAACTAACAGCCAGGAGAGTTGGAAGCTGCAGTGAGAGTCGTGACTCTCGTTGTAGACGAGACGCGTATCTCCAGGTCTTTCTCACTTTCCATCTCTGTCTCTTTCTCTTTATCTCTCTATCTCCGTCTCTTTTAGTGCGCGAAGAGGTCGAGAGAGCATTCGTGCGCACTTCGCCCCCCCTAAAACTTTGTAAGTTTATCACAGATATTCTTCGCGAGTCGTCGGAAAGAATTTTCTGATGCAAAAGTTTTGAACGTCCCTATTCGCCCCCCTTGCCCTTTCCTGCCCTCACCTTCCCTTCCCCCTCTGACGTAGCAGCAGCACAGCCCACCGGAGACTCCACTGGGTTCCGATGGTAGCGAGCCAACTCCACTTCCTTTTTTTTTCTTCACCTTTTTCACCTTTTTTCCCTTTTTTCGTCACTGCCATGAGCCCTTGCTCGTGGTACACGAAGACTCGGGGCTAGTGAAAGAGTGAGAAGGCTTCACAGTCCACACCAATACCGACACGTGTGACATTCGAGTTTCTCTCGGTTCAATCCTCACCTTTTCCCTCACAGCAGAAAATAAAATAAAATGAAAATAAATAAAAGTCAAAAAAATTTCCTACGACGACTGTATCTGCTCGCATACGCCGGGGTAGCTTTTCCTCAACGAGAGGACTGTGTGACGAAGACCGGGGCGTCGTGGACACAGATCTTCGGGGGAGGGCAGAAGCTTTTGGAAAAGGATGAAGTTGAAAAAAAATAACGAATAACAACTTTGTGTCAACGGAAAAAATTGGATCGACGTCGTGGCATCGGATTTTCATTTCGCGACGATCCCGGCTTCGTATCAACCACGACCATGATAATAAAAAAATAATAATAATAAATAATGAAGAAAAAAAAAACAATTTAAAGATTAAAAAAAAACAAAATGTCTTTCGGCTAGCCCGATGAGCATACAATCATGAAAACGCGAATGAGAAACGTTTTATTTTCTTTCTTTCGCGATTTTCCCGGTGCCCGATGAGACAAGAGACAGAGAGAGAGAGAGAGAGAGAGAGATAGAGAGAAAGAGAGAAAGAGAGAGAAAAAGTCTTGGTTATCGCGGTTATTTTTCCGTCCGTGGAAAACGGTATCTCATTTCGGAATATCGTCAAGCATTATTGACAATAATAAATCCCCCCCCCCCGCCCCCTCACCTCCCCTCTCCCCCGCGACGAGAGAAAGAGAGATGAGGCGGAATTAATTGCAAGAGGCGATTGCTCGCAATTTGCGATAGTGATTGCAGCGTGGCGGTCGCTAAGAGGCGGTCTTCTCAAGACGAAATGGGGGGGAAAAGAGAGCCATCTGCAAGAGGTGGGAGGGGGGTCGGAAGCCGGTGGAAAATTGTGGAAAACCGGATCCTTGGCCCGAGCCGCCCCTTTCCACCGAGTCCCAAGACGAAGAAAAGGGGAACAGTTTCGTCTCTTTGAAGGTTCGAGGATTTGGATTCACGTTTTACGGCGCAATTAATCCCCCCCTCCCCCCTGCCGTCTCCCTTCTTCATCGAGAAGGGTGAAAAGAGAGAAAGTTGCCATTTTCTTAGTTTGGGAAGGGACGGATTTGCTTGCCTGCATCTGGCCACGAAGAAGCTTGCCCACGATTCCCCACAGGGGGACGGCTTAAAAGACGTTGGGCTCTTCTCTCTCTCTCTCTCTCTCTCTCTCTCTCTCTCGTTTCCTCCCCCCTTCCCCCCTTGTGAATCGTCTATCGAACAGGGGGTTGTTGGAAAATACCGCGACGAGAGAAATTGGGAAACGAAGAAAACCGACGGGGTCCGATGAACGTGGCAAAGACGTTCTATAAAAGAGAGAAAGAGAGAGAGAGAGCAAAGAGATATCTCGAGACTACGTCGACGCATTTTTATTTTATTTTTTTTCATGTAATATCGACTATCGCTGAAAGCCAACGTTTCACCGACTTTGTACTCGTGTTAAGCAAATCATTTTATCCGGCTGCAAACGTTTTTCGCGATCGTAGTGGATTTGTACCATTTGAAAAAAAAAAAAAAGAATAATAATAATGATAATGATAAACTCAACGACGATTTGATGAAATGTGCAAGACAGACATTTTTTTCGTTTGTTTCTATTTGAATACAAAAATGTTATCAAATAAAATTCATCATATTCTTCAATCCTAAAATTCAAAGTTTTCAATTCGTTTTTTTTTTTTTTAAGTCTAATTCGCTTTTTTTATAAGTTTCTGATAATTGCGTCAGAAAAAAAAATGGAGTCGGAATGGCTGAATGTCAGGTGAAACAAAAGATCGGTCTTGTTCGTATCACAGTGAATCACGATTGTTTTCGTTCGGAGGTTCATCGTAGGGTTCGCCATCGGGGTCACGCCCGGACTTGGAGGGGGCGAAGGGGGGCAAGGGGGGTCTTGCTCCGTCGGATTTCTCCCGCGGTTGTTCGGCTCTGTCAGCGCGGACTTGGCCGCGAGCTTTGAGAGTTAGGTTCCACCGGTGCAACGACTGCAAGTTCGCTTCAATTACGGGAAGAGCATCGAACAATGCGTCGTGCCGCGCGCGTGTTAGCCCCGGCTAACTAGACAACTAGACCACCGACCGACCTCGGGTCTTCGCCGTTCGGTTAACACACCAACCCTTCTCTGCCCATGCCTCTTGCGCAACCCTTCGACAAAACAACCGCCGAGAGTTCGCGTCCGTCCAGAGATACAAATAACGAGTGTTGACTGACAAGTTTTTGTCAATGAAATTTTTCGTCAATCAGAAAATTTCGAAACAGTTTTTTTCGAAATATTTTTTTTTACATAATAAATGTCAAATGTCAAATGGAATAATTTTGTAAGACTAAACTTTTTCAATTATTCATATATGTTGATCATTTTGTTTATTTTTGTTTTGTTTTTTCAATTGAAAATACAATTTGGGAAATTATCATTCACAATTTTTGTGAATCAGATTTTTTCTACTTTTTTTTTTTACGAAATATATTTTAAATGTCAATTACGTCCGAGATTGAAGATGAAAAATTCTTCGAATTAATCGCAATCGAATACTTGGTAATCGATAATTGGCGTGTGGGGGTGTCTTGGAAGCAGGTGCATCGTGAAGGTACATTATGCTAATGGCCGAATCGATAGTCCATCACATGGGCGGCTCGTGACGTTTTTCCGGGGTCAATCGGCGAGGGAGGGTGAAGGGTGAACTCTTGACAGTCGCGAGAGCCCGGTCATGATCGATGACTTTAATTTGGAGACCGTAAACGGAAGCGAAAAGTGAGGCCTACGCTTTTTCTTTTTTCTTTTTTTTTTCAATTTTTTTTTATCGTGACTCTTTCCGTCGTGTAGTACGTCATCTAATTCGCGCGAGAATAAATAGCCTCTCGTCTCGGCATGAACCTGGAAAATTGGACATTCGTGACGGCCGTCGAAGGGGGTGGACAGTGTGGGGCGAGAGAGGGGGGGTGAAGGGGGATGCGCTCGTGTGGATTGAACCGCGGGTGGTGACGGCTCATTTTTCACAACTCCGGAGAAGCGAATGGGCCGCGGGCCACGGGTTTTCCGCTACACGGGAGAATGGGTTTCGTCGAATGGGTTACGCTGTGTGTGTGTGTGTGTGTGTGTATTAATTGCCGTGGCCCATGTTTTACGGAAAGGCGAACGATCGGATGGACAAATACTACGGTACACTATTCGCATTTATGTTGAAAACTATGATAATCAATGGGGAAAACATTGCTACGTGGAAATTGACAATCAATCATCAGACGAAAAACTTGATCGTAACATAGCAGTTGCTTTTGGAAAACTTTGATTTAAGCACTCTAAAACACATCGAAGTTCAACGAAAATAATAATAATAATAATAATAATAATAATAATAATAATAATAATAATAATGATTCTCATTCTTTTTTCATCAAAATGATTATCTCCTTGATTATCATTCGATTCAATCTTGAACATAATTTTTTTCCACGACAGAAAACACATCAATATCTTCTAAATTTCCATTTTTTTCCATTCAGCATCTCATCGAATAAATCATGAACCCTAGAAAAACCTACGTTTAAAAAAAAAAAACAAATTTCAAATCACTCACGACCTTTGAACAATTTTTTTTTTCAAACACGAATGGGGGGATCCGTATTGCCCCCACGCGTGATCAATCGCCATTTGGCGTAAATTCGCGTACTTGTCGCTCACGTAAAACGTTTCGAACAACGGTTTCAACGATTCCGGAGGATCGTTAGCCCGTGTTCAAAGGTCAGTCCGGTTGTCGTGGCAATTGCCCATCGTTAGAGCAATTACTCCGAGCGTCGGTGGTGTCTGAGGGTGGCTGGAAAAGGGACGAACACAGCGAGCACGGGTAAAGGGGGGGGGCGGTTGTGTGTGGCATCGAAAGAGCGAGAGAGAGAGAGAGGGAGCGAGATGGAGAACGGACGGGTGGTTTGAACGGGTTTACCCTCTAGTGCCGGACTAGTTCCGCTATGCGGACAAATATGCGGGACAATGTGCGGCCACGAAGTGGAGTAACACGCGAAACTGCCTTCCTCGTCGTAGCCTGTACGGCCTCCTCCGGATACCACGAATCCCGGGAATTACTTCTCTTCGCTCGTACCTCCTTCTGCGATCTATGTATGCGTGTGCAGCGTATATATACACACCAGGGTGGTCCTTAACTCGGCATGATTTTATTTTCCCCCACCCGGATCATAAAATGATTCGAAATTAATTCAAAAGAATATCCTCAAAATTTGAGATCCCTATCTCAATTCTTAACCCTGCCGCCGGGCTGTGTCACTAAAATCTGAAACTTTGAAAATCCGGCGGCGGGGTTAAAAATTGACACAGAAATCTGAAATTTTGAGAATATCTTTTAAAATTCATTGCCAACCGTATTATCCTCCGGCAGGAGAAAAATAAAAAATTAGCCGAAACAAGGACCACCCTGTTGCACACGTATGGGCTCGTCCGTGCATTTCGGGTCCAATACCACTGGCGACCGACGACACACGGGCTGAACGTTCGTGGCTGAACGAGCTGGAATCTCCCTACTCACTCCTTCGCGTACCTGCGATCACAATTTGCATCTAACCAACCCACCCCCTCCTGAACCCCAACCCCCTTCTCCCTTCGCCTCAGTCTCGAGACACTCGAAATTAATCGTCGTCCCTACTCCCCGTCGCATTCTTCGCCAACGTCTATGCCCCCCCCCCCCCCCACCTCGTGGCTTTTATCGTAGGTGGTGCACTTTGCCGCAACTTACAACCCTCATCCCCCTCCCTTCCCCCTCCGCTCTCTTATTCTCATCCGATGCACGGCTCATCCGAGGAAACGTCGTTATAGCGTTATTAACGTCGATGCCAAGCTCCAGAAGTTATATCAAATCATTCGATCGACTGTTCTTTGGGGGGAAGGGGTGGAGGAAAAAAGAAAAATTTTTGCTAGGAGAAGCGGGATTTGCAGAGTGACGAAGCACCAGACAGGGGAGGGGGTGGATGGAATGGCGGGTCTTCGAAGCGTTCGTGAGACCGTGAAATCTTCGATCCTGGGGGGCCTGTCGTACTTTCACCCTCACGCCAACGGAACATTTTAAATTAGTTTGCGCCTTCGTTTCGCAACCCCCTCCAACCCTTGGAACGTGCGAGGGTTGTGATGGACAGGGGGGGGACGAGTGGCCCTGCTGCTGCCTGATTCTACTTGGGGGGATCTTTTGCACTTTGACCCAACGTTTCTCAGATCGTTTCACACTTTTTACATTCCTGAAATGTGTGTTTCACGTGTTGTCGACTTTAACTTTAACATGGATTTTATGTATCATTGGGTTTGGGTTGGTGATCGTAAGGAATTTTCCAAATGTTTAATTTGAGACCTTGAATTATCGTTTTACACTTTTACCAAGTTGAAACGTTTCAGGAAATTGATTTTAAAAATTGAAATCTTCATTGAAATTATCAATATTTTGATATTTTATAAATGTACGATATTATAAAATTAATTTATCCAATTCGCGATGAATCAGTTTCGAATTCGTCAACAATTGTTCATCGTCTGTGAGATATTCTACGACGAGTTTTCCGAAAGTTTCAAAGTCGATGAAAAATTCGTGGAAACTTTACCGTACCAATAATCACGAATGGCACACGTCTGATAACGGAATAATTCATTCGTTATCTCGTTCGAGAGGTCGATCGGTTGACACTCGAGCGAAGCTTCCCAATAGAATTTATTCACGATCCCAGGTCATTCGGAAAATTACGTAATCCAGACCAGTCCGCAACGGTTGGGAAACAATGATCGATGTCAGTTTCAAGATGCATGTGTGTGTGTGTGTTCCCCGAAACAAAGAAAACCGTAAAATTCTCCAACGCAAAAACAACAAAAAAAAATTAATTAACGTTGGTTGAAAAAAAAAAGTTTTCACGAACGCAACACAGACGCGTGATAATAATATAAAATGGTGTGCGAGTTGTCGGAAGTTCCGCCGGTAAAATAGTAAAGCGAACGCAGTCGCATTTCACTGCGACAGGGGTGACAAAAAAAAATAACGAACGTTAAACAATTTTTTTTTTCACACTCATTATCAACTCCCTTCAAAACTCACGAAACCTTTTCACATCGCGTAATTGTTAAAAATTAAAATTTCACGCGTCACGAAAATTTCCCAGAATCTTTTCGGATTCAACGTCGCGAATTTTACAGTAGACTCTGCTAACCAAAAATTTCACAACCGCAGGCCGCTCGTAAAATTATTCAAAGAATTAAAAAAAAAAAAAAACAATTTTCTAAAAAAATAATTAAAAAAACTACACGCGCAAGCTCGAGTCAAAAAAATGTCAAAATGAAGTGCGAAAGTAACCCGCGGTGGCGGGGGTTGTTCGCGAGAAGGGAGGAAAGGTTGGGGGGGGCGGTCCCTCTCGACGTATCCGAAAACCCGTGGGCGAAAAATTTTTTTTCGGCAAAAGCTCGGTTCCCTCAAGGGCGTGACCGTCGCGGCAGACGCAGCGACTCGCTTTAATTAAATGCCCTTAATTGCATTTCCCCCGCTAATTACCGGGGGCGCTACTGCGAGTCGGGCCCGAGAGCTTTTCCGGGTGGTAATACAAGCCCAAGAGTACCCCCCGCCCAACGGCACCCACACGCCACTCGTACAACCGTACAACGTTGGGGGAAAAGAAAGCTTCGTTGCGCCGCTATAAACGACCGGGTTGCCCTTCCCCCCCCCCCTCTCCCCTCCCGCTCGTTCGAGCTTTTTCCCCGTTGCAACGTTTTTATTCCTTTTTTCCATGTCTGAAGGTGTTCGAGAGGCTTGTTCATTCCGCACGAGTTCTACCGCGTTGCAATTTCGCCCCCCCCCCGCCCCCCTCAGCTTTGGGGGACGAGGAGGGGGTTATCCGGTTTGCGGGTGAAAAAATTTAACGCGACCCAACGGCGACCTTTCGCGGTTGAAAAATAAATCGTACAAACAGTTACGCGGCCGAGCTTGCGAGCCCGAGTGGAGGGATCGGTGAATATATGTATTTTTTTCTCACGAGAGCTTGCAAGCTCTCGTTTCCTCGGTTTCTTGATATTCCAACGTTCGATGTTCCGGGCGAGCTTTCGGGCCAAGGCGCGAAAGGGAGTGAGCTCGCGCGTGGAAATTCTTGGACGAGAAAGAGAGTTGATTGTGAGAGGGGGGGGGGTGGAAAGCTTTGCCGCCACGAATGTTCGGAGCCGTTGGCCGAAGAAGAGTCAGGAATACGAGCAACTTTACTCTCGCCCGGCGTGAGAGCTTTTTCCTGCCTGTTGGTCGTTTTGACTCTCTTGGTATATATGTGTGTATGTGTATATACGTATATATGTATATATGTGTGTACAGATAGACCACCCCTGCACTTAGTCCAATGAGCGAGGTAACGCTCACGAGGCTCACTTTCCCTTCGCTCGTGGGGTCGTCTCTCTCTCTCTCTCTCTCTGTCTCTCTCTCTCTCTCTGTCGCCCCCTCCGGTCGCAAGCACGAATGGGCTTGGCTATCGGGCGTACTTGGCCACTCTTCCATCCCACATTAACCAACCCACGGGCTATATCCGTAGACTCGATATTCGTAGCTGCGTTAAATCGCTATTCGCGCGCCAACCGTCGGAGAAATCCTTAATGGGCCCCACCCCCGCCCCCCCGCGCGCCCCCTCTCGACGCATAATCCACAGCCATTACTTCAAACGCTTTCCACACGGTAATATGCCACCCGGTCGAATCGATCACTATGTTCTCACCTGCTCGATCTCGAACGATTTTTTTTTTTGAGGGGTACGTTGAATGTTCGAGATATTATTCCACGAGCCACGGGGGAGGCGTGAAATTATTTAATCGTCTACTCGAACACATAATTTAATCACACCTCGTACGACGTTCGTGCATTTTTTTTAGAATTCTTTTTTCCTTTTGTGATCGATTATTGAAAAATCTATGAAAAAAAAGAGTTTCTTTTTATTTTACATTGTTCTTTTTATTATCTTTCATAATTTCGTTTAAATTTGATCCACACGTCGTTTAACTTTTGTCAAAACAAAAAAAAAAGTATCGATTAAATTTAATACTTTTTAAACGAAAAATATCGATTTTTATGATGTCGATTAATGAATTTAATTCATGAATTAAAAAACGAATTGACAGATAATTTTTGTATTTTTTTCATTCATCGTGTCGCGAAAATTCGTGGTGAAAATTTCGAAATTTCGTTGCACCGAAATAACATTGGCACACGTGTGAAATATAATTCGAACCGAGAACCCCGTTAATGGATAATTGCATAATGGTACATGGTGTATAGTAGGAAAACCGTCTGGCGTAGCGATAACGAAGCGAGATATGGCGGGGGTCGGAGAGGGGGGTGTTCGTCTGTTTTGTGTGTCGCAAGTTCGGTGAAAAGCTCGAGACATGCGAAACCCGGATGTGAAGGATGTCGCTGCTTGCTGATGAGCAACGCGTTGGAGAATCAGAATTGTGGAAATCTAACCAGAAGGGGACGGGGGAGGGGGGGGGGAGGGTGAGCTTTCGCTCAGGGGGAGAGGGTATATGTTGCAGCTCAATTAAGCTGAGCAGGCATATAAGCCTACAGACAGTCTAACTGGAGCATACTTGGAATCTGACAATGCAAGGGTGTGTATGCTCTCTCACCCCCCCCCCCCCCCCCGCCCCTCGCTACTCAGCATTTGTCGGTGCGCCAGTTTCGCTCCTCATGCCATGAGAGAGAGAGAGTGAGTGGGCTCAGTTAATATTTAGAAAGATATTTGCAAACCGTACCGAGATTCGTGCAATGCAATTCCAAGTGGACGAAAAAAAAAGATATAACCTACATACTAAAAAATTGACAGTTCATATATATATATATATATATATATATATATATGTATATAGAAGTGGGCATATTTTTTTTCATATGCAGACTATGCATAATCTGCATAAGATCCATACGAAAGTTGTATGTTATTTATATTTATTTTTCATACCAAAAATATAGTTATTAAAAAATATATTAGTTGGTTAAAAAATGCAGTTCGGATATTAAGATCAAATAAATTTATTGATCTAGCATATTTTTAAGAAAAGTAATATAATAAAATAATATAATAAAATAAAATTTTGTTTTTTGAAATCACTGAAAAAATGTTTGAAAAATCGTTGATAATTGATAAATGTGTAATTTTTTTTTTTTTTGCTTTTAAATGATTAAAAGAGTCGTCTGGTGGCTCGATGAAGAGTACGTCCATCATTTGCACGGTGACCCAGCCACACATAGTGATAATGAAGGTGCGGGAGCCTCCCTCCCACCCCTCACATCCTCCTCCCTTAGCACCCTAACGACAGGACTCAAAGGCAGTGGTAACGAACTGTAATGGCCAGACCTTCTAATTCAGTCCGTTGCCACTGAATTACTTTTTTTTCTCTTCACCCACCTGGTTCTTTATCTCGGTCGGTGCATCGCGAAGGACGAGGGTAGCGATACGATTTTTCGGTAAGTCCCGACGTGGCGACAAAGGGGTTTGTGCTTTTACGACGGCCTGGAAAGAGGGCGGAGGGGGAGGGGAGGGGAGCTACCTTTTCTCTTCGAGAATTAACGCTTTGTGAAGGGACGCTGGATGTAAAAGTCCTTCGGACGACGACAAAACTCTCTCACCGAGGACTCTTGAGTGAGAACATTGCAAAGTGACTCCAATACTTTTTCTCTTTACTTTTATATATTCATTTTTTTTTTGCTCACGTTTACAAGTTCTTGTACTTCTTCATTTGAAACGACGAAGCTTTCCATATCGAAATAGTGATAGGCAAAAAAAAAAATATATTGACCTTGAAAACGCTTATTCGATGAACGTGAAGCTCCGGACTAAAATGAGTCACTTTGCGTCCGCTTTGCAGTCATGAGAATGATGAAAAGAATAAAATAATTTCCGATATCGTTTAACAGACTAATCAATCGAATTGTAACAATTCATTTCTCGCCATTTCTTTTATTACAAATTTGAAGAATGTCCGACGACGATTCTATATATATATATATATTTTTTTTACAAGGAAAAGTCGAGCACTCTTTCACGAAGATTCGAAAATACAATGAACCCATTGAAATTCACTTTATCCGGAAAAGTGTGGGTTTCGAGATAACTTTCGAGTGAAATAGATTCGTCGATAATAACTCGCTTTATCGAAGTCCTTTTTTTTTTCTTTTCTCATTTCTTTTTCTCATTTTTAATCCTACCACAGAACATTCATTCGAAAAGTTTCTCAATCACTTTGCCACGAGTAACGCAATACAGATCGGCGAAAAAAGTTATCAACCTGGTCGAGAGAGTTTTATCGCCGATTCAATAATTCATTTCTTGGGTAAAAAAAAAGAAAAGAAAGGCTTTAATGATATCCACCATTGATCACGATCTTTTTCATTAAATTTCTGTGAAATTTGCATCAAAAATTTGATTTCATGATAGAATATTGTGAGAATGGGTTACAAAAAAAAATTTATTCTTTTTTTTCTAAATAAAAAACTCTTTGCTGGAGTGGTTGAAAGCTCACGCGATTGAAACACTCAACGATATTACTCGCTGTATAGTGTAAAACGGTAAATCTGCAAAACTCCTTCAACGATAAAAACCTTTACCCCTTTTACATCCTTTGCCGATTCAAGTTTACACATAACATTCCCCTCCCCAACGAGATAGCACTATTTTTTATTTTTTTTTTTTGAACATAGTTCTGTGAGAATTGACTTTGTCGAGTTCGCAGATTTTACAAAATAGTCAGCCTTCCCCCGTAGTCAGCCATCATCCTGGCCTTTTTATTATTTTTTTATTTTTTATTATATATATATACAGTTTTTTTTTTTTTTTTTCATTTTTATTTTTTGCGCTTTTCACTCGATGGCCCAGACTCTCGTAAAAGGCAAGTGAGGCGTGGGAGAGAGAAACGGTAAGGCGCCGTGAAAACGGTGAGTAAGCCGAATACTCGAAAAGAGAGCCTCACATTCCTCAGAAGTTGGAAAAAAGAAAAGAAACAAACAAAAAAAAAACAAAACGTAAGTAGGGTGTCTACTCATGGTCGGAAAAAATAAAAAAGAAAGTTTTAAGAGAATAAAATAATAATAATAACAATGATAATGATAAAAGTGAAGACGAGATTTTTTTTTCATTTTTATTTATCTCGTTTCACGGATGATCTGTTTCGTTGAAAGTAAGAAAATAGAGGGAGATAATCGAGGATTACAAAAAGCTTGGTTCGTGAGAATGAACTTTTCCGAGAACAAACCTCGTCGTGGGTGGGTTCGATTGTCCTTGTTTCAGGATCGATGTAGCAACGTGTTACCGAGTCGTACGGAATAACGAGAGAAAATAGAGGAAAAGCTGTATTAGAAAGAAATCCGTTGTTAGTTTTGTTATTTTTAAAGTGGAAAAAGTTTTGCTCGACAACTATTGTCAGATAACTATTGAGATAAATATATATATGATGGATCTATTGCATGGTCTTCATATTTTATTCTTCCAGAACGCGTAATGCTACGATTTATATAGTTACAGTTGACATAAAAAATCGTAACACCAAAAAATCAATAAATTTTGACCTTTCCGTCCGAACGCTGGCTAAACCACGCTATATAGACCAAAACTTCACATGAACAATAATGTAGGGAATTGAATTCCCTACAAAAAAGTCCCGGACGGAATTTTTCTAACATCGATAGTTTACTCGTGGGGACAGCTCGAAAGTCGAGCAGTGGTGCTCAACCGCGCGACTCGCAGTCATAAAAAATTCCGTACGTTCGAATTAAAATGAAAACGATAGAACTTCTCTGTGGATATTTTCATTTGAAGATGCAATGTTATTAACCATCGTGGAATATTAACGAGTTTTTGAAAATAGTGGACCATAAATGTCAATATCACTTGACCCAGCTGCCGCACTCAGCCCGATTGGTTGCCGTCGAGGATTTATTTGTCAAAGGCAATATTCGTAACGACGAACGATTACTCACTATTTTTTATTTTTTTTTCTCATCGTGTGACTCATTCACGAGGAATGGCAATTCGTATGGGAATAATTGTACGGTCAATCTGTGTTGAATGGATATAGATAAGATCGAAACCAGTCAATTAGTATCAAATTACGTACAAAATTTATGTTCGAATGTAATTTTTCTTCCACTTTTTTTTTCGTTTTTTCGATGATTCAACGTTGTTCATTTTTTTTTCCAC
This sequence comes from Diplazon laetatorius, assembly GCA_963662125.1. Taxonomy (NCBI): domain Eukaryota; kingdom Metazoa; phylum Arthropoda; class Insecta; order Hymenoptera; family Ichneumonidae; genus Diplazon; species Diplazon laetatorius. Next base: position 1,518,214 of record OY759162.1, on the reverse strand, counting down.
CGATCCCAACGGCAAATCTGGCCAACTTTTTCACACGGTAAAACTCGTCCGAGTCGTTCAAGATTCCTCGGAAAAATCGATGGCAAGTTCCATGTGGCATTAGTTCGAGTTCAGGACTCTCGGGACAACGAACGAAGATGTGTTTTCTTCGTTCTCTTTGGCACAAAATCTTCGCACAGTTCGACATACTCGATACGCAATACTCGTGCACGATTGTCTTCACAAACACGTGAGGGGCGGGAGGGGGGGAGGGGGATGAAACACAACGGAGAAAACGCGGGTCGTCTCACACAATTCACGTTCGTAGCTTTGTCTGTTCTAACTTGGCGAGCATTTTGCACCATACAAATCACGCTCGAACGAATTATTCTACACGGCTGGTTGCGGAAATTTCTACGCTCCAAATGACGAAACTACGGTTGCCAAACCACCCCCTCCCCCCTACTCCCCCTCACCTCCCTCACTGTTATAGTTATTTTCGGTGTTTGTTAGTTGGCAAAGTCTACGGAGTTTCGTGGGGCGAAGGGAGGGGAGAATCGGAGATGGAAACTTTCTTGGTTACTTATCGGAAGAACCGAAAAAGTAACTGGTTCGGGTTGATGATGAGAATGCACGATGGTTGATACTACGAAAGAGAAATTCACGTTAATTGCATCGAAGCATATTCAAAAGTTCAAAAAAAAATACAAAGATTCTTAACAATCACGATGAAACAACAAAATTATTTTATATACAAACGTATTTAAATTTCTTCGAAGGAAAAAAAAAATAACTAATTAACAATAATCGTGAAACAATATCAATATTCACATTTTTCAAACAATTTGACTTAATTATCGTTTAATTGAACAATTCAAAGAATCATTCAGTGTCACAATCGTCGATAAATAAGTCACCAAAGTATTTTCCATGCATTTTCATTGTATAAGAATGCTCAAACGTCCATCGTAGTTGATACCCAAAGCGCATGCGCGATATTTCGAAGCGACGATTGGTTGCCAGTGGCGTCATTCGTCGCGTCCAATCGCAGTCCCGAATCCTAGCGCGCGCTGTTCAAACTCATGGCCCAATCTCAACCAACCGGTTCGACGTCGATAACCCTTTGAAAAATAAAATAAAACGAGTTGCACAACGAACCACCTCGAAATTTCCCATCCTGTACAATAAAATTCGTCGCGTCGACGCTATTCGTTCGATCGACGAGATAAAATAAAAAATAGAAAAAAAAAAGAAATTCCACAAAAAAAACCCCCAACACGAAAAAATTCACTGGGAACGAATGAGTTACGTTCGACATACCGTTAGATCATCCCGCATGCATGGACTTTTTTTCTCTCACTCGCACAATGCCCGCGAATGAAAAAAAAAATCCCCCATTTGATTCGTGACGTATCTATTATATATATACACATAGAGATACATATATATGTACATGGACATGGTTCACCACCGGTGCGCGAACGAGGATCCGCTAGTTACGATGATTTCCCACGTGTCCTCGGTGCTCACGAGTAACGAGAAGCAAACTTCCATATTCCCACATAACTCGAGCACCACGAGTGAAAAAAAAACGGAAAAAAAAAAACAATCGAAGGACCGAAAAAAAAAACGAAACCTTTCTAAAAAACCCGAAGCACAAAAAACCGAGTGAAGCGAGAGAAGCGAAAATAAAAGGTAAAAAAATAATAATAAAACGAGTTGGAACATTCGAGGGGCGTGAAATATTTCTGAGGCTCCGTACGACACTTGGAACTTTTTTTTTTTTTTCACGCCCTCGAACTATCGGCGACCGAAATATCAACCCCCAAACGTGATAGGCAAATATTCGAACCACGGAAAAAAAAGTTGAGCAAGAGAAGCGAAAAAAAATCAATATTTTGGTACGAAAATAAAAATAAAAAAATCGTACAACCCCGAAAAAGCCATAGTTCGACTCAAATTTCCACAATTTAGATTTTCCTCCCCCTACGCCTCCCGAACTTTCAATATCGATGAGGCAACAGTTGCAAAAAAAAAAAAAAAAAAAAAAAACCCGAAAACCAAAACAGAAACAAATTCTCAGCCCACATCATGATTATTTTTTGAGTGAAAAAAAAACGAAAACAAGCCACGAATCTCGATGAATCGAGCAATCCCCCCCCCCCCCCCCCCAAAAAAAAGAACCAAGCAAACAAAAAACACAACGGTAAAAAAAATGAAATAAAATAAAATGAAACAGAATCAAAAGCTTTTGTCGGATATAGTTTCTATGGTGCACGGTCCAGCGAAAGGGCTATCAATTCGATACGTTGTATCCTCGAACATGCGTTGATAACAGAGGGCTCAGTTCCGGGCGGGTGAATCCCGTTGTATCCCGAGGATGATGAGCCCTCTCTCTCTCTCTCCCCCCCCCTTTAATTCATTACATTTTATTCGGTATTATGGTTATTTCATTGATACTCCAGTTTCATATCCCATATACCAATGCTCACTCATTTCTACGTATCAATACTCAATGTACATACTTTTTTTTTACTGTTATCTTTTTGATTTATTTAGTTTTCTTTAGTTTTTTTATTATAATGTTTAATTTTAATTTTTTTATATAATTTCAATTTTTATTTTTGTTATTATTGACAACTGACTGAAATTTGTTGTAATTGAGAGAGTCAGAGAGTCAGGAAGTGAGATATTAAAAGAGCGAAGAGAGTGAGAGAGTCAGAGAGTCAGATATAGTAAAGAGAGTGAGAGAGCGAATAGACTGAGAGACCAAAGAGAGTGAGAAAGCTAAGAGAGTGAGAGAGAAAATAGACTGAGAGACCAAAGATAGTGAGAGAGCAAAAAGAGTGGTAAAGCAAATAAAGAGAGAGAGACAGATAGTAAGAGAGTGAGAGAAAGTCAGATAGTGAGAGAGTGAGAGAAAGTCAGATAGTGAGAGAGTGAGAGAAAGTCAGATAGTGAGAGAGAGTCAAATAGTGAGAGAGTGAGAGTGTGTGAGAGAGAGAGAGAGATAGAGAGAGAAAGACAGAGAGCAAAGAGAGGCCGGAGTCAGCGTGAGCCCCCGAGACTGAGAGGCTATTCGCGTGATGAAGTGCCTCGGAGAACACTCGTGCGGGGCTCGGCGCGCGCGGCCCTCGGTCACGCGGAAAGCCGAGCCGCACCACCGGCAAATTTTCGAGAGCCGGCTCGTGAGGGTGGTTGAGGGGGGGGGGTGAAGAAGGGTGTATACGCGTAAAATCGCACGGAATGGGCCGCCGTGGATTCGTCGGTGTCGGTGAAGCTGGACGACACCCTCCCCCTCTCGCTCATGTCTCGACGGTCTGGGGGAGGGTTCATCGTCACGCGTGATATTGACAATACTCAAGTTCGACGAGCTGATCGAGTGACCACCACCTACGTCGCACCGTTGTCGCTATTCAAATTTCAAATATCACGAAATATCGTCGATCCATGACTATGTAAATATGTGATCGATGGGGGGAGGGTGGGTTGAGGGTCGATAAGTTTGATATGTCGATTGTACCCAGACTCTCGAATTCCATGATTATTCGAAAACGCGGTACTCCATTGCCTTCAATGGGAAATTAATGATTTTCAATTATTTTGTAATCCGATGATCGAAAATTATCGAGCAAATTTTTTTTTGTAATTCCAATTGGGGTGTGTTGAACGGTTAAAAAATAATCGATCAAAAATAATCACTTTTCTGCACCGCTATTAAACTTTGTCGTCAGTAAGATAATTATCGTTAATTAAATATTGAAAACCGATGTATAATAAATTTCAAGGATACGTGAAATAAATTAATATCCTGAACAAAAACACAGATGTTATAGTTTCGACAGACGAATAAATAACTTGTTTACCCTATTGTAAGATAATAAAATCGGTCCCTAGACGTCGAGCGACAATTCCACGCAGGATTATTATTTTATTTTCAAAATTTTTTGCTGTCCCATTTAGATTTATGCACGATCATGGGTTAATTCAACGACCCGACTGCATAAGAAACAGGTGAAAAAAAGTCTATGGCAACGATTTCGACCGACCGTCGGGACCGAACCTGTGCGTGACCCTGAGACGACTATTATACACTTCGTTTCAGATCATAAATAATTCATCGTTGGAATCACGCGAACGATTCTAGGATGTGGATTAGCGTTAATGAGCTTCGATACAGATACCTCACCAACGTGATACAGATTTTGTTTTTTTTTTCGTCTATCCTCGGGTCTTTATAAATTATGTCAGCACGCACGTAACAGCCTCTTTCAATTTTTTTTCCGTTTGTCTCTCCATGCGTCTGGTTCGTAGAAATTTATTGTCCCGGTCGTTACGGTCGCTCGCATTCTCAAATATTTCCAGCCATCCAAAAGCGACCCACCTCATCCGAATGCTTGGCTGGCGAATATATTCGTCCTTCTTCATACATATATATATATTTTTTTTAAATCGTTGCCAAAATTGACCGCGAGACGAATAAGTCCCCGTCCCGGACTTCGAAACGCGCATCCCGTTCCTCGATTCCAAAGGTTACGTCGAGTTAGAACAGATTCAGTCAATTTCCACGAAACCGGGTCCGTAAATAAACCGGATGATACAGATCGGATAACGAGTTGATTTCCAGCGAAAGTAGTTGGTCCGGCTCGAAAACTAGTTTCGGCGAAGCGTTATAAAACCCGGGAGGATCTTCACTCGAGTCACATTCGTTTTTACGGAGTTGACATAAGCGGGTCGATCGACACTACTTCACAATGAGAATCTTCCTGGTAAGTCCCGTTCAATCATCAAGTCCTGTTTACCTCGTTGGAACCATCACGATCCGTCCGATCAATCGGCAAACGCAACGAAACACTGAATTTTATTGTATTTCACAGATATGCCTTCTAGCAGGCACGGCCTGCGGTTCAGTTATAGTGCCGGTGAAGAGGAACAACAAACACCTCAAGCGGGAACTTGGTCTGACGTACTCGTCCAACGTTTACAACGGACAACAATTACCGGGAGGCGTGAATCCCGGACAGTCAGTCCAGCAACAAGCCGCCTACAGCGATTTGGGATCGGGCATCACTTCCGGTTTGACCTACACCGCATCTGGCTCCTTGCCTGCGAACTACCAGACGTACTCCAACGGAGTCTACGACAGTCTCAGCCCGCAAAGTGCGTCCCAACAGTTTGCACAGGATTCCCTGGTCGCTGGGGTTTCCCAATCGGTGAATCAGGACTCCCAAGGATTCGGTAGCTTCGGCCCGAGCGGTCAACCCCTCGCAAACGGCGTTATCAGTCGCACCGTCGAAGCCCCGATTTCATCGCCTTACTCGGCCCAACTGACCCGGCTGGTTCAAGTGTCCGCCCCGCATCTGGAACTCACGAGTCCCGTGCAAGTGTCCCAAGACTCGTCTGTCTACGCCGTCAACGATTATCCCACTGATTTGCCGCGCAATTTGCCTTACGGGGTGCCTCATCAGATTCCAGTGACCATTTCCCCACCCGGTTCCGTTGATGTGTCCGAGCAAGCCGTGCAGATCAATTCGGGCTATCAGGCTGATGTTGGACAGAGCGTCCTCATAGGCGGCTCATCTTACAGACAGCAAACAAACGCTGCCCAACAGGATACGTCCTTCCAGAACTTAGGTTCAGCTGTCGAATCTTCCCTAGGAATTCAACAATTGCCTCTTCAATACGAAGCGGACTATCAAAACGCATTCAGCCGGACCTACGAGGCTTCTCATCAGAACGAAAACCTTCGAACGGACGGAGCATCCACGGAAACGGACAATCAGGACGAGGGCTACAGATACGACCCACCCACCAAAAAGTTCACCTTCTAAATTGTCATCCCGAATTACACGCGTCTACTAAGTTTTTGTAAGACACTGGGAGTTCAATAGGGAAATAAATATATATTTCTTTTTCGGATGATGTGTCTTGGATTTGTTGAATTTGGATGGATGGGACGGGGATAAGATGGTGACTGACAGTCGTGCGTGTGGTAAACACTCGAACGTCTGGTAATCGATCTGCCAACTATGTTTACCTTGACTTTACAAGCAAACTAAGCTGGAGTACGTGGGGACGATGAGATGGCATGAGATATCCGGGTATGGAACGTCCCCCGACAAATGTCGAAACGTAATACCCTCGCCCTTGCCATCATCCCTCTATATATATATATATATAAACCCTTTCCCCCGCCTGCGAACCTTTGATCGATTTCGATTCGACGGATTGAGCCCGCGCAAATACCGCCGGCCCGAGGTACGAACGATAAACGAACGAAATATTGGAGGTAAAATTGACGCACCGTAGACTCTCGTTGGGCTCTCGACGGCCATTAGGGGTCGGCCAGGGGATTCGGACGGATGTGCTGCGGGTCGCGTTCTACCTTCGGGCCATCCACGCGCTTTTTCTCCAATCCCCCTCCCTTTCATCGCGTCCCAACCCTTCCCCCCCAATCTCGTTCTCCAATGTCATTTTTTTTTCGAAAATGTTTTTTTTTTTGTTTTTGTTGTTGTTTTGTGAAAAAGTTTTACAGCCTGTAGGGAATATTGCTTCATCAATGTGCCTACAAACATATTCCAGTATCCTGGCACTCTATACACGACAGACACGTTTTTATTAGTTTTTTTTTTTTTGGGAGTTTTACAGAGGATTAAGGGATTTCGAACGTGAAGTTATCAAAAAGTTTACGGTTGTTATAAAAATTCTCATCCTGCGTGCAACGTCGCTGATTAATTTAGTGTAACACTGATGAAACGAAAAACGAAAATTGCTGCGTTGAAATTTTGAGAGCGGTTGCCTGAGCGTTGATCTCTGGATTGGTTAAAAAAAAAACCTTTTAACGTCACACGGTGGGGGAAAAAAACGTGAGTGGTGATGAATAACACAAAATGGCGGAATTTGTCAATGTTCGACAATTGGTATTTTTTTTTCGAAGAGTTTGACAGCTGAATTGTCTGGAAAAAATGTAATGGAAGATGTATTGAATGAAATTGTTTGATCGTCCAAACTATTCAAGTCTTATTATCACCTCATCGTCTCCCTTTCTCTCTCTCTCTCTCTCTTTCATTATCTACAACCCTTAGATCCGAACTTGCTCAAAATCTATAATTCCATAAAAATGTTATATTCTTAAAAAATATTCTAGCAACACGATTTTCGCAATATAATCCAGTCAGTTTCATCGAATTGCACATGTTCAAGGTGTTCACCCACGTTTCCATGGGTTTCCTGCTATTCTTTCACTATCTGGACTCGTACGTTGGATAATCGTGTACGCGGTCGTACGGGTCGTACGTGCACCATTGTTATATATATATAACATATATATAACATCCACTAACGTGCTGAGGGTGTCGCGCACGTAAGCTCGAGAGTATATTTATACATGTATCACACACATGTGTGTGTGTGTGTGTGTGTGATACATACGTGAAGTATATATTCGCGGGACTGGAGTTTCGGGGGCGCCCAAACTTTTGCGAAACGGAAACTTGTTCGACGGGGGGGGGGGGGGGGGTGGGACCTCGCTATAACCATTACACCGGGGAAAACACCCGCTCCGACCGGCATCTACCTAATGGACTACCCCTCACCTCATTTTTACGACTCCGACCGTCGCACGTGGATGCATCATCCCCCATTCGGCTTATTTATTATTTTTTTCTTTCTCACTTTTTTACATTTATTTTTTTTTCTTTCCGTTCCACGACCGCGAGGCATCCGCGACAAATGGACCAAATTCCGATGTGTATTTTTTCAGAGTATCTCGGGGTGTCTCCAACCTCGGGGGGAAGAACTCTTTATGACCTTGGAAACACGAATATAAGAGTTTCTTAAATTTGACGCCTGAGGGGCGCGTCGGCCCCTCAAAAAAAATATCGTTGGAAAAGTTTTCCAATGTCATTATCGCTCGACGTTGTCCGAAATTGTACTTTTGCCAATTAACCGGCGACGGATTATACTTGAACAGTTTTTTTTTCGTTTTGGTGCGAATTACAAGTTGTTTGTAAATTGTTAAAGTTTGATAGACTTCTTTTTTTGGTTTCTCTGTTTTTTTTTTACTCATCAAAGTGATGTGATCATTTTTTTGTTTTGTAAAAAATCACGATGGAATTTATTAGTTTTTTTTTTAATATTTTAGGGACGGTTTCTCAAGGACGTCGATGAAAGTCCTTGAGAAAGGATTCTGGAACTTGTGCTAAAATGGGGGAAGAGGGTTTTTGCGCATACCCAGCATTATTACTAGCGACGAGTTAGATTTTAATTCGCAACGCGGGCAAGACGAGATAGATACTGGAGTCTCAACGTGAAGAGAGAGAGAGATAGAGAGAGGGAGTGAGAAAGTGAGAGAGACAGCGATAAAGGGGATATCTCGACGCGGCAGAATCTTGTTCCCGTTGGCCCATCCGGCGGGCGCCTATCCGAGCTAATTGCGAGCATTAATCCAATGAGAAGGATTTACAAGTGTTGTAAATTTATTTGTAAGACATTCGCTTAATTACGGAAATAACGCGGAGAGGGAGAGAGAGGAAGAGAGAGAGAGTTAAGCTCACAAAGTCGCCGGGCGAACGTCCACGGCGGTTCTCGGATGTTTTTGCGTCTCGTTCGGAGTAATGATGCGAAACAATAGATGGATTGAGGAGTTTGAATTAGTCAACCGGTGGATGGAGCGCACGGGGGTGGTGGTTGTGGGGGGTTTGGGATTCTGGTATATAAATTATGGACTGCACAAAATATCGTCGTTATTTCATATTTCATTCATGGTTATTGTATGCAGTATCGCCGCTGGATTCATCAACCAGCGGACAAAAAGCTTGAGAAAAAAAATTAAGATGTAAAAAATATCGAAATTAAAAAAATTTTCAAATAAAAAAAAACATTTTTTTACAAATATTTTCAATAACATTTTTTGACCTTCTTCACTTGAAAATTTACATAAATCATACAATTTGAAGAAGCCGTGATAAATACTTAATTATCTTATTTATTTATTCAATAATAATAATAATAATAATAATAATAATAATAATGATAATAATAGTTTTCATTGTACAAAGTTATCGACTGCGTTTAGAGGACTCGAGGCGCCGCCTAGCGGCCATCTTGTGAAGCGTACGAAGTCGGCCACAGGGGAATCGAAAAGTCGGTTGATTAACCTCACCCCCCTTTCCCCCGCGGGGGTTGCGAATTTTTTTTTTTTCGGGGTGCAAATTGCACGACAAGACACATGCGAATTGCATCAACGATTCCCGGGGATATGCACTTTGCCACACGCGAGATCATAAAATAGAAACCAAAATATTCTTCCTTGTTACCTTTCGTTTGTTTTTTAATTTTTTTTTTTCAATAAAAATATTTTACAGCCCCATAAATAGCGTTATGCCGAGTACACGGTCTCGAACTCTTTGATTTCGACCAGAAGCGTGTTTCCTATCTTTCGCACGATAAATCCACCCCCCGCCCCTTCTCTCACCCCTTCGAACGAAATGAATATCGTTGTGCCGCCACGACACGGAAAGAGTTATAAATAAACACGTCTTTCTTGCGGATGAAAGTTGCAACGGGTCTCTGAGATTAATTGGGCTTTTTTGTATTTTTTTTTTTCGGTTCCTCCCCTCGTTTTTTTTAACAATCGTTTTAACGTAGCACGTAACCATACCATTCGATATTCATCTACATTTTTTATACCTGCGTGGTCGTCGATGGGCCACGCCAGTTAAAAATTTTTTTTTTTGTTTTTTATTTTTTTCCCCTAAATTTTTTGTTTTATCACATCGATGGTGTATTACGGTCGGTAACCGCGAGAAACCGACTAACATGGCGTAAAAACAAAAGACCCATCGTGTTCACACGCACCGACGGTGAAAGCGATGGAAAAATAAAATGAAAATTTTTTTGAAAAAAAAAAAAAAAAAAAAAAACAAAAAGGTTTGAAAAAATATATAAAAAATGTGGAAAACAGTGTTGCGGTCCGAGTTTTATCCGTAACGAAGCAGTGGACTATGGGATTTCGTACGGTGAGGTTTAAAAAGACGAATGTTTGAATTTCGTGATGTGTTATATTGGATGGGTCGAAAGTGCTGACTCGAGTTATAATGAATATGCATGGTGAAAATCAAATATAAGGAATCGCGTGACTCGTGGCTTCCAATGGCTGGCGAAGGGAGAAAGGGAGAGAAAGTGAGAGAGAGAGAGATTTGATTTGATTTTTTTATTATACCAAAGTCATACTTTAGCCAAAGAAAATAATAAAATAAAAAGAATAACAATAATCAATGAGTTGTAAATAACAAGAAAATTAAAAATAAAAAATCTAACAACAATTTTTAAAAAATAACCATAACAATAAAATTAAAGATAGAGAGATGGTCATTGTCCAAGCATCCCCAATTATTTCCTCCCCCCCCCTCGCCAACCGAAAAACCAAAGCACAAACAACTTACATCCAAAGTTTCCGATTTTTATTTCTCTCGCTTTGTTGTTTTTTTTTTTTTTTTATAACGCGAGCTTATATTCGTCGAGCACTTAAAACGTGTCAACATGGCGACCAGTTTTTTCGGGGACCGTTTTTTTCTTTTTCATTTTATTTCACATCGCCCTTTCCGCACTTTTGCAACGTTCGTGTACGTCTCGCGTTCGAGCGCGTTAAACGAGAGTGCAGTTCTTGAAAAGCTGGAATGCACTTTTTTTCAATTTTTTTATTTCTTTTTCTTTTTTCTTTTTTTTTTTCAGTCGTTTGCACTACGCTCCTCACTCCATTTTCGTGGACTCTCTCGCTCGCACGCCCGCGAAAAAAGCGTGAACCACGATTCCATGTGCGGGGAAAAGCAAAGCCGGAACAACTTTTGCCCAAGTGTTTGTAAGTATGAGTGCAAGTGTGTGTGTGTGTGTGGTCGTGTGTGCTCGAGCAAAACGGACGAAAAGTTTTTCCGTTCGCCGGATATCGCACGATGTCCGATGTGATTTTTCGCGGGTGGGCGGGGGGCGGGGGATGAGGGGGGGGGGATCGGAATGACCTGCCGAGAGTTGCGAAACCGAGATTCCAAGTTGTTCCAAGGAGTGTGGGGATAAGCTTTTGTTGCTTCAACTCAAATCTCGAAATAAATTGAGCATGGCTGTCCAATGGGGGGGGCGAAGTACGACGGAGGGGAGGGTGAGGGGTTAATATGAACAACAATACAAATTCCATGAATAACAAATAAAATAAGTAAAATATGCCATTTTCAATATGCTTCAACTCAAATCTCGAAATAAATTGAGCATGGCTGTCGAATGGGGCGAAGTCCGACGAAAGGGAGGGTGAGGGGTTAATATGAACAACAATACAAATTCCATGAATAACAAATAAAATAAGTAAAATATGCCATTTTTTATATCATTCACATAGTAAAATAATTAATTGAATTATCAAATATCCAAAACACACATTCTTACATAAAAAATAAAAAATAAAAACGTCTAAAATGTCAACGTGTGACACATTGTAAACCATCACAAGGATATCCATTGCTCTGTCAAAAAAAATCAACTCAAAGAAAAAACAACTAAAAATTCTTCGTACAATAAATAATTATGTAACACGGAATTTTTCAAAGACCCGAGACCCTCATTAGTGTGATAATGATGATAAGAGTGAAAAAGTTGAGAACGGTGGCAAAAAGACGAATGGCGTTAGAGAGGACACGGTCCGAGAGAGAAAGTAAGAGAGAAACAAAAAAAAAAAGAGCATCGGAAGGATAAACTCTCACGCTGCGTGGTCACGAGAGAGTGTCGAGTTAAAAAGCACTGTGAGTGCACCTCTCTCTTTCTCTCTCTCTGTCTCTCTAAGTGCGATAAAGAATTTTTCGTTCGGAGTCTGGCGACGAGGACGACGACGACGTCGAAACGTAATCGGCCAGCCAGGAGAATGCGCGAAGCGAGGACAGCCAGAGCCACCACCCCCAGAAAGGGTGAAAGGGTGGGAACTTTTTTTTTTTCCTTCTTTCCAAAAGAACAACCCCTGCCGGGTTCCCGGGGGGTTGATTCTGCCTTAATCCGCGAGCCCAGTCTCTCCTCGAAGAGCAGCAATAACTCCGAACGTTTGTCTCGCTCTTGGATATGGCCCGTAGCTATATATATACACACGTCGAGAGACGGTCTCGCGACACTTTGATGGGCTGCTGTGTAATTAAGTAATTTCGTGGGTTGACGAAAAAAAAAAAAATAAAAAGACAAAGTAGACGGCCAACTCTCGGTCGGTAAAGATAAATCGGTTGTGCGCATGCGCATTCATTTCCGTAAAAAACCCCCCGCAAAAAAATAAACCCCCCCAAAAAAAATCGTTGAATAAACAAAATAGTTAAACAATATTTCCGTCACGCGATTAAATATATCGCAAACGCGGTTGACCCGACTACAAATTTACCCCTCGATCGATCGTATCGTTCACGTCGAATCAACACAATCTCGAAAATAAATTTCCTCGAAAAAAAAATAAATAAAATAGAACAAACAAATCAATAAATAAAATTGTTGAATAATTTTTCAGTCTCTCTGTTAAATATAAACACACACACACACACACACACACACACACACACACATATATATATGTATATGTATATACTACAAACGTGGTTGACCCGGGTCAAACAAGCGTGCGTGTACCCCGAGCCAATGGATCCCTCCTCCCTCCGACTTCCCTCGGAGAGTCCTCGAGTTCGCCAATATAGGCTCTCGGATGAAATTAATTAAACGTTGTGCGATGCAGTCGCATAACGCGGTTGAAAACGCTCGTGCGAACGTAAACTCGGTCGCGGATCCCCCGTGTGATATATCCCCATCGTGAAAGTCTGCATTGCCAACCCCCTTCCCCCCCGCCTCCATGGAGTGACAAGTAGCACTCGATAAACGAGAGCCGACAGCAAGCTGACACCGGCGGCTGTCCCGAACACCAAGGATCATGGCCTCTTCAATTAAAACCCGTCGATGCCGCAATTTTCCATCCAAACTCAATTAACGCATCGACCATCGACCCACGACTTTGTTCCGTATCGTCGATCCTTGAGAAACCACGACAAAATATATATATCAAATGACGACAAAAAAAATCAAGAAATAATGAAAATTTTCACCAGTCATTGGATTTTGTCCATTTCAAAAGAATTTGCAAAATTTTCGAACGATGAGAAAAATTGTGGGTCAATAGGACCTAACCCTCCGGTGTAAACGTTACAACTATATGGGTTTTAACGATCACACGTAGGACACGAATGGTGTATACACGATGAGGGCCTCGAGGGAAGCGACCTCGTGTCTGCTTCGTGTATACGCTCCGGTCGGTGCTGTATACCGTTTTCATCATGCAATTACAACCCCGTTTATAATTAATGACGTCACCTCGCGCGCCAGAATGGATGGGGCAGCTATGTTCCGACACGTGAGGTCTTCGTGACGTCGGTGACAGGTGAACGGGTTGATTGACGTCACTGAATTTCCAATACACACTCTCTGACGTCTAATGAACATGCAATGAGTGCACGATTGTTTTTCAAAACGAACGATGGAACATCGAAAACGAAATTTTTTTGGAACGAATATTGATAAAATCGTCGTATCTCAAGAACGCTTTGTGATATCGACTTCGGACTTGTCGCATTCGATTTAGAACACTTGAAAACCTATATAACGAGTACCATGAAGCAGTTTGAGAAAAAAGCGAAACGATTGATTTGACCGACTTCCGGTCGATGAATCTGGAAATCCTTTCGTAGTGAGCACCTGGTGTGCGACTCTGATACTACTAATTGGTCAATCACGTTTTTTTTTCTCATGAAAAAACTTTTTTTTTCCCGCTTTTAACAATTAAATGAATGGCGAATGTGCCTTTGATGCATTGTTAACGAAATGGAAAGTGATCGAACATTACGAGAGCAATCGGAATTAAATTCTTCTCCGCTCCATCACGAATGAAATGCAATTGTATGCATTTATGCTCAATGCATACATATATATATATATGTGTGTGTGTGTGTGTGTGTGCATGGTTATTGTGTAATAACGACTTTTTCATCGACGTTTGTTATCGAAGAATGTAGCTCGTAAAATTCAATTATGCGTATTTACGTGAATTTTTTACCCGCCAATTAAATATTCCATTGTAAATTGCATTTTTGCCTCGTTAACTTTTCGCCGGGAGCTCGTTGAAAAAAAAAAAAGAAAGAAAAATATGTGGGCCACGGTGCAACGATCGGAGTCGTCACAGAGTGTGCGATTCAACGTCGTTGGAAAATAACTCTCGTTGCGTTTGACAGACGCGTTTTTGACGTGTTATTCACGAAAATGTTGTCGAGTGTTCTTCCGAAATTACGGTCATTAACGTCGTTATCAGCGATTGTTTATCAACAAAACAAATCGATGCCGATAAAAAAATATAAAATATTATAACAATTCATTTTTTTTCGTAACCATGGCACTCTCAATATATACGTATATATATATTTTTTAACGCAATCTCGATGAAGATACACTCCAACAGGTTCCAAAAAAACATGCACATAGGTTCAAACGAATTTACCAAAAATCAATGCTCATAAATAATTCGTAAAAATAAAAATATAAAAAATTTCGAAAAAAAAAACCATATAGAAATGGAAAATAAATCAAATTACGATGATCGAAATAACACAGCTCGGTGTTCGTAAACGTGTTTTCTCCCGAATGGACTGCGGTGTAGAAAAGACTTTTCGTCGAGAGAAAAATGAGAATTTCATTTCGCACGAGATCGCGAAACTGTTCCATCTTCTGCGATAATACAATGTTATAAAACTTATCTATATATATACGAAAAAAGTGGTGAGCAAGAGAGAGAGAAAAGAGAGAGAGAGAGAGATAGAGAAGTCACAATATTGGTCGGATGCTGGGGTGATCTCGTGGTCCAAACGCGAGGACCGACTCGAGAAGGTGAAAGAGGGAACGACGGAATAGAAGAAATGTGAAATATATATATATATAACACAAGTCGAAGCATCGCAGGCGACGCCGGTGGCGTCTGCGTTCGTTGATACTTGCTGGATCCGAAGCCGGTGTTGTTTCCATACATACATACATACATAGCCACACATAATATATAAGGGTGGTCCTTATAATTTTTTTCCGTCAATTTCGTCGTCGCCGGAGAATAATACGGTTCGAAGTAAACCCAAGATAATATCCTCAAAGTTTGAGGTACCTATCTCAAATCTTAACTCCGCCGCTCCAAGTTTGCCATTTAAATACCGAATAATGATTTTTTTCGCCCTAATCAAAATGAAAATTGAAAAAACCAATGATTAAATAGACGATCGAGAGAATCAAATTTTGAGGTTTTTTTTAAATTTATTTCGAACCATATTATCTTCTGGGAGCGATCAAAATAAAAAAGAAATCGAAAATAAGGACCACCCTAATATGTAGATATATATTTATATACGTATATAGTAAATATATATATAAATATATATTTACACGCACAGAAATGTGCGACGGTGGGGCATCCAGTGGCGGCATCGTGCACAGAGAGAGAGTCGTCCCCCACCACTCGACAAACGTTTCACGTAGGGGGGCGCGGGCGGCGAGGTTGGAAACGTGGTGGGGGAAGAGTGGCTCCCTCCACCGGAGTTGTCGCGCCAGTCGAGCCGTGAGCCGCATCGCGGTAGTGTCGTAACGTGGCGGAGTCGCTCGCATCGACCTCGCGTCTCTCAAATTGAAATTTAAAGAAACAAAAAGGAAGAAAAAAAATGATTATCATCGTTTAAACGATGTTATCGTCGTGAATGATAAATCAAATCACAATACAACACAATCCATCATCATATCTCACGAAAATAAAGAACAACAAAAAAAATACGTCACGAAAATCGCACGACGCAATCCTAACCCCAAAAAAAAAAAAAAAGCAAAAGAATTCACAAAAGTAAATAAAACAATCGACGAAATCGATTCAAATTGAATTATCGATCGAACGTAATTGATAATAATCGTCGAAACATTTGAAGCTGGATTATAAAAAAAATATAAAATCGTAAATAACGATTTAAAAAAGTGTAAAGAAAAAAATAATAATTGGATTCGACAATTCTTGTTAATCATTGTCACAGTTTATATTTATTTATCATTCTGTTCCCCAAAAAAATCAATTTTTCTTCATCGAATCTTTTTTCTTGTTTTCGTTTAGTTTTTTTTTGTTTTTATTTTCAGACTAGTTTCGGGCGAGGCGGATAAAAGTGGTTCGCGATTGTGTTGGTGCACGTTGTTTTATTTTCATATTTTGTTGTCGGTGTGTGTGTGTGTGTGTGTGTGTGTGTGAAGCTTTGTCGCTTTGTCAGTGCGGTTCGTGTTTGTGATTTTTGGTTAGTTTGTTTATTTTTTTTTTATCTGTTTCGCGTATACGTTTCGTGTCCTCGTGTGTGTGTGTGTGTGAGTTAAATGCGTGATTACGCATAAGATCGTTTCGGATTTGATGATTTTGAGAAAAATTTTCATTCGTTTCGGAGCGTCTCGTTGAGTATTCGGTACGAGAAGGAAGAGAAGAGCGACGAGGAATCCGCGAGGGTGCGCAGGCGTGAGACCGAAGCCGCGTGGTTTCGTTCGGAGCGGTGAACGGGGCGGGGGGGGGGGGACCGGCGAGCCGGGCGGTCGGGTGACTGGTCGGACGGTCGGGGGTGGGGGAGTCGGCAGTCGGGCGCGCACAGCCTGACGCGACGAAGCGACCGAGAGAGCGCGACATTCAGGGTCGAGGGCTTGGCCAGATAACTCTGCGAAAAACCCCATCGTTGTTGCTGTTTTTTTTGTTTTATCATTTTCTTTCAAACATTATTCACAGGAATTAATATTACACACATCAGAGACAGACACGTGTGTAATGAATAAATGAAAATTGTAATAAAAAAAAAATATTAATAAAAATGAAGGATGATGAATGAAGAAATGTGAGAAAGAAAGAAGACAAGTAAGATAGAAATCGAGGAGATAGAAGAGACGAGAGAAAATATTGAGAGAGAGAAAGAAACGAGAGAAAGACAGAAATAATAAAAAGAAAGAAAAAAAATAGAGAGATTGAGATAAATGTAATTTGAACGAAAAAAAGATAAATAAAAGAAAAAGGAAACACAAACGAATGATTAGTCATTCGATGTTGGATGTTAATTAACCCCGAATCTGCTGTGAGAGAGAGATAGAGAGATAAGAGACAGAGATAGAGAGAAGAAAAATTAATTTCGTCGTTTTCCCACGACGAAAATATGAACGAACGAATAACGATGCAGTGTCGTACGTGCGTTTTTGTTCGTGACGAAATGTTTCGATAAAACGAAAGGAAAAAAAACCCCCCCCCAAAAAAAATGTTTCTCGTTTATTTATTTTCATTTCAATGTTGACGAAAAGGTTCTGAGAGAGTCAGTTGAATTTTTTTTTCAGTACATGAATAAAAAAAAATACGTGTATATATATGTGTGTGTATAACCTGAGTAAGGGAAGCAGGTGAAGGAGAAATCGGCGCTCGGTCGTCGGTGGTGGAGGGGCGGGGGAGGAGGGGGAGGAGGAGGAGGAGGCGTTTGGCGAGTGCAAATCGGGGGCGCTTGCCAGCAGGCACACCGACGTTGGGATTGCTTTTGGCGAAGTTCGCGAGTGCGACAGAGAGAGAGAAACATTCTTTTTTCGGTATCGAGAGAGAGAGAGAGAGAGAGATAGAGAAGAGAGAGAGAGATAGCGAAAGAGACAACGGGGAAAGAAGGGAGGAAGAAAGATCGAGCAGGGAACCCTTCAAGGTCGTTGCGTTCCTTCGATACCTCGTGCCTCGACTGTGCTCCAAAGCACATTTCGTGTTTGATAAAAATAATTGAAATTAAAAAAAAAAATTTAAATAAAATATTTCCGATTGAAAAAAAATTATTTCGGATCGATTTTTCAATTATTATATTCGCATCTTCGTTCAGTGGAAATGTCGTGAGTGTGTAGTTTATATATATATCTACAGACATACTTTGTTCGGCAAAAAGTCGAATCACTTAGAAGAAGAAAATGAAACAAACAAAATAAATAAATAAAAAGAAACCGAAAGTTTCGTAATTTTGGAGATTGATGTTTGTCGTGTGAGACAGAACTGTTGGCAATTCGGTGGAAGGGTCCGTAGGGTCGTTGAGGAGGCGATAAGACGATAAGGACCACGAAACTCGAAGTGGGTTGACAAGCTCGCTGAAAGATTCCGCACGAAAAAAAAAAAAAATAAAAGAAGAAAAAAGACGACAAAAAATCTATCGACATGGGCAAACGATCGCGCGGACGACGTTATCGCAATTTCGCGATATCGTAACGGAAACGTCAGAAATTTATTTTCCCTCTTTTTTTTTGTTCAGTTTCCTCCTTTCTTTCTTTTTGCCTTCGGAGCAAAGAAGTGAAATGATGAAACGTTTGTCGATCTCCGGTTTAACGAAGAAAGTGAAGATATTCGTCGAGACGAAGACGAAGAAATAATTTATTTATTTTTTTTTTTTCAAAATTATTTGTCTTCGATTAAATTGAAATAAAAAATAATAATAATTCGACAACTTTTTCGAGAAGAAGCAGAAGAATAAGAAGACGAAGGAAACAACAAAATAAAATAATAAATCGACGATTTTGTCGAGAAGACGAAAAAAAAAACAATAACAAAAAATACAAGAAAAAAAAACGTCAAAAAAAAAACAAAAATATGACAATAGCGAGTAACATAGTGGTGGAGTGGTTGAGATCGCTCCACCTTGGTCAATATTCCGAATCCTTCATCGACAACGGTTACGACGATCTAGAAATTTGCAAACAAATCGGTGATCCGGATTTGGACGCTATCGGTGTGTTCAATCAGACTCATCGCGGACGTTTGTTGCAATCGGTGAAAACATTGCGGGAGGAGGGTGCCGCGAGTGTTTATTTCACCCTCGAGGAGACAAACGATTGTTTGTGCGACAATGTGAGTTCGAAATCGTCGCGAACATCGTCCGAACGTCCGACCAGCAACGACAAAGATGCCCAACGAGCATCGCCAACGGCCAGTTCGTCGAGCGGCGGTCAAGAACTCACGAAATTCGCTGACGAGTACGAGGAGGGCAAAGCCGAACTCGTGAGGATACCGAGAATGCAATTGAGAATGTTGCTTCAAGAAAAATTACGACACGATGGAATACGACTGGCTTGTCAACCCTACACGACACCGGTAAGTCGTTTTTTTTTTAATTTTTTAGATCCAAATATTTCTTTTTTTTAACCGAATTAAAAAAAAAATGAATTTTGATAATTGTTTTTTTTTTTATGTTTTTTATTTAAAAAAAATAATTTTTTTTCTTAGTGTGTATGTTACGCGATATCTTTGCCGATTTCAAACCGATTTTAATGTTTCTTTTCATTTTTTTTAAATTCAATAAGCTATATCCAAAGGGTGGTCCCATTTAAATTAAAAAAAAAATGTCAACTCTGACGGTTTCAGAATTAAGTGTTAATAAGTCTTTCTTATCGAATTTCATCAACAGTTTCCCATATACAGTTCCTTTGCCGATAAGAATTCGAAAAATAAAATAATTTTTTACAAAATAAACCATTTAAAGAAAAAAACAATTATCGAAACTCTATGAGATATGGAGAAAAAAACCCGGGTTACAAAAAAAAAAAACGATTTCCCGCAATACATAAATGTGTGTTCGATCATCGGGTTCTCGTTGTCGTGGAGTGTCGCGTGCCACTCGCGACCCCGCCTACATATAACGTGCGTGAGCATTCGTTCGAATGCTCGAGCGAATAATTTATTTATCTTTTTTTTTTCTTTCCGAGGGAAAATAAAGTTGGATTGATGGTCGAGCGAGACATTTCGTTTAGTATACACCCACTTACAAACTCACGCTCGTGGCCTTGTGAGACGAGTCCTTCGACATTAAATTGCAATAAAAAATAGAAAAAAAAAAACGTTTTATTGAACTCCCGACGAATTTTCACTATTTTCGTTGACAATTTACGATCGAAAATTCTTTTTTGAATATTTTTTTTGTTATTTCAAAAATCGTGGAACTGCGATAACGATGAATATCGATGAAATAATGAATAACCGTAACAGTGAGACATCACCGTGACACGTGATAGGCTTTCTGATATCTTTCACGTTATTCCACGAAATTGAGATAATGCCGAGACGGAGAGAGGGGTGGGGAAAGGGGAAAAGACGTCGGACGTGTGGCTCACGCCCGCAATTTCAGCCGAGTATCAAAGATAATCCTCTGATTCATTATTTCGTTAGCTCGCTAGGGAGAGAGAGAGATAGAGAGAGAGGGAGAGAGAGAGAGAGAGGCCTCACGTCGCGGGTCTTGATTGTACGGGTGGCCCCCGTGCGTGTCAGATAAGAAGCATGCAACGTAATACGTTATACTTGTTTCCGGCGTCGAGGTTGCTGCTGCTGCTGCTGCTGAGGCTTTGTTGCCGGCTGTGCTTTCGCTCACGATAAACCATAAGAATTAAGACTTTTCCCAAACTTGATTAAAACAAAGCCCCCCCCCCCGCCCGGCAAGGGATCGAAATTCAGAACGATCAATGTTATAAACCGACTGGATTGAAACAATGAAGAAAAAAATCAATGAATTTTTATCTCTCCCTGCGAACCCTGCCTAAACAACGCTACGGAGACCAAAAGTTCATATAAACAATGTTGTAGAGAATTAAATTTCCTAAAAAAAAGTCCTCAACAGTATTTGTCTAGCACTGATAGTTTAGGCGTGAGGTGAGTTCGAAAGTCGAGCAGTGGTGGTCAACCTCGCGACTCGTAGTCATTAAAAACGCTGTACGTTCGAATCATTGGGCTTTTGAATTTTGGTCTTTCTGGATGGAAGAGAAAAGGTAGAAAGGCGAGGGATGGAGCATAAGTGTGGGAGGGGGGGGGGGGTTTGAATTTGCGCTTGTACAGGCTGTTGATCGCGTGCGCGAGTAGCCTAGATTTTCAGTATCCGACCCTAATGACTCACTCGCTTCCCTTTGCCTTCATCGCGCCCTTCTAGTCCCTCGTGCTCTCCCCCCCCCCTCCCCCTCCTCATCCATAGCAGCAGCACCACTGGACATTTGCCGGTGGTTTTGCCGTGTTGCTGCTCGTTCCAGTGTGTTTCGTGATACCAAGATTTCACAAGGCAAAACCGCGAGGTCTCTAATTAACCGAGCGAGCATCCAACGTTCCGACGTTGTACAACACATACTCGTACATAGTTTGTGTAAATGAACGTGTTTTCGTATGTGTGTGTGTGTGTGTGTGTGTTTGTTCGTACAATGCTAGTCGAAAGATAAACATACGAATTTGGGTAAAAGCAAGGCTCTCAGTTGTGTTCGGATTTATCGCCAACTTGGGATATCTTCTTGTCGGTGCTCAACTTAATTACGTATTTAAAAATTATACGAGGGGCTCCGGGAGGTTGAAATAAGGTTGAAAATTTTAACTTGGGGAGAAACTTCGTAACTCGATTGCGACGCAAGAGAGAGAGAGAGAGAACGATGAAAATGTTTTAGCACATCACCTGTATCACCTGATCGATCCGGATTATCGGCTGTGTCGAACCATTCGTCGTACGGTTGCCAAACGAGCGAAAGCAACACAATTTCCCCGTCTACAACAGATTTTCACGATACACAGGACACAACGACGAACGTCCACACGATGGAAGCTTGACAATCCGTGCATCAGATTTATTTATTAACCCGCTCGATCGCGCGACACAATCAACACCTAGTCCGTCTATAGGTGATTGTGTGTGTGTGTGTGTGTGTATTCTCGTCGATCGAATTTCCGACAAACTCTACAATCGGCTTGACGTTAACGTGTCACAGATTCGGTGCATCGTTGCCCAATATAACGTGTTGACCATTTTGACATTTTGGCTCCGTCGGTGTGACATCCGGGGGGGGGGGGGGGCACCAATCACCATCGACGATGGCGCACATGCCAAAATTTTTTCACTCGTAACGGATTTTTCGCGACTAGCTCGTACGGTGTACCGATCGATCAACCTATTTCAGCCTGGCAACCGATTTTGAAAAATTCAATTTTCACTTTTTCATCATTATCGAAACAACAACAAAAATGCCGAACGGTTTCGAACAAAGTACCAATATTCGATGAAAGAAAGATTGTGGATCGTTATGGCCGTAATTATTCGGTTGCGCAAATTTATTCTTTCGGGGTGGAGGGTTGAGGGGGGGGGAGGAGGAGGGAAGAACGTTCGAGCAAACCAATAACGGAGGCACGAGAGCGCTTCTTCCACTCGCTCATTCGTGTACACATATAGTTAGCGGTTCTCGAACGTACGCGACTTTCCACATTGCCAGTGGTGAACGTTTTGTAACCCGGTCGGGGGAACCCGAAGACGGAGGAGAGCAAATACAGCGCGGCGGCGGCAAACCAGCTTTTCGAGCCGATCGATAAATATTAATGCCTCTAGCTTGTCATGCTACTTTGCTATCGTTCCGCGAATCCGATTCTGAGGTGTATATATATATGCGTTATGTGCTTGCGCTATATTTGCCCTGCCTCTGGTTCATCTGTATGAACCAGATATATATATAT
Organism: Diplazon laetatorius; assembly: GCA_963662125.1. Lineage (NCBI taxonomy): Eukaryota > Metazoa > Arthropoda > Insecta > Hymenoptera > Ichneumonidae > Diplazon > Diplazon laetatorius. The sequence continues at coordinate 1,495,650 of OY759162.1, read as the reverse complement.
ATATATACATAATATTTATATATTAGGGTGTGTTGAAAAAAAATTGATTTCGGAAAAGCGGAACCTCTAAATATCGTCCGATTTTGCTCAAATTTTTACACATTACTTCCGATTGTATCTACTTTGAATATAGTAACTGCCGGACGAATCGAGAAACTTTCATTTTTTTTTCAACACACCTTAATGCATATATATATATTTGTTAAGGGATCCGGAGAGGGCGAGAACCGTGATTGCGTTCATTGTGGCGCTCGAGGGAACGAGAGAGCGAGGGATGGGGAAAAAAAAAGAAGCGAGAGAGTGAGATGGAGAAGAGAGGGAAATAAATCTGTGGCGTGCGTAAATAAGGAAACGCCCACGCGAACGCGTTGAGCCGTTGCGGGAAGACGTTTCTCTCGGACCCCCCCGCTTGAACACAACGGTTGTACGATGTTCTTGACGCGCTTGCGAGTAGCGCGATTCTCTCCCCTCGCGCCATTACCAACGCCCGTGAAAACGTTCGTCGACCCGTCTGTGTACATAACCATCACGTGAGTGTGTGTGTGTGTGTGTGTGTGTAACGAATTGAACACACGTGGAAGAGATTGAAGATAACGGACTGTCGAAATAGTTGTGACTGAGAGGGGGGGTTTTCATTAAACGAATACACGAAGTCGACGGGTTCGTCCGTGATTTGACCATATCGGGACGGTCCGATATATAGATATATACGTATGTACAACGCCATTGCGAACGCGAGAGTAAACTGGGACGAACAGAACTGGGAGTAGGTAAACTGGCGGACATTAAAGGGGGCTGAATCATCTAAAATTATGTTATTTTTTTTCTTAGTTATTTTTTTTTTTTCGTGACACGATCTATCCAAATTTGAAATGGATTTTACTTTCATGATAAACTTATACTCGACTATGATTTCAATTTTTTTTAACGGCAATATAAAACATGTGAACGCTGTAAGATTTATCACAAAATTGTCCATTCCAACGTCTCGTTTATTTCGACTGGGTCGATGAAAACTGAGTGGGTCAATAACAATAATCGTTACAGAGGTTATGGTATACGACTCGTCACGAATTCGGACACTCTGACGCGCGTGCGTGATGCTCGAGGGGGGCAAGGGGGGGGAGAACTCGAAGAATGATCGATAATAAATCGTTGAGTTAAATATGCACGTGAAACGAAACGAGTCGGTTGGCGAAGAGGTGGAGGCAGGGGGGGGGGGGGCATTGGGCTCGTGACACGCACGCCGTGAAATTGGCAAAAGAGACGAAGCCCCCTTCGGTACGGCCAGTTAAAGAAGGCGGGACGGAAAAAGGATTGAGGCGATCCCCCGTTTGAGACGATGGATATCACGGTGGTCCGGCAAATCATTATCATACTTTTTTCTTTTCTTCTTCTTCTTCTTTTTTTTTTTTTTTGGTTTTATTTGCATGCGTGCGAACGTAACCGACTATGGATGGTAGCGTAGGTGCCGAGAGACATTGGAAAATGGTCGGACACGCGAGCCAAATACAGATTCGCGGTCGTCGAATGTGAGAACGACCGAAAGGCCTACCCAGTCGCGCGGTTGACCACCACTGCTTGAATTTCGAACAGTCCCCACGGCCAAACTATCGATGCTAGAAAAACGTCGTCCAGAACTTTTTTGTAGGGAATTCAATTCCCTAAATTATTGTTCATGTGAACTTTTGGTCTGCGCAGCGTCGTTAAGCCAGCGTCAGCGTGGAAAGATAAAAAAATCCGTTCGCCGATCGTGCGTTTGGACGATTTTCGTGTTTATTGGTTTTAATCAGCGTGCGAAGCTTGGTGCAGATGAAGCCTGGGGCAGCCAGCGGCATCCACGAGCACACGAGCATGGCTGTCGTCGTGTTTTGCGAGCGAGAACGAAATGGTGGGATTTGTTGTTGGGCCGCTAGGTGAATTTCGTCGTGCGTGCTCGAGCAGCGCCCTCTATGGACGAGCGTGTGAGTACTAACACACTAGCAGGCGAAGCAGCGGCAGCAGCAGAAGCACCGGCTATCTCGCCAATCAACATTCCGGCCATAGGAGAAAGAGAGAGAGAGAGAAAGAGAGAGATAGAAAGAGAGAGAGAGACTACGTGGCCAATTACGGCCACGTTCGCGATACAATCGGCGCTATGCCTATTTATTTACCGGTTCTCCACTGTTCAGAAGCATGCTGTGCCACCCCTCCAGCCCCTCGCTACCCTCGACGCCCCCGCCGCCCGCAGCGCCCCCCCTCAACGGCGGTAGCCACCGAACACAAGCCAAACCAGCAACGTATCGCGCTTCCAGCTAGTTTTACTCTTCGGGCTTTTTAACCCCCTTCGTTGAAATACACACGCGGGGGGGGGGGGGGGGAGGCGCCTTGCCACGACACATTCATTCCCTCGGGGCTACGGCGAGGGGGGAGAGGGTGGGTTGAAGATTCCGAGAGCTTCGACACGACGGAAATGCTCCGAGGACTTTGTACGAGCTGAAGTTTCGCCGGCTTCGGGTTTCGGCACGTTCGTGGTTCGCAATCGGAAAACTAGTTGCATTCCCGCTTTGTTTGGAACGCGAATGTTTCGGCCTGTATTGTCACAGGGAAAAAGTTTTGCAATTGCGATGTTATGGAAAATAAAATTTCGAATTTTCCCATGTCGTGTTAGTTTATTATTTTGTTTTCGTTGTTATTTTATTATTATCATTGTTATTGTGTTTTAAACGCTTTCGCGAAACGACGTTCACTTCGTTATTTTGAATTTTTTTTTTGTCGTATGTAGAATTATCGATTTGTCATATTGTCATGAAATTTGGGTCATTCGTTGTTTCAACGTGAATCGAAGGTAATGCTTGTCGATGGTCGATGTCCTCCATTCCCCTTCCCATCGGCTTCTAAACGAAATTATCGAAACGAGGGGTGGACACAAGCGAGAACGAATTTTACGGACTTGTCAATATTTATCGTTCGATAAATCAGTCAGAATTTATCATTGAATCGAACGAGTTGTGTCGTGTAAAATTTCTTCGGCTACGATTCACCGATAATTGATAATACAAAATATTATATATCATCAAAATATTATATATTTTCAACTCACGCTAAAAAACAACAAAAAAACACCCTCAAGGTTTCAATATTGTTTTTTTTTCCTTTTCTCTTATTTTTGAAAAAGCAAAAGGAAAGTTATTTTAAAAAAGAAACAAAAGAAAGTTTTGATGAAAGTTGCAAACTGGTTTTTTAACGCCTTTACGATTTTCCGGTGTATAACTGAAACATTTAACACCTCCCTCGTTCCTCGGGGGTTGTAACGTGTGCTCATCGTGTCTCCGGATGTGTGTCTCCTCCCACACACGAGATTTTCACGCAAAGACGTGTCCAAGGCGAAAGGGCTCTTGGGCACGAGGCCGAGAGGGGTTGGTTTCCTCTTGTTCGTTCGAACCGTCAGAGTGACGACACAGTGGCGCGAGCGGTAGTCAGTATGCATATACATGTGTGTGTGTATCGACGTGCAAACAAGGAGGACACGAGGGTGGGTGGGGGGAGGAAGAGGGCGAGCCATCGTGTGACAAGGAAGTTATTCTTCGGTCGAGTAGCCTCTCACGTCGGAGGGATCGGTCGTAGTCGTCGAAGAGAGGGGGTTTGGGCCACACACCGGTAGCTACCCCACACACGGTGTGGGATACAAGTCCTTCGCCAGTTTCATCTTCTTCTTTACGTTGAATTTGCCACGACGAGGAGCAAAAGGACGGTATTCACGGTCGAGGGGGTGGAGGGTGGGAACGAGTGGACGTGGGTGAAACTCCGAAGAAAGGAGAGAATGCGGTGGTGACCGCGCGGGCGGCTCGCATCACAGAGAGTAAAACTCCTGGTGTTCGTATGTATGTATATATCGTAGGGTGTGTTGAAAAAAAACAAAGTTTTTCCGAATCCTCCGGCAGTTTGTACATTCGAAGTGAGTACCATTAGGACTAAACTCTCAAAATTTGAGCCCGATTGGACTGGGTTTAGAGGTCCCGCTATCGCGAATTCGATTTTCCAAAATCGAATTCGCGATAGCGGGACCTCTAAATACACTCCGATTTGGCGGAAATTTTGACGGATGTCTCTCAACAGCATGTGCATCGAATGTAGAAACTGCCGGAAGAATCGAACGACTTTACTTTTTTTTTCAACACACCCCCAATGTATGTATATATGTAAGTTTATGTGTCCATACGTATATATAACCTATGGTACGGGACGCTCGTCCTCGACAATCTCCGACCGACGCACATGGTTTATTCTCCTGCTCTTCTGCCTCCTGGGCTTCCTCACTACCCCCTCCCCCCTCCCCTCGCTTCTTCCTCCACCCTGGCTGTCTTCCTTCTCTCGCTATCCCCCGTACCCGTACAACCATACTCTCGACCTGCCCCCCGTAATAGCGTTTAAATATTTGAGCGAATGTTCAATCGATATTCTCCGGCATCCGCGTCGTCGTCTCATCCCCCTTTTACCACACCGGGCTAGACTCTCTATCTCGAGTCTCTATCTCTCTCTCTCTCTCTCTTCGTCTCTTTCTCGCCAATTCTTTCCTCTTTCATCCGTCGGGGTCCCTCTCGTCGACGGGTTGTCGTCGTAGTCGTCGTCGACGTCTTTTCTGCTCCTTCGGAAAGCACACGAAGAGAGAGAAAGAGAGAGAAAGAGGGGGAAGAGAGAGAGAGAGAGAGAGAGAGAGAGACCACGAGGCGATCGCGTTTTCCATGAAATATCAAGCATTTGGAATGAGATTCTCTTATTCCAGGTGGCAGTGAAGAGTTGAAACGAGTTGAAAAAAGAGAGTCGACAGAGAAAGAGAAAGAGAAAGAGAGAGAGAATGCAATAGAGAGAAAACGTCGATCGTGATATACATACTCGGCTATGAGGGTGAGGGTAAAGAGAGGAGGGCGGGAGGGTGAAGCGCCGTCGATACTGGTTCTTCTCTTTGCTCTCACGAACGACATATACCGGTTTTATAATTGATCGAATAGCCAGGACGAGGTCACGGCGCCGAGTCTTTTCCACCATGTGCTCGTCGATTTTTTTTTCTTTTCGAGCTTCTGAATTATTTATGATTGAGCGAAGCTGAGGGCGGGGGAGAAAGAATGAAAAACGGTCGGGAGAAGACATCAAGTTACTTTTGCATAACAGTGTGATAACGAATCTGCGATAGATTTCCCAATAAAAAAAAAACGACATTTGTGATTTCTTTCATTTTTCAACAGTTTAGTTTTTTTTTTGTCGATTCGAAATAATGAATGAAAAATGAAAAGAAAAAATCCAGCACATATATCTCATCAAGGACAACATCCTCAAAAAATTTTCATAAACTTCTAAGTATTTTTCATGAGTATTTAAATTCGAAAAAAAAAAATCGACAACATTAATCTTATCAAGAACATCCTCAAAATTTTTTTTCATCAACTTCCGATCATAACTCATACAAAACCACGTCCCCATTCGGGTAAAATGGCTCACATATATATCTACACACATATATATATAACATACGAGGACGTGTCCGTAGACACGGATCAGCACATGATATCTTCAATGGAATGTCGTGCAGGGTTGATCACTACTCCCTCTCTCGATCGGTTGCTGCAAACAACGTGAAGTACGAAACGCCAGGGGGTGGATTAATGATTTGCCGGGCAGAAGGGTGAGGACGAGGTGGTGGGGGGTTGGAAAAGCAGTCACAGGCCGGTGCATCATATCGGTCGTCGACTCGTGCCGGGACGATAAAGGGGGGTCCGAGAGGAGCGAAGGGAAGCAGCGGGCACGCAATCCTTCGCCCCGTCGAGGACCTCTCGCTCGGGCCCAGGGCGCATTAACCCCCTCCCCCCCCCCCCTCACCCCCCTCGACTGTCGGGTAATAAACGCGTTTAATTGCGACGTTAATGACCCGAGCGAGGGGTGTATCCATCGGCATCACCGCTCGCCTCTCTTCGTCAAGCCCTCCAACCCTTTCGAATCCAACCCCTCAACCCTTCGACGACCCACTGCTTCCCCGTATCTTCCTCTGCCCGCACATTGCTGTACGATTACGAGAGAGAGAGTTTGGATGGGTGTAGCTTTGGCTCGGGCTCGATTCTCGTACATGTTGCACGTGTGCATCATGTGCATGTGCAACATGCAAATGGATTCATCGATAACGTGGGTAATAAGGAAGGCTCATCAATATGTTTCTGGTTAACTCCATCCCTACCCTCTCCCTCTCCCTTATTTGGATACTCGACGTAACGAATGCTACACGATCCTCAAACATGATTTTCGTAATAGACATATATATGATGTGTATGATGTATATGGGCTCTTTCGATAATCCGGAGATTATCGATCGTTCGATATCGGACGATGAAAAGGATTACCAACTGCCGATGGGATGTTGTTGTGATAATTGGTGCTTCGACGATTAATAATAAAACACGTGGATATGTTATTGTATATGTTATTCCATGTGTTTGATTTGAATTATTATTATTATTTTTTTTAGATAATTGATGGATTTTTTTTCGGAGTCGAAAGGTGTCGATTATTTTGGGCGATGGTGGATCCAGTTTCGTTATGCAATTTCGTTGCAACGAGGAGTGTGTGTATATATATATATATATATACGTTAAATTGGACAATTGTCCGAAACGCTCTCGTGTGACATTGCGAGATAATTTTTTTTTTTTAATCGTCGTACGAATTGAAACTGCAGTTTCTATATCGTGCAAATTGAATTTTCATTCGGTTTGGGGGGTTACAATGGTCGCTGTAGAACGATTGAAAAAAAAGAGGGAGAGAATTAATTATTCAGCGCGATAACGAAGAGTCCGCGAATGGACTCTTCGAATTTCGTCGTTAATATGAATGGCCGGTTTAACAGCGATAGTGGAAAATTAATGTTTCAATGGAATTTTTTGATTTTTCAATTTTTTTTTTCAATCACGATGAATGATAAGAGAAAATGTGATAATTGTCGATTGTAATTGTTTTGGAATGTGAAATTTCAGTCGCCATTGGTGACGGTGATAGCGAGAACGGATGTGCATAGCTATAATCGATCGATCGATCGAGAGATAACAAATTGTTTCGACAAATAAGCGTTTAATTGAACGAATAATTGGTAATAACAGTTGTCAATTCGATATAATGAATAGCAGGGAAGGAAATGTGGTTGCATTAGAGGTGATTGGATGATATATATATATATATATATATATATATATATATATATATATATGTGAATGTGTTACGCGGGGGATAAACCGTGTACGAGACTAAATAAGATATATCGATGTCTAATCATAAGACACGAGACCGGGTTATAACTGACTGTAACAACATCGCTGGTGCTTATGGTGCCAGGGAGAAACGCAGCAGGTTCGGTATATCGAGCCAATTAATTATGCTTCATTATTAAGTACTCGCAGCGTTCCCATTACGACTTCCGTGTAATAAACATTCGCTAATTACGTGGCTAATGGCCCGCGAAACTGGTATGGCCGGTTGCAAGTCGGTACAACCTAGTCGTAGATATACATATACATATATATATATATATATCAGACGCATAAAGTGCAATTTTAGCGTTGCACTTTTCTCCTTCGTTATTATCATTATTAACTTTGCGAAAATCTTGATGGTGGAATTTTTTTTTTTTTCGGATTAATTTTTGTTAGTCACGTTCAACGAAATAAATATTTGTTACGTTTGATTAGTTTTATTCTCTTTCCAACTGTTTTCTCTCTCACTCGTTTTTTATTTTATTTTATTTTCTTTTTTCCATTTTTTTATTTTTCTTTTTCGTCGTTACGAGATTCCGGAATCGTCGTGCGATTAAGTCAGCCGTTTAAGTCGGTATAATCGGAAGTATCCTATATATATATATAGGTATATATATGTAACTCGTTATCGTGACATTGCATTGGTGTAGGTTAACCGGGCCGTGGCGTAACGTTCTTCGATTCGTGGTCGTCTTTGGACGGGGGTGCGAGAACCGTTGTTCGACCGTCGCGAATCCTGCCAGGAAAAAAAAGAGAGAGAGAGAGAGAAAATGAAAAGCAAAAAAAAAAAAACCAGAAAGAAAAGAAAGACGACCGTCTCGTTGCGAGTGTGTACGACGTAAGTCAGGAATCTTTAATGCCGTCCCGTTAAACCGCACGAGCGGTCCTGAGTTATTGCCGTTTCCGGGTTTTCTCGGCGAGAGCCACACCACCCAAACTATATACATATATATATACAGATATATATATATATATATGTATATGTATAACGCGCCGTTAACTCGATTTTCCAACGCGGTCTTTGCCCGTTGAAAATCGGCCCGAAAGAGTCACCGCGAAAAAAGTAGGCAACCAGCCAGTATTCTCGCCTACCTAAACATACATGTATATATGGGGCATTTCATGAAAAATCGAACGATCAAAATTTCGATCTTACGGTTTATCATTTTTATTAAGTCTTTTTTGGCTTCGAATTGACCCTCATGAACACTTGTAATTTTCAATTCACAATTTTCTTTCAATTTAGAAATTTTCAAAATTTTTTTAAGGATTATAAAGTGATCTGGAAAAATTGGAAAAATCATGAGGATTTTTTTTTGGGTCAAATGAATAAAAAAATAATTTGTTTGGTAATTGAATCGGGGCAGGGTTCAAGGGTCCCGGGCATCTGATTTGACACAAAATGCCCCATGTACACATACGAATGGCTAGGTCGGATTCGCAAGCGCGAGAAAATTCTTCTCGGGGGGAGGGGTTTGGTCCCCGGAGAAACCCAACGCTTTCTCTCTCTTTCTTTCTCTCCCAATTCTCGTACGAAGCTGCTGGTTGATTTACACCCCGGCTCCGCTAGGTGGCGGTGCGCCCGGTTTGCGAGAAAAGAAAACCGCGCGCTTCGAGACCGGAAAAATTGCCGGCTCGTTGTTTTTTTTTTTGTTCTTTTCTTTTTTCTTTTTTCTTTTTCTTTCTCTCTCCGTGCTTTTGCCATTTCCACGCGGTGGGACTCGGAAAACTGCCGGAAAAAGAGAAATCGCGTTGGGGGTCTGGTCGGTGAATGCCTACTTTATCGCAACTTTATACTCACCCCCCTCTTTCCCCCTAACTCTCGATTCACCTGCCTGGTTGGGAATGAAGGAGGATGGCAATTATCCTCCGGACGTTTCCGACCTGAACGACGTAGATATTTTTACAATTTTTCATTCGTTACGTTCACCGTTTACTCTTTCTCTCTTTCTCTCTCTCTCTTTTTTTTCTCTCTCGATCTCTTTACTCCTCTACAACCAAACTTTATTGTTTCGATTGTTTGAAATTTACGACCGCTTGCGAAAATGTGATTGCGGTAATTCCGTGACATTAAGTCGATAATGGATTTCTTTTTTTTTTCAATGTGAGGTTGAAGAGGTTGTGATGGAGAACCTCGTGTGTATCGAACGTTGGATTGTTGGGGCTAAGTCTTGTGGAGAAAGGGGTGACGTTATCGATTTGCACAGTGAAAAAGTCTGTCGATGGGAAAAGTTTAATTGAAAAAAACGAGTCAACTAGTTTCCCAGAATTTTCTTTCCTTTTTTTACCTCCAATTTTATCGAGTGCGTTTCGAAAAAAAAAAAAATTGTTGATAATGAAAGAAAGATTAACAATGAGATTTAAAAAAAATGGAAAATTCTCGTTTGCAATGCAAATGCAATTAGAACGTTGCGTTGCAGTGAAGCAAACTGCATACAATGCTTTATTTCCCAATGAAGATTTTGCAAAAATAACAAAATTGGGAATTTGAGAAAAAAAAAATTCTAACACACATTCTATGATATATATATATATATATTTTTTAAAAGGACTTTAAATGTAGGAACTGCTGCCAGAAGAATCTAAAAAACTTTGCCTCAATTTAAAACCCCCTAATATATATTCATACATATAAATAGACACATATATCTATATATATACGTGTACCCTCGTTGCGACAGAGCGAGAGAGAGAGAGAGAGTGCCCCAGGAAGCGTCGACGTTGAACACGCGCACCATTGCGAATCGTTCGAAACACTATCTGCATTTTTTATGGGGCTTAAGCGAGCTCTTCCCCCTCCCCCCTCCCCCATTGCCCACGGGAATCCCGCTCCGGGCATTCTCTCATCGACGCAATTCCCGAACTCCACGCACACCATGTATATGCATTATTCGAAAACGTGTTCCGATGTTCCGGATAGTCCGCCGGATCGGGCCTCGTGCTCCACCCCCCCCCCCGCCCTCGTTCGTCCGCCGGGCGATATAACTCTCGTCGGAACAAATGTACGAACGTGTAAGTACGTGCAAATACACTTTTGTCACAAATTCAAACCCACCCACACACACTTCTGCCATCGCGTAAAATCGATGCCTCGACTATTTGAATATAATCTCGAAACGTTATCGCCGGGTTTCCCATCGTTTGAGAAATATTGCAACCATTTTTCTTTCTCGAACGGATAAAAGCGGGGAGGGAGGATTTTTAAAAAATTATTTTTCGTGCTCTCGTGAATTTATGAATATATATTTTTTTACTTGGTATGATATTTGATTGATGGAAATTTAATTATTTCGATTTAGACGATTAATACATTTTTTTTTTCATTTAGGATAGTTTTGGTAAAGTTTATAAAGTTTGAAAATTGAAAAAAATTAAACAACCAGTCGATGTATTTATAATTAAACACGAAAATTGACGAACAAGACGATAATCGCATTGTGTCATCATCGAGTAATGAAGTTGATCGATCAAAGTATCGACAAATACGTAAATTACCAGCATCACGATGATGACACGTGATCCCCAATCCCTCTGCGATATTCCGTTTGTTCCATGGACCGGACGATAAATATATCTCATGGATATCTCGAAACGGGACGCGGAAGTTTCCCAACCGACATCCGTCAAAGTGTAGATCCGAAAATGACAAACGTTTGTTACCGCGAATGATGACTGTCGGTAAGCCGGTGACACACACACACAAACACCCGTACAACGTACAGGAAGCTATCGTAGAACGGTGTTTGCACACGTCGATATAGGTTATCCAGACACTCGCGAATTAACGGTTTCGCACGGTCGGTTGTGTGATAGCTGAATGCGTGGAAGCGAGTACGACGTCGACTCTCCGGGAAATGGCGGAAATTTCGAACGACACACAACACGATGCACGAGGAAGTTTGCACTTTGGATGCATCGTGAACCCCCCCGGGACGACGTATCGTTGCGCGTCGGGGGGTGTGTACGATCGATTAGAGGGCGTAGATGGTGTAACGGGGGGGTGACCGGGGTCAGATGTCACAGAGGTAGGTTGTAACTTGGTGCGTTTATGGATGTGGGAATGAGGAAGTGAGATTCCAAGTCGAAAAGGTATGTACGGACTGTATATGGGATTGGGCATGTATAGTCTATGTATTGATAGACTATATATAGTCTATAGTCGATATATAGTCTATACAGAGTCTATTGTTTATATGTATATAGCCTATTGTCTATATATAGTCTATAGTCTTTATAAAGTCTATAGTCTATGGTCTATATAAAGTCTATAATCTTTATGAAGTCTAGAGTCTATATATAGTCTATATACTAAATAGTCTATAGTCTTTATGGAGTCTAGAGTCTATATATAGTCTATAGTCTATATAAAGTCTAGAGTCTATATATAGTCTATAGTCTTTATAAAGTCTAGAGTCTATATATAGTCTATAGTCTTCATAAAGTCTAGAGTCTATATATAGTCTATATACTAAATAGTCTATAGTCTTTATAAAGTCTAGAGTCTATATATATATATAGTCTATAGTCTACATAATCTATAGTCTATATAGTCTGACCGAATTAACAATATGCCACAAAGAGACAGTAAATATATATATATATATATATATATATATATAAAGTGAATCACAAGACATATTTGGATTATGGCGGAAAAATGTTACAACCAGCCCCGGCCTCCCCCACATCGAGGGCGTGAGGACGAAGAGAGGCGGAGGGGGGAGGGGGAAGTTCCACGAGATTACGTGTACACGTGTGTGTGTGTGTGTGGTGGTTTGGTGCGGTGGAGGCGAAGTGGCTGCATGGTAATTAGAGAGTACTGTAGATATGAATCAAGCGAGGTCAGCGGGGACCCGGTGGCGGTGCAACCCTTTATTAATTTGTAATTGCGAGCGAGGGAACCCGTTGCGCCCGGGCGAGCACACGTGGTGGGGGCAGGGCGAGGATGAAGTGGAGGGGGAGAAACGTTGGCCACATACCTGGAGCACCGGTCGCGCGGGGTTATATGGGTTTTCGCGAAATTACAGGTCTGTCGTGGCTCGTTGGCTACCACGTGGATTTACCGACTCCCGGCTTGTGGGAGACACACTTACTTCCGGTTTCGCGAATCCGTTTACACGAATCTTCGGAGTTTTCACCACTCCCCCCGGCCCTACATTTTTCACATTATCGACACCATTTTTTTCGAACGGTTATCAATTGATAAACCGAAGCGTTGCAAACATTAACCACAAGTCGAGAATGTTGAACGAAAAAAAAAAGGAAAACAAATATTGTCGTTAAAAAAAATTGTTTTTTTTTGTTGTCATTTATATCTTTTTTTCCCGGATTACACGCGCTCATTCTTCGCAAATTATTCATCCATCCGCATGCATACCGGCGTAGCGTTATTTTAATACAAACACGTGAACGCGCGTTCAGCGAATAGCCACACACACACACGATGGGGGTTGGAAAATTCAAGGTCGGATCATGGTGAATTGTCCGGGTGCAGGGAGTGTGCGTTGCGGGGAGGTGACCGCCACGCGTGCGTTCCAACCTTGGAATTAACGAAGCTGTCAGAGACGTCCGGGGGGTGAGCTCGCACGAGTGGTATTCCGTTTTCCGTTGGACCCTTATACACACGGGCGAAGGTGTGCTCGTGGTATGCGAGCACTTCGCGTCGCTGACTCGGCTTGTCCGGTCTCTTCGCCGTATAGCAAAGGGGTGAAAAATCGCGCGTCCGAGGTCGGACTGACAGCGATAGCCGGGAAGAAGATCCGCTTTGCTATCTCTCCTTCTCTATTTCTCTCTCATTGGCTTATCACCTTCTCGCTAAGCTGCGTTTCGCGTTATCAACGAATTCCCACTAACGCTCATGAGTTTCTCATCACACGTTGCCCTCTCTTAATCATTCGTGTGACATACTTTTGTCGTCATCGATAACCTCCACGAGCATCGATTCATCATTCAATGTTTTTTATCGTTGGATTTGTTTGGTCCGCGTTTGGATCAATCGCCATTTGTGACGAGATTCTCGTAACTACTTGGCATAACTTGTGCTTAGGGGTTACAAACGACAGCTAGGAACTATCGGCAATGCACTAGGAGCATGCTAGTAGACTGCGGAGAAAGCTAGCATGTATTCAAAGATTCATAGAGACGATTAACTCAAGAGAGAGAAAGAGAGAGAGAGAGAGATAGTCATTCAACCGTAACCGAGAGTACGTCGAGATCTATCGCTGTTCTCTGTATCTCTGTCTTTGTCCGAATTGCTGTCTACTATGCGGCACTCAGTCTTTCTCTCTCTATCCTTCTTAGCAATCCCAACGTTCCTGACTTATATCCACCGCACAGAGCATACTCTTTTCCGATTAAACTTATGTGTACAAGCAACGATCGTAAATCGCATAAAATTTTTCGCAATCCATATATTCGCGAATATATATACATATACAGTTGGCTGCCCTGTATTATTTACCAGTCACGCCGATACAGAGAGAGAGAGAGAGAGCAATGTGTTTTTAGGTGTGACTGGGAAAGTTGAAGTATGGCGAGCCAGCTAAACCAGAGAGCTCGACACACAATCGATATATCGTTTTATCTAGGAAGTGTCACAACTGTTGGACTGCAATTTACCGATCTACGACGGTACGCCCGAACGCGTTGTTTGTGTGTGTGTGTTGCAAAACTAATTGTGAAGGAGAGGCCGTAATCGCCAGCTGCAGAATCGGTACGATGAAAGACGTGAGCGGTGAGAGAGGAACGAGAAGAAAGACGAACCCCAAGCGTTGGGTGAACTTTCTCGCAGTCTGCTGCTGCTGCTCGGCTAATGACGATTTATCATGTTTTCGCAGTTTTTCGTTTTTTGTTCTTTCTACGTTCGCGAGCAACGACTCTGACGGACGGAACAGCTGTCGCTAACGGGATTTATGAGTTGAGTGAAAATAGTCAACGAGGAATCGGACGTTCTTTGTATTCACGGGAAAATCTTCACGGTTTATTTTTTATGGGGTTGAGTTATTGATTTGGTACAGTCGAACATTTTCCGCGGTAGGATCGTCTGACTGACGACTGTCCATCTCTTCAAGGTCGTGAAATAGTGAAAGTCGTTCGTGTGTGCAATTCCTTGGAACCTGCACCTTGCGGTATTTCGGGTGACATTAATTTTCTCGGTCTTATACGTGTGTCGTTGTGGCCGTTCGGCTTCGCGGGTTTAACGATCTTCCAGCAGCAGCTGGGCGCACGACAAACTCGAGAATGTTAAACTTAACTCGTCGAGATATATCGTTTCCTCTCCCGCGAGTTTCGGTTCATTTGAAACGGGTTTTCTTGTATTTGTTTTTTTTTCTCTCGGACTTGACGTCGACGACGAGTGCGTAAGGCGCTCGGGGCGCGGCACACACGTCGAACATCTTATCCCCAACATCTTCGAGCGATTTGTCACGAAAATTTCGCGTGACGCCGTGCGATATGAGATGGTTATCGTCGTGCTATTTTCGAGAGGAATATTCACGTCGGGAGCCTTTTACGGGTTCTCGCGCACCTGGGCGACGCGAATGGACTATAGAGAGACAAAGAGAGAGAGAGAGATAGAGAGAGTCCATCTGGAGATAACGTGGAGGCAGGTGCGTTTTGATGCAAGGCGTACGAAAATAATAAGGAACTTTATAGCGTGAAATAATATTCGCGTTCACCTGTAAGCCAAGCGGGGGCTATACATGTATTATTAGGGTGGTACTTATTTTGCTTCAATTTATCTTCAAAATTTTTATTTCAGCCCCCTCAACTAAAAAAGTTCAGATAGGGACCTCAAATTTTGAGGATACACATATTTTTCAATCATTTCGAACCATTTGATCTTCCGGAAGCGTCCGAATAATAAAAAAAAACTAAAGAAGGACCACATTACCACATTACCTATATATAGACATATATTTATATATATTCACACACACACAGGAATATCTGTCGTCGTTGGTTTTGCCACGCGTATATATCCCACAGGATTTTTCTGGGCTTCGGAGGGTTGGGTTTTGAGGGGAAGGGGAGGAGGAAGGGGGGGGGGAGCAGTAAGAGAGAAAGGTTGCGGGTCGGTGGTTACCATTCTCGTTTCGCGGGTCTCGACGTTGGCGAACGAGTTTACGAGCCGCAGTGGCGCTAAGCCCCTCGTGTGTACACGGGGTCTCCAAGTCCCCCACCGCCGTACCCACCCACACACACACACACACGCGCGCCCTGGCCCCGTGGAAAAGGTGCATCTCCCGTGTTTAAAATAAGCTACACGGGGGGATTTCACCGTGACGTAATTTTCAGGCGTAGTACGAGCTACGAACCCGCGAATATCCGTGAACATTTGCCGGGGGATGAGGGGAGGGGGATGAGGGTTGGGAGGGGGGGGGGGAGCAGTAACGGCGAGGATGAAAAATGTAAGCATTCTGTGAAATAAGATTATAACAAGAAACCACCGGTGGCCTCTTTCTTCTCGGCACCTCCCCCCCCCCCCCCATCCCCCCCTTCCAAATAATCCACCGGCTTTTGTGTGCCACTGGTTCCTCGGTTCTCACTTTGATGAATCGCGTGTTGTAAACAATTTTTTTTTTCCCGGATATCATTGCCCACAGACCGAGATATATATGTGTTTATATGTGTGTATAAATAAATATTTGGATGGTCGTGTATAAATAGTTTTTACGAGCATGAAGGTTGAATTATTTTTTTTTTATTGTGTATGTTATGTTTTGTGTATTAAATATATTTATTTGTCATGTATTTTATTTTATTTTCATTTTATTTGAGACGTTGATGGGATGCTCAAGCGTAATTCTTTGAAATCGAAATCCTCAAATATTGATTATTATTATTTTTTTTTAAGTGAAATGAAAATTCACACAAAATGTACAAAGTGTACCATCAAACGCTTTTCCAACATTTTAATTCAATATCCCGCAAACTCTCATCTCTTCGACTCAACCCGTTAAGGCATATACGCTCAGCCCGGAAATATTCTCTCGCAAAAGGTTAAATGGCCAATAGCTTTGTGTATTATAACACCTTACCAGTATATATATATATATATATATATATATATATATATATATATACATATGTTTCATCGATAAAGCCACGCTTCTCACGTGAGTAATTTCACGTGAGAGATTACTCACACCTGGTACCGACGCGCTCATTCCTCGACATCCTGGCTCACAAAATTTATCGCCCGTATCAAATATCAAGTATCGAATATCGGTTCGTGAGATAAATTAACTGCTAGGCTTGTGTGTGTATATATCTATGCATACCTACATACATATAAGGATATATTAAAAGCATAATAGAAAAAAAACATTGTTTTTTTAAACACACGCTAATAAATACATAAATATATATAATAATAATAACAACAATAATAATAATAATAATAACTCTCCCAGGAATCTCGAGTTCACGAAGGCGCACTTGAGACCGGCTTGTAACAACATTAATGTTTCATGTGACTGATCGTCCGATGTTCCACGTGACGTTCATCCATGAATTATACAGACATAGAGTGTGTGTGTGTGTGTGTGTGTGTGTGTGTGTGAGAGAGAGAGAGCCAGCATCGACAATACGAGCAGAAGCAGACGAGATGGGCCCGAAGTGGAACGACTATCACACGCCAGTTGTACCAGAGACCACGATAATGCACTCACCGACGACGTGGGGGTGGGGTTCGTGTCCCTCCGAACGTGCAAACGTACATGCATGGTGTATGTTAGTTCGATTCGGTACCACGCCATTGTGCGGATATGTAGACGAGTCTTCGATGGTTCGCCATCGGCTTCGTGTATGCACAATATGCACACGTACACACATAAACGCAGTTTCGGATTGACGTTCGTCTAGTTCCATATCCCGAACCGGTTATGGGTCGCTTTCGCAGAGAGCCCACGTGGAGTGCAGTGTCAGGGTACGAGTGGAGTGGGGGGAGGGGGGGGTGTGTTCTCTGACAATCTTTGGAAATCTCGGTGTATGAGTTATAGAACGCGTTCGATGTGCTCGAGAATGCAAATGCGCTCGGGGATCGAGGTTTCTGCATATACAACGCGAGGGGAGGGGGGGAGGGGCATTCGGTGTATAACATCCTGGTCAGCACTTCAATTATGATCTCTCTGTCGTTGCCTTCTGGATTATTAAGTCATTGTCATTTAATAAATGAAATTTCTATTTCTCTCGCACTCTGTCTGTCCTTCTCTCTCTCTAACTCTCTCTGTTAGTCTCTCTCACTCTTCTCTACACAATTTTACTTTTATTTCTGTATCAACTTGATTTTTAATAAAAATTTCCCATTCGTAATTTTTCATACATAATTTATTTGATTTAATATATAATTTTTTAATTTTTTTCGTTACAAATATTATTGCGTAAAGTTGATAATTTATTTCGTCATAGAAATTGCGCCAAGATTTACGAAAGGATGGTTATATATGCATAATATTTGCAAAGGCGTATGGGAAGACAGAAGGGGAGGGAGGGGGGGTAGTATTTTACGAGTAGTCTGGTCGAGAAAGATAAGGCGCTAATGGCACGTACGTATTTCAATATAACTGCGTCAACTGGAAGTGTGCAAGTGCCCCGCTACTGGCACATCCCCCCCCTCCCCCCTCCCCCCAAGCTGTGCTCTTAATGGAGAACTATCGGTGTGCGAGTTGGTTCGCTCGTAAACGCTCGAGAAACTGCATTTTCCGTCTTTGTTCAACGTGATGTTGGTTAACAAGAGTGAAAAAGAGAGAGAGAAAGAGAGAGAGAGAGAGAGAGAGAGAGAGAGAGAGAGAGAGAGAGAGAGAGAGAGACAGGAAAATTGGGAAATTGACCTGGTGCTTGAGGGTGGCTAAACACATCTAGACACTACCAGTCACGTTCATCACCTAATCGACTATATATATATATGTTTTTTCTCAAGTGCACCACACAAAAAAAATGCACACACATACCGATGCACTCGTCGCACACACGATCAAAGACTATTTCGCACACCGTGCAGCTTCCTTTATAAACCGCCGATCCTCGCTTTGCCAGCATTTATTTTTTGCACCATATCTTACGTTCTTATTCGCGTTCTTCGAATACCGCGAAGGCCCAACGCCAAACACTTTTGTCTCGCTCGTTTCTCACGCTTTCGAAGCTCGCGTCCATAGTCGTCCGTAAGTCCGTACGTGGGACATTATTTCTCCACGGGTTGGTTGTGATCGAGTACATAGAGTTCACGAGTAATTGCGTTGTACATTGTAGAATTTTATTGGCACAGTTTGAATGTACAAACGTAAAAGTGTGATAAATAATTTAAGGGTCGAATTTGTTTTTGTTGAATAACTCGTCCATTTTCAACTTTTGACTGAAAATCCACGTGACTAAAGTTGTAGAGAATTAAATTCCCGACAATTTTTGTTACGTGCTATTTTTCAAAAAAGTTGAAAATTGTCGAGTTAATAGACAAAAACAAATTTTTTCGTGAATTCAAGATGGCGGTCGACGCAAAAGGGTTGAATAGTCGAAAATCTGTATTTAGACTAGCAATGAACCCTCTCCCCACCTTGACGGTTTAAAAAAGAAGATTTTTGCAAAAACGACAATAACGACCTATATGTTGGTGTTCCTTGTTGATATTAATGTTAGGGTCGGACCAATGGAAATTGCACGGGAACACGAAGTGAAACTGGTGAAAATCCATTCTGTTGGATAGACGGACTCGGAACCCGTTGCCTACGCATCGAATTAATAAGCTTGACTATATGCATGCACTGGGCCATGAAATACGATACCAGAGGGTATACCGAAGGGACTCTCCTACGGACACGAATACATATATATATATATATATATGTATAAATTCCACCCTACACAGGGTTCTATATAGCGACGTAGAAAAGCAGCTTTGTACCCGAACGGATGCCTCGAGGCTCCTCTCGCCCTTCCACGTCTCGTTGGGCCCTCGACGAGCCCTTTCAGTCTACCGACTATGTACCCCCCTCTCACTCTCACTCTCCAACGTTGCCCTTCAACCCTCTCGCTCCTCTTCCTCGGCCCTTCATCGTCTCTACATTCGCAATGGGCTCTTACACGTGGCTAGCCCATACTCTTGATTCCCAACTTGCCCTTAACTCCCTTTTGAGGGATAACCAACCGACTACTGCTCACACACATATCTGATAACGTAAGACGATTCGGTTTTACTTACGTTTCGTCGATTCAACGAAAATAATATTTGCATGTAAATCCCAGTTTAATTTCATAGTTTGATAACGTAATATCTTGATGATTAAATGACTCGAATAAATGTCTTGAAATATTTAATTGAGATAATTTAATATTATTGTTATTGTTTTTTTGAATTTGAAAAAAAAAAATGTTATTTCGTAATGACCCCAAGTGTATGAATGATTTATCGTGTACAAGATGGGGTTTGCGCGATATTTTGTGTGTAAAATGGCCGAGAGCTATATAACGCGATGACGTTACGTTGTATTCTGCAGGGAGCAGTTTAAACCTGGGTTAATCCGGGTTACCGTTGGCTCGTGCATAATCGGTGGAGGGGGGACCCGAGGGGGGGGGACTATGCGGTATGAAACCTCGATGTCGAAAAGTTTACTCGTAAAGTTTCAACGATATTAATTATTACCGCGAATAATAATGACAATGATGATAATACACCTGATAATAACGGTTAATAACAGTTATGCACGAGTGGCGAATATATCGTCGCACACCTTTTGAGATTGGACGATAATTTGTCGAGGGTTTGGTTAAACGATAAATTGTTGTTATTATTATTATTTTTTTTTTTTCAATACGAATCTTTGATTTTTTGAAACAATTTGTATTAACGTAATTCAGTAGCTTCAAGATTAATAATAATAAAATGGAATAATGATAATCACAGTTATTCCTGCGACAAATCCATTTTTTTTTAAACATAAATTTAATTATTGAATGAAATTCTAATGGAAGATTGTTCGTTAAAATTTTCAAGAAAAAGAAAATTAAATTTTTTTTTTCTATTATTAGAACAATGAGCATGATGATGATTAAATCGAGTTAATTTTTCCGTTTCGTCTTATCGTCCGTGTCCGTCGGTGTGCTTTTGTGGGGTTACTAATGAGCATTGCGTCTGGGAGACGCGCGGGTCGCTGGACCGCGCGAGATATCTCCGAGAGAGGAGAGATGATGCTGCGTGGACGGCGACTGCCACGCGCAGCACTAGATGCCGTGTGGGATCGGGTTCTACCGTGTGCTGAGTTACCGAAAGGAGTCGAAGAGAGTGCGAGAGAGAGAGGGGGAGGGGGGGGGGGAGACGGAGATCAGTGAGTGAGGGCGAGCGAGATGAAAAGAGAAGACGCGCGCGCGCTCGGCCTGGCGTATCCCATGGGGTTTTTGCCCGCGTGCCCGGCCGTTCGTTCGCCTCTCTCTCCATCGCCAACCGAATTAGCCTCGGGGCACTCACGAATCGCCGAACTTCTCTTTCACCGACTCGCGGGGACGCGATCGATTTTCGCTCGCGAAAACGTCTGCCAGACAACGTTTCACAACCCGAAAAAATAATTCAGAACAGCTAAAATTTAGAACGGCCAAAATTCAGAACGGCTAAAATTTAGAACGGCTAAAATTCAGAACGGCTAAAATTTAGAACGGCTAAAATTTAAAACGGCTAGAATTTAGAACGGCTAAAATTTAGAACGGCTAGAATTTAGATCGGCTAGAATATAGAACGGCCAAAATTCAGAACAGCCCGATAGAAATGATTTTATTTCGAATTCGCTGGTAGCAATTCAACAAATGTTACAGTTCTGACGTAAAGAATATTCATCGATCTATTTTCGAATCGCACATGTGGAACGGAAATAAATATCTTTGAAATTCTGGACTTTCCGAGGGACGAATGTACTCCCTCACTCGCCGTATATATATCCGTCAGTTCGACCCTCGGTCGCGTTTGTCAAATCTCGCTGCAGCATGTCCGACTGTCTTACCGAAACGCAGAACATTAATTCAACGAAAAAACAAAAAAAAATCCCTTGTGGATTGACAAAAAAAAAAAAAGTGGTTTGTCATTTCGAATCTATCCAATTTCACACGTTGGACGGAAACGATAACTCAAACGTTTGCAATCGTGTATCGTATCAATCAAATTGATACGATTTAATAAGATTCAATATTATTCAACACTATGACAGAAGAAAATAATTATTTTACCCAAAATAATAGCCTCAAGATGTGCAAATTATTTTTAAATAATTGAAATTTAAAATCTATTTTTTCTTTCAAATTGATACGAAATATAACGGGTCAAGTATGGAATTGAGTGAAACGTTGTTTCGTCGCAATAACGATAACTCGGAGTCTCGTTGCCGGTGGATGGAGGAGAGTGAATAAGGGGAGGGGGGGAGCAGCATCTGGTGTACTTTCCATATCCACTCGAATATAATCCAATATGATAGCGGTTGATTTTTTTTTTCTTGGTTCGAAGTACGTCTAGAGGGTTAGAGAGCCGACGGTTTCCTTTTCCTTATCGCGACAGCAGCTTCTTGGGACATACCCCCGTTTACGAAAGGTCTTTCGTAATATTCGAGCACATGGATTTGCAAGTGGGAGTGTACACACACTCACATCTATACATTTATATAACAGGGTGGTCCTCATATTGACTCTTTTCTGAATTTTGAATCTTTCAGACGATAATATGGTTCGAAATTAAATATATACATATATCTAAATATATTTTCAACATTTAAGCTCCTTATCTCAATTTTCAACCCTGTCGAATTTCTCCCTAAACGATTAAAAATAAAATAAAATAAAATTTTAAAAAATCGAAAACAAGGGCCACCCTCAAATATATATATGTGTATATGTGAGTGTGTACTTTTGTACGTGGGTGTACCGCTGTAAGGTCCTTCGAAAACCGCAACGTTTGGCAGGGGACCAGCAAGGATTGCGGTCGAAGCATCGACGGCGCACAAACCACTCCCGACTTTTCTCACCCTTTCCTCCCCTCCCCCCCTTCCCCGCCCTCCGTCGCCTCCACCGCGGTACACGTTCGGAATCGTAGAACCCAAACCGAGCCCGGAGTTAACGTGTCCTTCTTCCACGAGGCTTCTCCACAGACTCTCGACCCGGGGACCAGACCACCGACTGTCGATCTCGGGAAGCAATTTTCGTTATCCCCTCCCAACTCCATCCCTTTTGGCACACGCACTTTTACTTTCACCACACACACACACACACGAGCTTTTTCCGACCTTCCAGAGATCCTATTACTCTTTCACGATTTTTTTTTTATTTTTATTTTTTTTTAGACTATTCCATCCAACCGAGAGCATATTTATTTACAAATTGTTAAATCCAATTTATTCTTATGCCAAGCTAACCATTTTCAATTGATTGACTCAAAGTTCTGCAATAATTGCAACAAAGAAAAAATTTTTCACTTTCGAATGGCTTGTCTTACGATAAAGGGTTCAATGTAATGCAAAAAAAAAATGTAGATATGAATTTTCCAAACGATTTTCCGGAGCGTGACTCGGGTTTGCAATATGGAAAAATCGAAATGGAAAAATTGAAAAAAATTACGAAGTAAAGTTTCGGTGAGACATAGAAGATTGGGAAACGGTAAATTTGGTCCACGGTTGAGTTTGCCAAGGTCGAAAAACTTATATGTATATATATATATAGTTATATATACGTGTGAGAGGACGAATCGAAACGTGCGGAATCAACGTTCCGATTCGAAAAGTTTCGAGGCCCGTTGGCTCTGCGGAATCTTCGTGGGAACTTTGATATGAAATAATTCAAAGTTGTTCGTACCCGAACGACTTCGTTCGCCGCGGTACGAGAGAACCGTTCCGAAGCCTTGTGCATCGAACCAGAAGGCGTCCGTGGCGACCGGAGGAATATAAAATTTCCGTTGGCTAGTTGTTACAGTGAGAGAGCGACAGAGAAAGAGAGTGAGAGAGAGAGAGCGACAGAGAAAGAGAGAGAGAGAGAGTCAGGGGCGACTGTTGCGAATATCACTTCAGCACGTACTTCAGGACAGGATGATTTAATACAACGTGACCCCAACGTGTACCGCAGACCACTCTTCAACATCTCTATTACAATATCGTTCTTGTCGACAAGTTTGAAAATGAAAATAAAAGTCCAGTGGACAAAAAAAGAAAGAAAAAAAGACAAAATATGGGATCGTACATTCATGTGCTTGGTTTTGGGTTATTACGCATTACAATTGGAAATGATTTGAAAAAGAAAATTATTTCTTCAATAACAAATCACATAAAATTGTAAGATCACTCGAGATGATTTTAATCTAATAAATTATCATAAATTCGAAGTCTTGAACATTTTACGTTGAATAATTATTCGAAACTTCTTTATGCAATGGATTCGATATTGAACAGCTAGACGTTTGTCTTCGATCAACTTTTATTTATTTATTTGTTTGAACGTGTATTATTAACCGTTGTTTATTCGTTTATTTATTCATAACGTTTATTTATTTTTTTCATCATCTTTCTGTAATTCACAAAAATCGTATCAACCGCGTTTATATATATTTGTATATTTTTCATTGTTTTCTCTTCGAACATCAAACACAAACACATTTTCCATTCGCGATTGTTTATCAACGTAATATAATTGCACGTAGCGAATTATTCACGAAGCTTCAGTCGAATTGTTAATCTGTGTGTGCAACGATGCGTTTTCCAAAGCGCGCATAACCCAACCGACGAATTTGTTTACGCGATAATCGAACGATGCTCGGTGCACGGATTGTCTTTGCCATTGGCAAACGTTAACGATGCTGAAATGTTGAATTAACACCGTAAGGACAATTTTTTTTTTTTCGACGCAGTTAAACTCGTGTGCGATCGTGTTTGCAAACACGATTACTCGTGTGAATCTGGTACAAATATAGTTTATTTTTTTTTTTCATTTAAAAACTTTATTTACACGCGTTTATTATTCGTGTTTGCCGAAACGTGACTGATTTGCATAATAAAACATGTTGAATATTAGAAAATGGGGAAAAATCCGGGTCGAATGTCAAGATAATAGATACAAAGTAGCGAGAAAGAGAGGAACAAAGCGACAGAAGCGAAAAAGAAGAAAGAAAGAAAAAAAAAGTGGAGGTCCTATATTGGACTAATGAGATTAAATGTGCGATGCGCACTTGGGCGCAATGATCATGGTCGCGGGGAGAGAATGTGTGTTTGCACGAATCCCGAGGGATTCCACCCTCCCCCTTCGCACCCCCTTTCCACCCCTCAGAGCTTTTTGACGACGGTAAATAATCGGATGAACCGATAGGACGGAACTTTGTGAGTCATTCCGAAGGGACAATGACGTGAATTCGTGGGCATTGTCAGCGTGAATGGGTTCGCGCCCCCTTGTCCCATATAGTCCGCGAGAGGCTTTCGCGCTTCTGTGCTCATCACGCGACCCTTCTCCCGGAACAATGTGTAATATCCCTCGTTACCCATTTTATTATATTTTTTTATTTCCGACACATACGATGACCCAACGAATATTATCATTCGGTAAGAAATATATCAATAAACTCGATGCTTGAACAAAGATAAATGATAGATAAGAAAGTAAATTATGTTTAAACATTTTATTATCACATTTTTTTCCTAATAATTATTAGAAATAAAATATGATAATCTAATTTGAACATTATTATCAAATAATTCACATTCTACTATCATATTTTTTTTAAAATAATTATTAGGAAAGAAAAATGATCATAGAATGTAAATTATTTCATTATAATATTTAAATTAAATAATAACAAAAACCTTAATAAAAAAAAATAAAAAAATAAAAAATAAAATACTATGATAACGTGTGAAAGTGTCGATAGCTTATCGTTCCATCGTCGATGATGTCACGAGTGCCTATCGTCACTTTGTAAAATTGAAGTACATCGCGATTGTGAGGTTGGCATATATAGTGACGATTCGAAAAGTGGCCAACGTGATGTTGTTGTAGTCGGATTTCTGTTGTCCAATTCACTTCGGTCATGTTGCGTCACGTGAATTTCGCAATTTTGTCGAAACTAAAATTCCATGGCAGTGGTGCGTCCTCCATTCGGACGAGGAGGGGGGGGGGGCGGGCATGGTTGCCTCGGCCATACCTGTCACGGCCAGTCACTGGGCCTCGCGATGCTAACTCGTTTTCATCCAGCAGCACCACCAGCACGTAGAATATACCGCACACGCGATGGGATTAAACAAAAATTGTGTTTCCGCATAGCTGTTTCTGTCCCTGGCGCGGGATTCGGGCGAAGGGCGAAGGGTCGTTTCATGGTTCCAGCACAGTCTGATGTTACGTTAGTACATACATGTATATATATACATACATGGGTATGTATAACACAACCGTGGCAGTGTGGAAGCACTATAGTGGGTGCGGAGGGTGGCGCCCGAGTCGTTGGGGTGAAAACCGGCTGTTGGGCCACCCTTCCCGGCCCTTTGTCCCTCCAGCGCCCTCTGCCGACAACCGCGTTCTCTGTGTGGCTATATATTTCCATCAGGGTGTGTTGAAAAATGGCATAGTTTTCCGATGCTTCTGGCAATCTCTGCATTCGATGTAGATGACGGAGAGAAACGACTGTGAAAATTTCATCCCAATCGGACAATATCTAGAGGTTCCGCTTTCACGTATTCGATTTTTCATTTGATTAACACGTAAACCAACATTTTTTTCCGTTGCAATTTTTTTTTCAGGTCAACGAAAACTTTTGGGGGATTGGCAAGAAGTGCTATGCATGGTATTAAGGTCACTTAAAATGCGGATATTTTTGTTTTTACAATTGAAAAAAAATTTAGTCATTTCGTTTTCGTTTACCCGAAAAACAAATTACAACTAAAAAAAAGAAAATCAAATTCTCGAAAGCCGAACCTCCAAATATTGTCCGACGGTGTTCAAATTATCACAGAAGTCACCCCTCTACTACCCACATCAAACGTAGAAACTGCCAGAAGAATCGCAAAAAAAAACTTTGCCGTTTTTTTTTTCAACACACCCCAACATAGCTACACACATACACAAGCTATACGTATAATCCGTGAAGCACGACAGAGCAATGTGAGAGCGGTATCGCACGGGCAGGGGGAGGGGGTTCGACGAGGGTGCACGCCAGATAAGGGTGGTAGGGTTGGTACGGTTGTACGGCGCGCGGGGTGTCGTCGAATCGTCGCGTCGGTGCGTGTTTTAATTTGACGTCACTCAGAACGTCAGTTCCATCTGGTGGTGGTGTTGCGAGAGGCCTCTTCTCTCGCTCTCGCCCGGGTCTCCCTCTTACAACCGTGGGACACCGCCGCCACCACCACCCTCGTGACCTCTCTCGGCTGTATCTCCTCTCACCCCCTTTCCATCCCCTTCAACCGTCGAGCGGGGTGGGGGGGGGGAGGTTTCGCCTCTCGTCTCGCGTGCAGGATACGCCAGTCAACCGGATTTAATATGAAACCAGTCTCGACGTACCCTGCTTTTGCTTCCCCCCCCCCTTCCCTCTCCCCCTGCACCATTTCACCCCTTCGTTCCCTCCACCTGGAACGGACTTACACGGGACGGCGAGTCTCGTTGCTACTGGCATTCCCCATCGTCGTAGCCGCACAAACGTCATCCATATATATTATATATATATTATGTGTATATATATAGCATAACCCATCTAAACCACCTAACTACCTTGCCCACCTTGGTTCAATCTCTCTCTCTCTCTCTGTCTCGCCCTCTCTCTTTTCCATCCGGGCAGCCGGTGCACGCATTGTCGCGTTCCGAGCATCAACCTGATAAGCCGGATATGCATAATCAACCCCGTGGAACACGTGCGATACGCACAAAGCTTCGCTTCGTGTTACTCGTATTCGTCCTGGATATAATAGTCCGTACGTTCGCCCCTCTCTTCATCGCGGTATGGTTCTGCGGCCGACCGGCCCCTCTCATCCTCCGGAGAGGGCGCATCCTCTTTCCATCTCTCTCCGACGCATCGTTCCTCCTCACTCATATCTGGGCCCGCACGACCGCAAAGGCCTTTACCCGGTATTATTCCCCGATGCTCACCGTGGAACGACGCCGCAATGTGTGTCTCGTGATGATTCTCCCATCCGCCAACAATACATCGTGCATGGATTGCGAGAAATTACACGGTATTCTTTGGGCAACGGTTATTATGGGGACCGATTGTGTTTTTTTCGACTTGGGTCCATTGTTGATGGTTGTTTTCAATAACTTTTGTGCGAATTTGATTCGAATCATTGCCTTATGGGAGGAGAAAAAATATATATCCTCAAAGTTTGAGGTTTCTAGCTTGCGAAGGTCAGAAGTAGATATAATAACTGGACCATTCAATTTTATGGAAGTGCCCAGATTGAAAAAAACATTCGGAACAAGGACCACCCCCGACGTGTATACACAGCGAGTCGGAAATATGGATTCACAGACGGAAACATAAAGACGAGTGGATGGGGGGGGAAAGTAAAAGCGTTATAGTTAAAGAACGTGGGGGGGGGAGGGGGATGGAAACTTGGTTACGTTCAAGAACCGGAAGAAATGGCCAGAGATCGCGAAGCGAAGCCGCGGTGGAAGGCCGGAAGGATTATTATTTATACGTTGGTCTGTGAGCCTCCGAAGGGTAGGGGGAGGCGGGTGGGTGGAGGGTAAGGCCCCAGCGTGGAGGAGGCTAAGCCGAATCCCGATCTGGCCGCGAGCGCGTAAGCCAGCCTTAAGCTCGGCAATCCTTGAAGGCGGAAAACGCCTGGTCTCAACCGCGCCGCAGCTAAAAAGCATCCGCGTAATGCGAACCTTCCGGTTGACGCTGGCTGAGCGGGGGTTGGGGGCTAGCTCCTCGCTACGGACTCTCACGAACGCCCTTTTTTATTCCCCATATCTTTGCCCATACCGCCAAGTCGTCTCGAGTTAGTTTACTCGTGTGCGGCCATTCGTTCCTTTTTTTTCCCTTTTTTTATTCTTTTTTTTTTTATTCCCGAGCGTGCGGAGACGACCCTCGACCGAAGCTTTTTCCCGTCGAAGCCCCGAGTGCTTTTCGAGTCTCGTCGTATCCTTTAGCAGACTTGTTTCACCTTGGTAATTCTGTAAATAACTGTCCTCCGCGCAGCCCGCTTACGCAACTTCGAATAAAGACCTTGGCTGCAAAGGGCGACGGGCGCGAATACTTTGCCCATGTTATTCCAGACTACCCGACCGAAATCCGCAAGGAAAACGTATTTCTCGTGCCATCCTTTCTCTCCCTCTCTTTCTCTCTTTCTCTCTCTGTTTTTATTATTATTACTTCTTTTTGTCTTCTTTTCAACCCTCACAGAGTCAACAAAGTCTGCGGGATTTTGTCTATCAAAAGTTTGGATTGGTTATTACGAATCGGATGGCGTTGCCGTGGGGATTTGTTTGGAGTTTTTTTTATTCCCCTCCCCCCTCTCCGGAATGTTTGAGAGTTGTATCGCCGAAAATGGGATGAAGAATCCGTGGGTCAGATTCGCCCATGATTCGCCATTGTGAATCTGGATCCTATTGAACGATAGCGTTTGCTTTGACGAACAAGAAGTCCAGAGGCCTATGGGAATGTACATTGTGTTTGTGAAACATTGCATCGCCAAAAGTATTCACAACACTGCGAAGAGTTCTTGCAGATTAGTTTCACCCCAGTTTTTTTTTCGTCCAAACCCTCACCTTTCATTTTCCTCGAACATTTGCGAGGCTGAGATGAAACGCAGAGTGTCTCTGACTGTGCCAGTCACTGACAATGGCGCCCAGCAGCTTCAAAATCATAATTTCGCGATAGTTCGAGTAAATGCCGACAGGTGGCGCATCGACTAAACGTTTCTCGCAGGCGAAAGTGACTGCCCTAAGGTATATAAGGCCTTTTTCAATTCCATTAAGTCCTGATCGACACTTTTATCAAACTTTTCGTTGAAGTTTCCATTCAAGATACTTCAATCAGATGTGCATCAGCTCGTATATATTCGAAAGAAAACAAAAACACGAGGTCTTCCGTGTGAATTGTCAGCTGGTGAGGTTTGACTCAACGTGGATTGGGATGTGTGTCGGTGAACCGTTATTCACCCCGCCGTGGTATTTCGGAAAATCCAATATCTCACTACATTCCTCGGTAAAGACGTACGAGAAGCCAGACACGAAGGAGGGGAGGGGGGGGGGGAGAGCGTGGATTCTCTCGTCGGCAGACAAGCGGAGTGCGCAACCCAAATCCCTCGATACATCGATGCTTCGCGAAACTCGTGATCCCGTGGCTCGATCCACGTCGAGGGGGTGGATTTCACCCGGTACAACCCCAAAGATGAGATGGCGATACGCGGGAATCTCATGGGTACCCCCAACAGTGTCGATATCCACTCGGTGCGAATTCAAAAACTACGATCCACAATCTCTTCATGTACTAGCTAGGTGTATATAAATATATATATATAAATAAATATATTTCTATCCTCAAGACACTTGATAAAAATGCTCGATGGAATACATCGATGTACATCGGTAAAAAAAAATATATATAAATTTATATTTATATGATTCAGCAAGAATGATCTTCATTTCGTGATAAAAGCATATAAAATTGTTTTGTTTTATTATTATTATTTTTTTTTTCGACCTCGAATGCGGATCAATTAAATCGTGAAATTGGACGCCATTGACGGGCCTTCGAGTTTTCATCAGTGACGCCTTAGTTGAATGGAAATGTGCGAAAATGAAAGAGAAATAAAAAAATTAAAAAAATAAAAAGAACGGTACCGTATCAAACAAAGCGACACTTCTAACGAGTTAACGGAAATATCGTCCGGTAAGCCACCTGGGTCTCTGGCATCGTTGCTAAAACCGTTTCCGATACGAAAGCCTCCCCCCCGATGAAATCGTTTCGTTAAAACGATTAACGCGTTCGATCCAAGCCGTTCTGCTCTGACGCGCCCGCGCGAATTCGAACGGGTTCTCCAATCGCTCTCGATGGAGGAATAAAAATTTATCGGGAGCTTCCACATTGCTCGAAATTGAGACCCCCCCCTCCCCATTGCACATTGGTCTTTTGACTCGTGACTCGATTGATGAACGTCATTAAAAAAAAAACGTGAAAAATGGTTTTAAAATAAATTTTAAAAAAAATGCAGGATAAAAAATTGAATTAAAAAAAAAAACCTAGTGGCAATGTGGTGTGTGGGGGTGTGCGCGGGTAAGCCTGTCCATAAAACGTGGGCGGGTGGGTGGTCATGGCCTCGAGGGGCCCCCCGTAACGAATGAAGTGTGTGGCTGTAAAAATACGATTTTATAGAAGCAAATTCGCATAAACGTTCGTGTGTTAACGTTGATGGGGCACTCGCACACTCGCGTCTTGAGTGTGTGCGTGTGTGTGCGCGTGTGTGTGATGATACTGGCGATGGCTACGCGTCTTGTGAAATCGATTTTTCGAATTTTTCAAATATTTCTTTTCTTTTATCTTTTTAGGGAAAATAATTTATTCATCCATTTATTTTTTTTTCAAATGCTGGTACATAATTTTTCGAATCCGGACACAGCTATATATATGGGTACCAATTCTGAGGACGTATTTAAAAAAAAAGAAAAAAATTCTTTACAAAATTCCGAATTTTACAAGAATTTTATTGTCAAAAATAAACTTTTCAACTTCTCGCAGTATATCTTGATACACATTTATCTATGAAAACTGATAAAGATTTTTCAATATTAAAGGATTTTCTATCTCACTTTCTTTCTCTTTCTCGCTCTCTTCATCTCAATATTTTTTATTTTTCTCATTATTATTATTTATCGTTTCACATCGATCTGACAAGTGGCGAGGTCGTTTTGTGGGTATCGGGAAAAACGTGGAAAGATTGAATCTTATCGGGGACGATGAGATTCCGCGGTTCGCGGACACATCCGAGACCCACGGATCTCATTTTGACGACGTCCGTCGAGATCCCGGTCGGGTTAATGTTTAAATCTATATATATATATGTATATTCTCGTTAAAATCACGGGGAATCGGTCGATTAACGTCGAGGAACACGGGAATGGAGATCCGAAGTTGAGATTCGAGGGTTATAACGAGTATCGCGAAACTCGATATCGTCGAACGTCGAAGTACACGCCACGATTCACAATTTCTATAACGAGCTTGTCTGAACGTAATTTGATTGTTTTTTTTTTTCGTTCTACTCAATTTGTTTTTTTTTTTCAGTTCATCTTATTGTATTTAAAATTTTTCAGTATTGTTAAATTTAATATTTTCCATTTCATATTATTGTCATTAACATTTGTGAGCCCATTTTGTAAATTTTTTTCTTATTCATCATTATCATTGATTTTTATAATTATTTTATTATAAATTATAACTATTTTTCGTTTATTCATAATTTATTTACAATTTTGAATCAATTTTTAACATGCTTGAAAACAAATTTTTGAGAAAAAAAGAATATCAAAGTATAGTTAAAAGGTTTCGATGTGGTGTGGGGCCAACAGATGGCGCGACAGCCCGTCCCATCGTCTTCGAGTCAACGTGACGTATTTTAGATTGAAAAACCGATGGGGCGAGATTTACCCGTTGTGACAAAAAAAAGGGGGGGATGATGCTAGAGAAACGAAATAACGAGGAAAAGTAGGTAACGAAGAGAGAGAGAAAGAGAGATAGAAAAAAAATGAGAGACAGAGAGAAAGGGAGACAGAGAGCTTGTGGTACGCATCGGAAAATTTTTGATGCGACTCGACAGCCGTCAACCCCCTCGCTCCGGTTCGAGATAATGCCTTACGATCGAATCTAATCGTATTATCGCCCACGGGGAAACAACACGTGAAACTTTTATGCACACACAAACACACACATACATCTATACGTATGTATGTACATAAGGGTGAGTAGTCCGAGAAGTTGGAAGCGAGTGTGGAGGGCTAGCGTTGCGGTCGCGAGTACACCGACCGACCTGCCGCCTCCTCGCCCTCCGTTCACCCTCCTCCCAGCCTTCGCCCCCCCCCCGCCCCTCCCCCGTAGACGCAGCGAATTACGCGGGGGTCGCAAAACTTTTGCCAAAGCCCACGTTGAGACTTGCCCGACGATGTAGTCGTGCCTTCTATCTTCGCCCGAGCGTCGCTATAATTAAATTCCTCTTTTTTTTTTTATCTTCCTCTTTTTTTTACTTTTTTGTTTTTTTTTCTTTCTTGTTTTTTTTTTATCCTTCTCGCGTCGACCCTCCGCTTCGGAGAGTCCATCCCCGATCGCACCCGGACTGTAGTTCTTCGAGGGGGGGGGGGGGGGTTGTGTGTCTCTTCGATGTTCATGACTCACTCACACACACACACACACACCCTTGTTTGACCCGTGAGACGCGACAGACTCGGGGATAATGCATTTTTATACCGAATGTGCTTTTTCACGAGCTTGAGTTACGGATGAAACAAATTAAAACCCGGCCCCCCTCCTTACTCGCCCTTCAACTTATCGAGTGTCCACGCAACTTTGTTAAATAGTTTATTTATTTTGTTTTTAAGAGTGAAAAAATTGAAAAGAAAAAAAAATAAATTAAATTAAAAGAAGGGAAGGAAAAATAAATTAAATTAATAATGCAGTTTGCGTTATTATTATTATTATTATTATTATTATTATTATTATTATTATTATTATTATTATTATTATTATTATTTGCTAACATTAAAATAAATGTAAAAAATATAATGCAGCAAAATAAAAAATTCTATTTGACAAATTTTTGCCCCCCGAAGAATGTTTATCGTGCTTTTAATAATATTCGCGTTAGCTTAGCGTTAAGCGTACGAAGTGATCGATATCGATGAACGGTCACAAGGTTCGTGCGTGGCCCACACATGCGGTCTCCTCGTTGCATCGTATCGTAGGACAAATAGTGCATTCAGGTGGGAGGGACGTAAAGGGTCGGGTTTATCCATACCGAGAGGCGGGAAATAGCGGATATATATATATATATATATATATATATATGTGTCGTATGGGAGAGACTGTAAAGCAATCATGAATGCCTCGTGCCTCTCTGGGTCCTTCCCCCGGCCCTCTGGGGGTCCCGTCGTCGACAGTCTATTCGATTTGGCTGCATCGTAATTCGATTGCTCGTATGCACAGCTCGAAACACGATATTACTCTTGGGTGCAACACGCTTTAGTAGGTTGCCCGTTGTCCCGGAGAACGCACGCGCGCGCGCGTCCTCTCGCCACGGCACACACAGGAGTATTATTCGCTGAGGGTCGTCGAAACCCGTTTGAGCCTACCGCCGAGTCCGAACCCGTCTTCTCTCTGTGCCACGAGATTCGCGCGCTTACTCTCTTTCTCTCTTTAACTCTATCCCTCTTCTCTCTCTTATCTTCAGTTTATTCTTAGTCGTATTATTATGTTTATCTTTTTTATTCACATATATTTAATCATTATTTTTTTATTATTTACAACTTAGAAAAATTACTTATTTTTATTTTATTATAATTTTTTTTGTTTATTGCCTAAAGTTATGACTGTGGCATAATAAACAGTCGAATCAAATCGAATCTCTTTCTCTCTTCATCTCTCTCTATCTCTTTTTATCTATCTCTTTCTTTTTCATCTCTTTTTATCTCTCTTTTATCCATCTTTCTCGCTCCCACGTGAAAAAAAATCTCATCGATATAGCCTTTCTCTCGCTTCTTCACGACGGTTAGATATTTCTCTCTCTCTCTCTCTCTCTCTCTCTCTCTCTCTCTCTCGGTCCTTCATTCTCGTCCTGTCTCCCTCGTGTTGTACCGAGGACGAAGCTCTTTGCCTGGATGCTGCGCGACTCGTTCGCTCGGCTGACTGGACCGCCTGCTGCATGCCATCCTAATAACGGGACCCGAGAGAACCCGCCATGGCTAACGACACGTCCGGTGTTTTTGTACGTGTGTGTGTGTGTGTGTGTGTGTGTGTGTGTGTGTGTGTGTGTGGGTTTGTGTGGCCATCGGCGACAGGATGGCTTCGTATTTCGATTCGGTTGCATCCAGTCGCGAACAATCGTGCCAACTATGGGTTACCCATAAGCTGTGGACTATTTGGCAATGCTACATTTTTTAAAAAAATAATTCAATAATTTATTTCGATGTAATTGTTGATTTTTTAGGAATAAAGTAGACATTGTTTATTTACTTTTTTATTATTTTTTTTTCACCGATAAGCATATATGTATATATATATTTTTTTTTTTTTGAGACGACAATAATTCAGTCCACTTAGGAGAAATAACCAGACGGTATTTATGTTATTTTTTTTTCTCGTCAATGAGATGACGATCAAGTTATTTCGATATTTGTGGAATTTCGTATCATGCGAAGCTCATTACTTAGCGTTTCGGATTACCCGGTTTCGCCATAAATGTACGGAGGTTGGAATTTCGATTGAGAGGTGGCAGAGGTGGGGGAGGGGGGGGGGGTGAGGGAATGGAATACCGAACACCGGTTACACACGCGTATAATAACGCGAGAAATGGAGTTGGAAGGTTTAATTGGCATATAATTCATCGGTCAAATAGTCGAGTGAGTGAGTGAGAGAGAGAGAGAGGGAGCTCCATTAGCGATACGACGAGGAGAACTTTACGTCAATATGCTCGTCGGACCGGGTGCGGAATCAACGATAATCGCGTTAACGTCGAAAATCCGGTCGGGAAAGAGAAAAATTACCAATTTTTTTTTTTTTTCCTTTTTTTCTTTTCATTTTTTTCGTTTCAATAACGATCGCGAAGTTTGTACAATCTTTTCGAGTTACATTTGCAATTGGATTATTATCTCCGCTTGTTCATTGGCAATGAGCTGCACGTAGATTAAACGTTGAGAGGGGAAATGGGGGGAGGCTACAATTTGCGAGATATGCTGTTATGTCGAAACGCTCGAATTTCGTTGCAATTTACGAACCAGAAATCTTTTCTCTCAACTTTTTAAATATTTTTTCTTACTTATTTGATTCTTTAATTATTTTTTTATTATTTTTTATTCTCGATATCGCGAACGAAAGAGGATTTGACGCGGGACGAGAAATCACTCGGTGAAATCGTTTCTTCTGCGGTTCCGGAGAAACGGCTATGCGGTTTTTCTCGTGGCAAAATGGCAGATTGCGGTGGGGAAAGATCGTAATTCTACCTCAATTGACACGTACTTCTCTCGTGTACTTTGGTTCAAACTTTATGACCTATCGTCCATCAGCTTTATCGACGATAAAGTTTGTTCCTTTTTTTTTTCAATTTCATTTTCAATAACGCTTTCAAAAAGAAAAAAAAATAATGCAAATCTTGCATTCAATTCCATATAAAAACAATAAAAGCGACACTTTTAGGTTTTTCATTTGAAAAAAATAAAAATAAAAAAATTCCCAAACGACCTGCATAATTATTTTTGTTAAATTTGTTTTCGTTTCTTCGGATCAAAAGAACAAAAAAAATTATCATTTCGTTCGTGACGTCACGTCTACGTAAGAACGGGGGTTAAAAATGGTTTCAAGGGAACATATATATATATCGTTTTTTTTTTTGTGGTCTACGAAGATTTGTCGGAATCGTTGTAGCGTATCTCGTGGATGAGTTTATGGGATCCGCGGAAAAGTTGGTTGGCCATTGTGCGGGTTCTGTGTGTATACATATAAATATATATATATATATACGTATACCGAAGCCCTCCCGGAGGAGTATTAAATTGGTTGGCTGGACGCGATCCCAGCGTGAAATCCGAAAGTAATCGTTCGAAGATCCCTTTGTCCCGGCGTTTCTTCGATACCCCGGGCGATGGTTATGGCCGTCGCCGGACGCGTTTCCTGTGGGAATCACTTTTTCAACGTTGTCCTCCTTCCCCTTCCCCTTCCGATTCCATCCTGGGGTGAGCGTCCTTCTCTTTCTATCTCTCTCTATCTCTCTCTCTAGAGTACCCCAACCACTTTCTTCTTCCACGTGATTGCGGTAGCCGAGCGTAATGGGGGAACCACAACTATGGCAGACACCGCCGCTCGGTGCCCTCGCCACATTGCTTCGGTTCCTCAGCTTCCTTCTCCTCTTCGTCTTCGCGACTCATACATATATAGATATATAATAGAGTGTGTTTTAAAAAGTACAGAGCTGTCTGATTCTTCTGGCAGTTGCTACATTCGAAGTAGAAGCTATGAGAAGACATCCGTGAAAATTTGAGCCCGATCGGACAATATTCAGAGGTTCCGCTTTCACGATTTCGATTTTGTTTCTCATTAACGCGTAAATGAATTTTTAAAAAATTACAATTAATTATTCAAGAGAATATAAAATAACATTTTCCATTTTCCAAAATCACAGAGTCTCTGGGAAACCCGTTTGAATGAATTCGTCGTCGCCGACAAAACGCAGTCATCGATAAAATTGTCAGACAATCGCACAATCAAAAATGTTTATTTCGAAACAAAAGATTCACGGGTCACGTGCTCGTTAAAGATCCATCGGGAAAATTTACTCACGCTTCGTCAGGGCTTCTTCAAAGGTTTTCTTGTAATTAGAAGAAAATTGCACGGTTCTACCCCGAAGAACATTCGCATTGCCGTTCTCTCGAGGGAGAGACGTTTTTTTTTTTTCACCTCAAGTTACGCTTTCATAATTACAGCAAGAAGTCAGCTACATCGGACGCGAGTTAACTCAAGTCAGAACTGTTTCTCAGCTGGTGCACGATGCTTCGCAAAGGGAGAATAAGATCTCCGGGTATTGGAAGGGGGGGGGGAGGGAGGGTGGTGATAAAAAGGGGAAGATGAGCCTTTCATTAAGCGAATCTCCCTTTGGCAGTTATTGCCGACACGACGAGACAGCAATCAACTCTGGTTTGCTTCACTGTGTTCCCCCCCCCCCCCCGGTCGTCGAATAAAAGAATTTCATATCGATTCAAACGGTTGTCTGCGACGTGAGACACACACATTTATTTATATATATATATATTTATATATATATGTATATCAGGATTGCACCTGGCAACTCTATACACGTTTCAGACTGCGTCGTCCTCTGGGACATATTTATTAGGAGTGATGCGATTTTACGAGGACGCGAGAGAGAGAGAGAGAGGATATATATAGGGTGTGTCGAAAAAAAGCAAACTCAATCAAAAGAAAAATGGAATTCGTGAAAGCGGGACCTCTAAATATTGTCCGATCGGGCTCAAAATTGGACAGTTGCCTCTTGATAGTGTCTGCTTTGAATGTGGAAACTGCCAGAAGAATTGAACAAATTTGAATTTTTTCGACACACCCTTATATATATATATAGGCGACCGAGGGGAAGCTGGGCCGGTTACATAGACGTTGCAGACTCTCTTTTACAGCCGTCACGGCAACTGCTCCACGGTACCGGTACCCCCGTGGTCCCCACGCGATCTTTCCGCGCGCGGTGGAACGACCCCAGCGACATCTATAGTCGCGCACTGTCGTCCTCACCACCACTCGAGTATCTTTCTGCTTGCAGCTCCACACACACACGCACACGATCGTGAAAATATTTTTTTACACGTGCCACATTAATTTCGATCGACCTCGTTTCGGTGAGTCAACGAACCGCACTATATCTTCGATACATTGTCACCAATCGACACAAGTGTGAGAAAAAAACGTGTGGGCCACATGGCTCTCATCGATGGACTTCGTAAAAAAGCCGAAAAAAATATTGACGCAAGAAACAAAATTCTTCGCTTATAGATACCAAAAAATGTCAATAATAATAACAACTACAAGGGCACTCGGGTATATAAGCAACATTTTATCGTAGCCAGCTTCGAATGATCGGTGATCGATCGACCAAGCAACATGTTCAAGTTCGTCGTCGTAATGTTCGTTGTGTTCGTCGCTTCGGTAAGTTTTATCGAAAACGAAATTCAAACGAAAAAAAAATCGTGTAATCGTGATTTTGTTTTATTGTTCTTACGAATAAGTCAGTGACGACCGAGAAGGACATACCCGTTTCAAAGTCAGTGAAGAAGTTCGACAGGAGTGATTGGCTCGTAAGCGCAGATATTGCAAAAGCGGTAATTCATATTTTATTTCTGAAAATTTCAATTTTTTTAAATTCAATTCGAACGTTCATGTCTGACGTAAATTCGACGTTTCATTTCTTTTTCAAGCAAACGAAAATGGCGATGTCAGAGAGACGTCAGGGCAATATGGCAAAGTTGTACGAAAAAACAAAAAAAATCGTCACGGATTATCGCAATTCCACTTCGAATTATGTCAATTACACGCTCAACGAATTATTACGATTCTCGGAGGATTATCGATCGAAGATGGACAACGAACTCGTGTCGCACGTGGACCGTGTAAAGAACTTGAATATCGATCAATCGATTTGCAAAAAAAAAAAACAAACAATTAACCATTAAAAAATTTCTCAGGTCAGAAATTACGTCGCAAATGTAACCCGTCATGCCGTAAACGTTGACACGTTCGAGTGTGAAAGTATCGTTGTGATGGCCAATGCAATGCGTTATACCACGGTAGCCCAATTGCTTCGAAAGGCAACAAATTGCATCGCAGAACGAGTGTCAGAAGCATTTCGTCAAAATCACGTGAACATTTTTAATGGAGAAATCAAGAGACTCGAAACAATTTGGAAAAACTTTCGAACTTGCCTTATAACAAACCCATCTGCCAACGGTCTGCTTTGTCAATCCATTGTATGTTTCGACAAAAAAATTGTCATCGTTTTTTTTATTTAAAAAAAAAAATTTTTTTTACCCAAAAGAAATTACGATTTCAAGATTAATTTCAATCGAATTTTTATAACGTTCGTTTAAAGGGATCACGACTATTGGTCAGTGACGGTCTGAACTTCGTCAACAATGTGGGAAAAGAGATGGACAAGATGGAATCGTCGATGAAAAAAATTCGCGAGTCTCACGAAAAATGCACGAACGACGCCGGATTTCCGGATCATCACAAATCGTTGGATGACATCCTGACGAACACGACGAAGTGCATCGATCGCAAAATAGCCGAGGCCACCGTCATCGCGAATTAAAAATCGAAAAGCAAACAAAATGAGTTTGCCTTGAAACAATTTTTTTTTTAATCATTTGACTGTACTTTTCATATTTACAAATACAACAAATTTAATCGTGAAGAGAAATTTTGAAAAATTCTATACTTCTTGAAAAATGTTTTTCCCGTCCGAAACGTCGTCGCTTCCAAACTAGCGGTGCGAGCCAAGAGATAAAATTGATAATAGAGAATTCCGACGATCGAACTAAACGTGTGAAATAACGATGGCAAGATATAAATTATTCATGATGATTGATGAGACAGCTCGTATATTCAAAAATATATCGCACGAGTGTTCAAACAAATTTATTACCATTTTTTTTCGGAACCGTTCAACCAAAAATTTCACGATCGGTTTTTGACAAATTCTGAAGAATAAATTTTAAACACATTTGTGAGAAAATTTCCATCGCCCGAGTCGTAAATAGAAATTATGAATCATTAGATGAATCATCGTTGATGAATTAATCATCAGATCTATTAGTCGGTTGATTTTATCGAATGAATATATTTTTTTTTTCGTCCTCCAAATTGGAGGACAAACGAATCTAAAATTCGCGAATATTCAACAAAATTAATTTGACACAAGTGGCAAAAATTTTATGCTCACCGTTTGTTGGGAATAATGATCATTAAAATAATTAGGCAAAGTTTTCTGTATATAAGCACCGTTTTACCAGAGCCAATTTCATATCACCGGTTATCAATCGACGAATCATCATGTTCAAATTCGTCGTCGTACTGTGCTTCGTCGTTTCGGTAAGTTTTATCCCGGACAAACTTCAAACAAAAAAACCTTTAAAAAAAAATCGTGTAATCGGGATTTTTGTTTTCAATTCTCACGACAAGAAAGTGGTAGTCGAGGGAGGCATACTGAGTCCGGACCTAGAGTTCATGAAGATCAGGGACGATTGGCTCATAGCCACAGAAGTGGCAAAAATGGTAATCGTCGTCTTATTAAAAAATTCGATTATTTTTTTTCTGAAAATATTCCAACGTCCATGTCTGAGAAAAAAAATTGGAATTGTTTCAGGCAATGGAAAATTGTTCGTCCGTTGCCGATGGCCTGGGAAGCAACGTGCTAGACGTTTATCGAATAAAATTACCCGCTGTAATTGATTACGCCGATGCTACTTTGAAATATTCCAAACAATGTTATGACAAAATAGCGAGCTTTTCGGACAAGTACAGAACGGAGATGGAGAAGGATTTCCTGTCGCGCGTGGATCGGGTAAAATAAGCTTGGTCATTTAATTTTCCAAAGAATTCGATCTCGTAGTGCGAAAAAATATATATATATATATTTATGTGTGTATTAATAATTCGGTTGAATCGTTAAAATCGTTCGATACTCATGCCAAAGAGGGATTTTTTGACAATCGATTTCGCAGACAATACAGAAGACCGCGATAATCATCTTAAAAGCCGGACCGGTTGACACAACCGAATGTCAATACTTTGCCAAAATTTTGTCCCACGAGTCGATGGATCACGGCAGAGCATCGCAGTTGCTTCGTGACGCAAAAGCCTGCACCGCGAAACCCGTTGTCAAAGCATTTCGGCTCAATCACAAGATCGACGAGGGAATTTTGAATACCGAGGTCGAGAGAATCGAAACAATTTGGAAACGCGCTTTGAATTGTCGCGTCGACGGCGAGCCCCCGATGACAGATGTCGAAATTGTGAATTGTCATCACACGGTCAGTTTTGACACAAACTTGCACATCGTTTTTTTTTATTGAATTAAGATTTGGACGAATTTGAAAAAGGAAATTTCTTAATTGAAATATACTTTCAAATGCGATCGATTGAAAAATACTTTATTTCCGTGACGTTAGGCAACGAGACAAATGGCCAGAGGCGGTGTCTCGTTCGTCAAGGACGTGCAGGAAAATATCGACAGCATGATAACGCTGGTGAACGACGTTGGAATGACTCACGACAAGTGCAAGATCGACAACGGATTTCCCGAATATTACGAACACTTGGACGAGATTTTGAATAACACGATTAATTGCGTGAATCGTAAGATAGTCGCGGATTGCCGATTCGCCGATCGCGCCTCACCACGTTACAGACATTGTCGGTCTTGAACGAATTTTCGTCGTCGATCGATCGAATTGCTTCGTCTAATAAAATAATTCAAATTGAATAATTTTCATACGCATTTTTTATACAGCGAATTAATTGTCATGAAATTTTTTTATAAATCAACAATATATTTGCGAATTCTTTTTCTCCCGTCAATTAACATTGACACATTTTTATCGTGACACGTGTCCTGTATAACATATCGAAAAAAAAAAAGAAATACAAAAATACAAAAGCCTGTCAACCAAGATGTGAAAATTATTCGGTTAACCAAACCCAATTTCTTTTCGGTTTTTCGGCGGGAGAACGAAAAATCGTTTGGGCGAGGAAAACGCGATCGTGACGAATTTTTTTTCGGGGCGGAGGGAGAAGGGGGGGGGGGTTGGACCCGTCGATACATTCTTCGTGAAATTACGCCAGCGTCTCTGGAACGCGGAGCCCGCCTAGTCACACGAAAATGAAATTTGGTAACGGCGTGAATGCGTCTCTTGTTCGCGTGAAGCGAAAAAAAAGAGCGAGATAGAGACACAGGGAGAGAGAGAGAGAGAGTGAGAGAGGGTGCAACATGCGCGCGCGGACGCCCGCTTTCGAGACAATTCCGTCGGGGGGGGTAACCTGGCTACGAGTAATTTTGCACGGTAGCACAGATCGATACTACACGCTCTCGTACAAACGATTACCCCCCCCCCCCCCACCCCCCACGTCACGCCTGCTGATGCGATTTCATAAAACAGCTGATTTCACGTTGTTCAGGCGTTCGGTAAGCGTCCGAAAAAATCACGGGGACGTGTGTGGGGTCGAAGGGGTGTCGAAAGTGTCATTGAGGGTTGATTTGTCGTGTCACTCATTCGCTCGCAAATTCTTTTGTATTTTTTTTTCGTTCTATTATAACATTTTTTTTTTAATTTGAATCAATAGATTAATTAATTAATAGAGAAAAATTATAAAAGAAGAATACATATATATATTTGCTGAAGAACTACGGTCGATGGCCCTTTGGCAATGTAAAAAAAAAATCATAGTTACAAATGAATAAAATAATAACAAGTACCAAGTAAAGAAAAAATAATTAAAATGTATCACATTGCATCTTAAAAAAAAATCTACCACTGAATAATCATTCGAATTTTCACGAATCCTTTTTCGGACCGGCCCATTCACAACAAGTTGCGTACGGTATTCAAATTGTCTTGTTCGTAGTACGGTCGTTGCACCGCGCCATTGCTACATACGTGTGCATCCCACCCGTGTTTGTGTGTGTGTGTGTGTTCGTCTAGTAGTATTTGACGTGGACTATGCTCGTGGTTATCCTATGTGTGGTATATATATACGTATATAATATATACACACATGTATGTATATATGTTTTTAGTCACCGACTATTCGAAGCACCGAGAGTCGGTGCACGAGTCGGGGCACGCTTCGTACCACGAGATAGCACGATGGTGTCGAAGCACGTGTGTGTGTGTGTGTGTTTGTGTTTGTGTGTGAGGGAGAGAGAGAGAGAGATGGAGCAACGGGTCGTAATGGTGTTGCAGCACACCAAGCGGCAGAACCCTCCGACCGAGGGAACCCAACGGTCCATGGAAATCAATAGCCACACCAAGTCTAAGTTCAAGGGGACGTTTCCCTTATAGGTGTCTGAAACTCCAGGTCACCCGATCACATCTCTTCCTCTCTCTCTCTCTCTCTCTCACACTCTCTTTCAACTTTTTCATTCCCATATCAAAGAAAATAATGTATATATAATAATAAAAGAGCAGAGGTCAAAACGATCAACGTAGAATAAAAAAAAAAGGAAGAATCATTGAAGAGACGAAAACTAGTGTGACACCGCAAAGTGATTTTCGCAACGATGCGGAAAAAAAAAAATTCCATCGTCGGTTCACCGATTCTCAATTACACGAATAATGCCGGATTAACGCTTGGACGATCGTCGTTCCAATTATTCGTATTATAATTTTCCGATCGTTGAGTTTCGAATTACGTCGAAAATGTGTTTATTATCAAAAGATAATGGATGTATGTTTGTATATCGAACGTCCTCACGAGGGATGAAACATTAATTTTGCAACTTTGGGATCCTTGACTGGTGGCTTGTATTCGTGGACACTACGACGACGACGACGACGACGACGACGAGGCTTTAAGCCGAGCTTAAACGAAGCTCGGTCCGGTAACCAAAGTTTTTTCATTATATTT
Source organism: Diplazon laetatorius (assembly GCA_963662125.1). Lineage (NCBI taxonomy): Eukaryota > Metazoa > Arthropoda > Insecta > Hymenoptera > Ichneumonidae > Diplazon > Diplazon laetatorius. The sequence goes on along the minus strand of OY759162.1, from coordinate 1,452,051 downwards.
ATTTATTCAATTATTATTATTATTATTATTATTATTATTATTATTATTATTATTATTTTATTATTTTTCAAGTTCGCAGTCAGCGTTTGCGGATTGATGCAAAGTCTCACATTGTTTGTCTCGTTATTTTCGCGTTGCGTAAATCCTTTTTTTTTTTTTAATTCTTTTTTCTTGGAAAATAAAATAGTTCATTAATTTTAATTAATTCCATTTTTTCTTTTTTACTTTCTTTCCTTCTTTTTTTCGAGTAGGTACTTCGGCAAGATTTTTTCCACTCGAGCCACGATAAAAGAGAAAATTTAATTCACGGAAAAAAAATAAATGTTTACGTTCATCGTGGTTTTATTTATTTATTAAAATTTTAGAAAAAAATATTATTTTATCACGATTGATATAATTTCGTGTGATAATCAATCCATCGGAAAATAGTTAATGATTTCTCATGGGTTAACGCCGAATCGAAAAGAACTTAAAAAAAAAAAAAACTAACAAAAGTTAAACTCGTACAAAGTCTGCCGGATCTGATGCAAGCTTATTGCAATGAAATACGATCGATAACCGGTAAATCTGTCTCTCGAATAAACACACACACACACAAAAATATATATATACATACAGATAAACATTGAACTTTGTCAATCTACATCTGAAACGTAACGGAAACGTGAAAGTCCTGACACGTGCAATATTGGTATTGGTTCTGGGTAAAATCCTTCTATTGCCCGGATATAATGCGTTCGTGCTCGAAAACTCGCGTCATAGCCGTGCAGTTCGTCGGGTATGGGCAAAGGGGGGGGGGGGTATTCGAGGCAACGGTGAAATAGATATTCGAGCCTATTAACCGCTGTCACCGGAGTATATGGCGTGGGAGGGGGGAGGAGAAGGGGATACGTTGCGAGTCGACATGTGCAATAAAAGTTAACGTTAACGCGTGCCTGTTTCGTATATATATATATATATATATATATATATATATATGAACGTGGCGACCGAGTCGTGTAACGGCTGGCCCCCCGGGGGGTGGGCCGGGGCAGGGGGATGAACGAACCCTTCTCTCGTCGTGCCGCCGGGTCCGGCGTACCTTTTTTTTTTTTTCTATTTTCACCAACGTTTAATCCGGCCCGAGAGCGTTGCACATTCTGTGTGCAACTCGGCTTCGTCGAGCCAACGCGCAATAACAAATCGGCTCGGTTTTATATGTATATATATATATATATATGTATATGTATATACACGAGCACGTGCTCATCTGTGCACGATGCAACGATGCGTTCTCATCTCGTTCGACTCGTTCATATGTAACTACCCCACTATTTTTGTCCAGTTTTCCACTCAGTTTTGTGCGTGTTTGTGTGTTTGTGTGCGTGGGGGTTGTTTTTTTTTCCTCGTCCGTTTTATGTATTATTTAGTTTATTATTATTATTATTATTATTATTATTATTATTATTATTATTATTATTTTTGCTTTGGTTTATTATTTTATTATTTTCGTTCATTTTGGTTCGGCCATATTTAATGGGCTTGAAAAATAATATTCACGTGCTCGTTGATACTGCAAATGCCGTCGACACCGATAGTAATCATTCCACATGGACAAACGGCATATGCTGCACGGAATAATAATTAATCAGATTTTTATTTTCATTTTTATTACGGCAATTTTTTATTTTTATTTATTTATTTACTTTATTTTTATTTATTTTTTGCCGCATCAAACACAAAGATCGCAATAGCGTTGCGTACACAGCATCGTATAATCCCCTGATAAATACGACTGTGAGATTATGCCGTGAAAAATATATACATAAGCGTTAAAATCGTTCGTTCGAAGATATTCGGCCGAATTCGCAATCGTGTGAAAAATAGTTATTGCAAAATTTATTTGTCCATGTATCTTGCGATTAATAAGTGGGAATAATTTTTGAACCGTGTGACAGGTTTGACTGTAACAGAAATGGCAATGGGCGAGGGAATGGACGATGGTCACAGATGTCTGTGCTCGTAGAAGCACCTGGCCAAACGAGGGAACCTTCGTACACTTAGGACCTTGAGCCTTTGGTCCAAGTTTTACGATTTTTTTTTTCGAGGTCGTTGAAACCGAGTCTTATTCGATACCTTAACTGTGTGTGTGCGTGTGTCACGAAAGTTTCTCGGACATTTGAATACAATGTCCCTGGAGTCCATAAATTTTTTATCACAAAAAAAAAAAACTCCAAGCAACGATGTTGCATAGTCCACTGACTGAGAAGGATGCTTATACGTGTCGGGGGTAACGGAAGAGGCAAAGTGGGTTGAGGGGAAGAGTTTCTGTCTGCGTGGGCAGGAGTAGTTATAATATACAGGCTGCTATAGTCATATACAGGCTTTATCAAAAGTCGACGACTCTCGTCAGAACTCTCAAACAAAAAAATAATGGATTCAACAATTCATCAAGACATTCCCCAAAAGTTACAAATCTCATACAAAAAGTTTTGAGTCTACATTTTTTATTGTCTAAAAAAAATATATATGAAAAATGTAGTGCTCCGTTAATTATGCGGGGGTATTTTTTGGTCGAACCTGTATGAAAGTGTGCGGGTAGTCATCGGGCGAGACGGGCCTCGGAGCATCCTCGAGAAATAATTGTCATCCGAGAAGACTTGGAGCTCCTGGGGGCTCACAAGTTGCCGCTCGATGTACCTGGTACAAAAGCTCTCGCGGCTTTTCTACCCTCCCCTGCTCTCGCACGTCATCCCTTCACGTCTGGACCAAGCTCTGTGTCTTGGATCCTCCTGCCCCCTCCCCCCTCCCACCCTCTTCTTGGGAAGGGCAAGCAACTCGGCCACGTCCGACGTCCGCCACTTTGCCCGCACCCCTATACGTCTTGGTCTCGTCTGCACTCTCGACGGGATATACGTCCGCGATGCATCACCGAGGTGTGACTCAACTCGAATATATATATAGTTATGCACATATTATACATGTATATAAATATCCGAGTGGTCCTTGGCAAGAGTGTGTTTTGAATTAAAATTGTGTAACCCTTCAGATGGGTTCTGAGTGATTTTTAAAAAATGTTCGCAAAGTCTGCAGATTCTATGTCTATGATTACCCATGCCTGTGGAATTTTTATATATTGAAATTATGTACTCATGATAATATGTTTATGGAATTTATTTATGATAGTTAAAATATCAACGTGAGAAAATTTTGCTCAATGTGTTTTTTTTGTCAGAAAGATGCTTGGTTTGCTTTGAAAAAATTGCTGATCCTCGAAAAACAAAATGGCGGAGCGAATATCCCATTATTTTGATTTTAGAGATTAGGAAAATGTTTAAACTTAAGTTACGCGTCATTCTGATTGAGAATATATTTATTTAATTATTTCGTACATTATTATCATCGGGAAACAGCCAAATTATAAAACAACTAAATTAAGGACCACCCTAATATTTATGTATAGCTATGCGTTCATAAATGTATATGTGTCGTAGGTTGAGGTTTGCTTAATTAATTACATAATAAAGTGTGGACCAAAAAGGATCTACGGAACGGTCCACTTACACACTTGCACACCGTCACGCCCGCGAACTAGCTTCTACCGACTATGCCAAAGCACAGGATAGAACGCCCTTCTATCCAGGCTTCCCCCCCCCCCCGGCCCTTCCTCCTTATCCCATGCCCCAACGTGTACCCTACGATCCTTCCGAATTGCCTCTTTTCGCATGCGAATACTATAAAATTCACCGAGTGGAAGAATCAGCTTTTCTCGTAGCCATTGTGCGGGGAGGGGGACGAAGGGAGAGGGCAGGGGGGTGAGGTTGGAAAGCACGGCGTTGAGAGCATTTTCACAAGCCTTCAACCGTAGGTCGATACTCCGAGGCTCCTACATGAAAATTTTAACGGCGGAAATATTTCGCCTCCGCTCGAGAATCGAGTCCCCCCCCCCTCCCCTTCTCCTCCCTTCCACGGCGCTCGCCCCTTTTTTTCCCTCGAGTTTCGGCGTATTTTATATGCGTGTACGGATGTGTGTGGGTGTATGGTAACGTCGGATCGTGAAAGAAAAACACGAGAGAGAGAGAAAAAAACGAGTGAGAGGGAAAGCAAAAGAAAAGTTTTCGACTTGGGTCCCGAGGGGAATCCGAGCATCGAATTCTAGAAAGTATATATATATCAGGCATTCTCCGTCATTTTAGCCAATTTTATTCATACCCCATTCGGATATTGCTCACGAATAAACATTTTTTTTTTTTTTTCGTACGTCTCAGTATGGCTCGACAGCATCGATGTTAATTTTTTTTTTTTTGACGATCGTCGATCACCATGTTCAAAGAACGGATATTTTTGTTTCAAAGTCACACAGTTTGAGATCACGAAAGTCGCGCTAAAGCAAATATTTTCGCATCGGCAGAGGCTGGGGAAATTGAAAAACTTGAATTTTTTAGTAATATCCAAAAAACCATTCGGCGTATCTTCGACAAATTGTATATGATGATCTCGAGTGAAAAAAGCTATAACACAGCCTTCTCTATGAGGAAGCCGGGAATTGTTCGAACCGAATTGGCGAAGATGATCCCATATAACTTGGAAAACCATATAAACATTCGAAGAGACACGAGAAAACGTGGACGAGAGTCGGGAAAACTCGTGAGCACGGGGAGAAGGAAACTGGCGCGTGCCACGCGTCGCTCCACGTTCGAATACGTGATGTAGACTCACCATGAGAGAGAGAGAAAGAGAGAGAGAGATAGGACATGACCCGAGGATAAGGTAACCGGGGACACAAAAGTATCTGGCCTCGCGAAGGGCTCGGTCTACGTTACTTTGGGATTTCAATAACCATTCCATAAATAGCTCGAAGCCGAGTATATGCACACACACACAGTTATATATATATATATAGAATACACGAATGAAAGTTTGGAGATCCGAGGACAAGCGATCCGGCGTTATGGGAACACAACCACTCTCTCGGACCTTTTCTCTCCCTCTCGCATTTCTATGCATATATCTTGTCCTCTTCTCTCTGTCTCTGTCTCTCTCTCTCTCTCTTTCTCTCTCACCGCGATAACAGCCAACGGGCATCCGTTATACAACCCTGTTTTTGGCATAACGCCCATGTAAATGAAAACAAATATTTTCCCTCGTGCGTGCTTCTCGTACACTCCGGACGAACGTTATTGCCTCCTTGATGCATGCCTTTATAAGCGAAACGAATGGTTATTACCCTTAGCCCCCCCCCTCCCCCCACCTCCTCCTCCCAGTGGGTTGCCGGTTCTAAAACCTATACCCCGAGAATATATGCAACCCTATTCCACTCGTGGGCACTCGGTTTGCAAAGCCGCTGTGGGCCACCTATCGCGTTTTGCCCACACATTGGTCATGAACAAATTAGCGAATTCGTCGGTGAACCCAAATCGTCGCTCGGTTGAATTATAACTTTCGCGATATCGAACATTGGCAAACACACCGGTGGGGAGAATCGTCGAGAGAATATTATCGTTTTTATAAATTTTTTTTTTTTTCATGAGACTTTTATATTTAAATAAGAGAAATTCATTTGCACTGTCAAAGAAAAATTAATTCGAAATACAGTAATTACAACATGAAAAATGCAACGGAAGTTTCATCCGAGTACCTTGGGGTGCAAAGTTCAATAAAGAAAAATGAAAAAAAGATTCGAAGATACTTTTTATCTTATTATTCAATCGTAATTATTTCTCACAAATGGTGTGAAATCTTCAGTCAGATATACCAAATTGCTCAAACGATTGTTCCTCAATTTCATTTTCAACTCTCTCTCTCTCTCACACTTTTTTTTCACTCAAAGACTTTCAAACTGTGCGAGTCCAAGACTCAACGAAATAGTGCACAAACGAGTTTTTCACGAGTATCATTTGCATCTCGCGTAGCGAAAATGTTGAGGATATTTAGTGCAATGTCCCTGTCTGACAAAGAGACCTCGTAGTCGTAACACAATGTTGTGCCGAGGGGTGGGGGGGGGGGGGGGGGTTGTACGGTTGTGTGGGTAACAACGAGAGGAAGCAGCGAATGCTGCTTCGGACCGTGGGCCGGTAGGATCTCTCTGGCCAGCCGGTGTAACCAGCAACAAGAGGGAGGACGACGGAGGGGAAGGAGGGGGTGTAGGGGGTTATAAGTTACGATGGCGTACATTATCCAAGGCGGTTTCGAAGCCCCGGCATAACCGACGTTTCGCTATGCTCTTCGTGAATGCCGTCCCGGTAAGGAATTGCACGTCTACATCTGCAAACCCTCCCCCCTTATCCCCTGCACCCCCCTCCCCCCCCCAAAACCCTATTTTCTAGTCCGGATTCTCGTACCGCGGTCCTCGTGGAACCTCGACTTCCTGCATATCATTCGAAATCGCAAGGATCCTCGTCTATCTCTGAGTTTTCGTGCCCCTCACCCCCCCCCCCTTCCGCCCCTAGAGCTACGATCCCGTCATCGCAACCGCTTTATCAATATCAATAGCAAACCTCGGCACCCCTCTACCCTCCCACTACCAACGTGCTAAACAATTTCAACTCGGTATTGTGAATTTACGACGTGGCCATGGGTTTTAGGTTATCCTGGCTTGGTTTTTCATTCTCGTTTATATTTCTTTTTCGTTAAACGTTTTTTTCAATCTCGGGTTATGGATTCAATCGTTTCGATCGTTTTTTTTTTTTTTTTGCTTTGGGGAATTATTGTATGATAATAAATATACTCTTTCATTTCTACAATAAAAAAAAAGTTGACAATCTATTTTTTTCATGAGATTGTAATGATTTTTGTTTGGGCAAAAAAAACAAAACAAACAGATACGTTGATTCCTCCAGCTCTTTGCCAAGTTGTGACTCCAATCGCATTCAAACACATTTAAGTCTCTTAATTCATTCACGACAATTACATCAACGATAATCAAAACATTCACCCCAACGGAATCCATAAAACTCATTTGTCAATAACGATTAAGCGCTTTTCACACCTCAATAACGACATCATACAACGTAGTTCCTCGGTAACTCATTGTCAACGAAATGTCAAAGCGTCTTTCGCTCATGATTATTCATGAGAGACGTAAAATTTCGAATGCATATGCGAACGTCGTTTACACGAACGTTAATATCGAAGCACAGATACAGGAAGATATTTCGTGGAGTCGCTGGGGAAGGTTCGAAACGTTGGAGAAACGTAGAACGAAACGAGAGAGAGAGAGAGAGTGAGAGAGGAAGAGAGGATGAAGAAGTTGAGCCAGACGGAGAAACCAAAGTCGTACATGGACTCTCCTGGGTTCGTACGAGTATGTGGGCCAAGCTTTCCCAGTCCTGTCGCCCGACGTTTTACGGGAACATGAGCCCCGCCGCGAGTATTATGCAATTAGCGGTAAATCTGGTAATACGGGTTTCCATCGTCGCCGCAGTTGCTCTGATTCTTGTTCCACGAACCAATCGCATTAGTGCCGTGCCGAATGTACGTTCGGGGGAGGTCGGAGGGAGTTTCCTGCAACTGGCACGAGATCGCACTCTGAGCTTTTGCTCCGTACCCAACGTTTTACTCATTCACCTACATATCCAACATCCACAGACTCGTGTGACCATATTAGATCCCGGCTGCTAGTGTGGCACACGCCAACGATATTTAACCAGTTAACCCGAGGTTCCTTTCAACATCCGTACCCTTTCCACCTTTCCCTTATTGCTCACATTTCTACATACCGACACAACCGTAATTCACTGCATGACTTGACGAACTTCTCCTTGATTCACCCCAAAGTCCACAGTGTCACGATGAAAACACTTGACACGACATATTTCACTTTGTTGGATTATGTTTCTCAGTTATTTGAATTTAAAGAAAACGTGATTGATCATGTCTGATCATGATTTCGAGTAACGTTGCGATGTTAAAGAAGAGCTACAGCGTTAGCATCGTCGATGCTTTTATACGTTAGGGCGGTCAGAAGCGCCTGCGAGAAACAGCCTGGCCACGCGCCGCCTAGCGGCGCTCTCGGGAACCCTCCGTCGGCCGGAACGTCGTTAATCGCTCATTTGACGTCGGAGCTGCTAATCATGAGCTTTCAACGTTGTGTGGAATACCGCAAAAACCGCTATTCGCGGGTTGAGCGAATTGGGTCGAACTGGGAAACGGATGGACAGGACCTCCGAGTAATTTTGCCTTTGTCCGGATGATTAATCGTCCTGCAATCCGGACAGACTTCCACGTCAGCGACAGCAGCTTGCGAATAATGCTAAACAAAATTCGAAAAGATCGAATGGCAGAGTCCACGAAAATTATTCGGCAGATGAAGTTTAGAATCTTAAAAATTCAAAATTCAAACCGCAAGAACCTAATCCACGAAGCTAACCTAAAAACGCATACAACAAGCTTGACTTCAACCCTTTCAAAGCAAATACGACCGTTATGGGATCCACCACAACTGCGATTCTCGCCGCTATAAATAGAAAACGTGTTGCGGCATTATATCAACAGCCGAGTTTTCAACAGGAGCTCGGGTTAAGCCAACAGATGTTATGCACCGCGATATTTATGTCTTTATTATCCCCCTTCACCTCCCCCAATTAGCTGACTCCAGCGTTCGCCATCCCGCTCCGCAAAGCCTTTCGTGTGCGGAAAAAAAAACATCAACGGTGAGCGAAAAAAGAGTTTGGGGGATTTACGGGCGTGCGACAATGACGACGAAGCGGTGAATGCCGGGTGCAGAAGTTGCTCCCCCGGAACTCCCGCTGGCATAACCCTCGCGAGTCGCGCGGGTACGCTCGCTCCCCGGTCTCGCGGACGTTTAAGTCTCTCGGATTAACCGCGAAATCCAGATTTAGGTGCCGCTCGAGCGTTTTTTTCTTTTTCTTTCACAGCGATGAGTTATCGCGGGTTCTTATCGTTCGGCCAGCGATGACGACCCACTGTTGGACCCCCCATCCGCTTTGCTCTCACCTCCGGTAGGGTTGCATATACAGTATACACACAACATATAACGTAACATGTGTAAAACCGTGTGGTGAAGTTGATTCCATTTCTCTTAGCTCTTGGATGTCATTCAAAGTGTACTTTCATCGACAGTTGTGAATCCTTTGAATTACGTTTGGAACGAACAGGAAACCCAACCCCAAATTTGCTTCGCTAATTAAAAAACCCCCTCTCAACTCGATCGACAGACCGACACGTGCAATTTCGTGTAATTGCGTCTATCACGAGATATATTTCTTCGTCCCACCGACGTTTACCACATTTATCAACCGCCCCGCGATCCTCTCTATCAAACTCCCCTCTACGTCCCCGCTCGCCTCTTCCCCCGAACGTTCGGGAAGACGTGGTATCTCCTCCGCAACCGGGTGAGACGTGAGGCGCGAGCAAGAGCGTGGAAATACGTAGGCTAGGAGACGGAGAACTATCAGCCAGCCGGCGGGGGTTGGTGGTGGGTTAGGAAATGGCGGTAGAATGAGGTGATGGAGTCCCGAAGTCTCGCACAATTACTATGGGGCAGAGCGCTTCGAGAGGGATACCATAAAACTATTCGAGACTCATTGCCACCGAGTTTTCCCCAATGTCTCCGAACCTCTACCAACTAAAACCACTTCAAACGAACGACCAATCCTGACCGTGCTAACCCTTCACCACGCGAACCATAAGACTCTTTGTCCCCCATTCTTTTCTCTTGTTTGTTCAAATCTCGTGTATCCCAATGACGTAATTGACATTGACTAACCGTATGATGTGCTTTTTTTTTTGGTTATGTTGCAGGTAAGCCCCTGAAGTAAATGCTAGTTTACTCGGAGAATGGAATTGGCTGACGGGCGACAGGCTCGGTGGATTAGATGCTCAACCGGATGGACGAGAGGGGGTGGAGGGTGGTTGAGAGGTATCTCGAAGGCATTGCCATTCTCGTTGCGCCAGGTCCTTGGGGAGTAGGTAACCGTCGTCGTCGTCGTGGTGGTGATGGTAGTAGTAGTAGTAGTAGTAGTAGTGGTTGGGGGTAGTATCCGTCGTGTCGGGGTCGTTTTGTCGTTGCCATAGAAGAGACGCTGGTAGGGTTCCCGCGGAAGGGGTTGAAGAAACGAGTTCGCACTGGTCCTGGCAGTTCCGATCGTCGAAGCTCTTTTCACGCCAGAATCGTTGTCCCTCTTACGAACCGAGTGTAAAACCCCATCCCCCATAACCTTTTTTTTTTCCCCCGTGCTACGTGTTCCTTTCGCGTTGCCCCGAATAGTCCGGGGGATAACGTATCAGCACGACGAAACGGGGTGTCGGGGTTTTTTTTTTTTTTTACGCGAAGAAAAGTCCGAAGACCGTGGAAAAATCGAGGCGACGTTCGATTACGGGAACTCGTGAAGAGCTGGGATAGATCTCGGGTTTACGGACAGGAGGATCTGGGATGGGGGTCTGGGTAACCATCGATGGACAGGTTCGCGCCCGTTTTTGTGAGTTCCATCGTCGCACAACGGATCGAAGCCGGTCCATTCAAAATTCATAAGCTCGACTCCGAGCGCGTTGAACGGAAGATGAATTTCTTTGAGGGGTGTTGAGCTTTTCATTGTGTCATTGGATCGGACGGTGTCAATAAAATTGGCATATTTCCTAAAACTAATTAGCGGTATTGTTCAAAAAGTTACAAAACAATAATTAAATTGATTCCATAAACGTCAATTTTTCCATACTCTCTCGATCTGATCGAATCAATGAACTATTTGACATCAAGTATCCATTACTCATCACAGATATTTCAGAAAATAATCTCACAAATATGCCGAATACTAATCGCAAACTGTGCCCAAAGAATTCTCGATCGAATTCAACGTTTTTGCAAAGTGAAGTGTTCATCAATCAAACCCGTTCAATAATACATATATTCAAGGACAATTTTCATCAAAATGCCTGACCAATCGCTGATGCGTTCACCGACGGCTATTGGGGTCATTTTGGTTGCCCGTCTCAACGTTCCGAGGAGCGTTGTGTGCGGGGGGGGGGGGGGTCTTTCGATGCTTGCGGACAATCTCGTCGTTAGGCGTGGCGCAATTATCGAAATTATAAGCGAGAGTGGGTTATAGAGACGGTAGGTGTTGGTAGACAGAGGGAGAAAAGGGGGGAGGGGGGGAGGAGTAGAAATGCCACACTAACGGCGCCACGATCTGATGCACTAATTTGTAACGTCCAGCTGAGGGGAGGATATGCACCCTTGGGATATTCACGTAGTTGGGAGGAGGAGGGGGGAGGCATGTGATTCGACGCTTCGAATTACGAATATAGCTATGTGGGTATGTAGATGAGTTCGGGCTGATGCCGTGATCAGCGATTGGGCCTGGCGACAAGAGAGAGAGAGAGAGAGAAAGAGAGATAGACAGAGAGAGAGAGACAGCATTGCCAATATCGTCGGACACCGTGGCTACCGATGCTTCCTAGCTGTCTGCCATTCTTGATTCGTACACACACACACACACACATTGATGTCAAATAATCTTCATCACACCGGGGTCAAATGAATCACGATTTATATCTTGAACTTTGATTCATGTTTTCAAAGGAAAGAAATTATTCGACGATTTGCATTGAAACATGATAAATCAATGGGACTGAAGCTTAGCTTTTCAAAAGCTCGAATTATTTATACGTGCAAGTGGGAAAAAGAAATTAGTTAATTTACTGATATAATTTGTGAGAAAGAACATTTCGAAAACCCAAAAAAAAAATTCATCTATGATCATTCTTCAATAAACAAAAAAAAATCTATTGCAACAAAAAGCTCCAATGAAATTATCGTTAATGATTCAATTAGCCCCGGTCTCACGTATTTGCTTTTGCCGAAGCACAGCTTACAGTATCTCACAGCTGGACTTGTGTGTACGGTTGCATATGCATCTATATATAATACACACATACGCCTGTCCGATATATATTTCCCAGATGAATTGCGCGAGGGCGACGACTCTCAGATGCGCTTTGCCAGAATTCGGGTCGACCCTAGTGTCGAAGGAAGGGCGCATAAATCGAGGGCGGACAGAAGGTGGAATGGGGATGGGGCTGGGGGGGGGGGGGTGGCTGTTCGTCGGCGAACGTTCGTCTGGCAGCCGACTCACGTCGCGCATAGGAGAGACAGGGAATATGGGGGGGGGGGGCGTCGAGCAACGTGACAGCTATCAGAGGGCCCGGGACCAGGGTGCATAATCGGTCGAGCCCGAAGCTCACGTCGAAGGTCGAAGAGCCGTAACAGGGGCTTCGTGGAGACCCTCCGGCCCATGGAAATTATCATCAAATATACATATAATATATATATGTACATGTCGAATACTTATTAAAGATGCGCGTGCCACACGTCCATATGAAATATCTCATATCCCCCCTCCCACCCCGCAAGCTCGTTTCATCGTGTCATAAATCATTCGAAAGGTCTTTGTCGCTGCAATCACGATGCAATCTAACGAAAAATATATATCGTTTCATTGAAAAAAAAAAATTCGATGACCTTGAAATTTAAAAAGTATGACCTTGGGAGAAATAAGTTTGTACACGACGGTAGTTTCTCTCCGACGACGATTGTTGTTCAATGACATTTTCTTCTATCGTCGAAAATGAGAGAGATATTGAAGTTTTTTCGGTGGGACACCCGGTATAAAAGTATCATTTCATTGATTTCCAATGGATTATTATCGTAATCTGGACATCGATGATACGTCCGAGGATGGACTGTTCGGGTCTACTGTACTTCTTTTCGCTTTTAACATAGATTTTGTATAAACCTTCATCGACGTAACTCCGAAATCGAATGAAGCTTCGAGCTTTATTCGAACTCTTTTCGGCTCGGCGGCAGCAGCAGGAGGACCAGCGGCATTCTCGTCATTCGAAACGTGGCGTCGATTGGAAGACCTAATTTCGTTTCGTCGAGGCAAACCGCGTTAACTCTCTTTGGCACGTACGTACGTATATATATATATATATATAACAACGATGATGGTGCTGCTGCTGCTGCTGCTTCGGTTGCTTCGACTGCTACGGCTAACGCCGGTCGCGTCGATTTCGTTTCCGTTTCGCTTCGCGAACACACACACACACACTCGCGCGTACACCCGGCTCTCGACAAAAAGTAATTGGACACCGGTGCCTGTCGAATGAGCGACGAAAAGAGATAAAAAAAAAAAAAACAAATTTGAAAAAAAAGAAACAACATATATATGTCGCACGAAAAAGAGGAAAGAAAATTCGGGCAAAGGCTATCAGTCCCGATGTCTCTTTGATTCTACCGATTCGCGCAAACACGACGACGCCATTGCCGGACCATGGATACATATATATACATGTACATGAGAACGAAACGAGCATCGGCAAATATTCCGGGGTACGAGATTGATAACGATCTCCCACGTTGCCGCTGCTCTGACGTATCATGAACGGATCCGAAAAAGAAAAGACAAAAAAAAACAAAAAAAAAGATCGAGAAGAAAAAAAAATTTGTGCTCTATCACGACTGACGTGGCAAACGTATGAGAATCAACGCTGTGAAGAAACACGAGAAACACACCACGGCAGTTCAAAGAGATTGACGGAATTAAAAATAGATTCGCAAAAAAAAAACGTAAATTTGCAAAAAAAAAAACGAACGAAATAAAAACAAAATTAAAATAAAACATACGTGCTCGGTGGGTGGTTGATGAGCGATTACAACGTTATTTTATTTTATTTTTTTTTCACGTACGGAATTAATTACCGCGTAATGCATGAGCAAACGCTACGAAATAATTGCCCCAGATACAACCCGGGGAACACGTTCGACGAGGGTGAACGAGGGGAGGTGTGGGGTGCGGCAACGGCGATTCGTGCGACAAAAATGTTTCGGATTGTCGAAAAAGGGGGGTTGGGGGTTCATCCACGTGCATTACGTAACCACTCCGGCTACAACGTCGAACACTTAAATTGAATGCAAATATACACCGCTGACCAATATTTAAACGGCTCATCGTGTCCGGTGTTCCGAGTGGCCGGATTCCGATTTTATTTGGCCTTTTTTTATTTTTTTCTTTCTTTCTTTTTTCTATTTTTATTTTTATTTCAAACATTCTTCATTGCTTTTATTTGATTGTATTTTTTTTTCCCCAACGTGTTATATTTGCTCGTGTCGTTTTTCGATCGGGTTATACTGCTACCACTGTGCTATCACTGCTATCACTACCACTATGCCATTACCCACATCACCGTAATTCGCCCTGGGCCGTTTCCCCAACCGTGATTGATCGAACGTGGAAAATCGCGGAAAACCCGCGGCGACCCGCGTTTTACGAAGCGTTCGCGTTAACCCTCCCCCCCCCCCTTCCTCCCACTCCTTGCTCTCGTGGACGCGCTAATACACGCGAATTTGAATCATTAACGCTCGCTCAACGTGGAATTTTCGGTACAGAACTCTGGGCTCTCGCCTCGTTCAATTTTAATTAAAGTGCTGAAATTCAATTAAGAGCCACCCCCATACCGACTACTCGCACCGTCGAACGTTCGCTACTGACAACTAACCCCCCCCCCCCCCCCCACACTCACTTCTCACCCCGTTACAACTTCCGCTGTGCGGTAATTTTTCCCGGACGATTGAGATTTTTATCTTCGTCGTCTGTTCGACCGGAAAAACTTTGGGGAAGAAAAGAGAGAGAGAGAGAGGGAACGAAGTTTAATGGTAACCGCGATGGGGGCTATGGGGACCCACATCGACGACGTTATAACGACTGGGAAAATAATTTATCAAGAGAAAGAAAGAGAGAAGAAAATTTAAAAAAATTAAATAGTTCAAAAATTTAAAACAATGTTAAAATCATAGAAAAAAAAGGATTGTCAACATAGGGTTAAGGGAGGTCGAGAGAAGGGTAAAAATGACGACCTTGTCGACAAGCACAACCACCGCATTTTCATCAGTCCCATGAAAAAAATATATATATTAAAAGAAAAAAAAGGGTGACGCATTGTGACGATTGTAGGTGGCGCAGGCGCATGCGTGGGCCGACCAGTCGAGAGTAGTTTTCTTGTGATACGACAACGGGCCATTAAATTTGTAATTCGTAGCCGGGGGTTGGTAATGCTCGGGGGACTCGGGCGTTATTCCCGAAGTCATCGTTATTCCTCTCGGGTTTTACGGGGCAGGAGGGAAGAGACGGACGGACGGGGGAGGGGGGAGGGGGTAGGGTTCTAACTTCTCGTCCTTAACTCGTTAATTAACGCTCGGTGTAACGTAGGGACGTATGCGCGTTGCGTCGTCGAGCGAATGACGTGTTCAACGCGTTTGCTTCTCATACCTTCGAACCACCACGACGACCACGAAGACTACGACGAATACGACTACGACTATATATATATATGTATATTATATAAATATATATGTGTGTATATATAACCACAAAAGTCTCATTCTCTCGACGCGGCTTCAAGACGAGTTTTAATAACATTACCGTAATAATAGTCTGGGGTGTCCCTCTCGGTAACGTCACAATCCGGACGACGACGACGACGACGCCGACGACGACTACGTACTTTCGACCGTCGAGAGTTCTCTAAAATATCAAAAGATTGTAATTTCGAGCTTTTCGCTTACCCCGTCTGTATATCTGTATATATTTATATGAGTGTGTGTGTGTATATATATATATATTTAATACTGTCTGGCGGATGATACCGAAGCTTCTGAATTTTCATTCGACGTTGGATAAATACGAATTGGATTTTCCGTTGAAAAGCTCCGGTTCCTGCAAATTGAACGTTGATTCGAATTTATGAAACTTTGTGGATTATCAATGTCAACGACGTCGAAGCTTTCGGAGTTTCGGAAACGTCAAAATTTTTCGTTTGCCAGATCAGAAAATGAAAAAAACTCGTTGATACAATTCTCAATAAAACTTTAAAAATCAAAGAAACAATAAAAAATATTATCGACGACTGTCTCTGAATGAAAAAAAAATTCCATTGAAACAACAAATCATCACGAATCGGATGTGCGAAACAAAAATAAAAAAAGTTTAGAAAGAAACAACAACGACACACCAAAAAAAAAACAAAAAAGCAAAAGCACATTGCGATTTTCAACGTTACGACAATATATGCTTGCGGGCGAGGGTGGGGGGGGGGGTGAGTAAAACAAGTACGAAGTACGGTAGGAAACAACATTTGGCAGAAATCTCCGACGCGGGGAACGTGGTCCAATATATGGATAGGGCGGTTGGTGCGGGGGTTGAGGGGGGTGGGTACCGAAATTGAATCGAAATTTTCGCCTGTCGGTATTTGCCGAGTAAACACTGTTTTCCACGGTGTAACTGGGTGTGGGCGGCCCAGGCTCTCGTAGCCCATAGCACTGGCAATCTGCTATCCGGGTTCGGCGGTGTTGGCGATGGGCAGGGGGAGGGCGGGGGGGGGGGGGGGGGTGAGGTTCGGCAAGCCCGTCGGTGGTGGTGCACCCCGTGGCCCGATGATTGGACGAGAGACCCGGTGCTGCTGCTGCCACGGGCGTCTTTTCCTTTTACAACGGTTACGTTTTTGCAACCCTTAGTAATAAAGATAAACAGGGCAAATGTGGAAGAGCCCAATGGCTCGAGAAAAACTGTTGCGAAATCCACAACTAAATTATATTCATATACACATATTTGTATATATATATATATAGATATTTATGTGGGTAGTTTTGTGTCAGATCAGAATATCGAAACTCTGAGTTCTAACCATTTGGTTCATCTTTTTGTTTTTGTTTTGTTCACTGCCAAACACATTTGTTTGTTTTATTTTGTTTTATTTTGTTTTGGAGCTTGCGTTCCCCGAGAAAAAGCTCGAGTCCCATCGCATGGGATGAACGGACCTCGGGCTTCATCATCTGACCATTATTCGGGCGTAGCCCCCCCCCTCCTCACCCCGTTGGCTGTTTATCGATTGTCAGTATATATTCGCGAAAAGGGACGGAAGGTGTAAACCGCACGCGATTGTGAAAGACTGTGCGCAACGGGGCTTTCGGAGCTTTATCTCCCGAGCGATAAAATTGATTAACGCGTTAAGACCCTCGTTGAATGTAACGCGGTGGGGGGGGGAAGGGGGTGGGCTATGTATATATCGGTAACGCGTCCTTCCGCGGCCATTATTTATGGCGAATGGCACACGATGGTACGTTCTATCGATGCTTCGACAATAATTAATATTGGCTTCTTTCGTATTCATTATTTTTTTTTTATTTCTTCATTTTTTTGATGTATTGACATCGTGAAAATTACGTGAATCTCGTTTTGTTAATATTTGTACATTGAAAAAAAATAAAGAAGAAGATTTTTAATTGATCATAACTCTTTTATAACCAACTTTTTCATCTGAGGAACTCACGATGATAAAAAAAAACCGCAACCTCAACCTAAACGATATTCGAAAATTCACGGTGCCACCGAATAGTTTGCGAAATTTCGTAGCTCGGAGATTATTTTATCGGGAGTAAAATGGCGAGAGCAGGGTGGAAAACTTTTGCGGTTGCCACGTGTAGTCTGGCCATTCCGGGTGCTTGGTTGCAGTTGGCAAACCCAAATGATTCGGCACGTATTGCTTCGGGGAGGTTGAAGGTACGTGACTATATTCTGAGAACCGATCGCCGTGCTGTACTCGTGTGTAGATATACATTTGTATGCCTAAAGGACATTTCACGTCAAATCAGACGGTCAAAAACCCGATTGACCGAATGAAAAAAAATAATAATAATAAAAAAAAATAATGCAATAAAGATTTCACTTTGAAAATTTGACAAACATTATTTTTCTCATGAGAACAAACGACGCATGAAAAAACTGTGAAAAAACCGATTTGGCAGAAGGGGTGAAGTTGACAGAACTAAAAAAAAAAAATCTACGTCGTGCAGAGTCGACGTGTATAATATTCGTTGTCACGAGCGTGTTTTCGTTGTAACATTTTGTGCCCAGGGGCCGGTCGTGGAACGTTGTGCGTGCGTGCCGAGCTCAAGGGGTAAAGGGGTGAAGGGGGGAGGGGGTTAAAATCGTTGCCCGAAATTCCGCGTGGTTGGATTGTCGTGGTCGGGTTTGCGGCAAGGGAACGGCCTAACCCTGTGGCTACGTAAAGGTACGTGTCGGTTGTGCCTGCGTTTCACCACCGATATGTATGGCCTATAACATCGAACTTTGAACGGTTCGTGGCAGCCCCCAGTCTCTCTATCGGACCACCCTCCCACAATCCCCGAGCTGTGGGACTCTGCGGAGTGACGGAAAATGTGAGTGGTCCATTGTCGATGATCGGTCTAACATCCGTCATTTTTCAATATTTTTTTTTCCACAAACTATTTCGAACGTTCCACAATTTTTGCTCGTCAATTTCACATCCTTCTATTGCCTTAGTCGTTATCGTTTGTAGCTAGCCGCTCCAGTGTTCTCGAAATAAACCACAACCGACTCCAATAAAACCTCCCACAGCTTCGAGTTGATTTCTCCAGCTCCATACCGTATCTCTTTCTTCCATCGGCGGACAAAAGCTCTCGTCCACAAATCGATTTCGGCAAAGCGAAAAGATTGGGGAGAGGGTACAAAAAAATATCAGAACGAATCAGGACGAGGCCTAAGCTTTTCGCACGTACTCGAGTCACTCGAGTGTGCGGAGAGCCCGAGACAAGAAGACTCTCTCCTGATCCGTCATTGGCAGAGACCTCTCGTCATCTCTTTGAAGTCGTCCGGTTAGGATCGCCCAGCCGCCTCGACTAAAGTACGATAATGAAAATAAATCGTTTGGGGTTGTGTCCCGTCGCCATCGCTATACAAATTTCGTCTTTCCATTTGATCTTGGTTGCGAAACGTTGAGACAACGGATACGGATGCGGGTTGTTGAACGTAGCAAAGACGTAGTTCAACGAAGCGTTGTAATATCCAAGTCCAAGAATCTCCGCGTGTAACGACGACGAGTGGTTGTCGGTTTTTGAATGAACGGTGAAGAGCGAGTGAAAACGCACGAAGAAGCCTCGAGGGGGACTCCCCCACGCACTGTGGGTCGAATCGAGGGTTGGCTTCGGTAACCCTGAACGTCAGCCCGGATGGCCAGGCGCCCCTAGCCAGGACAGCCATCAGAGACACAGACTATACGCTTTAAAATCGTTGCCTGTAGACTTTCTCGAGGCAACACGATGAACTGAATTCCAACCGAGTCTGGTCTATCTGCCGAGCCAGAGGCGACAACCCGAAGAACACTCGCTCCCTCGATGCTTAAACCCCCTCCTCGCGTGTCTCCCGTTGTACCAACGTTCCATTGTTCGGGTTGGCTCGTCTTACAGACCCCGCGAAACATCGAGATTCACCTCCGATCGAAATTCCAAGACTTCAAGGCTCGAACACGATTTTGGCGCGAAGCCGTCGTGTTCGTTTGAGCAACGTGCCATTTTTTTTTACGTGGGTCTTTTCCTCAATGACTTTGATGTCACGCGTTACAGCCAGACGACGATTTTTCAGGATCAAGAAGGTGAAAAAACAAAAACGTAAAAACAATCTTGTGTCTAAAGCGTTTTCGTCGGAAACAAAGACGGACTTGTTGATGAAGACGAAGCGGCGAAGAAATTGTCGGAGAAGGTGAAGGCTTGTCGGTGGGAGAGAGTACACGAGGATTGTGGGGGACAAGTCCCAGAAGCATGTGATACGTCTGGAACGCGGACAATGACGTTGTTTGGTCCATTCGGAAGATGAGCTGTAAGGGTTTGTGTGTGTTTTTACTTTCTCTTTTTTTCAATCCTTCCAGCTACGTCACGTGGACGTAGCAAACTCGGCTCTATGAAAAGTTAAACCAGCCATAACGTTCCACCGGGTATTCCTCCACGTAAAAACTCACCGAAGCGCACAGCTACTCTTCATCGTGATTGCACAACCCACGCACAACACACCGCGCCACGAGAGTTTGACTCTTTCCTTCCCGGCAAAACAATTCTCTCCCGGGATCGCGTTCCGTTGACCCCATCTCGTGGGGTTCCACGGCTTCGAGAGGGTTTTCCCCGGAACCCTAATGCTCCTCTCGTCGGGGGTAGTGGATTACCCGTGGGATTCAATGCGGCTCGGTTGGTTTTTGCATCCGCGGGATGAATCGATTGAAATCGTTTTCAACCTCATCCACGTGCGATTCACCTTTGGGATAACACAAAGCGCACTTGGGGAAAGGCTGAGAGCGGTCATGTCCGATAACGAGAGAGTGGGATGAATAATAGTCATTGGAATTGAAGAGAGACATTTTTATAATCGAGGAATGATGTCCGGATGATGATACAGGGAAAACTAAGACTATGCCGAAATCCAGAAGCAACTGAGTTATTTAAATGGTAGCTTGGAAAGGACGTTCAGCTTAACCTGGATGGGTCACGGGTCACCAGCATCTCTCTGAGCCATTCTGCAACATCCGACGACATTCAAAATGGAATAAATCTCTGTGCTACCGAGTGTTATTGCAGAAAGGTGTGGGGTATCGTTGTCGTCCCATTATTATTCGGCATAGAAATCCGTGGGTCCGCGAAAAGTCCGAGAGGCAGCCGTCGAAAAGCGAGGTTTCACTAATTGCGCCGGTAGAAGGAACAGCAATGTGGAACGTGGGTAACGAACTCAATTTGCTTCGCCTAGATAAGGCGAGGAGAGACCGATTCGTCCGGCTACGGCTTGGCTACACGTTCGTGTCTCTCGTTCCCATTTTATTCCGAATCCGGGGATTCACGATCCAGCTTTACGTAGCTGGCTTCTCCGAGAGCTAGCCGGCAGACGTAACGGCGGTACGAGCGAACACCTGACAACCAACGGGCCACCTGGTTACCGAGCACGACCCATCGAAGTAGTTCGAAAACGATCTCCCGCAATCCGTTGTTCCTTCGGACGTTGATCGGACGTGCGAAATTGAGCAGCGAACAGGCTATTTACCGTCTTCGATGCTGTCCCGGCTTCACAAGCTCGCAAGCTAGGAAGCCAATACATTTTCAACGATCTTATGAGGAAAACAATATAGTTTTGGCTATTTTATTCCATACTCTTAAGTTGTTTTTTCTATTGTGGCTTTTTTTGTCGTCGCAGTTGCAGTTAGAAGAGAAGGAAGAGAAAACAATGAGTTCGTGTGTGAGAATAGCGGTCAGATCGACGTGGCGAGAATGACTGAGAGACTATGGAGGACACGTGAGTATGTGAGGAAACGTCAACGTCGAAATAGTCCGGGGGACCTATGACCGGAGGGTGTTTGCAACTTGGCACCCTGGTATCGCGTGGCTCGGGCCCCCGTAGGAAGTAGCCTGGCCTAGCCTGGGCTAGCCTGGCTAACCCTGCCTAGATTTAGTGTGTACCACGCGTGACGAAGAGAAACGAGCGGCCGGCCAGGACCATAAATCCACCGGCGGCGGATTAATCGCGGCGGGTGAGACTCGTTGCGAACTAAACTAAACTAATCTAAACTCGTCGAGTTCGGGGGCGGGGGTCGGGAGGGGGGAGTATAGCGCGCACGCCACGTCGGCACCGACGTCCCGGATACGAAGTGGCACACGCGCAGTCGACCGATGATCCTTTATCACATTCGGAAAAATTCGAAAGATCCACGAAGACACGAGAAACACGACCGAACGGTACGGATATGACTCGCGAATGAAACCGGATGCTTCACGGATGAGAAAATGGACAACGGTCATGACCGTGACCTTGAAAATTCGTCGAGTGGTCGGTTTGTTCGAACTACTTGAGGGAAAAGTTGGATGCTGTTCGAATTTTCTTTTCGATTTATTTCCAAACTTGAAAATAATCTCGGGAAAAATTTGGAAATAAATCTTGATAATCAGCGTCATCAATTCTACGGCGAAGTAAATCTTTCGATGCAGAAATTTTCATAGGGAACCCAACGTTTTGACTTTCCATCGTTCATCGATCAAAGTATTCAAACGATTCACGCGTCATTCAATCCTGACGGATTGCACGACCGAAGCGTTCGGATGTGTTTCGAACGTTGGGAACCCTTCGCGAAGGTCGATGTTTCCATCGCAACCAATCCCATAATCCACGTCGAAGATGTTGGAAACAATCACGAACGAAAAAAAAAAAAAAAAAAATCTCCCCCAACCATAAAATTGTATTATAGTACATTTCTTCGCGTAGAAAAATTTCGACAAACGAAAATACGAAGAAAAAAAAATTGGACAAACGTAACGATGAGTTCCCCGGACTCATCTCGCTTTTATATCTCCCGTTCTCTCTCTCTCGCTCGATCTTTTCAATCGAGCTCACTTTCGCCTCGTTGATTCCGTAACGATAGCGCACTTATCCGTCCAATTGAGAATTTCACGTCGGCCATTCGGAGAATTCTCGTGCCACGAATACATATATACATCGAACGAGTTTCGCCCGAGCCTTCGATGGGTAGACCATCCCCACCTCCCCCTTTTTATTTTTCGAACCTTTCACGAATTCCGCACCGTTCGAACATCTCATTTTTTTCGTGGGCCACGATATGTGAAACGTGCATGGAAAGAAAGACACGGAGAATCCGAATCGGGATGAAAATAATTATCTCTCAACGTTGGGGAAAAACTCGTGCGAGTTGTTGCGCAATAACCCTTCGAAGTTAACTCCATTCTCGACACGTGAGAGATCGGAGAACCCGCCTGGATGTGGAATTCGTTCAGCGGATGTTGATGACGAAGGCTCCGTGAAGCCGAGTTTGGGGGGTACTCCCTCAATCCGAGCCATATTCCGCCAACGTTATCAATCCCCAAAGGGGTTGATCCTCCATCCACCCCCCCGCGCAGCCCTTTCACCGGGGATCGTTCGGAGAAATTGCTCGGTTAGGGTTCCGAACACATCAACCCGAATGCTACAGCGGGTAGAGAGAGCTTCGTTAACTCTCGAGGTATGGGCGAATCATTCGGATACTCCGCCGGCGCGTAATCACAATTACCGCTCGCAACGCGCCCACGCTCGCGAATCTCGCTACACTCGAGTCGTGATCTTCAGCCCCCTTCGATCATTAAGAAGAGTGCGGGAGAATTACGTGCAAAGTTGCACAGATATATATATTTTTTTTCACTCCCGACTGGAATATCTTCATTGGCAATGGTAGACGAGGGATGGGGAAGCTGCTTCCGACTCTATTGGGACGGGGGGGGGGGTTAAAATTCCGGATTCGTCTCGCTTTGGGAGCTTCGATTTTTTTCTATCTGTTCTCCGAAGCGGTTGGGTGGTCGCTAAAGGCGGCCCCCCAGACCCACTGCTGGCACTTTCCCAAACGCAAATACATGTATATGTGTGTGTGTGTATGTGTGTGAACGTGAATGAGGCGCTAGGGAGTAGCGAGTATGGTCCCGGAGCAACGTGGTGCCAGCCGGTTCGTACCGATCATTTCCATTACGCTCTCGCCACGAGATAACGCAATTAAATGCCGAGCTCTAGTTCTCCCCCCGACTCCCCCATCTCGCTACTACTCTACGCCCATTCTACCCTCGAAGACGTTGCTACTCCTGCCACTCGTACCGCTTTTCTAGTTCTCTCTTCTCTTCTGCCCCCCCTTCCTCATCGTTTCTCCTTTCCACGACTCTCTCTTCGTCTCTCTCTTTCTCTCCACGTCGTTCGGTGCACTTTGGATTTAAATAAAATCAATTTGCGTGAGCGTAGGCAAATGTTGACTCAAGGCATTTCAATGTGGCTGACTGCACGGTTGTGGGGCGGGGGTGGAGGGAGAAAGGGAGTCAATGGGAGTGAGTAACGGAGAGAGGAAGGGGTGGAGGACGACGTGGCGCACACCGAAATCGAGGGAAATTGTAGGTGGAAACGAGGTCTGCGAGAGCGCGGGGGGGGGGGGGGGGCCAACAGACACGTCCACGTTTTCGAACCATTTGCAAACCAAATTGCCATTATTGATGGTAATAACCATACAGCCGACGAGGTCTACCGGGTTTGGGTCGGTTCGACGTGTTCTTCGTCCGATCCTCCTCACCGAGGATCCTCTCATCTCGCGAGCTCTTCGACCATTTCGCGATGGAGGGGCCCCTGTCGTGACCCAAAGCTTGTGTTCCGTCGAGGGGGCCCCCCTCCCATTGGCTCGGGCGACTGTGCGAGACTATTGCTCACTTGACTTCACGATCGTACAAATTTTGACGAGAGCCCGTATATCGCAATGGAGGCAACAATATTATGGGCGAGCAGACGCGAATGGTACAACGGGGTATGTAAGCAATTGCACAGGGAAATGGTTCTCTATGTCCGAATCTCGTTGGTTACAAAATACAAGAGAATATTTTTGGGGTTCATCATTATGGAACTGAGTGACTATGTTTATCATTGAATGATGCTGGAATGCTTTTCATCAATTCTAATTCCGGTGAATTATAAAAATATAATAATCAATAAATTTTTCCTGATACTACGAATCATATATTAGCAGCTTGATCCACTGAACTGAAAGCTTGAAGCACGCGAAATCCAGAGAGGGATGATGCGACGAGCTTGAAAAAAAAAAAGAAAACGAAAAAAGACAAAAAAAAACAAAAGTGTTCAGTCGATGCGCTGAGAAAGGCTGATCCCACGGGTGCTGGTGGAGGCTGTACGGTAAATCCTGATTAATCGGGGGAATGCGTTTCGTTCGTCGTCGTCGTCGTAGTTCGCTGGCGAGGCGTCGTCGTGGACGAGAAAACGCTCGGGACGCAAGAAATCCAAGCACTTTGTATCGAAACTAACGTACGTAAATAAATCACTGGTAAACTCTTGTGTTACACTTATACATACCTTGACAGGGGGAAGGGGCTATATGGGGATTCGATTCGGCGAGTTTGAGACCAGAATTTTCTTCCGTTTGTGTTTTTTTTTTTTTTTCACTTTATTTTTCTTCGTCGGTTACGTCGGATTGTTGAACGGTCTGAGTCGAAGCACGGAAAAGCTCGCCCATCGACAAAAGTGCGAGACAAACAAAACGCGAGTGAAAGAGAAAGAGAGAGAGAGAGAGAAAAAAAGCAGAGGAAGTAAAAGGCATTTTGCTACAGGCCATGTCGGTGGAGAATCGACCATAGTCGATTTGCTCTGAGACTGCGTCCGTCCGACGCCAAATTGGGCAATTATTTATATTCCACTACGACCCGACTGGAGTACCAGAGGCAGCTAAACCGACTACACACACACACACATGTATATATATAGATCCCATAGCCAAACGTGTCTCTCACGTCGACCCACCTTCGTAAAAGTCCCATATACGTGGCAACCATAGCGGGTATCCGATGTGGGGCGAGGGTCGAAAGGGGTGGAGAAGAAAGGGGGGAGAGAGAGGGTCGCACAAGAGGCTTGATAAATCGATACGGGGGTTTCTCTAATAGCAACGATTTGCCGAAATAGCATAATAAAACGTATCTCATTGGAAATCGAAATCGTTTGAAACTCGTTGGGTGAACTTTGCCCCACTCACAACCGAGCCCCCCACACGGGTTACCCTAAACCCCATTTCTTTTCTCTTTGCACCCCCGAGTTACATGAGAAAAAAAAAAGATGAAAAAAAATAGTCCGATGCATTAATCGGCCTCTCTCACAACTTTTCCACTTTTCAAAAGCACGATAAGTCCGTTTCCGGGAATATATACGTTTTCCACTTATCGCACCATTATTTCCGCGTTGCAACGATAGACCCGGAACGACGTTTGCGGTCAGACCGATTGATTTTTCGCGGGAACTAGGTTATGATCGTTCGGGCTTTCAATGGAGGTTGGGCGAAGGATATCAAAGTGACGAATTGAGCGGTGGGCATTGACGAAGGTATTAAGTCGTGGCAGGGAAGATCCGTGGAATCTCGGAGGCCGAATCGTACAAACGACTATTCGAATTTGCGAAAGCTAAATTGGCAGAGAGAGAGAGAGAGAGAGAGAGAGAGTGAGTGAGACAGTAGGAGTGAATGGTTAGGTGCACCACCAGCAGCCGTATCGTTCGAGTGCCTCCAGGACCGCTACCTAAGCGCAATCTAAAGCCGGCATTCGTGAATCGCCCGTTAAATCCTCGGGTATAATCAAAGGCTGCTTGCCTGGCCCAAACGGGGGAATGGGCTCGGGGTTGCTCTCGTACCACGAACCCGAGCAAGTTTCCTGACCGAACCACCCGACTCGTGTCCACCCGTTCCCTCGTTGTGCGCCACCTACAGCGCCTATATGGCACAACAGTGCCCGAACACGACCGCTGTCCATCCTCAAGAGTGTTCGTGTCGAACGGACGTATGCGCCGGGGGTTAAGTGGCCGGTACAACGAACGTAGATACCGGAGTGAACGATCGTCCGGCACATTCGGTCCACTCCTCGCGTTCAAGCTTTGCTTCCACCGAACCACCGGAAATCCCCCCGTAGAGCCCGAACACCGATTTCTCAACCACCGACGATCTTTCCCATAGCTAAGTATGTGTTGGGGTGTGTTGAAACAAAAAACCCGAATGAGTGTTCATCAAAGGCTTTGTCAATTTCTTGGGAGCGGAACCGCTGAATATTGTCCGATTGGGGTAAAATTTTGGGAGATGTCTCCTCATGGTATCTACTTCGAATGTAGAAACTGCCAGATCGATCGAAAAACTTTGACTCTTTTCAACACACCCTAATATACATATGTATATTACGTGCAACGGAATCTCCGTGGTGGTGGTGGTAGTTCGATTCGACTGGAGATCCGAACGTGTGTACTAGGATGCAACTCTGATTGAGATTCCGTTTGAATGTGGTGTACACGCGAATGGGGAAAGAGCGAGGGTGGGATAGGTTGAAGGGGGGTTTACTTCATCGCACACGGCTGGCTTCCGAGCCACCCGGAAAATAGTCCATAAACGAATCCACCTGCTTGGCCTTTGCTCCGAATGTTTCGACCTTTCCTTCGTTCCCCGCTTTGTCCGTCTCTTCTTCCTTCAACCTTTACCGTACGACCAATCCGGATGCAATTTAACTCGGCGTCGCACTCGGAGACGTTTCTTCGGATCGTAGGATAAACGGGCGAGAGGTTCGTAGCGTGACACGTTTTAACAACGTTGATGCGATGGAAAGTGTGTCTGTCATTTCTTTCTCCGCGACGTCTTCGAATTGAATCATTCGATCGATTCTTCCAGGTAGTTGAATTGTCCGTTCGATTGATTCCATCGCTGTTCCCGAACGCTGCGGGGTTATATAGCTCAGGGCGCAGCGCATTGGTCGCGCGAAGCCAGTCCCTCGCTGGCCATCTAGCGGCCGGCCGTCGAACCTCTCCAAACTCGGAAACCACACGAATCACGTAACCAATGAGTTCCTAGCTTCGACGTCTCGATTCCCACGATAAAAATGGCTGAACTTTGGATAATCTACACAACTTTGTCGTTTTGAAAACAACAATAATATCCGAGCACTTCGAATCGACACATTTCTCGACCCGAATAATACGGCTTTTTCAACAAAGTTTGCGACACGGATAATGGAGATCACGATGATTATCGCGGAGGAGTTTACGTGTGGACAACCAGACCTGGAGTAAAATTTTGCGCCCGAGGGGAAGTTGTAGAACACACAAATACGGAAACACACGGACAGTCGGTGGAAACGTGAATGTGTACATAAACGTCGGGACTTTCGACACAGTTTGCCCAGCACCAATGGCGGTTGTACAGGCGACGAAGATAGTTCGAGATAGGAGAGCAGCTAAGCCGTGGCCGTATGGAATGGACGATGGCACGGCTGTGTGGGCCAGCATCCGACAATCGGTTGGGTTAGTAGGTAACATTGCTTGCCAACAAATTGTCTCCCGACTGCTCGAAGCACAACGCGCGTACTTTCCCTCTCTTCTATATATATACATCTATATGTATGTGTGTGTGTGTGGTACTTTATGTACATGACTGGAAATTTGCCGAGCGAGTTCCAAGAGGCGCCTCCGCAACTAGACGAGACTTTACGGTGCTGGAAGGCACCACGTCGTCGTTCCGCCGTCTCGGGCAAACCGACAAACTGGAAGAAATAGTGCGCGAAAAAGTGCACCGTCGAGTGAAGAAAAAAAACAACTATGAAATATAGGGAGGTTGAGATGTTCGCTGTTCGGATCGTGAATGTCTGATCGAGTGTCAGTAGTTTTGCGAACACGGATTTTTATACGACAAGAAAAATTCGGTCGTAATCGCCAAAGCTTCGAAAACAATTATTATCATTTTTGTTTAATTTCTTTTTTTCTTTTTTATTCTTCATGATGGCTCTTATTACAATCGTCGTATCACGTTCGTTCGTCGCATCGATTCGAAACGGTCCGAGTCCGAAAAGCTTTAATTGTCAGCGTTACGGGTCGTACGTGACGCGGTTGGGATCGCCCGTTGCCAACGCGTTCGTGCTTGCAACGCGTAATAAACGCCAGAGCCGCGTCATCTGGTGTCGCGGCGTGCCAATAACACGATGCACCGCGTGATATGACGTTGGCGCATGGTGCGTCACCGGGAATGAGAAGTGAAAAAATGACAGGACGGGAAAGAGGGCGGTCGGTGTATGGTTTTCCTCTCACGTATCGTGGAGATAAACGTGGATGCCTAACGTCTCGCGTGGATGAGGTTGAACGGAGGAATTGGCAGTGAAACGTAACGGCTGTAGACGTCAAAGAGAAAAAGAGTTGTTTCGATAAAACGATTGAAAAAAATGAATAAAAAAACTATTTTTCAATGTGAAATGATCTTTTTGGTATTACGAAAATTCCGAAGAGGTGAAATTTCTTTCCACGAAGAAAAAAAAATCGCCGTTATGAAAGCCACACGTTGCAAGTCCATTTTTTCAGTTGCATGGTTTTGTTTTTTTTTTAATCTTTTTTTTTCGTACTAAGCGCCGGCAAATGCCGCTCGCTCGGCCGTCCCAGCCAAACGTACATAGCCCACGGGCAAAACTGTCTTTCCATCTTTGCATGACCGACGTGCGACCATACAGGCCAAAGTTCGCTTCGAATCCGAGCGTTTGCTCGCGTTAAATAAGTCGAGCCGTTCCAAAACGTCGACGTTCTATAAATTTGAAAGTAACTAACTCGGTGGATCATTTCGGCCACTCGGTTGTTCAACCTGGAGATATGTTGAACTCGCGAGAGGTCAAAGTCCGAGATTACGTCGTCGTTTCGAAATAAAACCCAATCGACCATACATCTGATAATTAATTCATAGACGATAATTCATTTATTGATTCATCATTTTTATTGGCGACTTTGACGATGTGCATTTTATGAAATTATGATTTTCATAGTTGTCACAAATGTATTGTAGACTAGTAGCCATCAATCATGCCGGCCCGGGCCAATTTCAGATGGACGCAATTCGTCGTGTTTGTCATCACGTCGTTCAGAAGATTGTGATATTCCTTGAATCCGGCTTCGATCGTGCAATTATCGCGATTCTCGTGAATGTCGTTCAACAACGATGTCATCTCGCCGATCTTTGCTTCCACGAAGTTGATCAAATTCCCACCTTGGACTATTTGTCGTGCTTTCTATGATTATGGATTTAAAAAATCGTTTGACTATTGAGAAATATATTTCAATGAAAAAAAAAAATCGAATCGATCGTCAAATCGCTGATCAAATGAAAAAGGGAGGGGTCATGTTTATTCCGAGACGAACCGTTTGACGACATTTCGTGACTTCTTCGGCTGACATCGGGGGTTTGCCGTCCATACAACCCTCAACGAGTTTACGAATTTCGTCGATTCTCTTGATTTCGCCGTTAAAAATGTCCACGTTTATCTCCCGATTTATCCGCTGCGATGGTTCCGACACGTGTTTCTCGATGCAATGACTCGCCAACCACAGCACAACCGCTCCGGCTCCGTGACTCATTGTCGTCGTCGTCAGATCGATGGAAAACTTTTCGCAAACTCGAGTATCGACGTTTCCGGCACCGTTGATGAGATCTTTCACGTAGTTCATCACCTGAGAAATCGATTAACGTCAAACTTATTCGGCAGAATCATTGACGATTTATTTAATTTTTTTAATTACGATTCGCCCAATAAATTTGGGACCTTTTTAAATTTATCTAGAAATTTTTTCTACACTTCCAGGCTTATGCGAGGCCTTCATCGACCAAGCCGTATGTTACCTGATCCACGTGCGACTCTAGTTCCTTCTTCATTACCGATTCAGACTCCTTCGAGAACCGTAATATTTCGTTGAGCATTAAATTTGCGTATCTCGAAGTCGCATTGTTATAATCTACGAGAGCGTTCAATTTCATTCGATGTAAGTATATGGCGTTGGCTTCAGGGCTGTTTCCAATTTTCGTACAATTTGCCATTGACTGAAACAAATCGTGTTTATTTCCCACTGTCCAAACATGGACGATCGATTTTTTTTTAAAGAACATTCCAATTCAAAAATGAGATGGCAATTACCTCTTTCGCGATTTCCGTGGCTATGACCCAATTGTCTCTGGCCAAAATGTACTCCAACTTCGTAAATGGCGTGTCACGGTCGGTCAGCGGTGGCTTATCCTTAGAATCATGCGAGAAATGCGATCACACGATTTTTTTAAGATTATAATTTTTTCCAAAGTTTGTCTGGGATAAAACTTACCGAAGCGACGAATACAGCGCACAGTAAGACGACGAATTTGAACATGTTGCTTCGTTGATTGATCACCAATGATTTAGAATTGTCCATGATGAAACGTTGCTTATATACAGAAGCGATGCTTAGTTTTTTTTTTAAATAGTTATTCACAACGAACGCTAAACAAGCATTCTTGCGACTTGTGTAAATTTTGTTTTTGTTATTCTAAAGTCGAGATTGGCTCGTTCGTGAGTGGGAAACATGTGCCAATCTCTTCTGACAATCGTGTCAATTAGTGACAATTCATCGAAGATGGAACGGTTCGTTGACCTACCAAAACGAGGTCGATCGAAATTAATGTGGCACGTGTGAAAAAAAATGTTTCATCGAAAAATCAACGACTGACGATAGATCTAATAATTGATTCATCCAAAATAATTTATTTATCGATTCATCATATTTATTCACGTATTTGGCGATGTAAATTCGACGAAATTAAGGTTATCATACTTATCACAAGTGTATTCGGAACTTATTCTTCAGAATTTGTCATACTGATCGTAAAATTTCCGTTTGAACGGTTCCAAGCAATTGAAATAAATTTGTTTTTTCGTGCGATAGAGTTTTAAGTAGACGCGATCCTCTTCACGAACACTCAGGCGTTTGACCCGAAGGTGAAATTTTTTTAACCAAATTGCCTGACGAAAGTTTTTGATTAGCGCGAATATCTCATAAACAGCGTTGATAATAACCCACGAAATTTCAAGCGTCCGTAACCCTTTGAATCGTCGAGATAGAACAAAAGTTCACGGGAACAAAGTTGTAGAGAATTGAATTCCCTAAAAAAAAGCCTCCTGCGGAATTTGTGTAACATTGATAGTTTACGCGTGGCGATAGCTCGAAAGTCGGGCAGTGGTGGTCAACTGCAAAAAGAAAACAAATCAAGACGTACGAAAATCGCGACTTTACTGTAGCGCGAATGAAGGAGAACTACGAGAGGGCAGAGCTTCGTCTCTTTTTTTGCTATCTCAGTAATGCGACTCCGCGTTCAAGTGCTTCAATGAAACCATAACATTATCGTACCCTCTTCATCGTCCTGAGGTACTACCGACTGACGTTGTATTATCTCGCGAGCCGTGATATATATATATACACGCGTTTGTATATGTACTCGTGCGGTAAATGATGAACCTTCAGCCAGGATTGGACGTAAGGTTTGATGGAATGAAAAATTTACGTCGACTTGAATAAAAAAAACAAAAAAAAATGCGTGCTCTCGTGTTTGCCTTTGTCCAATATTAAGTGGATATTCATGTGGAAGAGGTACAAGGGTACAGCGAGATAGTACATACCGCGTGCCCGCCTCGCCAACTGTGTAACTATATGGTCACCGGATCAACGAGATTACTCGCTTCATCCTCCTCGTCGAGTTTTCAATCTTTTCACTCGTGGAAAAATTTTTTTTTTTTTTCAACCGTACCATCGCACCTTCGGAATGCATCACATTTTTTTTCACTGGTCTGTTGCGGAACTTTCGCAATATTTCTTTTTCCATCGATCTCAAAAAATAATAATAATCATCGTTTCACGAAAAACATAATCAAATAATAAAACTCGTAATTTCCGTTATGAAAAACAAATTCTGTCAGTCCATTTGGATCGTCGTTGCCATATTGCCCTCCCACATCTCCTCCCCGGCATACTCGTCTTCATACACACACACACACTCTACGTTCGTCCGGTAAAAAAACCCTTCCCCCAAAAAAATGTAAATTCAAAAAAAAAAAAAAAATTCCGCGAGTGAAACAGTTGGGCCGGAAAAATGTTGGATACGGCGCTCGTTCGCTTTGGAGAAAGTATGCGCGAAGAATGAAGGTAGCAGCGTGGGGGAGGGGAGACCTGGGGGGTGAGGGGGGTGAGGGGGGAACCGGTGACCAAAAGCACGCCCGCTAAAAGTAATTTCCCTCAACAAACGCGTGGCGGTGGAACGGGTTCGCCGAGGGTTCGTGGCATATGAGGTTTCCCCGTATGAAATAGGAAATACCGGGTGTGCGAAAAATAGGCAAAAAAAAAAAAACGCAAAAAAAAAAAAAGAAACTCGAGCAAATAGAGCTCACGTGAAACGACGTTAGTGTGTGCTGCGAGGTGATGGTACATAGATACGTTGTATCACGGTTGCCACGGAGTGTCCATGCGGTATCGTAGTCGCTGGGCAGGGCGAGAGAGGGGGTAGAAGCGTCATACCTGCATGTATACATGCATATATGGAATAACCGTGGTATAGATACCATTGCACAATTGTTGAAGCCTCGTCGGCTCACTTTCCGCTCTCTGGCTGTTGGAGTCTCCTCGCTCGGTCGCGGATCCGGCTTTCCAACCGTGTGCCACGCTCTATATACATTCGATTTTCATTCTTGCGCCCTGCGCCTCCCCCCCCCCCCCCGCCCCTTCCACCTCGTTGCCGCCTCGATAAATCAGCTTTATCGAGAACGTCAGCGTATGTACTACCGCGCGTACAATATACACGTGGATAACACATACACGTGACTATATATATATATATATATATATATATATATATATATATATATATATATGTTATACATGTGTGTGCATGTGTGTATAATATACAAGCTTCAACCGGACCTCGACGTACACGTCCAGTCGGGCTTGAATTTATAGTCGAATGCCACTGTTATACAGATCCGGCCCTACACGCCGTCTTCCCCCAACTATACGGCTCCCAGAGACGTTTTCCGATCGTCCACACATATATATATACAACGTGAAAGATCTATTTTCCAAGTGCTCACGCTATTGGTAACCGTGTATAATCCAGCAGTTACAGAAGCACCGATAGACCGACTTGTGCTCGTGCGAGACGCGAGATTCTCCTCCCCCCCCCTCCCCCTCCATCCACATAGTTCGTACGCCATCGACAAATATCTGGCAAACGTTCAAGACACACGTTCGGAAAATTCGCGGGGATGAGACTGGTCCTCGGGAAAACATCGTTTATTTGGGCAAAAGCCACGGGCGCATTCCAAACTCTGTACGTAAATTTCGATATTTCGATGGGTGTATCGTTACGAACAGCATTTATGGCTGTAAACCGCGTTTATCACGAACTTTATTACGCGGCGGAACGTCGATTGGGGGAGTTGAGGCTCGGCTATTGGGTAGCGCGAGGATGGAGGGGGTCGCGCGTGGCCAGTGAGGCGCGAGCGTCACGCCCACCGCGCGCGCTCGTTGGCCCGGGGCTTCCCCCACCGCGAGGCCCGCGTCGATCGATTGGCCCGCGCGCGGTGCGGGAGGCGGAGCCCGATGGGTTGCGGCGACGGGGGATACGTGAAATCGAAGTCGCGTCGCGGCGGGAAAGATCGATGTGCTTGACATTTCGTACGATTATTGCCTTGATAAATTTGCCAATTGGTTGGAATTTGTTCTACGTGACTGTATCGTCGTGAAACGGACGTTAAGAACGGTTATAAAACAATAATTAACGCACATTGCCGATCGGTTATCCCAAACACACACACGGGTTGATTTTCAACATACGAATTTGTGGTCTACGTGGATTTTGTTGGGAGGGAGTGAGGAAGGGAATGTTTGAACGGAAAATGTGCGGAAATTATTGTTGAGCTCGGAGAGAAGTACCGGCTGCATGTGAGGCTTCTATCGTTTTGAATCGTGGAGCATAATGGTCGGGGACATTGTCGGAGATCCTTTCTGTACCGTGGCAACTGTGAGTGCGAGCTATACATGGGGCAGCCAGCTCGTAGCCGGTCGTGGACGAGTCGGAGAGAGATAAAGGCAGTGAGAGGGAGAGAGTTGGAGTCAGAGAGAGGGAGGAAGGAAGAGAGCATGGGCTCTTGTAGCTACGTGTGTCACGTCCGCTAACGAGGGGAACGTCGTGTATGCCACCCGAAGCGTCGCGTCGACAGCTCCCATGGTTTGCATTTTACAACATGATACCCCCGGTGCATAGTCCACCCGGCTATCATCTAACTCTAATGGGATAACGAAAAAAAAAAAAAAACAACAACTCTTCGAATTAATTCAATTAGTATTTTTATTATTCACGAAGTTATTGAAATTACTGAATTATGACTAGTTATTATTTTTCATTTTTTATTTTATTTCTAACAGTTGTTGGAAATATGTCGAATATTTTAGTTATTTTATTTAGACAATTATTTATTTAGTTATTTCAATTATTCAATTTATTTTCATATTGAAACGTTGATCGAACTTTGAGATAACTGAATGTTGTTTTCATGGTTTGTATAACTAATTTGGAGAGAGAGAGAGAGAGAGAGGGGAAAAAATGGTTACTCAATTTTCGTCGGAGCATGATAATAACAGAGACGTGCCATTTATGGGTCCGGCATGAAGGTTTCGTACGTAACGCGATTTTTCGTGTAATAATTAATCAGCGGGGCATCGACGAGGGTGGGGGGGGGGGGGGGGGTGGAGAGCTGTCAGAGCCAGCGAGCAACGCACCCACACCGAACAACTGTGTTGGGGGCGCTGGATGCGCTCATTCGTCCGGCAATGTGCGAGCTCGCTGAAAGAATAATTAGCGTGAGTTTTCCTCTTTTCTCTTTCTCTCTTTTCATCTCTCTGTCTCTCTCTCTCTCTCTCGCTCTCTTTCTCTCTCAATTACGGGCTCTCGCGGGTGTTCACAAAAATGGATTATGCCGTCGAATTTACAATACCGTGTATACCGGCTGCGAGAAACGCGATAACGAAGCCTCAGGTATTGTCTGGTTGCACCCTCTCTCGTACCTCAACCCCCCCTACCCTCGCGTAAACCCATCCATATCACGTTGTATACGATAACACAATAATCTCTTCTTTTATTGTCATTTCGAAGCTAATTCGACGCTTGACGAATACAAAAAAAAGAAAGAAATACGGTTTTGTTTGTAATTACCGAAATAGCATTAATGCTTTTAATTTTTTTTTTTTGTAATTCACAAACAAATTTTATTAATCCATTTATTATTAATTTTTTTTCGTAACAAAAGGGTTTTGATTTATTTATTATTGTTTGTACATGGATTATTTTTATTTCATCAGTGGACTTTTGGATTCGCGGATAAAATAATTACTCTCGAATTTTTTTTTGTTTCCGGATCGATTTGAATGTCGTTGAGAAAAGTTTGGTTATTCAATGGTTTATGGTTTACGGGTTTGGGTCACACGAAGTGACGGTGCATCAAGCTCGCATTTACCAAACATGTCGTGGGGCTCGTATTCTTTATCCTCTCTCGAGTGCCAGTCGACTGCAACGGGAAACGATATCGCTTTTTTTTCTTTTCTTTTTATTCCTTTTTTTTTTGCACAAACCGTGTAACAGCCCGGCGAAATGGAGAGCAAGGAACGAGAGACACGATCTAAAGAAGCTAGAGAGCGCTCGGCTCGGGGGCGGGGGCTAGAAAAGAGAGCGTGGAAAGCTCTCGTGCGTGTTTGAGGTCCGTTAACGAGCGGGACCCTGTCGCGCGCTTCTCGTGTCTCGCGTCGGTCGGCGAATTTCTTTTTTTTTTCTCTCTCTCTCTCTCTTTCGGTTTCCACTCCGCACGGTGGCTATCGACGATGCACGTCACGCGAGGTTTGGTCAAAATAAATAATAGATTTACAATCAGTGACGAAAAAAAGATGAGAACGAACAGAAAAAAAAAAACCCCCCAATTTTTGTTTCTTTATTTTACCCCCGATTGAATAAAAATATACATCAATCTTGTTTTCTGAAATTATATGATAACAGATAAAAATCTATTTCCGTTCAAATTGAATCTTGTCTCCGCCGAAAAGTATTTTTAAAAGAGTCACTAAAATTGCATTTAAAAATTTTATGAACTCAACTGAGACACGAAGTTGTCGAGTACTCGAATCGATGAACTCTCGTACGTCAAGAGCTCGATCTAACCTTCACGTGAACGAGGTGGGGGAGATAGGGGGAGGGGTGAGGGTGAGGTTACCGATCAAACAAATCATCCCCCAGGTAAATTAATGCCAGAGCGGGAGAGAGACCGAATGAAGCTAATTTCGGTTGAACCACGAAAACCGTGGCCGATCATGTTTACACCCTGACGGGGGGGGGGGGGCAATGGGGGGGGGGGGGTCGTAGTGCATGCAACCGTCGGGTATGGAGAACGTCATACATGGACGAACAGGTATAACGTGATACGTATATTCCACCTTATACCTAAATATATATATATATATACATATACATATACATATACATATACATATATATATACACGTTAACCCTCTGCCGCCTGTAGGTAATCGTGGCTCATTAAGCCGGCTATTAGCTCATTGAGCAATAAACCTACCTAGTCGGCTAATTGGCGACGAGCCGTCTCCGTTCTCTTCCGGTTGGTTGGACGCGCGCGCGAGCGCGGGTTTCTCCTGCAGCAATCGGACCCCGAGAGCACAACGTCCCCCCCCCCCCCACACTGCCGTCAACGACGGCATCCACATTTTCAACCAGGGACAAACAAGTTCACCGCGCGCTCCACACGGATATCACCCCAGGCTAACCGCTCACAACCGAACAACCGGATTATTCTTTTCGAACTGCGTGTACACCAAGCGTTCACCGCATGGCGAACGCAGTTTTTCATCGTCTATTTGTTTTTTTTTTTTTTTGTTTGTTTGTTTCTCTTGTAGCCGATTGACTATGGCTTCGTGTATCGATTGGGTCGATCGACCGAAAAATACGCGTTTTGGTGTCTTGATGTGGTCTTGTTGTAACCATTTGAAAGCTTTTTTTGAAGACTTTGAAGATTTTG
This sequence comes from Diplazon laetatorius, assembly GCA_963662125.1. Taxonomy (NCBI): domain Eukaryota; kingdom Metazoa; phylum Arthropoda; class Insecta; order Hymenoptera; family Ichneumonidae; genus Diplazon; species Diplazon laetatorius. Next base: position 1,414,775 of record OY759162.1, on the reverse strand, counting down.
AAGGATGTGAGATGTGGGATACGGCACGCTGTAGGAAAACGTCGAAAGGCAAAAGAGAGAGAGAGTGAGAGTTATTGAAAATTTGACCTCTCTTTTTATTTTGGAAGCGTGAGTCAAAAGAACAGTTCGTAGGTAATCAATGAATTATTTTCAACGATTATTTTTCATTCGTAATATTTCACCCGATTGCATCGACATAATTGATTGGTTTATCAGAACAAAGGACGAGTTGAGAGAGATTCTGGAAAATTAAATTTCGTAATTTATAGTTCGTTGATAGGAATATGTGTATATATAATGCACAAGCAATTATCATATTGCAAAAAGCCATTGATGCAAATTCGTGAAAATCGTCGGTTCGTCGTAATTTCATCCATATAAACGTGTAGGTGTTTGAAAATATGAAACTTTACTTTGCAACAGTTTCCACGATTCACAACGGTCGAGCAATTTTCTCGGAATAACTCACTCGCGTTTAACAACAATGCGAAACAACGAGAAAATCGTTTTTTATTTTCTCGAATCGAATTCTATGAATCGCGAGTCGCGAGTTGTATTTTCAAAACAAAGATATTCGAAGGTTGCGCCGAGGTGGTTTATGGAAACATCGTGCAGCTGTCACGTGCCCGATACAAGCATCAAGGTCACGCTGTACAACGCATTCGGAACGAATAAACAAACGTCGGACGCGAAAAAAAAAAAAATCGTATTGAAACCGTCGACTTCGGAAAATTATTCGGTCGTTGTGTGAACTCGAGTCGCGACAGCTCGTACTACATTCGCACATTCGTAAACAAACACGTTGAAACGTTGCAAACCCTTTTCCGAGCTTTTCCAAGAATTTTCCGTGTACAGTGACGGTTTATGAAAAGGCCAGAAAGCATGGCAAGCATTGGGGGATAGCCTTAGCGATTTCGTTAACCAAATAATTGCACGGAAAATGGAAGTACTTACTTTGCCCCCTCCCCCCCCCCACCACTGTCGGAAAAGCGAGATGAAAATCTCGGTGGAACGAACCGTCGTGGAAACCCACAGACGATGCATGCGCCGTTCCACGAATATTCGCCAGTGGAAACGAGCTTACAAACCAAAAAAAAAAAAACTATTTTCAACGTCTCACAATGGAAAATTCGGCTAAGCGGTGAAAACCATTTCTATACAAATGCTTTCGTCTCTATTCATTGATATTCCAACGATTTCACCGTGGTCCACGATGGTTTGCCCGTTACACACAAATTTCAAAGTTTGTCGAACAAATTTTCCTACGGAAAATTGTAATTTCGAATGATAATTACGTTCTGGTTTATTCGAAACGTGATAATTGTTGTGTCGAGTCGTTGTTCGAACGGTTTAGCTATTTCGTAGCAAACAACAATTAAATGTTTTATATAGAGAATTAATTGAATATTTATCAATAATTATCGCTGGAACATTGTCAATGTTGTTGAATCTGATCAAATATTTTTTTTTCAACGATCTGACCGATTTATCGTTTATGGCTCGTGATCAATCAGCCATCAGGTGTGCAAGAGACTTTTTCCCATTGTTCGATGATTCGAATCATCACGAATACTTCTCCATAAGCGTTATTGGGTCATGGCAGAGGCCGCGTAATACGCACAATCATCTCTCGTCATTGTGTTTCGTTGTTCCGAAGTTATAATATAAAAAAAAAAATAAAAAAAAGTACAACGCACGTTGAGCCCGTTGAGCCATAAACGGGTTGCAGGTGCGCGCGTTCGCTTCCCCATCGTAATGCAGCTGTCCCCGCACAAGCGTCTCGGATTATTTATACCGCCTGCAATATGCCCTCATCTCGTACTCAATTTTCTTTCTTACTGCTAGTTTTCTGGGTTTTTTTTTCTTAAACCTTTTTACACTATTTTTTTTTCATCTTCTTCTTCTTTCCGCATCGTTGGGTTATACAAGAGAACTGCGCATGACTCTCGGACCCAACAATGTATCCTTCGAAACAACTCCATATTTACTTGTCTCGTGAATATCGTCGTCACAAAGCAAACATCAAGGATCCATGACACATAAAATCCCGTTCAAAAGTACGCTCATGTAAAAAAATCACGATTATCAACTGCTTTGTAGAATTCTAAAAAAAATGTATAATCATCGAATATCCCCAAATAAATGTTATCACATTTTGTAACATTTTTTTTCACCTTTTTCTACTCGCTAATATTTCATAATAAAAACTTTCATAATAAATTAAAATGATTAAACTAAATCATTAAAATTTATTATAAAATAAAACTAAATAAAAATGTGTAAAAAATCTCTGAATTTTCTTGACATAACAGACACTTGTCATAAATCCTTTGTCATAAATCATTGTTCAACGATTATTTTTTTTAATGACTCAGATATCGTTTCGTGACCGCCGAAAGAACTTTCTGGCCGTCACGATCGTTGACCGTTGCAAAAGGCGAATCGACTTTCACCGCGACGACGTGCAGAGACGTTTGCGATGCGTTGATGCCATCGGCACACCTAACGATAATGACAGCCGTGCGGCGGATAGACCGAAGCGTTTGCCACGGGTCGGCTCGGTCGAGTGCTCCGATCCCTCCCCCCCTCCTCCACCGTGCTTCGGCCGGCCGGCCGTTCAATTAACGAAGGTCTTCGCGAAATTGCCCAGCGCCACGTTGATTAAACGGCCAACCGCCGGACCCCCGTTTCGTCCACGACGTCGTTCGGGTTTCCCCATCGAGAATTTTGATAAGCTGATTAGCCACCCCCCCCCCACTCGGCTCTTGCGATTTTCCGGGAAATATTCCACAGTCTTCTAACCCGGCACTGTGTCACCGCACACGTGCAATCGACCTCTCTTCATCTCGAACGTCCGAAGTCATGTGCAATCACCTTTGATTCGGGTGGAAATGGATTTACTCGACTCACGCGACTTTTTTGCGAGTCAGACGATTTGCATGATCGGTGATCAGGTGCCTTCGGACAAAAATGTCTTCAAAGGCTAGCAAACAATGCATGAACGACTTATTGTACCACATTGATCATTGGAACTTGGAACTGTGTCCATATTTATGACTCGAATGTGAAGAAACGACTTTTCCATTTGTTTTTCAAGGTCAATGTTATTGCGAGTCGAATAAGTCCCAGCTTGATACAACGAGTCGGTTCAAGTTGACCTTGAGTCTCGAAACAAACAACTTCACGGTTGATTCAAGGTCGAGTCAAGCTGCATTCGTGTTTTGTTTAGATCGTCGACTGAATTCTCAGTTTCAGACAGAGGATATTCGTTTTATCAACTTGGGGGTTAAAAAAAAGTAGGGATTTACATTTACGATCGTTAATTGACGACGTCCAACGTTTCGTGATGGTAATTCACGTGGGGAAATATACAAATCGTAGGGTTTTCGCAACGGTTGATCCAAAGTCAGAACGATGTGACATCCCGACTACGTGAATCAAAAGTTTTCGTCGGATATCTTTTTCCCGTCGTGAAATAGGCGAAAGGGATGGCGGGGGGTTGGAGGGTTGAGACGTTTCTTGGCCCTCGGCGAGGAGTCTCAGCAGTCGCCAGCCGGAACGATCGACCGGTTCGCGAGTGCATGGCCACGAAAACTCGAAGGATAAGTCTCCTCGTTTGCCAGCTATCAACTTTTCCTCCCCCTCCTCCTCCTCCTCCGCAACTTTTCAAACAAACTTGCTTCAATCTCGAACCATTCCATCCTTTCAATCGTCCGGACAACATTTCGCCCGGGAAACATTTTTCCATATTTTCACCCTCAATCGAAAATATATATATTCGTCAACGACGTGTGACGTGAATTTCATTGTGAACTTGACTACATATTTTTTTTTCTTCTTTCTTCATTTTTTTTGTTCAATCCTTTTTTTTCCCGTTGAGTAAAATTGGTAATTTGAAATGTATATTCTGTTATTATTATAATCGGTGTATGTGTGTTCGTGTGTGTTTGAGTTTGCTATTCAAAATTCGTGGGAAACAAACTATGCGTCGAGGTTTCATCGTCGACAATGCGACCGAGTTCTCTCACTCGACGTGCGATGAGACTTTTCCGGGGGGTCCGGACATTTCACCCAAACACCAACAATTCCACGTGAATCGTCATGAATATTCCGACAAATTCACACAAACGTTATACATATAGATATATATATATATATAAATATACACGATGAGCAAACGTCGAAGCGTGCTTGTAAATTAATAGTTCACCCGTCAAACCCTTTTCGAACAATAACAATAGCGTGAATGTAGCTTCCGAACGGTGTTTGAGAATGAATATTGTGTGTGTGGGTGTGTGTGTTGCCAACTCGTTTCTGTAATTCGATGCAAACTCGATGTTTTCGTGATGATAAAAATGAGAAACCATAATCGCTATGTATGCGTTCGTCCCAAATCGATTTTGAATTTTGATCCGATTATACGTGGATATTGCTCGTTTCGATAATTCAAAAAAATTACGAAAAAAAAAAAGAAAATTCGTTTTGCGATTTAAGCGATGTAAATTTTTTTCAATCGCACGAATGGTTTTTTTTTAATTTAGATCGCTTGTGAAAAATCACGAAATTCGATAATTCACATGGATCGAAAAAGCAATTGCCAAAATATCGAATAATCCCTTTGCGACTTCGTTAAACGGCCGTTAATAGCATAACGCATTGGCCAAAAAAAATACCCTCCTCGTCTGGCTAAAAAAAAATAGATAAAAAAATAGTAAAAAAATCTCAGATGGATTCAACTGAATCAAGTCCGGTTCAAAGTAAATTCTCAGCGAACCGAATACATAATCGGCAAAGAGCTTCGAGTGTTCGACTGTTTTTGAGAGTTGATAAATATTCTCGTGTCCGACTTTTAATTCCATTGGACTCGATAAATACATACATACATGTATATATTAAAAAGACTCAAAAGACTCACTGCAATGTCATTTAATCGAAATCCGTTAATACTTTCCGTACGCGTTTGTGCATGGCTCAACAATGTGGCGAGAAACGTAGAAAATTTGCTCTTTTGCGACGTTTTTTTTTTCTCTCATTCGTCGAGCATAACGCCTTTCACCGCACATGCATCGTTTTCTCCGTATCCCAATCCCGGTTTTATCAATTTTTTTTTTTTTTTTGCCGTCAGGTACGTTCGTCCGGTACTCTCCCGTTTGTACGTAGAAGCTTTACCAATAAACCGATCCTGTATCACCTGCTTCTGGCTCTCGCGCCATTCCGTTTTCCGGCTTTTTCCCAATTTTATTTTTTCTTCTTCTTCTTTTTTTGTCTTTTCTTTTCGTTCTCGTCGTTCCTCTTCTTCTCTCTACTTTCGGACTCGTTCGATATGCAATTTTCACGAGATATCAGGCTCTTGCCTCTCGTCCAAACCCAAACTCGATGGTGAATAAACCAATCGCACGTCACTGGTCGAAAATTTTCACCCTTATTTCAACCTCCATTTATCCAACTTTTATTTTAAAAAATCGTTGAAAATCAAAAATAAAAATTAATGAAAAATTGTAAACCACGTAACACGATGCAACAAAATTGTCGTGTTTCGTCACGGGATATCACGACAATGTCGTGAAAATTTCGTACACGTGAATACGAGTTAACACCCACACACACACACACACACACAACACGTCACACCGATATCTCGCTCGATTTTCCAAACCCACGATCGCGTGAGGCTCATTTGCATTGCTCGCGATATCTATCATCTGGAATTAACACTGTCAGCCATCACGGTCTACGAGTTCTGCGGCTCGGTCTCAATACCCGCGCGCGCGTGTGTGCGCGGCGCGAGTTCCAAGATCGAGCGTCTCGAACCCCAACCCTTTATACCTCCTTCCCCCGCGCCCCGGTTGGGTTATCCGGTTTCGTGTTCACCCCCGTTTGCGATTAAGTCGCCGAGACCGTGGCAAAAGGTGACGTAACGAGTCATGTAGACCATTTCCAACGCCAGATTCAAACCCCGGCGTGGGGAGAGACGGGGGTTGGTGAATTTCACGCTCGGACCGATATTAACATCGAGCACGTAGCCTCCGGAGGAGAGGGATGGAGGGGGTGGAGTTTGAGATTTGATTTCGCGAGGTAATAATCGCGCGTTGCACGTTTTCTCGTGGAAAATCTCACGACTGCGGAAGCTAGACTCTCTCTCTCTCTTTCTATCTCTCTTTCTTTCTCTCTCTCTCTCTCTCTCTCTTGGTTCAGCGCACGTTTCGACGCCCATCACCTGCTTCAACTCGTAGTCGTGTTCACCCTTTTCCGACCTATTCCCTCGAAGCCTTATCGCTGGCCCCCTCCCCCCCCGCCCAATCGAAAGGGAAGAGAGGGAGGCCACCTGCCCCAAAGCAACAACTTTCGTACTTCGAGAATGGATATTAGTCGAAAAACCTTTGCACTTTCCTATGTCCTGTTATTTCACGTTTCATCGTTTTATATATAATTTATGTAAATAAATAAAAATTTGGTTTGTAAATGATTCAATAAGAATTTGAAAAAAAAGAGAGTTTTTCATCGACTGTGAAATAGTGACCCGGACAAGTGATACGGTGGGTGAAATTGTTCGGAGATAGCCGTAGAGGCTATCGCCCCGGTCCCGAAGACGCGTCTCGTGTCGCGAAGTGTCGCGTACGTGTCGTCGTCGGGCGTCGAAGAGTCGCTCTGGTGCGATAGCGCGCGCTGGGGTCACGCTTCTTCATCGGGCGATGACGTTGTTAGGACTAACTAGAGTGCCCAGAACCAATAGAACGCCGACCCACTGGCGGAATAATAAGTGCGAGCGGTACGTGAACTGGATGGCTTACCTATCCGTGATCCCCACCCTTACCCTGCTCTCACCCTATAGAACCATCTATTGACCACCGTCGCCCACGTCCAATTGGACCATTTTGTTGTTTGGACATTTGAAAGTCGCAGCCAGAAAAGCTTTGAAAAAATTAATTTCAAAAAATGATTCTAAAAAAGAAAAATAGTAGAATTTCTACGGTTTACCTTTTTATGTGTACAAGGACATGGAAATAGATTTTTTGGATGTATTTATATATATGTGTGTTATTTAGACAGTTATTTTTTTTTAATTTGACATCTGGACTTTCTAATTTCGCTCGATTCACAATTTTCATTCGAGACGGCTGATTATGCGGATTCACCGAGATAAACATTTGCCGCAGCGCTTTGATTATTTGCACATGGCCGAGGAAGGGTATGTGTGTGTGTGTGTGTGTGTAAGTCGATCTCGAGGCCGAAGGACGCATTAAAGCCACGAGAGTCGGTGCGCAAGAGAGAGAGACCACGATGGATGATGGCTGCGGTAAGATGATCGTTCCGAACGACCGAGCCATCTCGAATGCCACCCGCTATTATTATTATTATTATTATTATCATCTCGTACATATTTATCGCGCGGAATGGTTGCCGAGAACCGTATGGCCGTGTACATACGTTAGGGTGGTCCTTATTTTCGTTTGTTTCGTCATTGTTCATAAACAACATTTTTTTTCCACAGTTCAAATTTTTATCTATTACGATTGAAGTTACCGCTACGAAAAAAATGTAAAAATTCGTTAACTTAGTTTTTTTTAAATAATAATTATCTATTTTTCACGTCAGTCAAAATATAAAAAAACCTATTTTCAACCTAAATAACCTCTCAATAAATAATTTTCTATAATCTCTCAAATTATCCACAGTGCAAAAAAATGTCCTTCGTAATTGAAGAAAAAAAATCGGAAACATAAAAAACACTGTCCCATATAAATAGCAAACTTTGGGAGGCTGGCGGCAGGATCAAGAAATGAAATAGGAATCTCAAATTTTGAGGACATTCTTCAAAATTTATCACGAACCATATGAGCCTCCGGTAGGGTCGAAACAAAAGACGATCCGAAATAAGGACCACCCCTGTATACATAGACATACGCGTGGCAGATGCAGCGAGTTTAACGTTCAGCCGTGTAACTGCCGGCCGGCCAGTTCTATCCGCGCTATAAAACTGGCAAACGTGTAGCAACGCGGGGGCGTAGCGAGGGGGGGGGGCTGCTAGGGGCGAATGAGGGGTGCGGAGGGGGGTGGAGGAGATGTGCACGCAATCTCTCAGAAACTCGAGTCACGTATCACGCACAAAACGACGTTGGGCTATTGGGTCCCGTGCTGCTGCTGGTGCTGCTGCTACCGCTCTGTGCAACGACCCTCACACACGACTTTCTCCATTTGTGTGGAGTTTATCGTTCCCAACTCTGGGGTTACGCAGCAAAAACCTACGAACTGCGTACGTGTTCGCGTTTTACAGAATTACCGATGGGGACGATTGAGACGACGTGCGGGACTCGTAAGTCGAGTATCATTATAGGTGTGTATATATATATGTGTGTGGCAGTGCATCTACGACGAGGGGATGAATCGGTCGAGGTCAGGAAAATCAAACTGAATTCACGTTCAAGTCTTGCGGAGTCAATCGTGAATGGCAGTTTTATGTGCCGAGTGAAAGAAACATTTTTTTTTTCAGCAAAGATTTCAAGATTTTGAAAAAGTTTTTTCGAATTTTTTTTTTTTTTTTCAAATGTTAATGCTGGACAGAAGTTTGAAATTTTTTATTTGAAAAGTCAAGGTTGTTTGGGCTTTTACTGATTTTAAGTTTTATTTTTAATATTCAAGTTTATAAGTCAATTAAATTTTTCAATTTTGTTAAAATGTGTATGTGTGTGTGTGTTTTTTGATAAAGTTTCAGCCACATCCGTCAAAGAAAATATTCCACGATAATAACGCAAGAGGATGATCGGACATGAGATTTTGATCGATGGATCGTTTCACAAACGTCGCTCAAACGCTTCACCAAACCTTTCGAATTATTTCACTTAAAAATTCTCAGCTCATATATATATATATATATGAATATATACATCACGAACCTGATAGGTTCCTCTATTCCAAACAATTTCCACTTGTGCTTGTCTATTGGTCGAACGAACAAGCATCTCCCACTTCGATCCTAACAACGAAACCCATCTCGGAAAAGGGTTGGCGAATGATAAGAGTGATGAGGGTGGGGGGGGGGGTCGATGGGTTGCACATGAGCGTTCCGTTATTAATGTCCGTGAATCGTGCGAAGCGCGAATCCGACCCAAGAAAAACGAGAGACGCGGGTTAAACAACCAACGAGAATAATCTCCCGACTCACACACACACACAGCCTCTTTACACGTTTCTGCACTCTCGCAGTCCCTCGATCTCGCGTCGACACCGAAAAGTGCAACGACGCACGAGCGTCTTTGTCAATGCGTCACTCTCCCAACGTTATTTCCATATCCGAAAGAATAAAATTTTCAAACGTTCACACCGAAATGTTTTTTTTTTAACCATTGCCGAAAATTGATAAATTAATTATATCTTTTGACTAATGTTTTTTTTCGTTTTTTTTTTATGTTTGCAGGTAAGTTGGAGAACGATGAAGAGTCTGGGAAAGAAGGGAAAAATTTGGTGGACGTGGACGATCGGATATCGACGACGGTAGACCCCGCAAACATTTTCTCAATAACTCCACGACATTTTTTTTTTTCCACTTCACGGTGTTGTTATACTCTTTACCGAACAAGTTTTCGCTTTCTCTCGTCACGAACTTGTTCCTCAGTCAAGTATTTTGACTTCTTTGGATCGTGCATCTTTCCATTTTGCTTCGAGAAATTTATCAATTGGGTGTATGAAGATATGTTTATGTTCTTATACGCAAAGAGGGTTGATTTCAACATCGAGTACGTAGCCCAAAGCGATGTGAGATCTTTAATTTCACTCAGACTGGCTGCCTTTGCAAACCCCAAATCTATCACGCTGCTCCCATTTTCACTGTAAAAAGTAGGTTTACAGTAAAAAGGAAAACGGGCCTCTTGGATTCACTATCCCCCCGCAATTTTTATAAAAATAAAATTAAAAAATTCAGGCAGCTCACTCGAAATTTTCTGCGACGTGGGGACCAGGCGCGATGACGAGCTGAAACAGACAAATAGTGAGATTAATGGCTACGTCGGTATACATATAAATACATATATATACGTTATACCTATATGTAATCTATATATATATATTTATCTATATACACAAATGGTACATGTATATATACGAGTCTGGACTATCTGTCTCAAGCAGCCACTCCGCCCTCTTTCTCCTTTTGAGGCGGCAACATCTCTCGAGAAAGGGCCCCATTGTTTTATTCCGCGCGCGTACCAGACACTCCTCATCTTCCATCCCTCTCTCTCTCTCTTCTACCTTCGAAACGTCTCCCAGCCTTGTCCTGCTTTGCCTTGTTCCTTCTCTCTCTCTCTCACACACTAGCACAAACCCTCCCGGATTTTCTCATCGTCTCTCGCTCCGCCACTTCTTTTACTCACCCCCTCCCCCCCCCCCCGCCTTCGCAACCTTACTCTCGACAATTTACCCTCTCGCACGTGGCGTGCTTTACCACCGACACCCATCGTCGTCGTCGTTGACGTCGTCGCCAACACACAGACCCACGAAGCTGTGCTCCGGCATCATCGACAGGGCCGCCCCGCTCGGTTTTCATCCCCCTGGCCAACCTTCGTTCCTCCGTTTCGTTGCACCTACCGTCGCTCCTTCCCCACGGACTTTCCACCCCCCCACAGCTTCGCTCCGATCGACCGACAGACGCAGTCAACAACGTCGAGCCAACACCAGAACCACAGTCGCCAACCCCCTTCGCCCACGTGGACCCGACACTGCACCACCGGCTTATAATGACTCTGCCTACGATATATCCTATACCTCACGTGATCCGATCCAACCGCCACATTTCCCCTCACCAAACAGTTTCATCCGTTTTACTTCATTTTTTATTTATTATTTTCGAAATTTTTTTCTTTCTTCATATTTTGTTGTTTTACAATTTTTCTTTTTTTTTGTACGTTTCGGGCGAAAATATTTGGGGGTGGGGGGGCATATCCGGGGGATGGGGTGAGAGGGTTTAATATGTGGAAAAGCTCGTATCCGGCTTATTGCCAGTTTTTATATTCGGTCTGGACGCAGATTTTTTTCGAGGATCCGAGTTCGAAAGGGGTTTGGGGATTTTATAGAAAAAAAAAAAAAAGACGAAAAAAAAAGGATAACGTTATTAGGGAGCTAGAACACACGGGGCCAGGACCAGTGGCTCACGGCAATACGCCATATCGCTTTGCCATACGGTTTTTTTCAAACGTACGAGCCACACACCATCCACCCGTCCATCCCTTTCTTTCTTCTTTTTCGTTTTGTTTTGTTTTTGTTTTTGTTTTTTTTTTTTTTTTGGAAACATTTTTCAATATGCGGACCCGACGACGGCGGGCTCACGCATTACCGAACCCGTTGCTATCCCCCTTCTCTCGTTTCGCGTGGCCGGTGTATATGGAAATATCGAGTCAATCGGGTTGGAGATTGCCCCCCACGAAAATGGACCCTTTGCGGGTTGTTGCAACCCAACCGGAACCGTTTGGACTGTCGGACATGAAAACTGTCTTATTGCGAAAATGTTCGCAGATTCATCGCAAAACCGTTAAAATTCATCGATATTTTTTTTTTTCGTTTGTTTGTTGCAGCTGAGAATATTTAAAAAATAAAAATCCGATGCAAACCCAATGACAAATCACTTCCGACGATTTCGCAGTTTCGTTACAACCGAACAACAAAGAAAGTCACAATTGCAGTGGGCGCATCTGATTCGTTGAGAATCGGGTGCAAATTTGCATGCAATCGAGAAACGTTGCAACCAGCGACGGAGGGGGGGGAGGAGGGGAGGGGAGAAAGAGGTTCGGTAGAGTTGCACACGCCAAGTACGATTCGGATACTCGTATTCGCCAGATAATCCACACCCGGGGCACGCCAGACGATGCTATCTTCAAGATTGATAAGCTCACAATTGTGATATCGTGTTTCACGCTAATCTATCTGGCACACACAATATCTCTCTCTCTCTTTCTCTCTCTCTCATTCGTACCAGAAAGCAGTCCCCCCCCCCCCACCCCAATCTCGTACGTGTTCATACACACAGATCAAAGAACGTAGCAACAAGAATTCCCAACAATTTATTCATCACTTGGGGATCGGTAGAAAGTTGACGGTTTTTCTTACCAAAGCATAAAAAAAAAAAAAAAACGTTTGCACATCAACCAACCCATACGACATCGCTTACCCACAGCGTCACGTACTCCGTCGCTGGCACTCGAATGCCTTCGTCTTTCGAAAACCCCAAACTGATTTATTTCACTCTCTATTTTTACGTCCTAGTGCAGATAGTGATTTTTTTTTCTTCCGTTTTTTTTTGTTGCCTTTGCCATTAACCCATAGACTTTTATCGCGGGACATCGACCCCCCCCCCCCGTGGCTCGGGCAATATTTCACAATTACGTGTGGCTTTATGGGGTGACCGTAAAAGATACCGAGGGTTGCGAGGGGCGGCGAGGGGGTTGGGAGCAGTGCGTGTCGGTTGCACGATGGCTGGCTTCGGCCCTCCGTTTTACAATCATAACGGCAATTCGCATTTATTCGCATCATTTGAAAGGCCCACGAGGAATGCGCGAGTGAATCATCGATCGTGTTATTTCCATCCAACCGAAAGCCTTCCGAGCATCGGTCTACGAATAACCTAAACTAACCCAACACCAACCCGACAACTCCCGAAACTGCACTCACTGAAAAAAACCGCGTCAAAAGTCACGTGTCCGCGTCTCCGTCGTGTAAATGTCTCAATCCAGACAACACAGACTCGTGAAATCGCGTTGATCGAAACAGTCGAGAAAAATCATGATGGCCCGTCGGTCAGTGAGATTTCATTCGGGACGCCATAATTCGACGTTGAAACGTTTCGAACGTGCCGTGGAGAAAAGGTTGCCCCGGTTCGTGAGAAAGTACGGAATAAAGATTGACGGGGAAACCCATGGAAGACAAAAGGGATCGAAAGGGGGGGGTGAAAAAGTGACGAGCGATGGCCTGGGTAGTCGAACCGAGAAATAGGAAGCCGAAGAGAGAGGTGGCCCGATGGGCTCGTACGTGGACCGGATCTTCGGGGGTTGAAACCTCTCGCGGTCCCTTCGCGAATCCAAAGATGGCCACTCGTAAACCTAATAATCCAGCCTGGCTTCTGACAAACGATGCCGTCAAAATGTAATTCCGACGCGTTTTCCACACCGGAGTCGCACAGTTCGAATTCCAAGTGGGGGTTGGTCGATGGGGGTTGTTGGACCAAAAGTTGCCTAACCCCCCCGGAGCCCACAAACCTCGTGCGCACGAGCTACACACTCTCTGGCTGTCTCTCTCTCTCTCTCTCAGCCAACTCGGTTTCTCCACCGCGACACGCTCTTCCAACCCTCCCTTTGCTCTCTCACACACTTCCTCATCCTCTCTTTCTCTCATGCCCGGCACACGAATCCGCTCAACCGTACCACCAACCCCCTCACAACCCCCCTCGGTGTACAACCGCGAGATTTGACAGCCGAACGTGACTCCACTCGCCCGAGGAGAAAATCAATACCCTCACTGCTCGTTCGTCAGGTTTGGCGGAGATGTTGGATACGAGGGTTGTAAAGGGGTGAAGAGAGAGAAAGAGAGAGAGAGAGCACGTATCAAGCTAGCTCCACGTGTCCAAGAGTGTCGCATCCACCGACTATCCCCTTCTTCCACGTAACAAACTGAAATTCCGAGGACGAAACAGACGCCCATGGGGAGGATGTTACCACCAGGTAACCCAGACCCATGGCTCGATGAAACACCTTGTGCTGTTATCATACACACACACACATGTATATATATATGTATATATGTAGATGCGTGTACACATGCATTTATGTATATGAATTTGCCGGGCACCCTGTGTCACAACGCAACCCCCTACGAGGGCCAGAGGGGGTGGGTCGAGACCACCAAAATTATAATGATTCTCCATAGCTTTTCCTCTGTTCCGTCGTCAGACACAACTCTCCCTACCCTCTCGCAACCAGCTTATCCCTTGAATAATGCATATATACGGATCCTCTTTATGAATTTTTATGCAACCCCCGTGAAACGGAATACGTACACGGAGTTTGTCGCGAAGCCTCTGGCGAAATGGACCAGCGTCTACTATCGTCGGATAGGAAACATCGTCGAACAGCCTGCCATTCTCGTACAACTCGGATTCTGTTCTACTTTTTTTTCACACACCCTCTGCTACCGACTTCTCGTTTCTTTTTTCTTATTTCTGTTTCTTCTTTTACGTTTGACTTGTCAATTTCGTTGGCTCTGGGACTCTCCTTTATTTCGCACGTTTTCCAGACGCGCCCTCCAGGATGTCGAGCCATTGTGACGTTCGGTGTGAAACACTGGCGTGGTGGAGGGGAGGGGAGGGGGTGGGGGTTGGTTTCGGAGTCTTAAACTCGATGTCGCTAACGAGCGAACGCTCTTTTCATCCGACAGCCCGACGCGGGAATTCGTTCGTCGTCAAAGTTACCTTCGATGAAGTGTCCTCGACGACGACAACGTTTCGGGCACGATGTATATATATATTTTCTTTTGTTATTTTGTCGTTTTTATTTATTTTTTAATTTTTTTTGTTTTTGCTCGCAGGTGTGGTTCTCTGTGTAAGTTTGTTTGTGTGCGCTTGTTTCTAGCGAGTACCGGATGAACCACCCCCCCCCCTCGTCGGGAGGAACACCGCGACTGGCTAAGAGTGCTACGACGTACAATGTCGTCGCTCGGCATTCCTCGGTTAATTACAAGCCCACGATTCTCGACCGTGTACAATTAACGTGGCATCCCGAAGACGCATCGCCAGAGAGAGAGAGAGAGAGAGAGACAGAGAGACCGTCTCGGATTCTCGTTCCGTGAAATTGCACGGTTTACGTACGTTGTTTTTTTTTTTTTTTGCCGATGTAAGAGTAATACGTACACGACGAGAATCCCTCACGTCGTCGTTTCGAGCTTCGCGATCTTCGTGATCCACACGACTGACGTACGAACGAGACTTTGACAGACGGTTTTTTCGCGTTTCTTTGATTGTTGAAAAAAATCAATGTTTACGACGAAAATACAATCGGGAAAGTTGGCAATGGCAAACTAGCTTAACAATCGTGTCTCACTGATTACTCTGCCAAAAATTGGTTCGACTCTGATGCATCAAAATGTGGCTGTGCAAAGTTCAACCAAAAAAAAATATGTTACCGCGTACGATTTTCCTATAAAATGAAAAACAAGTTTTTGCGCCGAAAGTTTTTTCGGCATATCATTGGTGAAAAAAAAGAAAGTAGTGCAAAGTACGAGAATGGGTTTGAGAGCAGTTGTAGCTCGTGGCAGAGTGTACACTGCGGTGGGGGGAAAGAGTGGAGAGTTGGCCCGTTGGTGTTGGCGAGAGACAGTGAGAAAAGCGACACGTTGGGTTGAGCCAATAAAGTCTAACTGCCCTCTTTACACGAAGTTGGCGATAGCGGGCTGGCTCTCTTCTTCCCTCACCCTCCCACCACAGTTTTCCCCGCTGCGAAATCGCTGAAGCCTCCCCCCCCCCCCGCTCCATTTCTCGGTCTTCTTGTACCAACGACCGCGACGGCAAAAAAGGCCCGTAGTTATACCCGAGTCTCTTCTTATCTTCGACCATTTCTTCGGCTCCCTCCACTTCTCACCCGCGTATTCCGTGTTCCCGAGGTTTCTCGACGGGTTTTGTCGCGGCTATTGTGATAACCCGGAACCTTCGTATTCACGTGTAAGAAAATTTTCCCCACATCGTCGTTTTCCCAAAAAAAAAAAGAAGAAGCACGAAGCAGGAGTCTGCCAACTTTCCACAACACACACACACCACGAGTGTCACTGTGTCACTCGATGTTCACAAGTGCGAATACATGGGGAGAATGTTTAGATACGCCAATGGGCGTAAGGCTACACTCGCGAAGTAGTTCCGCGATGTCTTGTGAACGCGCAAAATTTTCGTCGAGGTTTTGTGGATACACAAATGTCACGGAGGTTTTGTTCGAGAAATGCTCTTGCGAAGCTAAATCGCATAGACGAGCGAGTTCCGAGATGCGAACGTCAACGACCCCGAGGAGGACACGATGACGACAACCACCTCGACGAAATCCTCTTAGCCCGGTTGTTAACGAGGCCCCCTCAATCCGTACCAACTCCACACACGATGCACCAGCAGCAGCCAGCACCAGCAACAATACCATAACCAGCTCAAACCATACTCGACATCCTTTTGCCACCCGGATTTTCGAGCTAATTGAATCGTTTCAGTTTTGTGAACCGACGGGGGAGTATGCTCGGGCTTCCAACAACGTTTTACCTTCCAGACCCCAATTTTCCATCCATTGCTGATTATATATATACATAAGTCCCCGAAAAGTCCCGACGTGCAGCAACCGTGTACGAAATGCAAATGCATAACGATCCACACGACTGAACTGTATATTCAAATTTCCCGCTGTACGATCACTCTGTCTCTCTCTCTCTCTCTACCAAAATCCAACCGGTTAACACTGTACACACCTGGGCGTACAACTGGCCTTACCACTGGCTGTCCTGGGTCTTCTCTCGTAATACGGTGTCCCACCCACATCCCACGGACTGTATTACAATTTTCCGTCTACTCCACGTATAAGTTACCCTCCCCCCCCTCCAGTTGGATGGAAACGCAAACCGGGTTGGAGAGTACACAGTGATGGTTCCACAAGTCTCCTGTGTGTGTGTGGAGTGTGGTTTCGCCAACTTACCGCACTGCGAATTGTCGACTAGCCACCAGCTCGCTTCCTCTTCCGTTTTCTCTCCTCTTCGGTCTTAATCCTCATTTCTCCTCAAAACCAACGGGATATAGACCCTCCCCCCCCTCCACTCCTGCTTCACACTTCCCGACAAACTTTCCGGCACTTTGCCACGTTGGAATGTTACAGACCCAGCCCCACATTTTCCCCCGTCTGTTCTGTATCGGAAGGTACAATTAGGACACCTCTGCCAACTCGCGTTCTTGCATCTTCCGGGCGTCCGAATGGGGGCGACGCTGAAGAGGAGAACCTGGAAGTTCGTGATACGGGTTGAGTATGTAACTGGCATCACGTGATCCATGTGGCTAATAACGATTCAAAGACGTTTTCAAGGTTCAGTCGTTCCATTTAGTGCTGAGTGCTTTGATGAAGTGGAACCAGGAAAGAAAAGGCGATCAACATTGTTCCAGAGCTGTTGATTGATGTTATGGATCGATGTTGGATTGCTAAATGGCTATTGGACTGATCTAAGCTGGAAAACCTAAGAAATGGATCTCTCTTTGTTATCCCCTTTGCAACCAACGGGAACAACCCAGCTGGTGGTATATGTAACAACCTAATGGACGCACAGTTGGTGCAACAGTGAGGTAGGACGTGGCCGCAAGACTGCATGTATGCTGGACACGTCACACGTTCCAACGTCACACTGCGAACGCGGGTGTTAAAGGGGTGGGGGGTATCGGTAATTAGCAGCGTGTTAGCAAACAACGTTGAAGCAGGTTGTGCGGTACGGAAAGGGTGAGAATGGGGTAAGGTGTTTACCGGTAGCAGGTTACCGTAACAGGCGTGTATAGTAAGCAGCCGTATGCACACGCCACACGTTGCACACCTTCCTTCAAGCCCGGGGTTCTGCTCGTGCGTCTCCCAACTTCGGCCGAGTCAGCCAATGTCACTCTCACACACGCGTGTCTCGAATTGCAAATCCAGGATGGGGACTTGCCATCCTTGCTTCTCTCGTTCGGCCTGCTCGCCATTCCAATTCCTTCGGCAAGTCTTTCGTCATACGGGCATCAAATATTCATCGTGATTTCTTCACTTGCCAAATGCGTTTTTCCGCATGTACCACAGACACGAGAAAGAGGTACAACCAAGGCGGTTTTCCCCCTCTCCCAGTGTGCTTAGCATATATCGTTGGATGTGTCCCCGGGGAAAAACGTCTCGGCAAATTGGTTCAACAGCAGCACCGAGTTCCAAGCAGCGGCAACGACGGTAGTAGCGAGTTGTCTTAGCTCATCCGACGGGAAAACTAAAGGTACTCTTTATTCAACGTCCGTACATCTAACTACAGAACTGCGAAACCCGTTGGAATACGACTCTCTCTCTCTCTCTCTATCCTCGACTGCACATTTCTACCTCAGTTACGCAGAGCATGGAAGATAAGAAGAATCGAGAGAACGAGCTCCCAGCTTCGGGGACTCGGAGAAAAACGCCGTGAGGTGAAAGCAATGGTTTTCGTTCTTTCTTTCTCTTCTTTTTTTTTGTTTCGTCTTCATGGATCTTTCTGCGACGGTACCGCGGTTTGCATAATTGATTTAATTAATTGTACACCAAGATGGTGCAGTGAGTTTTCGTTTTTCGTCGTCGTCGATCGCGACAAAAGTCGATACGAACGCAGCCGCGAGGACGAGACGAATGATGAATAAATCGAGATAGACCAGGGCCATTCTTCCGCAATTTCCGGTCGATGGTGAAACAAAAGCGATGGGAGAAAGTCCGGTGACGCGGGGGGAACTCGGGAAAAGAAATGTAACCAGGGTGGAGGACTGGGGTGGTTTCCGGTAACAGGCAAATTGCCAAGGAGCTCTAACCCACCGTGGCGAAGACACAACCGAGAATCTTATTTTTTTACTTTTTTGAGAGGAGGAGGAAGAAGAAGAAGAAGAAGAAGAGGTGAACCGGGCTGCTTGGATTCGTTCGAAACTGCCTCCAACCCCCGGACACGACTTTTCCCATCCCCCTCCCACGCCTCCCTACTTCCAGTCACACGATTATAAAGTGCGAAATCCTTTTATTCCGCCGTTTCGTTTCGGTCCATCGCCCGCCGGTTCGCGTTCCTCATATTCCCGCGGCGTGAGCTTTCGAGACCACCCCCTCCCCCCCTTGGTCCTTCGAGTGCGACCAGCACTTTTTCACGCCACTGGGAAGCCACTGGTAACCCAACCGTACGATTCTGGCAACCTGCCTCGTGTACCACGTGTGTGAGCGTCTGTGCGGAACGTGATATAGATACTACTCGTGTGTGAGCGATCTCGATCATCGAGATTTCTTCCCCCTCCGACGTCTTTCGCGTTCCCCGTACCCGCCCCCCTCTTCGGTTCGAGAGGTTTACGATCAATTGAGAAGAACTTGACGATATGTATATATATATATATGTGTATAAGCTCATTGAACTTTTCCACGAGCCTGGAGGGTCTTCCTTCGTGGAAAACGTTCGACGTTTATTGGCTGAGCAATTTTAAATCGTCGTACCGTCGTCCGTCAAAGGGAGGAAATACGAACGGGAATACGTCCTCCGGCTTTCGGTAAAACGTACTGGCGCTGTACCTTCCCCTCCTCCTACCGTTCCTTCGCCAGGCTTCGTACGTACTTCGCGTAAATCCCCGAGCTATATACGTTACGTACCGGAGCATTGAAATTGCCTTCGGATCGAATTCTTCGTGTGTGGGATTTGGAGTTGTGAGTTTTTTTTTTTTTTTGGTCGAAGACGACGACGACGAGTTTTGCGGTTAAAGGACTATGTGGAAACATAATTCTCAGTTTGTGTCTCCGTCTCTCTCTCTCTCTTTCTTTCTTTCTGTCTTTCTTGATTTGCCTTTATTCAATTTGTCTCTCATTCGCTCATATATAGATATATATATATTTGTGTGTGTGTTTTTTCCTTTCATTTTTATTTTAATTTAATGTTCCATTGGAATGACGAATGCACTAGCGAATGGGATATTGCATTTTGCATGATTGGAAACCGATGAATGTGAAAATGGAGTTGCAATTATTAACTCGTGAATGGACTTAGAGGCTTTAAAAAGAAAAAATAATTGGAACACGCTGATATAATTTTTTGATTAACATTAAAAAATGTTCGATGCATCAATTGCATGTTAACGAGAGAATGAATCGTTTTATTCATTCCGGATTATCTCTCGCTCTTTCTCTCTGTCACACAGCACCGATGGATAATTCCCACGTTCGCAAAGAGTAAAAAAAGACCGGGGAAAAAAAAGTTAATGCTTCAACGAAAAATATGCAAATGAAACGTTTTTTTTCCCACTCTAGTCGAGCATCCGAGTTTCTTTTTTTTTTTTTTTAATCGATAGTGGAAACATTGTTGCAAGACATTAAACCCAAATGGGATCGAAAAAAAAGAACATTGCGAGGAGCATTGGAAATAAAAAAAATAATAATAATAAAATCCGAGTCATCGAATGGAACATCGATGGTAAATCGATGGTCCGAGTTAACGATGTGAAGGATAATCCGTTTGTCGGTGGAGGCTCGTCGTCTCGAGCCCCGTGATTAGCGGACGCGCTCAATTGAGTATTAATTGCGACCAACCTCGCTTGCTCGTACCAAGGCCATAACATATATATATGCATAAGGGTGTGTTGAAGATCGGCAAAGTTTTTCGATTCGTCTGGCAGTTCCTACATTCGAAGTAGATGCTATAAGAAGACATCTGTCAAAATCTGAGCCCAATCGGACAATATTCAGAGGTTCCGCTTTCACGAATTCAATTTTGCCTTCGATTAACACGTCAATAATTTTTTTGTTCTCACTTGCAATTAATTTTTCCGGTAAACAAAAAATTTTCGGGGATGGAAATTAAGTGCAATACGTACTATCAAGGTCACTCTAAATGTTGCTATTATTGTTTTGCAATAAAAAAATGACTTAATCGATTTTTCGTCAATTTTTAATTATTTTTGTTTACGTATTACGAAAATCCAGAATCAAATTCGTGAAAGCGGAACCTCTGAATATCGTCCGATTGGTCTCAAATTCTAACAGATGTCTGCTAAAAGTATCTACTTCAAACGTAAAAACTGCCAGAAGAATCGAAAAACTTTGCGTCTTTATTTTCAACACACCCCAACAAATATATGTATATCGGATGCATATCCATAGCCACAATGGCAAAGAATCGTCGAATATTCCCCGGGGTTTCCGACGTCGGGCATCCCAACCGCCACGGGGAGCACTAAACTTTACCTCCCAAAAAAAAAAAAGCAAAAAAATTCAAAAAAAAAAATGCCGGCCATGCGACTCTCAGTTTGCGAGGAAATCGTGCGAAATTCAACGCCTCCGCGAGCATCACCGGGTAGTAGGGGGTGAGGGGCGGGGGGGGGGGGGGATGGCTGCCGGGCCGGCGACTGCGGTCCCGGTGGCACGTTAATGACGACTGCATCCAGGGTCAAAGGGAATCCGGAAAATAAATTCGAGCCACGGTGGAAAACAAAAGGGCGTCGCGACGTCTCGCCCTACCGTTCTTGTCGTCGTGCCCTCTGGCATCGAGAATCCCCCCCCCCTCTTCCACCTGCTCACTCTTCAACAACCCCCTAACGAGTGGACGATATAATTTTCACGCCTCTGCAATTGTTGTCCTCCCCTTTCCCCCCCCAAAAACTTTACCCAACGCCCAACGCTCATGATTTTCAAATCGTCGTCAAACACGCACTCGTCCCAACATTGTTGTCACCCTCGAGGTCGCTTTGTGTCATTGCTGACCTTGCAGATTTTTTTTTTTCATCGTGTGTCATCTCAATTCGAAACTTTCGTCCTTGGTTTAATTTATTTCAACATCACATTTAGGGCGAAGGAGGTTGAAAGTAGCTATAAAGTTATTTAGTCCGATGAATTATCTTTGTTTCAAATATCATTTCACTTTGAAAATACTGCAGTTGATTATGATTGATCAAGTTTGGAATGTTAAACGAAGAGTGTGAAATAACGAAACAACAATATTTCGTAATGACTCGAAAGTTCGAACGAAGGTGAATAAAATTTTCCCACTCGAATTGAAGTATAATCGAAAAAGTGAACACACCGATGAAGCTGCGAGGTACAAACTTCATCTTGATTATTCGCATCACGATCAACGAACAAAAGTCGGATTTTCGCATTGATTCGGTTTTAAATTCCATTCAGCTTTTCGGGTTGGTAGTCGAATTTACAATTGCGGGGATCCTGATTGCGTATTCGACCGGTCGAAGAATAACGAAATCTCAAACAGCTTCCACTCGACCCGACTCGAACGACAACTATCTCCAAAATTAAAATTTTAGATACAAAAATTATTTGTGAAATAAAAAATACATGAAAAATTATTTAATTAAAAAATATTTGCTAAATCGAAACTTTCGAATCGTCTTTTTTTTATTGTATTTTATTTCATTTTATCGTTTCATCATCACGAATATCGTTAATTTTATTCAATCTCATAATCTGCAATTCAAACTCGTATCGATTCGATATGTTTAAATATTTACTTTTATTCATTTATTTTTTATTTTTCATTTTTTTTTCGTTCTCGATAAAACTCGCACGAGGTTAAAACGTAAATATCATCGCGTTAAACCCCCCGTGAGCAAATATAGTTTAACGTATAATCGGGTTTAATCGATACCGGCCACTTCGCGTACGTGGAAAATTTGGAAACATGGATTTTAATATTTATCCACTCCAATAATGTCGCCTCATCTTGTGCATTATAATTTCCCGATGGATTTCACCAGCCGCGGGCAACGAAAATTAATATTCGGCAGGTCGCCCCCGCACGGCGTCACGGCTGGGTGCACTCTCACGGATAATCATGTTTTTAAATATTTTTAATTTTAATTTTTCTGCTTTTCAATTCCCACATGCACTTCTCCCATAACGATCGAACGTGTGTAAAGAAAAAAAAATATATCCACGTGTGCGTGTAATGTGGTATGAGAGGTGCGACGACATTACACCGTCGATTCCGACCTCCCTCTGCGCCATCCCAACGCGGCACCCCTTTCAACTGTACATCTATATACGTTTTTATATATCACGGTGGTCTTCGTTTTGGTTTTCATTTTTATTTCGAGCCTCCCGGACGATAATACGGTTCGTAACGACTGAATAAAAATATCCTCGAAATCTGAGGTCCCTGTCTCAATTTTCAACCCTGCCGCCAGCCTCCCAAAGTTTGCCATTCGAATAAAATAGAGTTTCTAATATTTCAGACTCTTCTTTAATTAGAATTGAGACAGGCACCTCAAACTTTCACGATATTTTTCAAAATTCATTCCAAACCATATTATCCTCCGAGATCGCAAAAAAAAATTTTTTTTCAATAAGGACCACCCTAATATGGGTTGGGGTCGAAATCCAGAACGAGCAATGTTTAGAAAGGGCAAAAACCCGAACGCGCCATGCTTCGAATGAAAATGTTCAGAAAGGGCAAAACTCCGAATGAGATGGTAGCGAACGTATTATATGCCGAACGCCTACCAGTCGGCGCGGTTTTCAACATTTCCCGACTTTCGAGCTTTCCCACGCGTAAACTATCAAGGTTAGATATATGCCGTCGCGGACTTTTTTATAGGAAATTCAATTCTCTACAACATTGTTTATGTGAACTTTTGGTCTATATAGCGTTGTTTGTCCAGCGTTTAGACAGAAACAAAATAAAACGATAAAAAAATCGACGCATTTTTACCTTCCCGTCAAAACGCTGGTTAAACAACGCTATATAGACCAAAAGTTCACATACACAATGTTGTAGAGAATTGAATTTCCTATAAAAAAGTCAGTGACGGCATATATCCATCTGTGATAATTTACGAATGGGAAAGCTCGAAATTCAGGAAATGTCAAAAACCGCGGCGGATTTTTATTTTTTAAAATTATCTTCAATTTAAAAGTTAGCGTAAATTATCACAGTTAGATATATGCCGTCACTGACTTTTTTATAGGAAATTCAATTCTCTACAACATTGTTTATGTGAACTTTTGGTCTATATAGCGTTGTTTAACCAGCGTTTTGACGGGAAGGTAAGAATGCATTGATTTTTTTATCGTTTTATTTTGTTTCTGTCTAAACGCTGGATAAACAACGCTATATAGACCAAAAGTTCACATAAACAATGTTGTAGAGAATTGAATTTCCTATAAAAAAGTCCGCGACGGCATATATCTAACCTTGATAGTTTACGCGTGGGAAAGCTCGAAAGTCGGGAAATATTGAAAACCGCGCCGACTGGTAGGCGTACGGCATATAATACGTTCGCTACAATCTCATTCGAAGTTTTGCCCTTTCTGAACATTTTCATTCGAAGCATTGCGCGTTCGGGTTTTTGCCCTTTCTAAACATTGCTCGTTCTGGATTTCGACCCCAACCCCCTAATATATACCCACATGCTCACATAAACATATATGCATATACACTGTACTTACATTAGTAACGAAACCGCAGTCTAACCCAACCATTCGCGAGTTATCGATCGTCCGAGACTTTCCACAGCTTCTCACTGCTCTTTCTCTCATTCACCCCCTCTCCCTCATCCCCCCACCCCCGCCCCCCTCGTCTCTCAAGAATTATTAACGAAAACTGATTTCGCGAATCGTAAATTTTTTAACGAAGAACCTCGTCCCGAGTTATCGTCACGAAACGCAAGCTTTTGCCGCGCACGGGGAGTATTAATAAAGCTGTCTGGGTGGGTTTGCGAGCGAGGGGTGCGCGGGGAGGGGGTGGGGGAGGGTGTTCGGGCATGCGGGAGGCAAACGGGTGTGAGAGCATATAATAAAGCCCGAGAGCTGGATTTCTGTGAGCGGGGTGCGAACCGCGCTTCATCCCCGACAACCCCCTCGCGGTCCCAACCCCTCGACGCTCATTGCCGTCGCACTGCTATCACCGCGCGCCCACCACTCGTGACGCGACCGACACACAGCGAGGGAAAGGGGGGAGGGGGGGGCTCTCGCGGTCGCTCGATAACGCATCAGAGAAAGGATCGTTAACGCCCGGCCCACCGGATACTTAATATTACCACTTTCGAACCCCCCCCCTCCCCGCCCCCGTACCGTTCGCCTACTCACACGAACACATCGACATACACTTGCGTCATGAAGCCACAAGCTCATTAACGACAGGGACTCTCGTATAACTGCACCGTGAAATTTACACCCGGTGAAAAACTGATCAAAGACAGATTTTTTTTCTCACCCTCCGCGGGTGAGAGGGTAGTTCTCCCTCGATTCGCTGTTCTTCATCGAATTTTGCGAGCGATAAAGTTGTAGATTTAACACGATGATAGATTGAATTTTTTTTTCGGTGTCTAAAAATTGTCGTGGAAATTGAAAAGGGTTCGATTGATGATTTAATCATTTGAAGACGGATATTTTTTGCAAATTGGGATCAAACTGAAATAGGAATTTTGACGTCTAATAAAAAAACAAAGAAGATACGAAAATGAAACAAAACTCAAAAGAAGTCGAAAAAAATGAAAAAATTTCGAATGATTCCTAAAATAAATAAAAAATCCAACACGTCTGAATCGACGAAATTTCGAGCCCGGAGACAGGGGCTTGCCCGTGAATATACGGGTGGTAGTCATCGTCGGGGGTATCCTCTCTTAACTTATGCACGAACCCGACCCGGCAACATCGTAATTTCGAGTTAAAGCTAATTAAATGAATTAGTAGACGCGCAGTACCGTCGAGGGTGGGTGGTACTAGCTGTTTGCCTTGTATGCATCATGAGTCCACTCGCGACACACATACATACATACATACATACACATGGGAAGGCGAGGTATGATCATGATGCACCTTTACAGCCGGGCAACACGCGTGGAAGCCGTATGCCCAAGCGCTTACGCAGTCTCACCGCACTCTATCGCATAAAATACACACCCACACACACACATGTGATGCTGCAGCTATATAGTTCAAAGTACACTCGTCGAGGACGACCCCCAACCCTGTGGGGTGTATTTCTGTAAAGCCCGTTCGTGCTGGCGCATTTGGCCCGGCCGGGGAGAGCACTAAACTCCGTTTACGGTGAAATAGCGCTGCCGAAAGTTAACCCGACACACGACTCAACCCATCTCCATCTCTGTCTCTCTCTCTCGCACTCTGTCCCATTGCCAACGAAAGCAAGCCACACCGGCAGAACCGAGCAACGAGATGGTACGCGTAAACCGAGAGCGTTACCTCTCGATGCCGGATAATTTCTGGAGGGACCGAGCGACGTCGACCCACACCTCCAGCTTGTCCCTCCCGCTTGCTAGGTCCCGGCCACAACGCTCCGAGTCGCCGACCGAGGTCGAAAGCTCCCCTCAAGAGCCGGGGATTACACCCTGGCAACGAATGCCAACCTCCCTTCCCTGATTCGTGATTAATTATATGGAACTTTTCGTCCGACAACATTTACGTAATCCTGCAGCGTTTGGGAGCACTTGCGCAGAAGTATCGGAGACGATGTGAAGAAATGGGGTGAATGGGAAGTGAATTAACGATGATCCCGGGTTGACTGCATTGATGGTTCCCAGGCAAAAGGACGTCAATGGGTATGGGGAATGATTTTGTGATGTGGCTGGTCAAATGCTAGGAATGCTTCGACTTAGAGGCAGGAAACGTCGACTGGGTGTCCGTTGGGTGACTGCAGGAGTGAAGTAGATTCGGGACGAGCATCGTATCGCCATCTACGAGCGGTCTGTGACACTCTGGGCGCTTCTTGGTAGCCTGCAGCAATTGGCGTAACTATTGTAGCCATCCTTGTCCATGAGTCCACGACCTTTTGGCGGAGGAAATTCCAGGATCTGTCTAATACCTTCGGTGTAGCTGGTTATGGTGGATCTGCTAAGCGGTCCTGGAAACCTGATCCCCTGGACGGGTTATGGCTACCCCATCAAGAGAAGTATTCCATGTTGACTTTTGGGTGGGTGAGGATCTACATTTGCTTGGACCACGGTCAGTGAATCCAACTTGTGCGGAGTTTAAAGTTAATTTGTGATGAACCGGCGAGTGTGGTGTAATCGGGTCAACTGCCCCTGGGATCCAATGCCAAGGGTAATAAGTTTTGATTATAGGTATGTGTATGTTTGTTCGTTGTTGAGCCAGGGAATTAGGATTCCCCGAGCAACAATAATTGGCATAGGGTTAGTGGAGGATCGTTACACTCAAGCTAGGCTACTTACAAGGCTACATACGTTGCCTTGGAAGGCTTCCTGTCGTCATGGTCCAACCCACAGTAGCTGGGGATACTGCACTTGGATCAACAAAGAGGATTAAGACGTTACATCAAGGCATCAAGATTTTACAAGGCAGTTGGCGTTGAATAAAACACTCATGAAGGGTTTGGATCAACACTGGACGGAGTCCTGGATGTACTGGAACGACTTCGTCGATGTCAGTTTTCCATTTTGACGATTTAACTTCAAACGTAAACGACGCTGGATGACCAGGCGCGCTCGGAAAACTAGTCTGGACGAAAAAACACAGATGTGACGTTGACGTACGAACGACCGAAGTAGACGCTTCGCGCAGTGATCCTCGTCGTCGATGGTAACAACGATGTTCGGTTATTCGTTTCCAGACTGTGGACACATCAACGTTAACAGCATTTTCCTGGCACGCTTCATACTGTTCGGGCTTCACGAGTCTCATAATGCAATTGCCGTGGACGATGATTGACTTGTTTGTAACGGACGGACGGAGAAACGTTGGCTTGATTGACCTTTGTGTCTGTTTCGTCAGAAACAGACAAAACGCTAGGTCGAATATTGTAAATTCGCTGGACGCTTTGGGATTTAAAAACGAAAAATAATTTGCAGCAATATTATTCAAAGATTGTACGATTGATCAGGCTTGCTGATACTCGAAACAATCAAAATCCAACATGTAGAAACAAACTTTTCCATCAGTTTGATACAAAAAAAAGAGTTGTGTGACGATTGAAACATAACTTTCAGAAACATGAATCTTTGGTGAATGCTCTGGCTGACCTTTGAGGCGAGTGAACCATGCCAATTACAACCCAAGTCACATCAAAAGTTCTGATCTTCAAAATTTCTCGACTTTACGCCCCGGCGAATACGAAACCCTTTCATAATCGGAGCGAAGAGTGCCATTCGTGTTTCGTCGAATTTTCGTGTTGCAGTTGAATGAAAAAAAAACCCGTCAGCAGCGAAAAGGAACTACCTCCAAAAGGACAGGATTGTCCCGATGGCGAAGCAGCAGCAGCAGCCAAGGTGGCCGAGATGGTTTTTTATTTTTTTTATTCAGAACGGTGAGCTCAGAAGCGGGCACTTCTCCATAGCTCTTCAACTACTTAGCAAGTAGCATCAACCTCAAAGGACGGATAAATTGCTCGGCTGGACAAGGGAAAATTTGCATCTTGATAGTGAATTAAAAAGTTTGCCCGGGCTATGGAACTCGGTGGTCCTCGCTTTCCCGTTAGATATCGCTGGGATAGCTCCACGGATGGTTGGATAGCCGAGCTAGCTGGTGGGTGAAACAGAGACAGAGAGATAGAGAGAGAGAGAGAGAAAACGCCCCCACTTCTCCCATTAAATGGCAGTGGAAGAGTAACGGAAACTTTTGTGGCCTTCGTCGCGGTGTCACATTTATCAACGTTATATAACCTTCGTGAGACTACGTTGGAATGATCGTTGCCTTGGTTACGACCGCCGACGAATTCGCGACCCGCAAAAAAAACTTTTGCCGGCCAGTTGAAAAAACTTGATACGTTTTCTCATTCGTTTGAACCGGGCGAAAGATTTTCTCATTGCTCATTATCCACCGTGCCGAAGGATCAAGTCGACGAGGTGGGATTAAAAATTCATGGTACATCGGTCTGATTTATCATTGGAATCTCCGGAATCAATGATAAAGACGCAACAACCTGAATAGGATCTGAAAACTAAATGGATCCAGGTGTCACTCTTCGGTATCCCCATTGATATTTCACAATCTCGTCTGGAACCGAGATAACTCGATCTAAATTGTCCCAAAATCATGAATTCAAAACTGTCTGGATTCGAAAAAACAAATTGGGACGTTAAACCTCTCCCGAAATATGTTAATTAGGAATGTCCAAGATTTTGGTATGAAGTAGTCCAAGCTGTCTCAATCCTTAATGGGACATCGCTTTATTATCGCCCCTTTCTCACCCTCACCGTATAATTTATTCCTTACGATATCAAACACGACGTGATTTAGAAAACAAGAAAAAAAATGTTGTTTGATTTCGATGGGAAAACAGGCAAGAGGCCAAGACGACAGAGGTCATACGTTTCGTGTTCGAGGTAGACGGCAGCAAGGCCCCATGACGCCTTATACGAGGGATCATACGATTAATGGGCTACCGAGAAGGTCGTGCCCCGCATACCATCGTGAACTTTGCTCGTGGGCTGGCGCCAGTGTAACGAGGTGGTTTACGAGCCATTATTCGTCCCCCCCTCCCTTCCCCTCGCGAGTACCTGAAGAATATCATTGAAAAAGTAGCTTTTGAGGCTGGTTGCCACCAAATGGGCTTCGGCCAATCCAAGTTTAACGGGAAATCGATGGAAGAACGAAACTTACGACCCCATTGCACTCACGTCTACATGCTTGTCCTGACCCTGCTTCTTCGACCCACCCCTCACCCTCTCTCTCTCTCTTCACATCAATATGGGCTCATCTTCGTCAGATAAAAGCAACGAGAATGAAAAAAAAAATTAATTCCTAAAAATGTTGGACGCTGTTCATCGTGATTCTCAAGTATAAAGTTTGAACAGAGATAGATAGAGAGAGAGAGAGAGAGAGAGAGAGAGAGAGAGACGTGACCGGATTTCGCAATGGCGACGACACCGTCAATTTTATATCATTCAAGAATCCGTGAATTTGACAGTTTGCGAAGGTGGTGTAAAATCGGTTGTGCATTCACCGTTTCGATTCACCAGGGAAATTCTACGTCGTCTCGCAGACGCGATAGAGACACGCGTAAACTTTTTTTTTCTCTCTTTTTTTCTTTTTTTTTTTTACTTCACGATGCTGCAACGTCCGTGGGGAATGCACACGATGTGAGGCCGTCGGGCTGGTCGTTTTACCCGGTTCTTCCGGGGAGTCCCGGCTAGCCTTGGGAGTTGCTCTTCACATCTTCGTGAACCAATAAATTCACACGTGTTACGATAACGCCGTTGGTCCACACGTTGGGTACCATCGACGTTTTTTTTTTTTTTTATATATCTATATCGCGTATATTCTTCCCTTTCTGGCCTCTCAACCCTCTTTCTCAAGATATTGTAATGCAGTTTCGAAGAACAAGATATGAGAACCGAAAGACCGTGTTCTCGGGGAAGCTGTGAGAATGTATAACGGGTTGCCAGTGAAGATAAAAGGGAATGTGAATGATTTTTGATGGGTTGAAAAGAATGTTTATAAAACGATTGTTGAATCAACTGTTCTGTAAAAATGAATGTGGACATAAAAATAGGAGATTAATATGTAATAATATTAATTTTAAATAGCTGAGAAAATTATTGAACATCAATAGAAGATTAATATTCAATAATAATTATTTCAAATAGCTCAGAAACCTAATGAACATTAATTATACAATCAATCTCGTTCATTTTATTTTTCTTTCTTTTTCTTTCTTTCTCTCTCTCTCTCATGCACACGAGGACACACTTCTTCTTCTTCTTCTTTTTCCCTTCTCTTTCTCGCCATCTCATCTCACCAGTTATGCATACAGGGCTGGAAGATGAGTTGGTTTTCACAGAGCATCCGGGTTCCCCGACTACGACCCCGGTGAGGAGGTTATTTAGATGGAGCTGGCGCAGAAGTCGTCGACCGCCAGTCGGCTCGTCGACTTGGACTTTCGTCGTACGAAGCCAACCACACGGGGACACACCGTAACCGCGATATCTTCATCCCTCACGCCAGTGGCACGGCCACTTGGCCTCTATCTTTGAATACGTGTAGCTTTTTCGCCACGCGTACACCGCTCGCTTCGCTTTCCCCGAGTTGCGCCCCCCCCCCTCCCCCCGTCGACCCCCACGACCCCCTCGACCCCGCCCGGAAGAGACTACTGCGCTTCGGGATTAACAAAGCTACCGCGCATAACGAAGGGGATTTTTTTTATTTATTTTTTTTTTTTTTGATTCACTAAAGTCAGAGTGCACGGGTTGACACCGGCTGCTTCAACGTTCTGGATTGGATGAATTTTTTTTTTTTTTTTTTTTTGGGAAAATAGTAAAAAGTCATAAAAAATTATTTAAATGGAAAAAAATAAAATGTGATGAAAATTATTATGAAATAATTAATTGATCGGAAAAGTAAAGTTATGCAAATAATGTAATTTTCGATCAATAAATTATTTAAAAATTTATTCATCGCTAAAAAAAATTATGAAATAATTTATTAATCGAAAAATAAAATTATAAAATAATAAAATAATTTAATTTTCTGATTTAACAATAAAAAAATGTTTATTTATTCGATGAAAAGTCGTATTCCGGATGAGTCTCGCGAGGGTTCTGGGAAGAGTGAAGGAGATGAACCTTCGATGGCAACGTTGTATCTCGCGAATCTCTCGAATCACACGAGAATTGGAGAAACTGTCTCGGCAAGCTTATATTCCACGCACGTATATCCCAGAACCCGGTACGCGCCGGTGTATTTCGAGTTCGAGATGTTTCGAACTGTGCGCGCGGCCCTTTTATACATCCGAACGTGATTCACCCGTGCGGCGTCCCCTTCGATACCAACCACCCCCCCCCCCCGCACCGGAATATTTCCATTCGTTTCAACCCTCGAAGGAGAGACGAAAAAATTGGTGAAGATTCGTGAAAAGGGGGAGAGAAGCAAAAACGAGACCAGACGCAACGTGCGTTTTGGACCATTTTTTTTTCTCTCATCCCCCATTTACAGACTTTCACTCGCGAGGGACGAGTTTTTCCAACGAGAACGGATGATCGCAAGACGAGAACTTTAAATTCCCGAGAAGTCGAGAAGTCAAAAAGTCAAAAACAAATTTTCTCCCTTCGAAAATCCACGATCGTGTATCGCCTAACTAAATCATTCGCCCAATAGCACCTTAACTCGTGAAAAACGAAAACAAAAATCAAAAACCAAACTCGTCTCGAAAACACAGCCGAAGCTCCATTGCCAAAAAAAAAAAGAAAAAAAAAAAATTCATTCCAGATCTATCGCAGTCACAAACACACTCGCACAATTGTGCGAAGGTATAAATTTTTGTTTTCCCGGTAGTTAAGTTTGGTGTGACGCGAATCGCGACTGCCAACCCTGGAAAAAAATTGGGGACTCCGGGACTCGCTAATTGCCGAGAACTCTGGTGCTCCTAAATCTTTAAAAATCCTTAATTTTTTTCTTCCTACTTCTTCCTCTTCTTACATTTCCTCTTTCTTCGTTCTTTAAATTTTTTTTTTTCAATTTCTCCGGTCTCAGTGGGCAGGCTCGGGAGATCCTTTTGAGAGTGCGGCAAAGTCGCGCCGGTTGTGAGAAAAACGTGAGGGGCCCTCGAGGGCCACCGGAACCCGAGTCCCGAAAAGAAGGAGTCGAACACAAAAAAAAAGAAAGCATTGCACGGAATACCGTTCGTGATTCGCGAAAATGAGCGAGAACAAAAATAAAAAAATAAAAAAATAGAGCAAGCGAGACACGAATACGAAAAGGGTGCGTCTCAAGGCGATAACCACGAGACCCAACCTCAACTAAAAGTCGGCTCCCAACCCTCCCCCCTCGCGTTCTCGCGCGCGTTCACCAAAGTTGGACAAAAATTAGTGTCGCGTAATTAAGTCCGGAAAATAAATTCGCATTAGCGTGCCAAAAAAAAAAAGTCAGTCACGAAGGAGAGTGGTATGAGAACAAGCTATAGCTGAGGGTGAAACAGGGTGAGGAGAAGAGAAGAGAAGGGGTCCTTTTCCACGGATTTTCCAAGCGCGCGCGCGCGCGAATAAAAAAAAAAGAAGCAATGGAAAACGCCAAGCGAGAGCATAAAAATCGGTGCCGTAAAAATTAACCATTTAACCATCCCACCTTGGGTCGTCCGGGCTCGGAGAAAGGGGCGGGGGGAAGGGGGGTTCCGGGTTGCGGAGCTAACGAATGAACCTTCAGCCGCACTCGTTCCGGGCGCCACCTTCCACGTCACCCTTAAATTAGCCAAGCCACGCCGAGCTTGCAATTCACAGACCGATATTTTTCTCTTCCCTCGTTCGTCCTCCCTCTCTCTCTCTCTCTCTCTCTCTCTCTCTTCGTAGTATGTGTTACGCAACCCTTTCTCCCCTCGCTTCCCACACTTGGTTCCACCCACGCGTCCTTCACTCACGTCTAGACCCGCGCTTGCCAGAGCCTCATGTGTGTTAAATCCACGCCGTGGTTCGTAGTACGCTTCGGTTATAACCGAGACTCACCGAGCACCGTCTTCGCCATTCACAACCTCACCTCTCCCCTCCCCCCATCCGACAACAGCCACCGTCTCTCTTTGTCGACGCTTTGTTATTGTCAAACGACCTCAACTCACCGCACAGCGGTCAAGGTCAATCGATTGTTCGCCACAACGTCCTTCTTCCTCACGTTGTTGTTGTCCTCGTTCACAACGTCAACAACAAACATCAACCGCCCCATTCCGAGTATCGAAAACCAACTCTCGGTTCGACACAATTTCACCGCTAAATTTGTCCGTCCAACGTTGTGTCCTCCGTCCATCGGTTGTCCGTGACAAATTGTGTGTTCTTGGGTGTTGTACGGCCGATCAGTGTCAACGTGACACTCATTGGCCGAAGGGTTAGCGTGTTTCCACGATTGACACGGCGTCACCTGAATTTACGGACAAACGCCGTCTGCACCAGCATCCAGAGTTGCGGTGTCGATGGATCGCTGGCGCAGTGATCGAATTTATTGGTGAAAGTGTGTACGGACCAGCCGGAGTGAGGGTCTGAAAGACCCCGTGTGTCTGAAAGGATTGAAAGCACATAGCGATGGCATATAGCGATGGACCAGCTCGCTAGAGTCACGTCGGCTTCTTGTACACCATCAAGTACTAGTCTCTGTGTCCGCGTTTTCGATATCCAACCACACGACTACATCCTACCGTGCATCAACCTTCTCTCCCCGAGTGTGTCTAGGCACGAACCTGCCGAGCAAGCGACGCCGCACGGTTCGCTCCGCGGGTTTCTTCGGAAAGTGCTGGCTTCGAGTATAACGTCATTAAGCGCACAATCAACAGGACCCAACGCCCACCGCGAAAATCTAATAAACCTGTCTCGAGGTGCCCCCCCAGTCTCTGATACCCACATATATCCCTGGTGTCTCGTCAAGAAACGACGAAACTCCTTCAACCCTCCCCCCCTCGACAGATTCAACCACGTTCTTCCATTTCTTCGTTCAACCCGACTGAGGGAGGGGGTGGCTTATCACCAGCATTCGCAAAACTCGAGGGGGCAGGATGAGGCAATGAAACTCCGAGTATAGGCGGTAACACTCGGAAATCCATAATGAGACATTGACGTTATTCCGACACTTCAACTATCCGTACAGCCACATTGATTCTTGTTTTTTTTCTCTCTCTCTCTCTCTCTCTCGTATTTCTCTACTAATTAAAAACTCGAAGTTGGCGAACTGTAGGTGCGAAGTCTATTTAATGAGGGTGACATCCCCGGGGGGGGGGGGGTCGTGACGAGTTTGCCTCGTTACTCATTACCAACGCACAAGTGTCGTGCCTCGCAGTTGGTTGAGGTTATTTTTTTTCCCTTCTTTGGGAATTATCGGTAGCTGACAAGTTGGATATAAAGTACGATGGATCATCCGTGGTACTCTATCAATTTCCGTCTGGTGATCATTTCCATCCAAATCTAGAACAACTGGGACGAAAAAGTTGTGTTTGTCGGATGACGTCAAAGTTGGAATGTTGGATCGGAGATTCCAAACGGGTCGGTGCATCAAGCTCGGCTTATGTTGATGGCGATGAGTTCGTATATCGGTGACGATGGTCGCGAACGCGGTGGGCAACTCCGTGGAATCCGTGAGCTCGGGATAATCCGTGAGAATATATATGGGGGGAGCCGTGTGGGCTACCAACCTCGCGCGCGCGCCATTGTGCGTCACGTCCGCTTTGATGCTGTCGGCCCGTGGACCGCTTGTTCATTGTACTTCGGCCCGGCACCGAAGGGTCCCCCGCTATCCACGGACAATTGTCGGCACGCCTATGTACTTACCATAGTCGTCAATTCTCGTTTTGTAATAGCGCAAGAACCCCATCATTGTTTCAGGCCTTTGCGGCCTCACGACCAACCAACCTCCCCCTCCCCCCCTCCCTCCTCATATTATTCACCGAGTTCTCCGGGCTAACCTAACACCGCTTGGCGTATTGTCACCGAATAATCCGAATGTTTTACGAATGTTCCACGAATTCGTGAATCTGACGAAACGTTCGAAGATCGATCAACTTGAACGACTTTGGGTCAACGCAGATGAGACGATTTATGAGAATGACTGTTTGGGACAATTTAGCAAATGATTCTCAATCACTTGAAGCAAAAAAAAAACGAAGCAAGTGATCGTGATCTATGTCAACTTGATCAATGATCCAGCATTTATTCATTGAGGTCGTCTTTTTCTAATTTCTAAAGAAAAGAAGATCATTGAATGATCATTGGCATCAACCTACGACATTCAAAGATCATGAAGAACATCATTGCAAACCAGAACTCACACTTGTTCCCATCAAAAATCTCAACAGACAACAAAAACACTTTGAACATCACTAACCCAAAATCCACGATGTTAATCTTGATGTACAAAGTTCCAACGGGACGGAAAAAAAAAAGCATTCCAAGCACCAATATTTTACATCGCTACATCTTTTCCACAGTGCCACATTGGATTTTGTCCAAGTGTACGTCGAATGACAGGGCGCCGAAAAAAAAAAAAAAAATCAAGAAAACGAAAAACAGCAGAAACTCGAAATGCGAAACAATCGGAACGTTGACAACGGTGTCGTTGGGTATGACCGGCCCGTAGCAATCTCTTCGGTAGCGAGAGGAAACTGTAAGCGCGGGGTGGGGAGGGGGGGGGGCGGGGCGAGGAACGAGAGACAATGAAGCGCGGCGGCACGTCGTGTGATCCTGCTTGTGGGAGGCACAAAACGAGAGACCGTGCAACGGGCTTTTACTCAACATTAATTTCCGGATTGCCGGAACCCGACGGTGCCAAGTTGGATTCGCACGAGAGAAGCTGCGCACGGGGGACTCGGGGGAGTGAGGGGGGCGGGGGAGGGGGCAGAGCATATTCGTGGGCATTAAACAATAGGCAACAGAGAGTCGAAAGTCTTCCCCGGGTACGGTCGAGCAGGCAGGCACCCGTTAAACTCGTCGTCGCGGTGGTTCCACCTCGTGGACGAAAAAAAAAAAATATATAAACCCAAAAAACACAACGACAACAACAAAAATGTGTACATTCGTTCACGTTTTTTTTTTTTTTTTTTCATGTACATACCCCACTCGTAAGAGTGCGCGGTACTGAAGCGTGCTAAACCGACAATGGTGTGCTTCTTTTTCCGCACCCCGTGCTCTCGCTGTGCGACAATGGCGACGAGCCATCGTCCGTACACATCCCCCAACCCCCTCTTCGTCCCTCTGTACCGGTGTTTCTTTAACCGTTGCCATCCCTCCATCACAATTCTGGTGTGAGTCAAAACTCTTGTCTCCGATACGGCAACATCCCTCTTTCTCTCTTTCTCTATCTCTATCTCTCTCTATATATATATATTTGTACGTATATATATGTATATCTTTCACGACTCTCGACAAAACTCAAACCATTTTCGTGATTAAAATTTAACCGGCTATCTCGCCGTTAACTTTGGTGTCGAGAGTCTCGACGAAAAAAAAAAAAGAAAAAAAAACAAACATTTGTTTCAAAAATATTTTCTCATTCACATTCGCTCTATGAGTTTCTTATCAGTGACGTCACTGTATTCAATCAAGCTACTTCCGAAAAGCAAAATCATTTTTCTTTCCATCGTAAACCTTCGATTTACAATTGGAAACAATTTTTTGAATAATTTAATTAGATTGACTTCATGACGATTAATGTTATCTCGATGAACCTCAAGCAGATGTGACAAGATTGTGTCCCCGAGAGAGAGAGAGAGAGAGAGAGAGAGAGAGAGGAAGTTGGAAGCGTGTCGGACAAAGAGCATAACGTGGGGGAGGGGGGGGGGAATGTGTGTACCGAGCTTTCGTAAAGCTCATGAGTCTAAGCGAAGACTAGGGATACGGTCCGTTGGCCAAGTGGAGATTAAGGCGACGCTCTTGAGCTTTCGGGTTCCCATGGAATTTCTATGGTGCCGGTGTGTTCTACTGGCTTCCAGCTTTCGTATATATATATATATATATATATATTATACACACGTATATGTCTGTAAAAGCTAGTACACTCGCCTCGTCGTATGTCCCCCCCGCCTCCCGGTCTGATGCACATTAATCCTCAACGCTTACCACTGTAGAGTGCTCTCCGAGCTTTTCGAGTCTTCCTTCGAGAGCTTCTCCGTTACGCCGCGGTCATAATCCCCGAGCCTCTCTCCACCGCCTCGTCGAACAAACAGACCCCCGAAAATTCGTCGTCTCGACGTCGTCTTCTCGCACTTCCATTACCCCCACCCCCGCCCCCTAGCCCCTAGCTCCCTTCTCCAACATCTAATACGACGTTCACATAGCCCGAGACTTTGCCAAACTACAAAAGACGTTTTCTCGTCTCACTCGTGCTCGTCTCCCGGACCAAAAGAATACATTATTTAGAACGCGAAATGTTTCGACGATTGGTGTTTCGTGCTTTTTGGTAAAATTATTTTCACCTTTACCGGACCCAGCAGGAGGCAAGATGAAAAAAAAAGGAGAGAGAAGACAAATTTTTGTTTGTCGCGAAAAAAAAATATCAATTTTTTTTTTTTAACTTGAAAAGTAATTTTATAAATAAGAAAAATGATTATCCACGATTATTCTTTTGATCGAAATTGAGATCATGTTTTTTTTTTTTCAAATTACAATTTCTCACTATTATTTCTCATGAAACAGAAGATGAAGAGTCAAGAGTGAGATATTACACGAACACGAGATGAAAATATAATTCCAGCAGCGAGTTACGAACGTTGTGACGACGGTGCCACGACGAGGCATCATCCCCCTTCCGCCCCTCGTTGTCGTGATAAAAATCAAGTATATGTAAATAATGAGGAAAGAAGAAGAGGAAGAAATAAGAAGAAGAAAAAAAAATGAATACACGACGTAGAATGATGAATAAAGAGTTGACGAAGGTAGTCCCTGCAGGGAGGTTTCAAGGGGGCGCGAGGGTTTTCTCTCTTTTTTACTTTATTTACGAAGGAAGAGGAAGAGGCTGAGGTTCATAGAGCGAGAGAGCGAGAGAGAGGATAGAAACTGGCGAGGCGTTCGCTAATGGCGGGTGCAACGGCCGTTGAAGAGATCCAGCCGAAAAAAATAATTCCGGCCGTATAGCTAGCGGGCGCGAGAAAGTGCGGACGACCAATTATCGCCAGAGAGACGCCCACTTGTTCGCACCCGGTCATGAACCCGTTCCTCCCTCTCCAAAGCTTTATGCTCTAATACTATATATATACATCTATATATATATATATGTAGTATAGTTGTGTAGGGTTCGAATCTACCTTGAAGGAAGGAGTTAAGATTCTCCAGCCTCTTTTACCTCCGGGCTGTATGCACCTTGGCGCCCGGGGGGGGGGGGGGGGTGGTTCTATCGTGTTTGGTCGTCATCAACTTTCCAACCCGACAAATCTCCGAGACCCTCGAAAATTTAACCAGCTAAGGGTGGCCCACCGGATAACGAACCTCCGATCCCGTTTCCAACGTTGAACCGTATCACGCTTGTCCCAAGATTCCGTTCAACATTCATCCCCCCCCCAACCAAGATCTGCCAGCTAAAATAATTCCTTGCTGGAAATTTCCACGAGATTTCGTTTGGTGATACAGTATCAACCTGGGAAGATGAATTAATGGGCACAATCTATCCTTTGGCAATGAATGAAAAGCTGAGGAAAGTCCGTTTGCCGTTTGGTATCAACGGATGTGGGGGAAAAACGTATCGGGGAGGATCGATGGTAACGATAGGATAGAATGGTTTTCGTGCTAGCGTCAAGAAAACCGGTTCTTTGAACGTTGAACATCGACGAGGAATGAATGGGGGATCTTGGGAATTGCTAGCAGGGAGCAAAAGAGAGAGAGAGAGAGAAAGATAGGTCAGAAATAAGAAGGTAAGAAGTAAGAGGCAGTTCATTTTCGGGATGCGGTTAAACTCGCTGAACCGGTGGAGATCCGGGGGACCCGGCCGTGGGGTCGGTCTACCACCGACAACCCCCACCCTCACAGGGGTTGGCAAAGGGGTGGAACGGGTTGTGTAAGGCCAGCGTCTTGACTTTTCAATTTTCCTTTACAACCCCCGACGTTTTCCGCGTCCCCCGCAAGCTTCCCACTCGTCCACGACCGCTTCCACCGAGTCAATAGGCACACATCTTTGGAGGGTAGCGACCAACTTCGCTACCCCATCTTGCCGCGAAACCGCGAACGAGATGGAAAAAACCAACTTCGACTCTCTCATCTTCATCGTCGTGAAGAAAATAATTCACCGGAAAGTTGTCCGAATTGTTTGTATATATCGAACTATCGTTGGAAAAGTAATCTTTGTTGAATGAGTAATATTATGATCCTAACTATCGGATTTGTCCGGGCAATGAGGATGAGACAGTTTTTTTTTTCGTGGTCCGCTAAATTCATTCACAGCTTTTTTCTCGGATTTGTGAATTTGTCGATCTTCGATAAAACGTTTTTTTTTGTTTCTGGGCTTGCTTTTTACGCTTCCGAGTGGATTACGAAGGTACGTGAAGGACGGACTTAGTTGGGGGAGGAGGGGGGGGGGAGAAGGTTCGGTCACACCTTCGTTAGTTATCGCTTAAGCCATAAACCCTGGCCCGGAGAGTTTTGGCCGATGAAACTCCGATGAAAGTTCGACAATGTGGGTTCTGGACATTTCGAGGTTTATAATGAACCGAGTTCGAGACTACGAAACCATGCCCCCCTCTCGTGGTAACAACAATGGTGGTGGTACAGTTGAAAAGGGGCAACGGTAGCTTGGTTTTCATGCTTCTCGAATGATCACATCGAATTTATCGTCTTTGTCTTTCGGCTTTGGGATGCTTTTCCCATTCGTTGCCATTGGATGACGAAACCTTCCCTCTTCTGCCTGGTTCGTGCATTTATTCCGGACGAAAAACGTACTGAAAGTTTGCTCAAACTTTTCGAAACAAAAAGGACCGAGAGTTGGTGAAGGACTGAGGCCCCGGGGGGCCCCGAGAAAGCCAAACCCATTGGGATGAAATAAAACACAAAATGGTCGATGAAAAGCTGAGAAAGAGGTGAACCAGTGACTCGGTCGGTAAACAGATGTCCGTGCCAGGATTGCCAACAACGAGGATGGGATGGACTGGTTCTCGGTTAAGAGAGTTTGCCCCCCCGTCAGGTTTTCGAAGGCATATCGGAAGAACGGATTGCTCTTTCCACTCAATGTCAAACAACGGAAGAGGACCCCCCCCCCCCAACTTTTCGGCTTAATTGCTCGGAGATTATCATTTGCGATTAAGTTGAGACAGGGGGGGTTGTTGAGAATCTCGTGCCAGACAGTTTGCACAACGAAGCTTTACATCCGAGTCTCGTCGTGAAAGTTTATTTTCATTTGCTCTCACGTGAAGATCCGACGATTGATCTCGGGCAAACAGTTATGTATGAACAATGAGACCGTGGGCTTTCGCACAAGTTCGGTCTGTTCATGATTCTTGATCCGCAACGTGAAACGTCGCGGTCCTTTGATGTTCGAGTTGTACGGGTTGCTTGTTAGATCGAAAAGCTCGGGGCAAGCAAAGTGTGGCTTCTAAATTAAGAAATTTCGTATTTTTTATTCTGATTTTCTAAGATCCAAGAATGTACTTAGAAATTTGTGGATCATATCTACTTAAAAAAGATTCTTTTGCTACATGAATAAACGTCTTGATATCCAAATTTTGATCGATGGAAAAATCTTTCTCTTTTCATCGAACGAAATAAAATAAAAAAAATTATTGAATCGACTTTAATCTGACGAATATGTTTCGTCCGGCACATAAAATGGTGAGTCGCATAATAATACAAAAGCTCTTGAAGAATCCAAATAACGATAATAATGAAAAGAATAAAAATCGAATACAAGAGAATTTATTTCTTTTTTTTTCATTCCTTTTTCTTTCTTTTTAATATCGAACCATTGTCTGTGTGTGTGTCATGTCATACGAATGACAAACGACGATCGTGTCAAGGATCGTTCTCGATGGGGGAGTTTAGGTCGATACCAGTTCGTATATATTTCCATTTAATCGAAAGATTGGAATTTTAATTAATGGCCTCGAGGATCATTCGAGAACACGTCACGGTTCAATAATGCCTCGAATCTCGATTCCACCCCATTCATTGGGTTTTGCGCGTCAAATCGTTCGGTCGAAGAAATTTCCCCCTCCTCCCCCTCCGTCCCTCCCGCATCATTTGGACCATCGCGAAGAGACTTCTATCGTAATGAAAATCTTGACGGGAGCGACCTCGTGATCGAGGTACCGCGTTCGGTAACTCGGCCGTTCCGAGAAAAAAACCGTTTCGACCCGGTTGATCATCGTGTCGGATCTATGAAATGGCGGATCAAATGAGACGAGAAGATTTTTTTTTTTTTCAATTTCCAACTCAGTGTGATGAAATTTAAATGTTTTACTTTATCAATCGTTCGAACGAAAAAATCGTCGTTGGCCTCTTTTTTTCTCCCCTTAAAAAAAAAATGTAAAAAATATATATCCACTATTCGAATAAATGTCATACACGTTTCAGCCGTTTCCACTGAATAGAATGAAAACATTTCACATTTATTCCACGATTATCACACGCAAAAAAATTAAAAAAAAAAAAAAAAACCTTGTTCGACGAGATCGCAATTAGGTCGAACGATGAACAAGAAAATCTAGTTACGAATTCAACAAAATCGTCCTAATTTGCAAATGGTTTCCGGCGATGAATCATATATATATATATATATATATACGAATATAATATATGACACATATATATGCGAATGTTCTCGCGGCGTCGTGTAGCAAAATTTCTGGGTGAAACGGGGATGGAGGTGGGAAACACGAGAGTTTTAAGAGCGCATATAGCACGTCGGGTTACTGTTTGGGTGCCAAGTGGAAAACCGCGGTTCACTTCAGCCATAATTCGTGCGTAATTCACCTTCATCCACGGTTGAATATTTACAAATGGGATTTAAATCCACTAACGCGAAAGTTTGCTTTTCCATGTAGAAGGGGATGGGGGTGGGGGGGGGGAGTTATGGATGGCGGTTGGAGCACCGACCCCGCTTATATGAAAACTGGCATGGAAAACGGGTGAGAAAGCTTCGACCAACGTGAAAATGCGACGTACTCGAAGTGTAAATAGGGCAGTCGAGTCGTACCCCCTCCCCCCTCCCCCTACCTATCCTTCCCACCCCCGTGAGAGCTTTCACAATTCACGGAAGTCACGGACAAAAACCTCCAAAGTCATGAAACCCAGTGTGCCACGGGAAAACCCGCGGAGATTCGAATTCGTCACTTTGCACAAAAGTCCATGATGGGGGAGGGCGGGGGGGGAGGGGGAGAGTCCACTGAAATAATAATAATGTGCAAACCTCTGGTCCTCTTCAAATGCGTGGTTATCGCGCACGGCGAGTTTGTTCACTCGCACGGCCGGTATGTGTGTGTGTGTATATATATATATATGTATGTACTCGTAATGTACGGTAACATTTATGAGTGAAATATATTTTACCCACTTGTGTACTAGTCAGACGACGAAAAAAAAGAAGGAACATTTTTTTTATTTTTCAACCTCAACATTTTTTTTTCGAATAATTCAGTAAAAAAAAAATAGAAATAACCTTATTCAAAGAAAAAAACGATTATTAGAGACTCGTCAAATTATTTGTTTCAGTTTATCTTACAAAATCACAGTAGATAAGGCTTCTCAACGTCAGACATTGAATCTACCAAATAAATTCGAAAAAAAAAGAACTAATAAAATTTCTGTTTAAAAATAAATATGATCCACAAGCTTTGCCCGAACATTTTTCCGTTTCTCACACAAATCTCAGACAAAGACAAAGATAAAAAAGAAAGACCCGAAAAAAAAGGAAGGAGAATCATAAGAAGCAAGAAGTCTCTGTCCGTAAAAAAAATAATAAAAAAAGGTAAATCGCGAAATGATTTGAAACGTCTGTCGACGTTCTGTCCGTGTGTTACAGGAGGGCGAGCAGGGGTACTTGGAGGGCCTGGCTTCGAGGTACGCAGACCTCTTCAGAACGCATTACGGCGATGTCCTGGAGCCGCTTGAGGAGCTACGACGACGTGAAACAAATGCCTCGCCGAGAATGCCCAACACTCAACTCACAACCAGTCATTCGCAACCCATT
Organism: Diplazon laetatorius; assembly: GCA_963662125.1. Lineage (NCBI taxonomy): Eukaryota > Metazoa > Arthropoda > Insecta > Hymenoptera > Ichneumonidae > Diplazon > Diplazon laetatorius. Next base: position 1,371,513 of record OY759162.1, on the reverse strand, counting down.
TACGTTCCCGGAAAATACTCGGTAAGCCCGCCAACTCAGTAGTTTCGATCGGAAAGGGGGTTTTCCATCGCCCGGCCTCGCGTCTTCTTTCACTGAAGCGACACATTTTTTTTATATATATAGATATATAAACCGCGAAGCAAAAGACCCTCTAGACTACTTCCAAAGCATTTCTTCTTTCATATTCAGCGCGTGACACACAGATACATACATACAAAAATATATGTATGTATGTATATATTAGGGTGGTCCTTTTTTTAATTTTTTTTTCTTTTGACCCTCTATCAATAATTTTTTTTTTCTACTTCGATTGACGCGAAAAAAATATAAATATTGGTTAGTAATAAAAAGAATTAAAAATATAATTGAATCCTGTGTCATTAAAATGGTAAACTTTGGAAGGCCGGCGGCAGACTTAAGAATTGACATAGGGACCTCAAATTTTGAGAATATCTTTTTAAATTAATTTCAAACCGTATTATCCTCCGGGATGGCTAAAATAAGAGTAAACCCCAAAACAAGGACCACCCCAATATAAACATAGATATATATTCGACATGTAATTCACCTCATCGTATTCGACACCCGAACTTTTGATATCCACGTGAAAGAATATTTTTTTCACAACCAACGAATCATCTCTATCGCACCCCAGTCAAGTCAACCCCCTCCAACCCTCCACGACACTTTTATTCTCCATTTTCTTCGGTTGCCACGAGTCACTCGTTTGATATCCGCGTCGCCTCAGTGAAATTTCCATTTGCAGTAAATTCCGATTCGTTCTTTCGTCCCCCCAAGAGGCCAAACCACGGTAGACCGGCATTGCTCTTTGGCGGAGAGAGAGAAAGAGAGAGAGAGAGAGAGGGGGTGAGAGTTGTGTGTAAAAGAGAGAGAGAGAGAGTGAGAGGAAAGAGACATCTCGAGTTGCCGTCGTGCGACACCCACAAAGCCGCAGAGTTCGCTTTTCCGATCACAAAGTAGGAAACCTCGAGAGCGAGGAAAGAGGGGGAGGGGGGTAGGTTAAGGCGATTAGCCGTGTCGACCTTATCGATCTCAGCTTAAGACGGTTATTGTTCGGCGCTCAGGCTCTTCCGGGGCTAATCGAGTTTTCAATCACGGCCAACCGGTTATCGATTAAGGTCGGAGGTACTCTCTCTCTCTCTCTCTCTCTCTCTCTCTCTTTACGTCGATGTGCTTCAACGATGCGCACCACGTCATAACGGATACCGATTCGTTTGAGCTCACGGTCCTCGAGTTCTCGTACCAAAGGGAATTGTAATTTTGTTTTCAATTTTTTTTTTATTGAAAAAAAAAAAATAATTCGTAAATTTTGTTGTTTCTTATTTTTTTTAAGCACTCTGGGTTGAGTCCTTGCTCGAAATTATTTTGAAAAATTCGTGAGACTTGAATTTTTGATCAATCAGAAGTTTTATCCAGATCTATAGATCCAAATTTTCCAGAAGCAAATATTTTTACGAACCTCGAACAGTTTGATGATTAAAATTCGACAAATTTGTATCAATGACAACGAGAAATAAAACGATTTGGGGTTTTTTTTTCGTATGTTCCACAGCCATCGAGTTGTCTGAGTGACAAGGAGGAGGACGAGATATACGGATTCGGTTACGGCGTCTTCGGTCGACAGATGCTTCAACAGCGACAACAAAAACTCGCTCTGGCCACCCAAAACACACAGCTTGCAACCCCAACCGGAATTCCACAACAGCAACAGACTTATCAGAGGTAATTTTTTTTTTTTTAATTCATAATTCTCTCTCGTCACACTATATATAAATACTTTTCTTTCAATTCAAAGCGTGCAAGTTGCATCGCAATGAAATATCAAAGTCAATTACAAAAACGTGTTATCGTGAAAATTTTCCGTAAAATTCGTAAATTCGTGAGATCGTTAAATAAGTGGTCCCACTAATTCACGAATATTCTAGGGACTATCACGTTTTCGCGAGTTCATAATATCGCTCGTTGAATCACTGCAACACCTGGAGAAGCAAGCTCGCGAGCGAGTAACGCTAATATTCTTGCAGTGGCTTGCAGTCGAAAATCAACCCTCGAAGAACGCGGGTACTCGACTCAAGATTTTATTATCCTTAATTGCCCCATTCGGCCCTCATAACCCAAACACCATCTGTGCTCACGTGTGCCAGATGTTTCGTAATTAATGGCTAATTAACACCAGCCCAGGACAACCTTCGATTATGACTCATTAACATTTTTAAAATTCTTCTCGAAATATTTTAAAAATAATAATAATGCAATATCCGAAATTATAAATCTCAGACTTTTTTATAAAAATTAAATTTCAAACGTTCAAAAAAAAATTCAAAATCATGAAAAATCTTCTTTTCACTGAATTATCGACCGTCGATAAATTTTCATCAGACGTCCTCTCAGACTCCGACGACTAATTGGAAGAACGAAACTGTGTGAAAATTATCCCGTGTTACGAAATTTCGAATTAAATACACACAATCGGAAATACCGTAGATGGATTATGTGCCACGTAACAATTATCGTCTGGAAAGCCGCCACGGTACGATAACCTATCGATCAGACGGTTAATTCGTCGCATGACCGATTGGCCCAATTCCCACGTGACTAGTGTGGTAAATAATTCCCGTATTGCTTGGGGAAATCGTGGCGAATTCGACGGACAATTCTACCCCCCTCCCCCCTCCCCGCCCCCGCAGTTTCATCAGTCCAACACCTGACCCATGACCCTAGAGAATTCACACACGTCACGTGACTAATCCGACTACCTCTGAAATCGACTGAAACATCGTTATCGATATTCCATTAATTTTTTAATCGAGTGTCAACAACCCGGACGGCTTCCAAAATCGGCAAAGATCGTTATTGATATTTCGATCCTTCATCGATCGCCAATCCAAACCCCAAAACCTTCGAAGATCGTTAAAAATCGTCAAAAATCATTATCAAAAATTTTCCCATTTTCTCATCCGCCGATCTAAAATCTTCCTCGCAACAAAAATCGTTAATTTCATCGAACGATCCAACATCCGAGTCTCCAAACTTCGATACAAAGCCCTCAAAAAAATCATTTTCATGATTTCCCCAAAAGAATTACGAAAAAAAAAATTCGTAACAATTCCACAACTTAACGATGAAACTGTCGATTCTTGACAACATGCAAAACGCTGATAAACCGATCCATCAACGATCGTGTTCGATGGACAATCGACGGAGGCGACGAACAATCAACGACACAAACTTGACAAACACATGTCAAAAGCAAACGCCGAACGATGATCGATCGGTTATTATCTCATCCTCACCGTTGGAAAATCGATTTTCCGGTTTTCACCCCCCTCCCCCGTGATAATCCGTTCGGTTTCCACGTTTGGACCCCGTTCCACAATTTCATCGACGTCCGATGATGACGCCCCCGCGGTTAATAGAACCCAACGACGTAAATACAGGAGGCAATCATCGTTGTCCATTGAACGTTCATTCGGCCAGTCTGTTTGAGAATGAATCAAGGTCCGAAAGCCGTTGCTCCCCCCCCCCCCTTCACCCTTCCCATTCGCATCCCATACGTCTCGTTATACGCTTTGTTTCGACGGAGATGTTGGCGTACCGCCGTCAAAGGGGATTTCCGATTAGTATGCCTCAATCGAAGCTTCATTGGGTTGTATCCACCCCCCCCCCTCCTCCTCAATGCTTTGGGACCCGGGGATTCTCGAACTATCGGCGAGAGTGGGTACTTCACTTCGGGGCATATTGCCTCGTGTGTGAGAGGATATTCCGGCAAACGTTCGATAACTCAATGGACCGTCAGGTATTTCAACGTAACGTTACGAATTTCACGTGTGACGTAATCCGGAGTTGAAGGGGGGCGGGGGGGGGGAAGCTTTGAAATGTCATTTTTCTCAAGTAAAATTTTCTTAGAAGTATTCATTTTTCTTCAGTCGAATTTTCTTTAAAATGTTATTTTTATTCGGTAAAATTTTCTTTAAAATGTTATTTTTATTCGGTAAATTTTTTTTTTGAAATTTTATTATTCTTCAGTAAAATTTTCTTTAAAATGTTATTTTTCTTCAAGTAAAATTTTCTTCGAAATGTTATTATTCTTCAGTAAAATTTTCTTTAGAATGTTATTTTTCTTTAAGTAAAATTTTCTTTGAAATGTTATTTTTCTTCAAGTGAAATTTTCTTTGAAATGTTATTTTTTTTCAAGTAACATTTTTCTTGGAATGTTATTTTTTTTCAGCAAAATTTCTCAAAAATTTATTACATTTTTTTTTTCATGAATTTCTCGTCTGCGAAAGTTCCAGATGGTTATCATAAACCGCAACGATGAAATCCGTTATTCTTCATTTCAAATCGTACAACCACGGTCTCTCTTAACGACCCTAATTAATCGATTAGTCGAAAGCCGCGGGATGGGACGATGCGGCTCTTCTCACATTTGCTTCCGGCGAAAGGGTTCGTGGATCGGACGGGTTGCCGATAATACCAAACTGCGCGCGCGCGCGCGACCCGTTATCACTATGGGGGGGCGCCCATTCGCTCGTGGCTAATGGTACTATTAAATGCGAGTGCCGTAACTCGCCAAGCTTTCGTTCCCACCATTCATCATTCACTGCGAGAATAACTTCATCAACTATGTATGAGACCGCGGCATGGCTTTTACCACGTTTACGAAGTTTCCCCCTCTCTATCTCTATCTCTCTCTCTCGCTCCACATCTAATGACGAGGACGATCGCCGTTGTTCCACTCTTCAACCTTATCGGTACATAAATTCGACTGCCCATTGTATTAATCATTCATGCGACCGTCTATTCATTCGCCCTCCAACGTGATGTTCGATAAGCATATTTCCCAGATTTTCCAATCAATTGAAAAAACTCTGACTCCATTTATCGATGTACTTGTTCTGGAAATATTTTTTTTTTCAAATCAAATTATTTTTTCTTTTCACAGTTGTCTCAGTCCAAGATCCGCCTACTTCTACGAATTTCCACCGAATGGTAAGTCAAATTTATCTTCATTTCAGGTATCTGTGTTTGAATGATTGACTTTTTTTTCAATAAAAAAAATAATGAATTTGAAGATGATCGAAAAAACAAGATTAAAATATCAATAAAATAGTATTTGATTAAAAATTTCGTGATCATAATCACATGATTTAAAACGCAATTGAAATAATTGGCAAAAGTTATTATTGACACGATAATTGGAAAATTTCTGAGACGCACATTAACCACATCGAAATATCGATTTCACATAATACGATGATAACCGAGATAGAAGTTTCACGTACCGAGAAGTGGCAACACAGTGTAAGCAATAGCACAGGGCAATCCTCCCCCAATGCGAAGGATACTTGGGCGACAGTGTCGCTAATCACTTCGGTAGGTTTCACGAGCGAAACGTCGAGCGTTTAACGGTAATTCCGTGTAAGATGGAGGGGGTTGGGAGGAGGGGACGGGGGCGTGCACAAGCTCCGAGATCGGTTAGAGTGTGTTTGCTTGTCTAGAGTGGAATCCAACTGTGCTCGAGGACGCATCTACTTACCTCCGGCTAGTTGCGTTTCGAATTCGACATCTCCTCAGACGTTGAACCTTCGTGTCTCTTCCCCTCCCGCCCTACCTCGATGCAACGAGCATTAATGACATTGCTGCAACGGTTTACAGACTTGTCTAGACCCAATAAAAAAATAATATAGTCTATATTATAACTATATATGGGATTGGGCATATGTAGACTATCGATAGACATGTATAGACTTATGTAGACTATCGATAAACATGGATAGACTTATGTAGACTATCGATAGACATGTATAGACTTATGTAGATCATCGATATACATGGATAGACTTATGTAGACTATCGATAGACATGTATAGACATATATAGACTATCGATAGACATGTATAGACTTATGTAGACTATAGATAGACATGCATAGACATATATAGACTATCAATAGACATGTATAGACTTATGTAGACTATAGATAGACATGCATAGACATATATAGACATACATAGACAATGTTTATATACATATATAGACTTCATATGCCCAATCCCATATATAATTTACATGTATAATTTTTTTTTAATGTTTAAATAACATTTACACCCGATAAGACAAATGATATTGCAAATCCAAATGAAATTCTAAAACGATTATGCTTATTGGAATTTCATGCCTACAAATGCCCAAATATTTGGCATTTCCCCTGCGATTGCCCCCCCCCCCCCGCTCCCTCAGCCGTGTGAATATTTCGAGCAGCTTGCAACGATTTTCCGCATTTCTCGTGCCGAAGAAAATATTTCTCGCTTCGTCTGTGTTCTCGATAAAGTTCATAGGGCGAGAATTCACCGTCTTTAATAAACGTCTTTGATAGTGCGCGATGCGTCGGCTGGTTCAATCGAGCGCCGCGAGTCTCTTCCTCCCCCGCCCCTCCCTCTTCGCCATATCTTATCGACGAGAATCGTTTCGAAGCCATATCGACCATAACGGGCTCGAAGCCAAAGTTTTCCTCTCGATATTGGCGTCCACAAGCGCCTCTCGCTATCTCTTTCTCACTCTCTCTCTTTCTCTGTCTCTCGCGCCTCGAACAATGGCCGTCGCAATCACGATCACCGACGATAAACAAATATTACAACCCTCCCCTCCCACCCACGGAAATATTTCACAATAGGAAAAGCCATCCGTGTCAAAGGCTCCACGAGCCGGGAAACAAACGACTCGTTTTTAATAAAATGCAAAAAAATAAAAATAAAATAAACGAATAAATACGAAACGAGAAGAACCAAGCTGCAAGTTGAACCTTCCATCTACATCCGAGAACTTTTCTGCAAATGTTACTTCTGCCGGTTTTAGAACAATTTTGAACATGTTTACATGAAAAACAAAAATGGGTTTGGACCGTCGCACAGCTTCCTCCATGTGAAAGCAAAACAAAAAAAAAAGTAAACAAAAAAATGATTAAATAAAGAAACAACCCCCGAGAGAAATCTTAATGAACCCACGTCGTGCCGAATAACACGGAAAAGCTTTTTTTCGTCACGGTAGAGGGCACCGAGGGCGTCACGTCGCGGGAGACGCTCGGAAAGAGCTACGAACGCTGGCCGAGGGGTGGGAAAGGGGGTGTCCCGTGTAACAAGTATCTACCGCAAGAAAAGTGGTAGCTGAAATTGGATAATTTTTCGCATTCGTGGCTCCCGGTGCAATGCCGCTTACGAGAGAGAGAGAGACAACGTTTTCCGAGAGAACGAAGCAAAGAGAGAGAGACAAGATGGATAGAAAATAAAAAATGATAAAAAAGAATTTTTTAAATAAAAAAAAAAAGACCGAACGAGCGCGGTTAGGGATGGAGTCGGGTAGAGAGTGCATTCCGGAGAGTTATATAGCGCTGGGGGTAGGCAAAGATGGGAAAGATGGAGTCCCGTGGATGCCGGAACGGTTTCGGGGTAGATACGGAATGGGTAACCCCGGTGAGAGTCTCGTGTTGCCGGTATTTGTCTCGGGGTTGCGTTCTGCTCACCGCGACGCGTTCCTGGCGGATGGATGGAAGGATGGACTCACACACGCGCACGTACGTCCTCGGCGGCGCGTTGTTCACTTGCGCACCAACAACGCAGACGGGACTTTGTCGCGTTTTTTCTGGTTTGTAGGTGATTTGTACGCTTGGGGGTGGTACGTTTGTGTTTGTGTGGGTTTGCGTTATTCGCGGGGGCCGTAGACGACACTCCGGCAGTACAAAAACAGCCGGGAGATGGCTTTTGACTGAACCCCTCCAGAACGTTTCAACGTGAGGACGTTTCGATTACATTATTTTGAAAATATGTAACGTCATCGGTATAAATATTAATTGATACGTGAAAAACCTAAATAAAATTAGAATTATACTGTCCAGAAATAGAACTTTGGTAAATGTCTAGATAATACCTAATAGACAATATGTATACATGTATAGACATACATAGACATGTGTAGACGACATGCAGACATATATAGACATGTATAGACAACCTGTAGACATATATAGACATGTGTAGACACCATGTAGACATATATAGACATGTATAGACAATATGTAGACATATTTAGACATGTATAGCCAACCCGTAGACATATATAGACACGCATAGACATCATGTAGACAATGAATAGACAACGTGTAGTCATATATAAACAATCTATAGACTGAATTTCGACCCCTGCTCCATTCGATGTAGCCCATCACTCTTTAACGTCCCGTAATGCAATATCCAAGCATTGTAATCGCCCGAAATTCGGATGGTAACATCTCGGATGACCGGAAAATTTCAAAACGTTGACGTTTGTTTTTTTTTTCTGAGGTCCTTCGGTCCCTCGACCCTCGGTCCTTCGCGAGGATCGTCACCAACGGGCCCAAAGGTCCTTCGTCGTCTCCAACGTCAGGACGGACAAAAAACTCTCATTCTCGTACACACACACACACACATACATACATATATTCGTACTGGAGTATAATACCGCGCTAGACTCGACTGCTTTCCAAGCAAGCTTTTGCCTTCTCGTAGTTTCTTATCGCCTCAGCGTTTGCCCGCGTCGAGAGAGCTGAGCAAGCGGAAAAGCCTCGCGTTTCGTGGTCGTACGCGGATCGCCGACCTCATCCCCCGCCCTCCCCGCTCGCAGGTTTTCTCCTCTTACGTATATCACACGAGAGACTACGCCGTGGCTCATGATGCATGCGTTGTCGGAACATTTGTTCGAATCCCCTAGCCGGAATACCTATCTCTTATTCCCTCAACCTTTCTTCCTCGTTCGTCCCTCGTCCCGCATTTCATTCTCCCCATTCGACTCTTTCGACCTCTCCCCCCCTTCCCTCCACATTTTTTTTTTCACCCACATATCCGTGTAGTTACACCACCGTAACCCCACATACAGTTACTTCACTTTATTCGTCTCGCTCGCTTATTTTTTTCTCCCCTCCTTCGTCCTTGTTTTTTTTTCTGGACTTCTTCATTCGCCCGGAGACTTGGCGACAGTGGCTTCTAACATTTTTCGAAGGATCGGGGGTGGAAAATCAATTTTTAGAGTCTAAAAGATCTAAAAAAAAATCAGTAATGACGTAGGATCCAAAATGATACCAAGAAAAAATCATTGACCACATCCGGCGATTCGGGGCATCTTTTTTCATATATATGAGCAACCCTGTTCTCTCACACATTCGCCCATTTTCATCCACGTCATAGACAGCTTTATTTTTATTCCATGCGATTCGTTCGATTGAACATGACTTGTGGTTACAACCGGCGTTACATATATATCTTTTTTTCCCGATATTACGTAGGGACGACATTCCATGCTTCTCCACGCGCGTACCACTATATTCTTCCCCCCTCCCCCTGCCCCGAGCATCGATGTCCCGTATCCGGCGGGCTTTTTGGACTCGTCGTTTCTCCATGCACAAAATCGTGTGGCACATCGCCCACCCACACACTCGTCCGACCATCTGTCACGTACGTGCCCCGATCCGTAAAATACGCGCACGACGATCACTAAATAATCTTTCGACAATTCGAAAATCGATTACTCCTTTATACATATATATTTATATATATATCATGACTTTTCTCACGATCGACGCAACACATATACAAAAACTAGTGCGTGTCTCGATGGTAGACAACGTTCAAACTTCGTGCATTCCAACCGACAATTTAAATAAAACCAATGGCACCCAAAGAGACCATACGAGTGATTTAAACTTGTTTCGACATCGTGAAAGTACAGATCTCGGCTGTCGGCGTATCAAAAACGAAAAAATTGCAACGATAGCCATCTCACCCGGAATTGGCACGATATCCGCATGCTTACGATAAACCACCCGTATCGTGTAGTGGCATATCGCACAATCGTTATGGCTGCAAACTCTCATCCATGCATGTGTGTTTGTGTGTTCACGTCGAGCAATGAAAGCTGATTGGATCGAAACGAATGTGCGATCGACCGCAAACACGATCATTCGGGGCCCTAAAATGGGCCTTTCGTTCCGTCCCCCCGCCCCTCACGATAAGAAGGCAAAGTAATCGCTCGGTTATTGCTCGACGACATATATTGCATCGTAAAATCGTAAACATTTCGCCTCGTAATCGTTAAAATGCAATATATGCGACAAAATTGTCTCTTTTGTACAATCTCGTTGCTTATCGAAAATCGAGATATATATATATATATATATATATATATATATCGCTCGTACCGATCACCACGTGGCCCATTAGTTTGTACGGTTGTCGGTCGAGTGTTACACGCGTTCATTAGACCGTAACAATGTTCCGTAACGACGGCATTTCGTTCCCCTCTCCACAAAATCGTTACCGATAGTTATTAATTATCGCTCTATTACGATCGTCTTGATTAGCATATGAAAGTGGGGATTATCAATGTGTCGTTCAACATCAGTGATATATATCTATATCTATATATATAAATATATATATATATATTGGGTGTATGTATGGACGACATGTGCCACGAACTCGTCGTACATGGTTGCCACACATGGCCCACAAACTCCATTCCATCGAACAACGTGTATTATACGACCGATATTACGTTATATACCGTATGGCCACTGTGTCAACGCATATTGCGCTACACATGCACCAATATACCTTTCATGCATGCAAAAGAAACAAAAAAAAAGATCCTTGAAAGTCTTTTTTGCAACTGCTCGTAAAAATAACTCAAACGAAGTCGAAAAAAATATCACGATTCATCGACGTCCACGAAATTTCGTTGATTAATAATTATCATCGTCACGATATGAAATAATAATAGAATCCAATCATTTCACACACACATTTTTTTGTCGAAACGTTTTTTTTTTTTTTTTAATTGGAAGTAAAGAAATTGTTTATTTCTTTTCACGATAACGTTATTTGCGTATGTCATCAATCATCTGATTAGAAACGGCTTATGCTTGTCCCCGACCTCCCCCCCCCCCCTAACCTGTATCCAAACGCTATCCGAGCGAATGATAATTCGTCGTCGTAGTGGAAATGCTCGTGGACGGGCTAATCAGAATCGTCGTTATTGTCGATGCTAATAAACGGATGTGAGCTGACCCACACACACACACACACACACACACACACGCATCATACACGGTTGGATGAAATGCACGAACGCACATTGGCCCCGGTGAGTGCCCCGGCCATCGATGAACGACCGAAACCCCCCCCCCCCCCGGAAAAGGGTTTGAGTTACGTAACGGCCTTACCCCGTGGCTCGTGTATTATCCATTAATGGATAGCGATGTCGCGGCTAACCCCCGGCAATTCATTCGATTATTTGCGAGATTGGTACTATCGACGAACGATGACACTCCAACCTCCCTTACCCCCCCCCCCCCCCCGCCCTTCTACCTTCGAGCCCTCGATGGATTCCGAAGGTACGCGAGTATCTCGTCGGGGTTTATCGAAAATAAAATTCGATTACCCGGCAAATGGAATTTCGTCGTCGTGACGTTGGATAAATTAGCAAAACGCGTTTCATATCCGTATGAAAATGTTCGACAATCTCATTTCGAGATGGACGATGGACCAATTTTCAGATTGGCGACGAATTTATTGTTTTGAGAATTTTTGTTATTACACGTGGGAAATTGTGAAAAATTGTGTCCAAAAAATTTTTGGACATTTTTGGAGGCTAGTAGCTCTTTATCATTTCGGGAAAAAAATTTAGCAGGAACAATTGTGGCGAATATAAATGATAAAGATACGAATGAATTATTTTTATGAGTTATGATCGTCTGCATTTGTTTTTTTTTTTGACGTTTCAGAACAAGGACAGAACACGAGTAAGAAGAAAACGACTTTTTCGAGATTGCTCAGAGGCTTGAAAACTCACAGGAAGGAAAAGCAACAGGGTCAGACTCAAGGATCGCCGAGACACGGACGAGCGCGAATGGGGGTGCCACAGAGGGTGAGTTTTTCAAAATATCGAATCTAACAAAATCAATTTTCGACCATAACTTTTTTTCCATTGGTCCAATGGGAATGATTCTAGATATTTTCTTTTAAATTTCATTTTAAAAAAAATATTTCTCTATATTCACAAAATATATAAATATTTTTAAATATACATAATTTCCACAAACGCCACTTGCGACACGTTGCCGTCAAAAGCAAAATCCCTCGGGGGTCTGACGGCTCTGCGATGCACCGCTAAGATCAAGACCCCGAAAAGTCACGACACTGACCGACCGACCTCCCGCACATCGGGGGGGGGGGGAAAATCGAATTAGGTGCAACGTTAAAGGTCGCTCGAGGAAGCTTGGCGAGGAAAAAGAGTGCGCGAGGAGAAGCTTGTCCGATGAGGCCTCGGGGCACTCAGCCGTAACCCAACCGAATAAGCATCCACACACACACACACCTACACCTACACCTATATATAGGTGCGGTTGAGCAGGTGGTGAGTGAGAAAGAGGAAATGGCATGGAAGACAGATAGAGAGAGAGAGAGAGAGAGAGAGAGAGAGAGAGAGAGAGAGAGAGAGAGAGAGAGAGAGAGAGAGAGACAGCGGTCGTAGACTGCCCGAAGAGAGAAGAGGTGGTCGAATGCGGGGTGGGGGGGGGGTGAAAGGGGATGAAGGAAGGGGGTTGGTTGCTGCTGGATCATCTGAGTCGGTCAGTTCGTAGAACGTTGCATCGGAGAGCGCCTAGAAAGAGAGAGAGAGAGAGAGAGAGAGAGAGAGAGAGAGAGAGAGAGAGAGAGACTCTCTATACGTTTGACATGCAAACGGGCTTTGATCATCTCGGCAGTTGCTGCTGCACCGCCGGCTGACATTCCTCTGTATCGTCAATTTCTCTCTCTCTCTCTCTCTCTTTCCCTCTCTTTTCTACTGTATCACTCCAGCATCCACATTTCTCTCTATCTCTATCTCTCTCTTTTCTACTGTATCATTCCAGCATCCACCTCTCTCTCTTTCTCTCTCTCTCTCTCTCTCTCTCTCTCTCTTTCTCTATCTCCTTCTCTTTCTCTCTCTCTCTCTCTTGGCTATCCATCTGCGAACCCTCGGCCGCGTGTATATCTACCGTCCAAGCAAAACGTTATGCACGTAAATATCTGCGGCTGGGATGGAACAGCCACGGCCATACGATCGACCACCTACACCTAAAAGCACCTCAACCGTGAAACGTCATACCACCTCCCTTCCCCTCCTCCTCATCCTCTGGCTCTCCTCACGACTGGGATGCATTCGTGAATTTTCGAAACGAAACCCGAAAACCTTGATCCAGGTCCATACGTCTCCATGTCCCCCCACCCACTCACCGTTTCGTCCGACAACCGATCGAACACAACGTTCAACGTCCGAATAATAATTGGAATATGTCCACTCCTGAACTATTGATCATCTCGTGGAACCGCCAAACTTAATGGGGTTTCTTCCCCATCGTCGTGAAATATATTTTTTTCAACGTCTCTTTGAAAAGCAACTTTTTTTTGCGGTCGATACGAAATTCTTTGATCGTTTGTTTATTCTTTGATTTCTCTTTTTTTGGTCTGTTCTTGTTGTTGATTATTCGTGGATTTTTTTTTGGGGATTCACCTGGCAATGACTGTGGAGACGAGATTCGTATGACCGAGTTACTCTTCGTCGTAAAAAAGTTCAATGACAAATTCATTGGGATTTGCACATCGAAAAAAAAAACAAACATGAAACCAGCGTTAAACACGTTTGGAAAAAAAAAACTCATGAAAAACCGGGAAAACCGTGGTACGGTAAATATCGTTGATGGAATTAAAATTCGATCGATGGCGTGTTTGACCGCGATAGTGAAGCGAAAAAACGCGTATCAACCGAACCAACCTCCCTCCCCCTTCCCCCTCCCCCCTTCCGTCACTCGTTAAAAACTCGTAGATCTATCGATTGCCCGGAATTCGTATCGAATCAAACGACAACACAAACCGCAGTGTATGTCCAATCAACGTGAAAAAAAAGAACAATTAAAAAAGGAAACGAACAAAAAAATGGTGGTCCCTTGTTTTTTTCTTTTGTTTTTGTTGTATTTTCCTTCTTTCACCGACGTTATTCATTATTCAACGTTTAAAACCCCCGGATGGCGACTATGTCAACCAACGTCCGCCGGGTGACTTTCATACGACCTCAGAATCGACGATAATTATTCAACAAGAATGAAAAAAAAAATGAAAAACAAAAATTTGAAAATAAAAAACTAGAATTAAAAAAAATTAACCGAGGGTGTATAATGCACGGTGCAAAGAAACATTTCTCAACGCAAACAAGACGAAGGGGTCTCGCTTTATATGCTAATGCCACTGGGCACAACGCTCCGTGACTGTGCGCAGGGTTTAGGGGCGAAGGGGTTGCCACCCCCCCCCCCCTCCCCCAGCCTTCGCGCAAGGGGCACGAAATACGCTCAGCTATTAACCCCGTGACCCAAGCTATGCAACAACCCCTTTACCGCGACTCCATCCCCCCCCTCTTGCTTTTGCTTATTTTCCAACCGAGTTAACTATAAGCCCATTGCCATGAAGATATGAACTGAGATAATAGCGTAGAAAAAAAGTACGTGTGTTTCTGATTGTATCTTCGATTTTTCATCTCTCGAATCATCTGTCTCGCGTCTTGATAACAAAAATAATTGTAAATTAATTTTGAAATAAATTAAAAAAAAATTAAATTAAATAAAAATGGAAGAATATTAAATTGAACTAATGTGAATTAGTAAATTTATATTGAAACATGTTTTGTTAGAAAACTTGGAAAAAGTCGTGCAAATAAAATTCGATTTGATTGATTGATTGAAAAAATAAATGTAAAAAAAAAAAAATAAGATATCAATGCAAATTAAAAAAAATATTCAACAAAAACTAATGAGACAGTAATTCGGCATTAAAATTAAATATCTCACAAACACTAATCAGCGAAGATTCACAATCTCTCTTTCAACGTTTTTCCATTTATCAATCTTTCCAAGTTACTCTCATTATTACCCTTATTTCCCAGATGAGAAAGTCAAATTCGTACAACGGTGGTTACCACACCAAACCAAATACACATGTCCCCCACGTTTCTCTTTTACATCTCGGCCATTACATCCACGCGCCTACATAAAAAAAGCAAAACATACCTACAAAAAAAAAGAAAAAGAACAAAGTGTAAGAGAAGGGTGCGAGTGCGTAAATGCACGTTGCTCGGTAAAGAGCTGATGCAGACTTTCCGTGACAAGATGCATGAAACGCAACCGGGGGGGGATTCGTCGATGGGGTTGGTCGGGAGGCAGCGAAGGGGGGGGGGGGACAAGCAAGAGGGATGAATGCGTGAGCCTCGAGTCTCGCAGCCTCCACCCGAACAGCATCCCCCAGTTTGTTTCTCGCAAAACACTCGACTTTCGCGATACTCCTATACATAAACATATACACACGCTCACATTCGTTGTCTCGAATCACATCGCTATAATATATACATATATAAATAATAACCAAAAGAAAAATCGAATTTTCAAAAGCGGAACCCCTAAATACAGTCCGATTGGGTTGAAATTTTCACACATGTCTCCTGATAGCATCTACTTTGAATGCAGTAACTGCCAGTGGATTCGAAAAACTTTGTCTTTTTTCAACACACCCTCATATATATATATACACACACACACAGGCTGGATGAGCGTGTGTCATTCCAGCCGTGTGACTGGAAGAAAAGAAACGGAGTACTCGTGAAGCACACAAGAGCGATAGTCGCTGAACCAACGGAGCAACGTGGAAGGGGTAACACACAGGTGCGATCAATGTCCCCCCCCCCTCTCTCTCACACACACACACTTGGGTATCGCGACACCCTTTCCCGTTCGCATCACTCGCGGTCGTCGAGTCATGTGACGATGGTTACTGTACCTCACGTGAGACGACGACGACGACGACGAGGACGAGGCTCGTGGCACTCTAGTCGCGTGTTCTCTCGCCACCCCCTAGTCGTCGTCACACATTGTCGACACACTCACTCACACACACACACTTACACTTACACACGTGCGTCACGATAGACCGTGTGATACAACGACGTCTGCTCCGCCAGCCTCAGAAATTGCGTTTCAATGTCACGGCCTCGCGAAATTTCCTTGTCTCATTGTTCAACGTTGCGGACTCAGAGGGCGCCACCACACACACACACACACACGTGCACACACGTGCTCGCGACCTTTTTCCCTACACCGACTGCATTTCTAATTAGTAAATGCGCTATAGTCTGCCTCACACAAACACAAAGAAAAAAAAACGCAGACACGTTTCCTCTTCCTGGCTCTTGCGCATGCGCGTGTGTATGTGTCTGTGTGTGCGTGCACTTTTGTCACGAAAGACAAAACCGGTAACGTAAACATAAAAAAAAAGATGAAGAAGAATTGAAAAAAAAAAAATATGTTAAAAAAATGTTTTTTAAAAAAAAAGGAAACAAGTCTTTCTCTCTCTCTCTCTCTGTGCGAGTAGAGAAAGGGGAGGGTTGACAAAAAAAAAAAGCTTCTGGAGGCCTCTCTCGTCTGTGCTTTGTTTTCGTATTCGCTTCCCACCGACAGCTTTATTATATATAGTTCAGGGCAGCATGCGTCGCCGTCTCTTCTTCTTCATCATCTTCATTCTTCTTCTTCTTCTTCTTCGTCTTTCTCGCTACGTTTGCCCGATGAAATTAGAATATTTATGGGTTTTTAACGTACACCCGGGGGGGGGGCCGGGCGTGGGTGTGCCCATGGGCCCGGCAACCGAACGACCGAGCTTTCGTGATAAAGCAGAATCTCTCTCTCTCTCTCTGTCTCTCTCTTTGCGCGTCCGCGACACCAGCTGCGTGAAAAGCAATACCGCGGTTGCACGACGAGAGTCGCACAGGTGCGCTTGTACTTTCACGGAGTATCGAAAACCTCTCGCATATGCATTGGAAATGCACACCTTCGACGCTATATATATATATATATATATATATATATATAGCACAGATGCTGATGTATTCTTGCGACATGTTTTTTTTTTTGGCCCACGGCTTTGGAAGTCTTCGGCAAAAAAAAAAGCGAAAGAAAAAAAAACGAAATTAAAAAATACAAAGTAGCGACAACGAAATTACGAAAAAGCGAGCTTGCGACGTTCGACTACAAGCTGGGTCGCTTCGACGAAGCAATAATGAAGTAATCTCGTGGGAAAGAAAATATGCCAGACACAAACTTGAGTAATATTAATTTTTTCAAGTTTTGAAAATTTTTTTTTTTTAATAAAAAAAAGAAAAACCCAAAGAAAAAACAATTTTTCGGTGCACGAAGTATTTCATTGAGTGTGCCCGTGGTGGATCGTTAGCAAGGTACATCTCGTCGACGACGTCACGACGAGAAGGGACGCTGGTTTCTATAGGTAGACTCAGAAGAGGGTGGGGGGGGGGGAGGAGTGGGGATGGAGAGAGGCGCCCCTTTGTTTTCTCACATTAAGAGGGAACAAGAGGCCAAAGGCAATGGCACCGAGCCGCGAGGCACGTGAAACAAAAAAAAACAAGACGAAAAAAAAAAGAAAAAAGTCAATACTCGGCCGGCAAACAGGAAGCGACATAAATTCTGAGAGGCAAAAAGCCCCCCCCCCACCACCACAAAATTCTACACTGTCTCACGAAATTATTCGAGTTTAGAAAACAACGCACACACACAGAGAGACACGTGTGTGTCGTTTTCCAGCGTCAGCTCGTCGTTCGAATATTCTCGCAAGCTCCACGCCGAAGCACAACCCCCCACTTTCATTTTGTTTTTTTTTCTTCATGTACCACGTTCGACATTTCGCCCTCGGGGGGCAAAACGCGAGAGCCAATGCCAAAAAATCGCGGTACGTAGCAAAGCTCATATCCGTTATTATTCGGTTTGTTCGATGATGCGACGCCGAAAAGCTCGAACGAAAGCTCTTGATCCGTTTAACATAAATACCGGGGAAAGACGTTTGCAATTAAATGGCATCAACGAGAGAGAGCCGGCCACAATCGGCTTCTCGACGTTTTGCAAGCTCGTCGAGGCGAGCTTGCAGAGAGAAATAAAGAAAAGAATAAGAGACAGAGAAGGGCTTTCGATGGGGAGGAATTGGTTGTATCAGAGACATCTAAAGATCGGTCGGTCGGTCCCCGAGACGCTCTTTCGTTTTCGCTCGGGAGCTTTTTCAAGTTGGCCCCCGTCGTGTCACACCGGATCCCACACAATCACCCCTCCACAGCTATCTCTCATTTCTATCGTTCTTCCTTCGCTTCTTCATCCTTTTATTTTTGTATCTATATATGCTTTTTATTACATTTTTTTGTTCCTCCATCTCGAAAGCTCCACCTGCTGGCTCAGGGCACTCGTTTCCGCCCTCTTCGCATGCCTTCCCGTTCCTCCTCAACCACCTCCTCGCGGTGTATCGCTTCGAGCGGTTTCTCGAGTGTCGTAAAATTGAATGAAATGTCGACGAGAGTATCGAGACGCGCGAATAGCGCGCAAGCTCGTAGAACTATTTTTTTTTTTTTTTCGTCAACGTAAACGTGGATAAGATTATGGATATAGCGTCGATTGACGGTGGGAGTTCGGATTTAAGCTCTCCCAACGGTAGCATTTCCGGTGATTCGTCTTTAGATTCCGAGAGACCGCGCTGAGCTTTTTCTACAAGCTCGCTCTTTTATCAGTTTTGTCATACGTTCGGCAAAGCATCGGCGAAGATATTCCATTTGGCTCGGCCACCGCGGCGAGCTTTCGACGAGCTTGCAGCGAGCTTTCGGCGAGCTTGCGATGAGCTTTCGCGTATTATAGCGTTGTGCGTGTGTTTCACTGTAGTACCGAGTCTTCGACTCCCGCAGGGGGGGGGGGCGAAAGCTCTCTCTATATATCTCTTTATCTCGCGAGCTTTTGCTCGGTAATTTTATGGAAGCCCATAGCCCGCTCTCTGGTCTTCGCCACTTCTACTTCGCCTCCCCCCGCTTTCACCCCCCACCCGCCTTTGTAAATACTTCGGAAGCTTTGTCTGAAGTTACGCGGAAACTACTCAACCCGACGTCTTAATTATTCAGCTAACGGGTTGGAGCGAGTGCTTTCGTTTTCCGTAATCCACCGACGATTACCGTTTTCCACGGGAGAGGGAGGAGGGAGACGGAAACACGTGTTTTCTATTTTCTCGATGAGACTCGCTATAATCGTCTTTGAAAATTCTTTCGATCCATTGAGATAAATATATCACAAATCTATTTTTGAAAAAAAAAACAATATTATTCTCATGAACTCGTTATTTAAATTATGAAGAATTGCAAAATGGATTTTTTAAAAAAATTGTTTGTGAATCTTGTACCAAAACCAACGAAAAAAAAAAAAATCTTTTTCAATGATTGGCAGGTCGATACACCGGACAGCGTGTTGCAAAGTGGTCTGGGAATGGGACCGGATATGGGACACACGATTCTACGTTCCATGGTCGATCCACGTGACTACGACAGACTCAGATACCTGCAGATGAACGGTGGTCAACCCAACAGCTTCGAGGAAACCATACACAGGGTGAGTTTAAATAAAAAAAAAAAGAATATATATAAAAAATATAAAAAAAGCTCATCCTCTCTCTCTCTCTCTCTATCCGCTTCTCCTTCCGGTCTGTGGCCACACGATGTTGCTCGACAAACCGTGTGTACAAGTATAGTGGAGAAAATAGTGGCTCAAGCAAGAAGCCCGGACGACGACTCGCCCGAATCGCTTCGGGGCTGGCAAAAAAAATTTCTTTTTTTCTTCTTCTTTCCTTTTTATTTATTTTTATTTATTTTTTTTTTGGGTTCTCGACCTCTCGTCCTCCCTTTATCGTTCCACATTATGCCACACTTTTTACGATTACCATAAATTCTCCTTTTAGTCGCCGGTGGCTCTTTCCCACCCTCGACAATTTTCCTCACTCGTCCTCGGCTCTTCGGTTTCCATATATATATATATATACATATGTGTGTGTGTGTGTGTATAGTTGTGGGCCTCTCGCACGGTTCTTTTTCTTTACCTTCCGTTCGCTATCCCTTCTCGCCTTTGAAAACACGTTCTTGCTGCCTTCGCGATAACGCGACTCTAACAAATTCAATTTATTCGACTTTATTTTTTTTTTCGTCCGTCACTGGGGTCCACCCGTCCCCCTTCTCCTCCCGCTCGATCCTCTCCCCCCTGTTTTCGCACTCTCGCTTCTCATTACGTTTTCACGTCGCAAATTGACGATTTCATTCACATGTGCGTGTGTGTGTGTGTGTGTGTTTGTTTGCCCAAGCTTTGACGATAAATTGATTATGAAAAATAATTTTGTGCTTTTCCATGCAGAATCGGTGAAATTGAAAATTGAATCGAATTTTTCCTTTCAAATTATGTCTTTGTGAGTTTACAGTGTTTGATTCGATTGTGCTACAAAAATAATTTGATCGAATTTGTTGATCTAAATTATTATCATTATTCCATTTAAAAAAATAAAATTTCGGATCGATCGTATTAACAGCATTTTCTTTTTCTTTCTATTTCGTTGCAGCTCAAGGTGCAGGATGCACTTCGGAAAAAAGAACGGTTTCACAAAGAACACGAAGAGGTAAGAATTTGTCTTTGGTTGACAAAAATTATTATTTTTTTTCCAAAATAAATAAAAATAAAAATAAAGTGCCTGCAGTGATAAAAAAAAATGAAAAAAATAAATAATAACATGACACGTCGGTCGATCGTTGCACCGAACAACGCCCTTTTACGGATAATGCGAGAGTAACGCCGACTTTCCGTCCCTCTACCCCCGCCGCCCTCTTCCTCTTTTTACCTCAACGACCAAAATGTAATTCTTTGATAAGCGAAGCAGATTTGCATATAAGAACCGCGACGAAGGAAACTGCAGCAGCCACCGCAACAGCAGCATCATCATCATCCCCACATTGCACCGTTCAATGTTTTTTATTTTACACATCCCGGAACCCGACACGAAAGCCCGCGCCACTTATGTATGTAAAGTGGCGAGAGATCGACGGTGATATCATACCCTCGAATGCCAAACGCGTTTCATCCGTGACGATGCTTCCTGAATTTGTTATGCGTGACGCGCTCACCCGGATTATCGACATTACCGTAATTTTCCATCGTCGATTATTATCCGTTCGTGTTTCTCTTATTTCTCGCGAAATAAGAAAACGAAAAAAAAAAATCCACGACGAGCAACAAGCGTACGTCGAATATTTTCAGTATTTTTTTTTTTGTGTTAACATTTTTTTTAAAACTATTTTTCATCCGCCCTCGCAATCGAGCGTGGAGAACCCCGGGGGCGTTTGCAAAATTCCAGTATCTGGCTTCAATTCACGGTCAACCTATTCTCCTAACTATAACATCGCCATAACGTTTAATTTATTTTTCCATTTTCACGTTTTTTCACCTCCAAACTCGAATTTTCAACAGAATTAAAATAATAATAATAATAATAATATTTTTCTTTGATTCTTTAGTTTTCATACAAACTTTTCTTCACCACGTAATAACTGTCAATGTGCGAGATAACTCTGTTTCTTTTTTTTTTTTCTCACTTCTACAAGTCTCGAAAAAGTTTTCTTTCAATTTTCTCGTCCCATTTGTTCGATCCCATTTGGAGGTTAGTCCCATGTGTGTTTTTCTTTCTCGCGGACGGTTCGAACGAGGGCACGCGGGTCGCGTGGGTCGGCAGGGGGAGGGCGGGCGGGGGGGTGGAAGGCTTCGCGCAATCGCGTGAAGAAGTTTTCGAAGCGAGATCTGTCAGGTAGTTTCAGGTCGCGTCGTCTTCGTACAAAGACCGACGAATCCCGAATGTAAGGAAGGAAGGAACGAACGTATAGCGATGCTTCAAGATAAAGGACGTGTGGACAAGAGAGAGAGAAAGAGAAGAGAAAGAGAGAGAGCTAGATGATCCGGGATTATCCGACGAAGACTTTGGCGCCCAAGAGAGATTGCAAAGTTTTCGTGAACGTGGAAACTTGTCGATCGGGAACCTTACGGGGAAAATTTCCAAACGGATTTGCCCATAGAGAAAGCTACGGGATAGAGCTTTTCACGTGCGACAGACACAGAGTTTCGAAAGAGAGAGAGAGAGAGAGAGAGAGAGAACGATCCGCTCTCATCGCGTTTACGTTCATCTCGACAATTTCCGACCGAGTTTGCCTCTTCATCGATTTAATAAATTAGCAGAGACAATTTTCGAACCCGAATAGAGACCCACCGCGTCTCGTCTCCACGCGCATGCGCGTACTTTGATGAAAATTGTTACAAAAAAAACATTTAATCAAGTATTTTACACTAAAAAAAATTATTTAAAATTGTATTTTCAAAAAAAGCTCCACGCCCGAGCTTTTCTACAAAACAGTCCCGCAGTCCTCAAAGTGGGTTACGTCATTGCACAAGTTTGCACAATCCCGTCGCGAAATTAGCCGAAAAATAGTAAAACGATTTTCGACAGAACGAAAAAAAAAAAAATAAAAAAATTCAAGAGAACAAAAAAAACTAACCAAAGTCAACTTCGAGGCTGCAAACAATATGGAAATAGAGCTTGCGCCCTCTCCTCCCCTTCTCCCTCCCCTCCCCCCTCCTCTCCCCAATTCTGTAAAAGTTTTAGTGTCACCTTCACCGCGGGTTTACGATTCCCTCGGGTGAACCTCTTCTTTTCTTCCCGGCCAACCTCGAAAACCCTTTCTTTTTTTTTTTTTTTGTCTTATTTCACGATGTCCTCCTCCCCTCCCCTCCTCCCTCACGCTCCCCATCGGTCGCTTCTGCCACGCGAGAAGCTCTCGAATCTCTTTGCACACGGCCACCAACGTCGTTCCCATCCCTCCCCCTCTGTGCTCGACGATACTTCACCGCCATTTCTCTTCGCTCTTTCGCCCCCCCCCCTCCCCTCCTCCTCATCCTCCTCCTCATCCTTCGTGACCCTCAAACACGAGGAACACCCCGGGCCATCGGGTCGACTTCGATAATTACTTCTGCCTTGCTCTAAAATACTTTATTCTCAGCCTCGGGCCTTTCGCCCCCCCTCCCCTCCCCCCATCGACCCCTCCCCCTGCTCACCCCGGTCACCCCGGGCGCCACGTCGATCACGAAACTGCCACGACAGAGGAAAAACTCCGTCTCGACATGCACTCGGTTGGCTGCTGCGAAAAAAAAATTTCAAAATTTTCACCCTCCAATCTTTTCGAAGAAGTTTAATTTTTTTTTTGCAATTTGTAAAATGATATTAAACAACAAAGTGAGATGAATGAAGGGTTGGGAAATATTGTTGGTCGAGATTGACTTGAGATTGTGGATTTGTTGCAGATACTGAGGGACATTCGACAGGGTTTGATGCAGTTGGGACGTGATGGACGAGGTCAGCTTCCAGGAGGTCAGTATGCATTTTTATAAGTTAATTGAAATTGTTATTTACAATTAGAACAACGTCGTTGGAAATCTCGATTGCACGTGATGATTCATTAAATTATCAGACTATCAGACGAGACTATCAGCTACGTGCGAGAAACCCCATCGATGCTCGAATGTCTCGCAGTTAATCTCATTACCACCTTCGCCACTTTCACACAAACACACCGACACGTACACACACGTGTATAAAGTCGCAATGTCTGTCTCACACCCGACGAAGTTCACACCCGACCCTCGTCCGAACAGCCCCCGCGAGACAGGTCACCCGTTAACACGACCGGAGAACGACCGAAATTCAGAACCCGCCTACGCAGTCGCGCGGTTGAGCACCACTGCCCGACTTTCGAGCTCCCCCCACGCCTGAACTATCGATGATAGAAAAATACCGCTAAGGACTTTTTTGCAGAGAATTCAATTCCCTACAACATTGCTCATGTGAACTTTTCGTCTATATAGCTTCGTTTAGCCAGATTTCGCGAGATAAAAATTCATTGATTTTTTTATTGTTTTCTCGCGAAGATTGGAAGGATTGCACACCCTCAAAAATTTCGTATTTTCGTGTTCAACCCCCTACCCCAAAGTTCGCGTCTCATTAATTTATTTTTTATCATTACCATTAATTAATTTATTTATTTATTTATTTATTTATCGTCTCTCTTTATTTCCAGACGATACTTACATGTACGACGAGGACGCGCGTTGCGGAGGGGTGGCGGGTGGTGCGATGCTAGCCGGTGGACCGGGACCCCAACATTGGTACGACGAGCCGCCGTACGAATCCGATCCCGAAGATTTTTTGATGGGCGCGAGTGGCGCCCCAGTGCCAACCGCTACCATACAAAACGGTCGTGTGTGTTTCACCCTCAATCTCCGACCCGAGAATCGCGGCGAGGGTGTCATATCGTTGCGCACGGCCGGTGACATAAGTTTGCCGCGCGATCGTTCGCGCAAACCCGGCATGTCGACTATGCGGGGTCTAATTGTGCCCCAGGGTCACAACAATCCTCCGACCATCATTCCACTCACGCACTCGAGGGCTTCGAGGGAGAGCGGGGATTACGCGAGCAGCGACGTACAGGTATGTCACATAACCTCACAATTCATCCCCATTATCAATTAAAAAAAAAATTAATGAGAAAAAAAAATTAATTTTTTGAATTCTTCATTTATTTTATTTTTTTTTCAAACATATCATTAATTACCGTGTGACTAAAAAGGCAACTGGATGACTTCAATCATCACAATTGAAAGAAAAAAAATATTGTCATAGTTGAAAAAAAATTAAAAAAATCACTCAGGACTTATAGGGACTTGAAAAGTTCCCGTAATTACTCCAACACCAATTCACACACGATTATCATCAATGAAGCATGCCCACGGACCCCCCACTCACCCCCTCATCGTTTCCCCGACCTCCCCCCCGCCCCCCTCCGACAACACCCAATTCGCAAGTGCAGACGTTGAACTCGAGACAGTCGACTGTGTCGGTGGATGATGAAACAATTAGGATCCAACGACGTCCGTCGTTGAAATTACCATCGTCGTCAACGTTGATCATCCCCCCTCTCATAACCTATCGGTTTTCGCACATCCCTATGGCCCCAAAACAACATAACCAACACCACCATCGCCCACAATTTCCTCCTGGCGTCATTACCCCGAACCCAATCAACTCGACCCCGCCACAATCATCACTATCCAACGTCACAATCGTCAACGTTACAATTCCTTTCACCACCGTTGTCGAAACAACCCCCCCCCCCCCCATCTGGCCCAACGTCAACGACGATGCAGTCACGAACTCGCAATTTCAATTCGTATCTCCAACGACACTCACTAACAATCGTCTCTTCAATACAATCTTATTAACACAGATATATATGTAGACACACATTGTCATATATATCTCTCTCTCTGTGAGACGAATCATAATGACTCAAACTTGGGATAAAACCTAGTGAGTTGGTTTGTTTGTTTTTTTTTATAGCCTAACAAAATTTAATAAAATTCAATCATTTAAATTTTAATTTTAATGATCAAATTTTTTATTAGCATGTTAAACTATTTTTTTTTTCGAATCACTAACTGTTTGTCAATCACCAACTCACCCAGTTTTACCTTATCACTTGATGGATCTCTGTTTCTCTCCCTTCATCTCCTTCTCTCTATATATATATATATATATATATAGATTATATACATATATCTATCTATCTGTCTAGCAAACCGCAAATCCATGCTAACCCACTTACACGTAGAAACCCAGAACAAATATCAACATCTTCGCCCTGCAGAAAGTGATATACATATATATATATATATATAGAGAGAGAGAGAAAGATAGCGATAGAGTGATTGCAACGGATCACATGCATCCACATTGGATGATTCGACACGTATATTTCTCCACAAATCCACCGACGTGGCGTTTCCCCCCCCCCCCCCCCTCCCCCCTCCCCCTACGAGTCATCACGTGAATAATATCTTATTTGAACAGCGTGTTATCGTGAATATGGATTCGTGGAATGAAATTTTTGCAAGGGGGAATGAAATTGAGATTTTGGGGGAAGGGTGTCTTGCACGTTTTGGGGGGTTGCAGCATATATATATAACCGGCCACAATCCATTATTCGGTTATGGTTACTGCAGGTGCACATTGAATTCCAAAGGGATAATCTTCGAGTGCCTCTGCCCCAGTTTCAACCCCCTCGCCACCCCCACTTTGGGGGGTGGAGGGGGCGCGTCCACGCGATGCTCTTCCGTTATGCCAATTTCCGAGTCACACAGACGGAACGTATATATGTTTTGTGTGTCTGTATGTATAGATAAGGGTTACACAATTTGTCTATATATATATATATATATGGTGGACATTCCAATATCGCAAGATAATCCTGATAACCACCAGCCGATACTCGGTGCCCCTGTAACTCGATCGCCACTGTAATGTTTAATCTGCAATAACGTCCACCAATAAGCCCCTTTAACGATTATACTATCTTCCGGTTATATTCTCCTCGTAAGCCACCCCCCCACCCCATCATGCCTCCCCCCCGAAACCATCGTTCGTACGTTATGCGCCTGATACTTAGCTGATCCCACGTAATTTTCGTATCTAATTTATCATCGCTGCACGTTTTAACCGTTCGAACGAAACCCCCTAGCCCCCACCCCCTTTCTTCATCCCCCAATCCTCCACCCCTTCGCAGCTTTCCAACCAATCTTTTTTTTTCACAATTTTATCGAGTCTAATATACGGATTGCTATAATGGGCTATATGTTGCGTTATTATTTTGTAGTTTTGTGGGAATAATTATAAGGTGATTCGTTTTAATTTTTGATATTACAATTTTGGGGAGGTTTTTTTTTGGATTATTTATTTTGAATTAGTTGGGGGATTTGACAACACACCAATTATATGCAAACATATAAATGTATATTATTTTTTGGGCACGTAAAATTTTGAAATTTATTAATTTTTGAGGACCCCAAGCTTTGTACTTCATCAGAAAATTTCATCATCCTAGTAATTGCCTGCCTGATTGCCAACCACTCTTCGAACAAAACTGAAAAAAAAAAATTTAAGTCAGTCGATTACTCGTGAAATTTCGTTAAAAATCTCGAAAATCCATCGAAACAAGATTCTAGGAGAGAAAAAAAAGAAAACAATTGGGTTAATTATTTCGAATCGACATCACTGGAACGGTTGTGATCGATTTTAGAGCCGGAGCAGCGGCGAGGAAGGGTTGTCGCCGAGCCAGAGCAGCGACTACGAGGATCAAGAAGATTTAGAGAACCGACACACGCCAGCGATTCACACAGTATGTCCACCAGCTAATCTCGTCATCCTACATACAAAATACCAGCTTATCATCGTTTTTCGTTTTTTGCAACCCAGTAGAAAGCTTCTTTTTAAATCTTGGTCGTTGTTATTTTTTTTTCCCTCATCTACTTCTTCTTATTTTCAACTTTCTTCACGATTGTTTTAGTCTCGAGGATTGACGCTTTTTTTTCCATTTTCATCTTTAACTACGCATGCTCATGACCTCGTTCGTGATAACCCGATCCACGTCACAGACAAGAAAAATATTTTTCGTCATCCTGTTTTTTTTTTTGCAACGTGTTTTTTTTTTGTATTTTTTTGTTTTTCGTTTTTAATCAGACCCACGAAAAAAAGCTTACTTCGCGAATCCACGAACATTGGATAATCACATTGTGTGCAAAAACGCTATGAAAAAAAAAAGAAAACTATACGACACGCACACGTTACCGTACAATCACACATACATTATAATTACGTTGTAATACATTTTCACACGTTTAATTAAAATATCCACCGACGAGTCGACTTTTGCGAAAATCTCAATCCAAGTACACAAAAAAAAATACATATTCGTATATATTCAAACTTTATATAGAATATACATGAACTATATATACATATATATATAGTCTATACATAATCTATATAAAGACTATATATACCCAGTCCCACATATAATTTATACGTAATTTTTTGTCACTTGGGAGGGAATGCATGCAAAAAAAAATTTAAAAAAAATAAAAATAAAAAATAATACAATCACATTAATCGTGATAAGCATCGTTCGTGTCCAAGACTCGAATATCTCAACAAATTGTCTCACGATTGCCTCGAATTTCTAAAATATCTTTCGTCCACTGCGAGATTTAAAAAAAAAATTCAATAATAAAAAATAATAAAAAATTGAAAAAAAAAAAAAAAAATGTCACGCGATACTGATGATCGTTTGTATGATTGCAGTCGGAAGCCAGCGCGCTTTTGGAAAGCGCAGACGGAAGGGTGGGCATAGCCGGTCGTGCGAGAAACCTCAGACACGACGTGCAACGAAAGATAACGAGGTTGCGAGAGGATCGGGCATCGTCCGAGGCGTTTCCGTGCAGCGCTAGCAGCGTCGAGAGCCTTCCGAGCGGAAGCGGTTCGAGCACTCAGGCTTTGGTACGAGCGGGCAGCAATCACAGTTCGATATCGTGCGAGGAAAGAGATCCGGCCAGCCCGACGGCCATCGGACCCGTGCTCTGCCGGGCCAAAGCCATCGACGATTGCACACCAAGTCCGTACGACAAGGACGCTCTCAAATTTAAGGTACGTGTCTGTGTGTGTCTTGTTTCACATTTTTTTCAGCCTCGACCGGAGCGCCATCTATTTTTTTTTTCACTACCGAGATTGTTTTTTTAAATTTATCATTAATCTTTTTCATTGTAATTCAAATAATTCGTCGATTTAATAAATTATTAACCAAGAACGAATATTTTATATTTATTAGCTACTGAAATTTTTAGTCTTTTTATTTTTCATTCGCATAATTATTTTTTTTATTTACCCTGTGATATTACGGGGAACCTTAATTTCAATTTGAGATATTTTAATGTGAAATTGTCTCAACTTTGACGTGAAATTATGTTTGAAAAAAATAATTCACCGGAAAAGTCCGAAAAATCAATTTTTATCATTAAAGCTCGATTTCAAGAGCTTTTTGTCGGTCCAAGATGAGAATCGATATTTTTTTCGAAAAGTTGAGACGATTTCACATGGAAATGCAATGTGAAAGTAATTTTCATTTCCCGATAAGATACTTAAAAAAAAAATTGAGTTGAAAAAAAAAAGGAAATTATTTTGAAGATTGTTTTATTTATTTTTTTTTCCTATTTTTTATTTTCGCAGAAGGGCGACGTGATCGACGTTGTGCAGATGAACAGAAGCGGATTGTGGAAAGGCGTGGTTCACAACAGAATAGGCCACTTCAAGTTCATAAACGTTGAGATACTGAACGAACGAGTGCCGAGACGTGGCGAACCCGAGCGAACAAAGTGGGGACAGAGATACAGACAGAAACCTGGATCGGTTCAAGAGCTCTTGCAACGAATGAATCTTCAGGTGAGAGAGAGAGAGAGATAGAGAGAGATGGAGAATATTCGAGTTACGATATCACGTTGTTCGGACGGACCTCAAACTTCAAGTTCAACCCCCCCCCCCATCCCCCTTCTACCTACCTACCCCCTACCTACCCCCTATCGCCACACCGTTATCCCCATCTGAATTCTCATGGAAATGGCCTCACCGTTTCCATCTCCGTCACTCGAGATGTAAATTAGAATTTTTTATTTTTCACCACTTATCCGCTCTTTTTTACGATCCTTCTCGTTTTATTTTTATTTTATTTTTTTTCAACCCTTCACCGGGAATCTCCCTATTGTTCACCGTTGCCACATTTCAACCCTTCAGTCACGTGTATTATTATTATCATCATTATCATCGTATTTTTTTATATTTGACTCGAATCAATTGATTTACGATTTAAAAATAGTTAATGCAGATTTAAAAATCTTTTGAAAAATCATACATCATGCTTGAATCATCTGCTTTATGATTAACATTTTTCTAGAACGTCACGTTGACGAATAAACTATCAGCAATAATTAAACAAACTCGTAAAAAAAAAAATCTTTCGAAATAAAAACATAAATAAAATTTTTAAAAAACTCGTGTACGATTTGAATTCTTCAGGAGCACATTCCCGTGTTCGTGCTGAACGGTTACGAGGATCTGGAACTCTTCAGGGAGCTCGAACCGGCGGATCTAGATTTTCTTCGCATTCATCAGCCCGAACATCGAGCGAAAATTTTAACCGCTGTGCAACTGCTTCACGAATTGCAATGTAAGTACACAATCACGTCAATCCAACAACCCAGACCATTGACCCTCATCCAAACCCAAAATCAACTCGCCCCCAACCCTCAAAAAAAAAAAAACAGTCACCAAAAAAAACTCAACCAAAAATTAAATAAATTTTTTCAAAATCTTCCCCCACAATAAAAAAAAAACCCCCCCAAAAAATCAAACAGCGGGAAGCGAGGGTGACTTGGCATCGAGTTCGGAGGGCGACGAGATAAGTCGTTTGGCCCTGACATCGGGTCAAACATCGGGTCACTGTTCCCCATTCAGCAGACGTCAATTTCCACGCGATTCCGGTTGTTACGACGCCCACAAAAATCCAACGAGACGAACATTGAGTCCCGAACACACGGCCAAATTGTTGCGCGAGAACAATCTCGACTCGACGATCACGACGAAATGTTCGACGACGCACGAGGGTTGTTCAACCCACGCGGATCATCCCAAGGACGATTTTCATCGTAACATACCGATAACCGCAAACACAATTACGCGTGATTGTCAATTATTCGACAAACTCGGACAGCAACAACAACAACAACAATTGCAACGTGGCGGTGGTGCATCGGGTAACGTGAGATTCATCGCTAAACGTGGAAATTACGGCGAGACAGTGGTGATCGGTGACGAAGTCGTCGTGGCACAAAAAATCGCACCGATTACCGGTAAATACGGTTTGGTGGGTTGCACGGATTTGGGAATCGGTTGCGACAACGTTGTCGGTTCGACTTCGACGGGATTGGGTCAACGGGGTTGTCTCAGTGAAAAATCCAGCGATTCCGGGGTGAGTTCGTCCAGTCTGAGTTCGGCACCCACCCCCAGGGACAAAGGTTTGACCGGCGGTCACGCGGTCGCGTCCAATCCGAGCGCCACGACGGTCGGCGTGACCGGTAACGCTTCTGCCGCAGCTGCAGTCGGAGTCGCCGATTCACCGACCAAGAGTTTTGGTAATTTTCCACGTGGTTCGCCCACCACACAAGCCACCGCTAACAAAACCAACAATGAGACTGGCGCCTATCAGTAAATTTTTTTTTTCTTCCCTTGTGATTGTTTTTTTTTTTTTTTTATTTATTTTTTTTAATAAACATTTTTAGTTTACGATATTTGTACGCGAAAGGCTTTGTTATTATTCATTATTATTATTGTCATTGTTGTTAGTTATCATTATTATTTTTTATCCTTTAATTTTCTATTATTATTATTATTGTTATTATTGTCATTATTATTATTCTCTATTGTTATTATTATTATTATTATTATTATTTTATTTTATTTATATTTTTTTTCTATTATCGTCATTATTCGTTAGTGATTTAATTTCTGTAATATTATTATATTTGGTACCTCGAGAGTGCAACCGAATGATGAGACGTACGATTTTACAAAAATGAGCCGATTAGCGCGATTCGCTACTAGTCCCGGCGTAAACGACAAACCGACGAGACTTGCTTGAAACTCGAGAGCGAGTAAGACGAACGTAATTTTAGGTAAGAGAGATATGTGTGCCTGTGTGAGTGAGTGAGTGAGTGTGTGTTACGGCAAACGAGTTTACGAGTGAGTCTACGTCGGGTGAAAAATATATCGAGAGGTCGAAGTTCGAAAAAGACGAATCATCGACGAATCGTTCATGCACGAGTATTTTTTTTTTTTTTTTTTTTTTGTGAAAATGGGAGATATCACCCACGAGACGAGCGTCTGGGGAAAATTTATATTATATATATATATATAAATATACATACACTGATAATACGATGTGATTGTGTAATATAAGCGAATAATTAAAATTCACGGTGGCCCACGAATAAAAAAAATCCTCCTTCCCCCTAAAAAAAAAGTTCGCACCGTGAATGTTCGACAATCTTCGGCATCGTTGCTGCAAACGTCTGCTAAAAAGCGTTTGTCACGTCGTTCGATGGCCTAATTATGTAAATGTGTAAATTTAACGATAACGCAATGACGAAAAATAATAATAATAACAATAATAATGACGAGGAAAACAAAACGAAACAAAAACGTTGAAAGTTGCAATTGAATAACGTGGAAGTTGATTGTAAATACGTAAATGGCCCTAGAGATCTAAAATAAATAAATGAATAAATAAACAAATCAATAATGATGGTTGCAAAAAAAAAAAACGAAAATGTTTTCTATCGGACCTAACTTTGCCAAAACTCAAGACTTACCACGTCGCGCCACGTACATAAATGTGAATTAGAAAAACAAACGTAAAAAAAATAATTCAATAAAAATAAATGCGACGATTAAACGCGAGTTGTCGAAATGATAAATACGAACAAAAAAAAAAAGAAAATAAAAACAATTCGCGTGGTTAGTCGACCACACGATAATATACGAATAAGTACAAGAATGTTGAATCTTGTGTACATCTCTGTATAGCTAGAGCAATAATAATAATAATAATGAAAATTAAGTAAACAAAATAAATAATAATAAATTAGATATCGATAGCGAAATTCACCCCGATGGACGTACATAAAAAAAAATAAATAAATCATAACAATAATGATGATGAAAAAACGAAAAATGATAAAAATAATTCATCATCGAATATATATAGATATGTATATCCATCGTGGTGAAATTTTCGCTCCTGTACATAAATCGAGAACGAAACGAAATCGATGAGAAACGATTACGAAAAAAAATAAAAATAAATAAATAAATAAAACAATAAAATAAATAATCGTTACGTTCTCGATGCATTCGCATTCTGACACAAAAATAAAAATAAAATATTTAAATCGAACGAATGAATTTGAAAAAAATAAAATAAAATAAAGAATAAAAAAATTTAATTAAATATATTTCCATTAAATTAACGTTGCATGTTCACGTTTTTTCCATCGATTAATCTACGTACGGTAGAGACAGAGACAGAGAGAGAGAGAAAGAAAGAAAGAGAGTAGCGCGAAAAAATGCTTTTGACGATATTAAGTCGGGCCTTTTCAGGGCACAAGAAAAAAAATTGAAAAGAAAACCGAAAAAAAAAAAATATTCCACGAGCCCGAATGAAATAATTGTGAGACCCACGAATTGCGCGTTTTTCGCGTCGATAAAAAAATGGATTACGGCAATAACGGTGACGAAAAAAAATATGAGAGAGAGAGAGAGAAAGTGATAAAGAGAGAAATGAACATCTGCCGTTGCTACGAAATAGATTATCCGTTCCATCGACATTAAGATTAAGTGTTTAGCGATCGAGGTAACGTGTTAATTAGTTACGAGTTTATAAAAAAAAAAATACATTCTAACGAAAATACAAAAAAAAAATAATAATAAACACCATCAACCACGACAACAACAAATGAAAAAAAAAATTAAAAATAATTAAACGAATAGACACGATAGTGATTTTATTAGCTCGAAACGATACGATTGCGCATTTGATGTAAAATTAATTTTTTTTTATTCCACTTAGGCCCGGGCGAAAAAGCGACGATAAACTCGTCGTTAAAATAGATCGAGTTGATGAGAAAAAAAAATGTAAAAAAAAACGAAAGCAAAAAAAAAGAAAAGAATTTGAAACAAAATGAAAAATCGATATTACGTTATCAATCTACAATCTTTTTTATCACCAAATTCGACGACTGATTGAAACAACACCAGTCTCCATGTCGACGTAAATTTTGTCGATCGATCGTGTCGTTTTTATCGATAACGAAAAAAAAAAAAAAAAACGGCACAAACAATTCAAATTCAAAGAACAATTTACAAGCGGTCTAGTCCATTATCATCGCGCGATTCACGAGATTATTGTAAATAAATAAATAACGGACAATTGAAAAAATAAATTCGAAAAAAAAAAAAAAACAATAGCAAATACAGATTTTAAAAAATGTAACAACACATTTTTAGCGACTCTCCTTCTGCGCCCGAAACGCCGAAACGCTGAAACGTTTTATATGAAAAATTGTAAAAAAAAAAAAAAAATTGTAAAAAAAAAATCATAACACAAAAAAAAACACACACACACACACAACAACTCATTTTTGTATTTATTGATTCATTGCGGGGCTAATGGTCACAATAATAATAATTTTCTTATTTTTTTGTATTTGTTTCGACGATAAATGTTAATTTATTGACTGTGAATCGATAGAAAATAATAAAAGACGAAAGAATCAAAGAATATATATAATATCAGCAATGTGTTTATTTATTTATGTTTTTTTTTTTTTTTTTCATTGTATCCCAAAAATTCCCGTATTTACTTTCATAGAAAAAAAAGGAAGACAGGTAAGTATGACTTCGTGCCCTGAGGGGGTTAACTACCGTTTTATTATTGTAAAGCTTAGCGAGAGCTTAATTCAATTAATATTCAATGAATAATCTAAAAATTTGACCAAAATTCCAAACGCCAATTGAATAATTTAATACAAAAATGAATTCTTTCCTAAATAAAAAAAAAAAAAAATACAAAAAAAATTCATCATGGATATTGTCACAATAATATGCAGACACCAAAAAGTCCTAGCTTTCCTACTGATTGTCCAAAGCTTTTGTAAAAAAAAATGAAAATTGAAATAAAATCGTTCAGTCTTTGTCTGACGTGGTTACCCGATGGGGTTCCAAGTAAACTCGACGTTCTCATCGCGTACATCCAATAGTTTAGAAATTTAGCGTTAATTTGCGAACGGAACCTTTCCCCCCCCCCCTCACCGGTTAGAGCAGCAGCAGCAGCAGCAGCAGCCGAGTCAAACTCGGGGACACACCAGGCAACTCGGCTCTTATCGAGCTCCCCCTTGCAGCCTCTCTTGCCTCTCACTCTCTCCCACCAAGTAATTGGTCTCTCAAAGGCGCTGGAATACTCGGCAACTTTGGCAACTAACCCCCCCCCCCACCCACCCCCTTTACCACCCTGTCCCTCTTCTCTTGTTCAACAACGATTATTCTGCCCACTTTCCACAGCAACAACCTCGTTACCAATAATTAATCGACTACCAAGAAATATTCTCGATGCATTCGCGATGCACCATCTCATTTTAATCATCGACCGTTATAATATCGTTCACACCAATTTTTATCGACAAACTTATTGTTTCATATTCATCACGAAACAAAATATAAACGAAAAAAAAATTAACAGATAATTTGAATAAATTTCGAATTAATTATAATTTTTTATTCTCGAAAATATTGAGAACGAAAAAAAAATTAAAAATTCGAGGATCGATCAAATTTCAGTGAGTCTTCAATTGAGCTTCACTTCTATTAAAATTACAGATATTAATTCAATAATTATCAATAATTATTTCGAAGGTTTTGATATTTACAAGAATTATTATATTAATTTATTGGTGTAATAAATCCGGGAACTATTTAATTAATAATCAGCAAACTCGCGACAGATTGTGTATTTATCTGTGCAGTGCAAGGCTGCGAGAATCCCCTCCCCCCCATCTTCCAGCGAGTAGTGAGAACACTACTCTCCTAGTTAACGTTAGAAACAACATTTCCCATTAATATTGTCACAGAGTGAGACGGAGCGAGGGACATAAAGATAAAGAGAGAGTGAGAGAGAGAGAGAATCGTGTCAGTGCTGCTTGTGTTCTCAGAGTAATAGCACGTCAAGGAGCATGCAGGTCGCGTTATTCATTGATCAATGCACGATGCAGGCTACGTTACTCCCCCCAACTCTCGCGCACACACACACACGACGGTCTCCGATGTTTTAGTTTTACGTTTGCTCAGTCGCTTCTCCGAAATCCTCTCTCTAACTTCCCGTTTCACGTGTAAACCAACCGAGTTTCGTACAAACGAGCTTCGAGCATTCTGAATCACGAGGTTTCACCACTATTATTGTCACGATCCAATTAACAAATTTTGATAAATTTACTACGATGAATTATCACAGTCGCGTTGAGACGACGGAAATTCTAATGTTTGTTGTTAATTGTTGTTCACACTTTTAAACTACCTGACATTTTATTCAGAAGTTTTATTTTATTTAATTATTTCTCATTAAAATTTGTGAGACAAATTTATTACCCGTGAAATATTTG
Source organism: Diplazon laetatorius (assembly GCA_963662125.1). Taxonomy (NCBI): domain Eukaryota; kingdom Metazoa; phylum Arthropoda; class Insecta; order Hymenoptera; family Ichneumonidae; genus Diplazon; species Diplazon laetatorius. Next base: position 1,335,347 of record OY759162.1, on the reverse strand, counting down.
TGAAAGAGTTGAATTGTTTGAATCAAATATGGACCAAAAAATAAATAATTAAATAATTCAAACTACCTGAATTTTATTGAGGGTTTTTATTTAAACTTTTTATTTATCATTAAGATTTGTAAGACAAATTTATCACCCGTGAAATATTTGTGCAAGATTTAATTTGTTTGAATCAAATATGAACCAAAAAAATTATTTTTTTGGTATTTTCCGATAGTTCTCGCTATTGTCGAGAGTTTCTGACACTTTGAATCCTCTCGAGACGACAAATCGATCGATCAATCGATCCAATAAATAATCCCACCCCCGACAAAAACGATAAAACAATCAAACGAGTCCAATTAATTTTCACGATTCCACATCACGTTCGCTAGAAAAAAAAAAAAGAAAAAAAAATCTACTTACAATCTCGCCAACGTTGTCCGCAATTTAACTCGACGTATCGTGAAATACGAGAAAATAATGTCGAATGATAAATCTCGAAATATAGACCAAGGGGAGGGGGGGCCAGAGTTTCGCATTGAGGAATTTGATGTCGCGTCGTGGGTGGGTTCAAGTGATTTATCGTTAGAGCGAATGTCTGGCCGCGGGCCCCGCGGTCGATGTACGTGACTACTCAAGAGTGCGGAACCCTGGAAAAGCACTACATCTCACGTATATGGCTTCTTGGCGCGAACGAGAATAGTCTCGACTGTAAAAAAAAATGAAAAAGAAAAATGAAAAAAACTCATCTCGGACTTCTCATAAAAAAAATGGAGAGAGAGAGAGAGAGAGAGAGAGAGAAAGAGAGAGATGCTCTCTTTCCGGCACGCGCTTATATCGATATCACGTAATACCGGTATAAATGTTGCACCCTCCCCCCCTCCCCCCTCCCCTCGGTTACCGTAAGGTGAAACGAGTGAGATGGTCGAGATGGTTTTCGCACCGCGCACGTGAAAGGGGTGAGACGGGGAGATGGGGGTGGGGGGTGCTTTCAAGCTCGCCGGGCGGCCGTTAATCACGCCCGAAGAGTACGAGCTACGAGAGCAGGAATCTAGTGGGGGGCGGAGCGGGGGTGAAGGGTTCGGCGGATGGTCCGGAGGGGATGTGCCGCCATAAATTCGAGGGGGGGAGGGACCACCCGGTCGCTTCGTACGGAACACCCCCCCCCCTCCCCAACCGACCGAGAAATCTAATTTATTTTGCCGCAACGGTGAACGGGGAGAATCCGAAACTCGAGATATCGGGGGTATAAGTGGCTTGATATTGGTCAACACTCGGGGGGGGGGGTTATTTATTCGTCGATGTTAAGAAAAGTGAAATGAATGAATGAATGAATGTATGAATGGATGAATGATTTAATGAATGGCTGAATTTAGGTGTGTAGCTGTTTGTAGTGACGATATTTTCGTTTTTATTTCGAAAAAAAAAATGGTTTTTCGATGAAAAAAAAAAAAATTTCGGTAAAAAAAATTTTGACGAAAATCGAATCTATCGGTTCATTCACATGGGGATGGCTCTGTATGTGTGATCCAACGGTTGATTCGCATACAGATACCCTTGTATATGTCTCTGGTAACCGAAATTTCCTTGGTAGTAGAAAAAAAAATGATTTTTTTATAAAAAAAAAATTTATTTTGACGAAAATAATTTTTTTTTGGGGAAAAATGATGGTTCGGGAAAATCGATTTTTATGGGTTTATCTTATAGAGTTAGGTGTGAAAAGGTTTGTAGTGAACGTCGTTTTTGTTGTAGCCAAGCCGAAAACAATTTTTTCGGACTTTTAAAGGTTTTTAGACCCCCAAAATTCACGAAAATCGGTCCAAACGGTTCTTCCACATGGTTATGGCTCTGTATGTGTGATCCAACGGTTGATTCGCATACAGATACCCTTGTATATGTCTCTGGTAACCGAAATTTCGTTTGTCGTAGAGAAAAAAATGATTTTTTTATGAAAAAAAAATTATTTCGACGAAAAAAATATTTTTTTTTGGGAAAAATGATGGGTCGGGAAAATCGATTTTTATGCGTTTATCTTATAGAGTTGGGTGTGAAAAGGTTTGTAGTGAACGTCGTTTTTGTTGTAGCCAAGCCGAAAACAATTCTTCCGGACTTTTAAGGGTTTTTAGACCCCCAAAATTCACGAAAATCGGTCTAAACGGTTCATTCACATGGATATGGATCTGTATGTGTGATCTAACGGTTGATTCACATAGGGATACCCTCGTATAGGTCTCTGGTAACCAAAATTCCGTTTGTAGTAGAAAAAAAAATGATTTTTTTATGAAAAAAAAATTTATTTTGACGAAAAAAAATGTTTTTTTCGGGAAACAGATGGGTCGGGAAAATCGATTCTTATGCGTTAATCTTTCAGATTTGGGTGTGAAAAGGTTTGTAGTGAACGAGTTTTCGTTTGCAATGAAACCGAAAAAAAGTTATGGGACTTTGAAAGATTTTTATACCCGAAAATTTGAAAGAACACGTCTAAAAAAAAAAAGCAGCTTCCGAGCATGGAAAAAACTTTTCGATCCCCATCCACGGCTGTGCGGAGCACAGATAAACGTTTTACAAACGTGCGGTTCGAAAAAAAAAAAAAAAAAAAAACGTTTTTTTTTTTCGCGAAGAACGTTCCACGTGGACACGAGACACAACTTTAACACTTTACCGCGATTTCTCAAAGAAGAAGGATGGATGGACGTGTCTCGTTGGGAAGGAGCGGGGGGAGGAAGGAAGGGGGGGGGGGGGTTATATAACGAGTCAAGACGAAGAGGCTAAGGTTTTGAGCTTTTCGAGAGACGCCCGGAAGGCGAAGCACCGGTACAGAGAAGCGCATTCGAGCTTATCTCACGGTCCAACGGAATCACGGTCGTGGGAAACGAAGGGGGGGGGGGGGGAACGATGGGGTCTGAAGAAGAAGCACCTCGCGGGGTCCGAAGAAGCTGGAAAAATTGCCGTCGTTTCGTCCGAGTCTCCGACGGATTATTTTTGCTACAGAGCAACCTCGGGATTCGCCCTGCTTCGTCTTCAACCCCCTCCTTCCGCCCCCCGCACCCACATCGCCGGGCGAAGATTAGTTCGCGTCGCCGAAGCTCTGCGAGACACTCTCCGCTTCGTGCCGTCGCTTTCTTCTCAAGTTCAAACATTTGTCGTTATTTTTTCATTTATTTTCATTACTTTTTGTCAAATTTTATTTCGTAACCGGAAACGAGAAAAAAAAAATCATTCGTTCGAAATTCTATTTATGATAAAAGAGAAATTTGAATCTATATATTTTTTTCGTTTTGACTAAATTTTATTTCAGGGAAGAAGAATCACCTTTTTTTTATTTCAATTTTGTTTCATTTTTAAAACCATCAACATTTTTTTTCTTCAATTTTATATCAATTTTTATTTGAAAAATAAAATCTATTTTTTTTATATCAATTTTATTTTTTAAAAGATAAATCTTTTGTCGTTCAATTTTTTTGTTATCACCAAAAAGTAAAATCATTTTCTTTATATCCAATATTATTTTATTGAAAAAAATAAGGATAATTATTTCAAAAAATTCGTTTAAAATTATTTTCTCAATTAATTTATTTATTATATTTCGGAGCGTTGAAATAAAAACGCGAGAGACGTCGCAGCAGTGTCACGAGACAACTGTTTCGGTTGTGAACGAAGGAGCGAGGAGGATGGGGGGGGGGGGGGGTCGTACAGGTACGAGTCTCGAGTAGCCTGCGGCATATCGACGAACGAAAGAACGCGCGACAGAGGGTGACGAGGAAGGGGAGGGGGGGGGGTAGATGTACGACGACGTGCTCCGGCGCAACCGTCGCGACATTCGCACGGGTGCCGAGAGACCGCGAGACGCGCGCGGAAATTGTCGAGCGGAATTCGCTCGATGACTCTAATTAAAACGCGCCTCGCGGCGTGAAATTCAAACTCGAAATTCAAGTAGGACTCGTCCCCCGGACGGCCTTGCAACCGTCGAACCAAAATTTCCACAAATTTTCGGTACACGTGTGTGAGATTTTTTATTAATTCATTTTTTTTTTTTTTCATCAAAGTTTGCGACTCTCGAAACGTCGCTCCGAAATTAAAAATTTGAAAAAAAAGAAGAAGAAGAAAGAAAAGATGAAAAAAAAAAAAAGCAACCCCCGAAAACTCAACGACTCCGTGTGCGCTCGATGAAACCGCTCGGTCGTGTTTCCTGGCCGGATTTGCGAAGCGTGTATATCAAGCGATTGCCATTATGGTCGCCCTCGATGAGGAAAAAAAAAGAAAAAGAGGAAGAGAGAAAGGGAGAGAGTTGCACATGCACACACGCGAAGAACCGAACAAAGCGTGTATTACGCCCGGCTCCATATTTCCATCCTCGAACGCTAATTTCGTTCTTTTCATTTTTTTTTCCTCCCCACTTTTTCATTTTTTTTTCCAAATTTTTGTTATAATTATTTTTTTTGTTTTTATTTTTTTTTTTTGTTATTTTTTTTTTTTCAACTCCACGAGCGCGATGTACCCGCGAACTGGTTCGGTGCAATGCATCCCTCCCGCACAAGTCCCACCCCCTCGACCGTGTACACGCAGTGCAACCGCCAATTCGCTTTTCCCCGGCCCTGTACGGTAACCTACCCCCATCCCTCGCGTTACTCACCGTGTGCACGGTTTGCACTTTCAAACCCGTCAACGAGATTTCGCTGATGCCCCCCTCCCCCTCCCCCCCCGCCCCTCGGAAAACCCCATGAATTATATAATCCAGCACAGACCATCCACTCGTAACTCACCATTTTTTCCAAATTAATATTGTACAAAGAAATAAAAAAAAAAAACAAAACAAAACAAAATACACATACACAATAAAAAATATTGGTGGAATAAAAAAACGTATAACGACGACAACGGTTGCCAATTAAGGCAACCGGATTTTGTTCATTTCTATTTTCTCTTTATTCAAATTAATTTTTATCATTTCGATAAAATTCACGAGGCGAAATAAATTTATAACAAATTTATATCATTTGTTAAAAACATTGAAAATTAATTATATTTTAATTTTGTACGAAGCTTTGGCCAAGACATAATTTTTCAAAGCTTCGTGAAAATCTAAATATAAGTAGTAAAAAATTAAACAATTAATTACAAACATTAAAAATTAATTAGATATTAATTTTGCACAAAGCTTTGGCCAAGACATAATTTTTCAAAGCTTCGTGAAAATCTAAATATAAGTAGTAAAAAATTAAATAATTAATTCCAAACATTAAAAAATTAATTATATATTAATTTTGCACGAAGCTCTGGCCAAGACATAATTTTTCAATGCTTCGTGCAAGAAAATAATTTAATTAAAAACGTTCAAAACAAATAAACAATAATTCATAATTATGATTAATATACACATACATACCTATATGCATATATGTGTGTGTTCACGTCGTTACCGCCAGTTGGATGTTCTGTTTCGTAGGCTGAATAAATATATATATATATATATATGCGTGTATACGGAGGTTACTGAGACGGGGGGTGGCGATGGGGACCAAGCCAAAGGGGATGAGAAAGTACTCGCTTGCGTCTCGAACTGTGCATGCAAACGCCTTGCATGCAGCATTCACCGATACCCCAGGTAGGTCGTACTTGCTCACGGTGAGTACTCAGCCGCGCCAGCAACTACGGTTACCTACCCGCGTGTTATACGCCTCATATATATGTATATCACACATATATATATATAAACGTGTATGTATATATATATATATATGTATATTTATCAAGCTCGTGGAACAGAAGCGCAGCGGCACTTCATACATGCATATCAGCTACATGCATAATAGGTAGTACCGATGCTGTACACCCACACACACACACACGCACACAGTTATTGGCCACTCGTGCAAATCCCCGCACAGGTTTTAAAGTGGAAATATAAATTTTACAATCAGACTCGTGGATTTTTTTCTCTTTTTTTTTGCGTTAATGGAACGAAAAATTTGAGGGGTTAAAAAAAATGCAAAAATCTTTTTTTTTTTTTAAATGGTTTTAGAAATTTAGATTTTTTTTTTAAATTTAATTTTGAGATTGAGATTTTGTGGGGTAATAATAATTGTAAATAATTGTAAAAAGATTTCATTTTTCAGATAATTTTTTAGTGAGTTTGAAATTGTTTGAAAATATTGAAAAAAAAGTACTTCGAATTAAAATATATTTAAGAATGATATATAAAAGAATGAAAAAAAAAAAAAAAAACCATTTCCACGGCAACGATTTCGACTGCGGAAACTGCTAGTGACCCGAGCTACAAACGTCCGGCCGGTTAATTATTCGAGAATAACGTAGCGTCGTCGCAGTTTTGCGAGTAACAAAACCTTTTGTATTTATTTATTTATTTATTTTTTTTAATTTATTTTTACCAAGCGGTCGAATAGTGTCCGACGAGAGTTCGGACTGGAAAATTTTTCACCAGGACCAAAGTTTTTACACAGCGGTCGAGTTTCGCGGGTTTTGCGGGTCGAGAAGCGACCATCGCCCCTGCCCCCTGCACCCCCCCCCCCCCCACCCGCGAGAGTTTGAGAGCACGTATCGGGGTAAACACCGATTGGAAAGTTAGTCGAAGCTGAAATGCACAGCCGCATCTGTAAAAGCTGATGGCTGGCAAACAAACTCCAGTGGGGGTGGTGTTCGGGGGTGGATGGGGGTGAAAAGGGGGGGTTCGATGCGCAGCAGCATCGTCGGCAATGCAACGTCGGTGATTCGCGTCGCGGTCCAAGAGGAGATATCCCCGTTCGTGGGTTCGTGAAAATTTTCACGGATATATATTTCGAAGTGGGTCAATTTGGAGTGAAACATCGAGAGTCGGGAAGAGTCGACGAGTCACGAGTCAACGAGCATCCCTGCCCGACATCCGACACCCTACTTCCCCCTCCCTCACTCCTCGTTCGTCTCATCTCGCCCGATTTTCACCCCCAATCCCGATTTCTCCATTCTGGCACAGTCATTGGCACGCTTGCTATCTGGCATGCGTCTCTCTCGCTCTCTCACTCTGGTGGCTCGCCCGTTCTACTCGACAACCGACGAATGCCACACTCCAAGTAATTTGCCATTTGGCCAAGTCAATAGTAACATCCGCCTATGCGGGGAATTTTTTTTTTTGGTTTTTTTTTTTTTTTTTTCGTTTCCCGGGCTTTGAAACGATTGCATTATTTTCCGGAGAGGCGAGGGCAAACCATTTTGCCAAATGCCAGATTTTCCTCTCACTCCCCCTTATCTGAGGGAGGAGGAAGGGGAAGGGGGGAGGGGGTTATCCAATATCAACTGTTTGCCAATATTGACCGGTCACTCTGCGATTCGAACCACGTGTACTACTCTCGCATCTCGAATCTACGTTCTTTGTGTACAGTCTAATGATCCACACACGCGAGATACAACGAGATAAAAGAATAAATAAATTGTATTGAAGAAAATATAGTCCAAAACGGCTCCTCACATTGATCGAAAATTCGAAATTTCGATTTTGCGTACACCAACCTGACATGGCTCTGTATGTGTGATCGAACGGTTGATTCACATACAGATACCCTTGTATATGTCTCTGGTAACCGAAATTTCGTTTGTAGTAGAAAAAAAATCGATTTTTTTATGAAAAAAAAATTTATTTTGACGAAAAAAAAAATTTTTTTGGCGAAAAATGATGGGTCGGGAAAATCGATTTTTATGGGTTTATCTTATAGAGTTGGGTGTCAAAAGGTTTGTAGTGAACGTCGTTTTCGTTGTAGCCAAGCCGAAAGAATTTTTTTCGGACTTTTAAGGGTTTTTGGACCCCCAAAATTCACGAAAATCGGTCCAAACGGGTCTTCCACATGGATATGGCTCTGTATGGGTGATCCAACGGTTGATTCACATCCAGATACCCTCGTATATGTCTCTGGTAATCGAAATTTCGTTTGTAGTAGAAAAAAAAATGATTTTTTTACGAAAAAAAAATTTATTTTGACGAAAAAAAATTTTTTTTTGGCGAAAAATGATGGGTCGGGAAAATCGATTTTTATGGGTTTATCTTATAGAGTTGGGTGTCAAAAGGTTTGTAGTGAACGTCGTTTCGTTCGTATCCAAGCCGAAAGAATTTTTTTCGGACTTTTAAGGGTTTTTGGACCCCCAAAATTCACGAAAATCGGTCCAAACGGGTCTTTCACGTGGATATGGCTCTGTATGGGTGATCCAACGGTTGATTCACATCCAGATACCCTTGAATATGTCTCTGGTAACCGAGTTTACGTTTGTAGTAGAAAAAAAATCGATTTTTTTATGAAAAAAAAATTTATTTTTACGAAAAAAAAAATTTTTTTGGCGAAAAATGATGGGTCGGGAAAATCGATTTTTATGGGTTTATCTTATAGAGTTGGGTGTCAAAAGGTTTGTAGTGAACGTCGTTTCGTTCGTATCCAAGCCGAAAGAATTTTTTTCGGACTTTTAAAGCTTTTCAGACCCCCAGAATTCACGAAAATCGGTCCAAACGGTTCTTTCACATGGTTATGGCTCTGTATGTGTGATCCAACCGTTGATTCACATACAGATACCCTTGTATGTGTCTCTGGTAACCGAAATTTCGTTGGTAGTAGAAAAAAAAAAGATTTTTTTATGAAAAAAAAAAAATTATTTTGACGAAAAAAAAAATTTTTTTCGGGAAAAATGATGGGTCGGGAAAATCGATTTTTATGCGTTTATCATATAGAGTTGGGTTTGAAAAGGTTTGTAGTGAACGTCGTTTTTGTTGTAGCCAAGCCGAAAACACCTTATCCGGACTTTTGAAGGTTTTCAACCCCCCAATTTTGACGAAAATCTTCTCTTCAAAACGAACAAAATGGTTTTTTGGCCATAAATTTTTTTCTATTGGTCCGATCGAAATGATGGTGGTTTTTGCGTGTTCAGTGGGACGATAATAGGGATTTGGCGATTGTTGCGAGGAAAGCCACTGTGAGGGTAGGGGGCAAGGGTTGTGGGGCCGAAGGGTTGCGGGGCGGCGAGGGTGAGCAGAGTCCCTCGGGCTCAGTGGCAATCCCGTTCGTCCGAGGAGCCAACAAAGCCTCCCCGGACCGGACGACTGGCTTGGGGGAGGAAAAGGGAATCAGCGATCCGACTGGCGACACCTTTCTCAACGTGGCTGCTGCGACGTCCGTCTGGGCTTACCCCCTCAGCTTCTTCTTCCATCGGCCCGTTCTTACGTTTCTTCGCGACTATGGCACAGACTCTCGCACAGTAGATACGTCCCTAGAGATCACCCCTTCCCCCCCCCCTTCGCCCCTCGTCTTCCAAAAGCTCCACACACCATTCCACGTGGCTATCGAATACTTACTCAGCTCCAAAAGTCCTCGCGAATCTTTGAAGAGCTTGCCTTCCCACAATTGTGTCCTCTCTCTCTCTCTCTCTCTCTCTCTCTCTCTCTCTCTCTCTCTCTCTCTCTCTCTCTCTCTCTCTCTCTCTCTCTCTCTCTCTCTCTCTCTCTCTCTCTCTCACACACACACACACACACACACACACATACATACACATATATTTATGCAAAAATGGCTTTGAAAATCTAAATAATAAATTATAAATTACAATAATTGTCCAAAAAACTTTTTAAAAAATGGTACGAATAAAATTCTATTTAACTTGATTTTGATAATAATTTATGACAAAACTAAAAAATAAAATCCGATTCAATTTGATTTTGATGATAAATTATGACGACATAAAAAAATAAAATTCGATTTACAATTTGATTTTGATAATAAATTACCAAAATCAAACCACATAAAAAAATCACTATATCGTCGCTGGCTTCGTCGAATGATAAATCACATAATATTCAATATCCCAAAAGCTTTTCCAGCAAGATGAAGTCATGACCTACACAGTTTCGTATTACACGGCAAAAAAAAAGAACGAAAAATAAAAATAAAATCCACTGCACGTAAAAAATAATGTGAAATCCTTGTAGGGAAAAATTTTTGATCAAACGATTAATCGTTTGGTCGTTACGTTAAAATATTCAATTTTCTCGAATCAGAGAGGGGGTAGTTTCGCGTGTGGGTGTTATCACGACGATGTTTCGACGTGTTTATGTGTTCACGGGCGAGTGGAAAATTCGTTGCTCGGGAAATGCCAGTAGGACACCTCGATAATAATCGAGCCCGGTGGCACACACACACACACACACACATGCACGAAGTTTCGCCAATTCGCTGCCTGGTTAATGGCTTGGGAAATCTTGATTAAACTTAACGCTCCCGCAGCAAGTATTCGCGAGGAACCGAGAGGCACTCGCCCGCGATTCTCCGCTGCAACGAGAAACCGCTGCTATAAAATAATCCTCGAGTGGCACAGTCATTGGCCACTCAAGGATTTATCCGGCACAGTCATTGGCACGCGTGCCATCTCTTTCTTTCTCGCTGTGTCGTACGGGCAGCCCCACGACGGGCTCTCACGGGTGGCCAATGACTGTGCATCGAGGTTCTAACTTCTCACCGCATACTGCTTCCAACTTGGAAACACTGCCGTACTGTGAAAGCCTCTTTAGCTTTTGTATTGTACAACATTTTTGTGGCTCGAAATGGAAAAAAAAAAAAAAAAATAAACCGAATAATATTTTTGTATGTATATTAAAAATGTAAGTCAAACGGAACTTACCATTCTTGTTTCTAATAAATTTTTTATCGTTGTCAAAACTCGACAGATCAATCCATGACGACAAATAAAAATAATAAAGTTGAATATCAAAAATGAATACAAAATTAAAACAAAATCAAATAGAATGAATATAGATTAAAAAAATAAAAAATAAATAAAACAAAATCCTCGTAGTTCGATAAACCGATGTTTCAACAAATCTCGAATTAAAATGTAAATTTTTCACATTTTGAAAATCCAATTCCGCATTTCATTCGGCGTACATTCGTTTAATGTATATCAAAGAATGAAAAAAAATGAAAAAAAAAAAAAAAAATTGAAACAAAACGCCAAAGGGGTGGAGAATCGTGGGATTTCCGGCATCTACCCTTCCCTACCCCCCCTGGTCCCCGCAAGTACCCCACCACCGACGTATTCCACGTACGGCATATGTCGCAATGGTCTAACCTGGTTTCCGAGCTTTTTTCCTCGGACGCTCTCAATTTGCATTGTAGATTTAACTGCAGAAAGCTTGGCTGGTTGGTCTTTAGAGGGGATTTTTACGGTGTGTAATGCAACCCGGCTATGGCACGAACATTCGCTTACCACCGGCGTATATACCTTTGCTCCGACGTTCCACCCTCGCCCCCCCTCGACCCCCACTCTTCCTCCGTCGTCGCTCCACGCCGTGAAAAACCAACCGACTTTCAACCGACGCAACAATATCCTTTCAGCTGGCTTAATGCCCTCGTCTCTCTCGACTATTTACGAGCCATTTCTTTTTCTATTTCTTCTTTTCTCTTTGTCAATTCTTTTTTTTTATTTTACTCCTCGCAAATGAAGGACAAAGATCGTATTTTAATTGATTCATTTGGGTGACGTTGTAAAATTTGGAACACTGGTCTTCGTGTGTGTGTGTTCGTGTAGGTTAAATTAATTGTCAGAGTCAATTGTAACCACGTGTGTAATTATTGATAACTATTCGCATTAGTGATGGAAAATTTTGAAGATTGATCGATTTGATTGAATTTATTTTGTCCTTGATTTCTCATGAATTTTGATGACCTTGTAATTTTATTTATCATTCAAAAATTTACTTAGCTATCTCAATATAATAACAATGATGATCCAGAATAGAAAAAAAGGGAAATTATTTCGAAATTGCAATTTACCGATGCGATTTTACATTTGATTCCGCGATGCAGAATGGAAAATAATCGCATCAACGAGATTACGAATTTCGACGAATTTCACGGAGCTGATGTTAAATTAATTACAATTATTATTATTATTATTTTTATTTTCTTTAAAATTGTTTTTCCACGATTCAGAGCGAATAATAATATTTACAAAATAATTCTGCTCGAATGAATTTAAATTCGACATCTGAAATAATTCCACAAGGTTGAAAATTCAAAAATAAAATATTGAGAATATTTAAAAAAAAAAATTAAATACTGCCTTCTTCGAGAGTTTAGAAATAATTTTTTAAAATATTAAAAATATGAAAACAATGTTGATACTACTCTAATCCAGCCATTGTCGTGACAATAATCGTGACTCGAGCAATAATCACAGTCCGTAAAATTCGACGATTCATCATCGACGTTAATTTACCATCCGTCAAATTTAAATTAACAATATCACGCAGTCGACGAATCGTGAACGTGAAATAATATCTAATTAGCGGCAAAACCGATTTTCATTGAGTTCTAACGTGTAACAATCGGATTTTCGGGTCCCCCGTTTGAATATCCAAACGCGTGTTGTTCAATTACAGGATTTATTACACGATTTTCGAACGGATTCGATGCACACCGCGTTGTTATCCTCCGGGTCTTTGGCCCACACGCCACGGGATAAACTGTGCCCACACGGTTCAGTCGTTCTACCCGTTATCGCTGACTGATTATGAAATAATTTCCGTCCGGTCTGACATTTACAATTGCGGTGGGGAAAATCGAACGAGAAACGTTTGCGAACCATCGCGAAATTTTCGACGAAGCTGACTGTGAAAACGGCCACGAAAATCCTCGAATTATCGCGAATACCGCGATTGTGTGTTCATTTCGAACGTTAATTACGTTAACATGGAAATCACATTTGTGAGAATCAGTCTGTGACCAATCGTGCGAAATTTCAGACAGGTGAATATATAATACTTTTTTTTTTTTTCATCACTCTCATTCAGATGCTATTCATTTTGTTTAATGACGACTTGATGCACATTTTTTACGAAATTTTAATGACTTTACTTATTTTTCAAAACTTTGTTTTTACCAAAAAAAATTATTTTTGTTTTCCAAAAAAAATTCTAAACGTTCGTTCAGAGAACAAATGTTGTAAATTTTTTTTCATACGAACTTAATATTCTTATAAAATAATTTCAAATTTTTTAATTTCAAATAACATTGCAAATTTATTCACACATCAAAATTTCCTTCCCAAAAAATATATCTCTATATATATATCATATAAATAACGTGACAATTAATTTTCACGAAATTATTCACCGGTCCCCATAATAACCCTCAGTCCCATTAATTACACATAACCGAACAATCGTCGCTTCGTGGTCCCGATGAATTTCCGTCTGCGTCCCCAATAGTCCCATCTCACTTTTCCCCCATGACGTTTAATTGATAACCCACCATCAATCGGAATTAACCAAAACAAATGTTATCCCATTACAAAGTTTACGAAGCTTCGCAGCAACAATCGCACTCGACTATGCGAAATGCGTGTAAATCACCGACATTCGCGCAACCCCCGACATCCCCCATCGTCAAAATCTCCTCCCCCTCGTCGCGAAACACAAGATTCGCATTTCCATTGGCCAGCCAACGATCCGAAAGCGTGTCTTCCAAAACTTCACCTCCATCATTCGCAAATCCCTCGTCGACGTTGTCACGTACGTTCCTCATCTTATCACGACTATCCTGATAACCCTTCATCTCGTCAACATCAACGCCTCGATTTTCACGTCCACAAGCACCGACGTATCTCGTGTTGCCGTCTTTACCGGCGCTCGAACAACCCAAAAACCAAACGTCGTATCTCATCAAGATCGGAAATTCTTTCATTTTCAAATGCCAATAAAACGAAAAATAATTAACCAATTCTCGATCAGTTCCAATTTTATTTTCCGACTGCCATTCGCTCTTCCCAGCTTCCAAAATTGACGATAATACTTTTGGCGATCCTATCAATACGTACAAACCACGTGACCAATTTTTTTTCGATGGAAATATATCCAAAATTTTTTTTTCCGTTATATCAAAAATTTCCATGTGTTTGAGATTTTCGTACATTTCCATGGGTGTTATTTTGTTTTCCACCGCGAGTATCAGTTGGGATATTATTGTTGTGTACTGTTTCATGATCATTCGAGGTTCGAACGTGTCGTCGTTGATTTTCGTTGGTGAGGACAATTTTGGGAGGAACTTGATGGATCGATAACCCAAACGAAAGGCAGCCACTGACATTGCATCAGTTGCATCGTCGAAACTCGCGATCGAATGATTGTCGACGAATTTAAAACGCAGGTTTTCGTCCACCATTTTGGATTGTTCGGTGGTGATTGGGGGATTGGAACCTTTGGGGTCGTGTAGAATTTTTCGAATGCTCGTGGAAAGTTTCTGTTCGGTGAAATTGTATTTTTTCAAGATTTCTCGAGAGGAAGATCGAATTTTTTCGAGATCATTGTTGGCAGTTGGTCCGCCTGATACGCGATCAAGGTGGACGTCGGACGAACCGGAATCCGATATTATCAGGGTTATCACTTTTGCCGGGTATGACAGTCTTGCCAATTCACCACCTGCGTTTAAAAATATATTTTTTTCAATTTTTATTTAAAAAATTCATTTCAATAATTCAATTTTCTTTTTTTCAAAAATAGAGAAAATATATTATTTCAATAATTTCCGACTAAATTGGATGAAGACTAAATTCATCGATCAAAGTACAGTTCAAATGCACTTGATATCCCCTTCAAAATTTAATATCACATCGTTTAAACGTGAAAACAATAATTTCAAACTGATACCTCGTTGTTATCACTGAAACCAAAGGTTCGTCAGTGATAAAAGCCATTTGAAACTTTATCACCCTGAAATTACATCCCCCATCGACTAGGACGAAAAAGCGTATTTTCCGTTTGTTATCTTCGCAAAATGTTATAAATAAAATTTAATTAAAAAAATAGTAGTTCGACGTTGGATTTAATTAAAAAATAATTAGATCGATCATTGCCTCTGATAGCCGATAAGCTTGTTCGCACGAGATTGATTTCCCAGGTCGAGGCACCGGCCCCCCGAAGCTCGTCGAGAATTTTCAATTTTTCTGGAAGGACGATATCGCCACGTGGCAGACAAATAAAATCATCGGAACTCGGTGACAGCACGACCATCATAATATCATTTTTCTTGAGTTTTTTGCAGTAATCCATTATGTTTTTCGTCGCAGTCACACAAACGTCATCTGGCATCGTTTCCTCTTCTGTTTCCGTAAAAACGACACGTGTGTTCAATCGTGGAAACCATTCCGGATATATCGACATTTTGGCAATCGTTCGTTCGGGCACTACCAACCATCCACGTGTCAAATTATCACCGATTATTTTCTCCAACGTTGTCGCCAACAACATTGCTTCGATTCCCCAACCGCAAATGTGAACGTTTTTATTTATTTTGTATTTTTTTTCATTTATAATCATCGTCGATGATTTTTCATCGTATTTCAATTTTTCACGAAGAATTTTCCCAGGATTCACCTTTTCGATACCGGCTGACATCACTTCTTTCATTTCTTCGCGAATCTGGATGATAAGTTTTTTTTTTAATTCATTTTTTAATTGAAAATGTATTTTGAATTTTTTTTTAACTCTCAGCGGGCACATTGGGGTCCAAATGACCCCGATCGGAATCAACAATATTTTAGACATTAGACATTTGTTCTTCATTTTTCAGAATAATTTTTTTTATTTTTAATATTCAGAATTTTAATTGAATTATTAATTAAATTGACTCAATTATTTATTGTTGTATTTATACCTTTATCATTTTTTTTTCGCTAGACGATTTTGACAAGTCCGAAATTTTATTTTGCTTGTCATGATTGTTCTTCGTCGTGTTTGCTCGATTCGAGGCTAAACGTTCGTTCAATTTGTTGCTCAAACGAAGCTTCATTGTTGTTATAATTTCCTCGCGTTTGGATTTTATAGCCTGGAGCCTCGCGAGCTTCTCCTCGTCCATCGTCGAATCAACGTGGACACGATTTTTACGTTTTCTCACACGTTTCTTACGCATTGTTATTGTTGTTGTTATCAATTTCGTGCAATTGACAGGTTCACGAGAAATTTTTGTATTAAAGAAAAAAGTTGTACTTTTTTGTGTGGTTGTTTTTTGGAAAGTATTTCACGAAAATTTTTTTTTATGTTTAGGAGATTGCCAAATGGATCAAAGTGTCAGGTTGAGGATCGACATGAAGTTGTCAATTTCAGACGGTAAGTTCGCGAGGACAGCGATTCGGTGAGTTTTTAAATTTTTAAAATTTTTTAAATTTTTGTTGAGGTTATCTCCGGAAGGCAAGTAAGCATTATCGACGTCGGGTAACATCGTCCCAGCATCCGGTAGTCACGGTACCCACATGTACACTTTATGATCCGCTCATCTGATTTGTATTCAAATTTCATATCCAAAAATGTGTTTTTTTTTTTTAATGGGGTAGAAATAATCAGGAAACATTTTTTTTTTTTTTGCATCGTTTTATTAATCATACTTATGGCGAATATTTACACATACGCGAGACGAAACAACACACACGTGTACAACACGCGAGATTATCCGTGTCTTTCGATAGATTCGTCGATGTCCCGAATTACATCGTGTGTACAACAAATAACGATATTATTTTGTGCATGCTCGTTGGATATATTTTTTTTTCCCCAGCAGAATTTTCATCGTGACAACATTTTTTTTTTAATTTTCGATCGTACAACGATATCAGGCGATATCAGGTTCAAGTCGTTCGAGCATGATCGGGCCAAGACATGATCAATATCTCACTCCTGATCAATGATCAATGATCAGACAACGCGAATAAATTTCTGCTTGGGTTTGCAATTCGTTATTTCGATCGATCAGATCGGCAATCGGATAATTCCAAAAACAAAAAAAAAATTACGTTTGAACACACATTTTGGAAAAATAAAATTAAATTGAAATTAAAATAAAAATAAAATAAAATAAAATAAAATAAAACAAAATAAAACAAAACAAAATAAAACAAAACAAAATAAAAATAGTTCAGAGTTCCAGATACATTATTTGAGTGGCGGCACAGGCGCCGCAAGCCGCCAACGTGCTGGCGACAAAAACAACCGCGGTTGTTGTGCCGGACATGCTGACTATCGTGCCCAACAAGCACGATAACAAAAACTGTGCCAAAAACACCATCGACGATACTATGGCAACGTCCGTGCCCAATCCACGAACCGTACCGCTTTGTATCGCCTCGCCCTCCGCTGTCACCTCGAACTGTCAATAACACAACAATTATCATTATTATCATTCGAACATGGGTTAACCATATTTATTTATTTTTTTCAGGCGAATAATGTGTCAACAGTGAACGAAAAAACAAAATGCCAATTTTTAATGTAACGAAATGACATTGAGATTATGTTGTCGTTGGAAGGTTTATCGACGCATGCGTACCGTCGACGAAGCGTGATAGTGAGCGATCAGCAAATACGGCATGGTAAACAGGGTCGAATACATGACACCGGCGGTCCACGAGAACAAAATAACGCCCACGGGATGTTTCGTCAAGGCCATCATCATCATTCCCGAACTGTAGAAGAGGAGGCCGCATATGTAAACCCTCCGAGCCCTAGAAGCAAAGTTCCCACACGTCGTCACAATTTTCACACGTCGTTCCAATCACTCCAGGTAAAAAAAAAATTATACATAGTCCATATAAAGTCTTTATAGTTCACATATAATTTTTTTATCACTTGGAACTCGACGAAATAATTTTTATATCATATTCTCGATTGAAACAAACTTGTATCTCTCGATGAGTTTCTCGATAACGAGGGAATAACAGGCGCATGATAACGAATACATTGACATGCCCCAACAACCGAAACGAACTCCGGATTCGTAGAGTTCACGCTTTATCGAACCTTCCGGAGCCTGCGTATAAAAAAGTTTTTTTAAAGCCAAACAGAAATTTGAGAAAAAAGAATTGAAAAAAAAAAAAAATTGTTACCTTCGGATCACCGCCGTAAACGGCTTCGCCGACGAAATCCGTGAAGTATAGAGAATAACAGACATGCGCCATCCAACAGAAGAGATTGGTGAGACAAACCATGCGCATGCTGTGGGGCATGTAAACTATCGACATGAGATATTCCGTGAGGGTGGCTCGAGGATCGACTTCCGGGTTATCACCGGCCGGCAAGTATTGATTATCACCGTTGGCCAGAGTGATACCGACGTCCGGGAGCATTGGTACAGTACCGTGCCTCTTGCCGGGCTCCTCAACCGCTATGGGTTTCAGTACGAATTCCTGCAATCAGATGACACACACACACAAATTTCCATCTGTTTTTTTTCTTCAATGCTTTTCAAAACTGCATGAAATACAGATGGAAATGACGAACCTCGTGTTTGTCGTTGTGGCACTCTGAATCACCTCCGACCGAACCGTAAGAACCACATTCTTCCCCATTGCTCGCTATTTTTTCGTATTCACCGTCGTTTTTGCGTTCGTCCGACGTTTTCTGAAAAATAAAAGAGAAGAGCATGTTGATTTCACGCGTAGTTGGAGTGGCTTTCATTGGTCGAGCTACATCCCCTCCCCGGAGAGCTTCGACGGTGGCGCCTCGACGTGCGTCCACCTCGAAAACGCGATCGTCGATATCTGCCGAACGCATCGACCGATTCGAACGAAACTCATTCCAATCGACGAAGATTTTTGGCACAAATTTTCGAACCCATTAGGTTTTTTTTCGAAAATCGTCAGGATATTGAAATAATCGCAAATTTCGATCGTGAACGATGGTTTTGGGTATAACGACGTCAGTTATGAATCAGTCCGAACCTTTCCATCTTGTAAATTTTGATACTCGTCTCGTTCCAGCAGATAAAGGGGTATCTCTTTGAAGCTGGTGATGGTGTAAGACACGCAAATAATGAATATAATGGTTATGAGAGTGAAAGTGGCGTGAAGATGACCACCGAGCATGACGCCTATCGTCGTGGCGTCCCAATTTATCCCACCCAAAGCGTAACCCATGAATCCTCCGAGTCCTGCCATGATGGTGAAGGTGCTCAGGCCTCTTGCATGGTCCTCTGCAAAAAAAAAAAGCTCATCTCGTCTCACATATTTTATTTTACGTAATATTATGATTATCATATTGCTTGGAAACTAACCTGGTATCGTTACATCGAGCAGGTAAGCTCGTGCTGGACTTTGACAAGCGTCGGCATCAAAGTCAAGAAGAACAGTTCCGAGAATCGTGAAAAATATGCCCCAAGAATGTGACGTTCGTACCGGAACCGAAGCATCGAGAGTGTGATTCGATTGACTCGCCGTCGTTCGATGACCGCTTGGGGCGTATGTTCGATTAGTCATTGGCAGTGGATCCCCGAACGAGTATCCCAGTCCCTCGCCATTTGGGACCAGTAACAGTCCTGCCCCAAAAATATTAAAATTCAAGAAAATACAATTTTCTTTTGTTTAATTTTGATAAAAAAGTTTACCCATAAAAACTCCCATGGCAAGTAGCAGAATGAAGGGTCGTCTTCTTCCCCATTTGGATCGGCAACGATCGCTCACGCTGCCCAATATCGGTGTCACGAAAAATCCAACAAGCGGACTGAGGGCCCATACGAGGGTCATGTGCTGATGATCGACCCCGATCTTCAACAACGTCGGCGACACGAAAGCCGTCTCGGCTGCGTACGAAAATTCGATTCCCATCACCGCAGCTGACACGCGAACCAATTCGCCTCGCGTTTTTTGCCTTCAATACATTTTTATTGTCATTAAGCTTTTAGGAACAAAAAAAGAAATACCATAGAAATTCGAAACATCTTTCAGTCCGAACTCTGGCTAAACAACGCTATGTAGACCAAAAGTGCATATGAACAATGTTGTAGGGAATTGTATTTCCTACAAAAGAGTCCTGAACGGTATTTTCGTGACATTGATAGTTTACGCGTGGGGGAGGCTCGAAAGTCGAGCAGTGGTGGTCAACCGCGCGAATAAATTTTCGTCGTTCTGAATTTCGATCGCTACCCCCCAAAATCGTTACCTGTAAACGTGCGAATAGTCGTCCAAAGTCCGTTCCAACTTCGGTGGTCCTCGCATGTGTTGAAGAATACCACCTATACCCTGATCGGTTGGCAATTCACTTTTCCATTCCTTCCAACCTTCCCATTTCTCACGCACTTTGTCACGAAATCCATGAACACGTCCGGTCAAACCCTGATACTCGTGCAACTTGTCCACCATGTTTTTTTATTTATTTTTTTTTCTTTCAATTGTGTTCGAACAATTTTTATCACCTCCAACAAAAATTTCACCCTTTGTGCGTGCACTGATTTATTTACTCTTTAATTTAATTCATCTATACATATATACGGATCTATACTATTTTAATTTTCAAATTATTTATTTCCGTCTCGTTAATCTGACAAAAAATTATTTTGAGTCGTTATAGAAATACTCATTCTTCTAAATTCAATTCCAATCTCATCACGTTTTACATTACTTTTATTTATTGTTTAAATTATTATGTGTCATTCGTCGTAGCTGGAGGCACTCTTTTTTTGTCGACAATTCGGTTATTCATCCATTTATTTATTTATTTACTTTTATTTGTTTAATAATTTGTTAAATAAAACGGCAATTGTGTCGATTGTTGTTTTGTGCCGTTGAAAAAAAAAATAAATAACGAAGAAGAGCGCGAGTGGATGAGGCTCGAGGAACGTTCGGTGATCGACTAACGTCCAACGGCAAACAACCCTCAACCACCTTGCGCGAACCCTCGCGCGCGCGACAGCGTGGCACGGGGGTAATGCGGATCAGCGTCCGAAGACGCTTTCTCGCGAGCTTTTCCCCAAAACACCGTGGTCGTTGCGGGGCCCAACAACGGACAAACTCGATCGTGAAATGTCAAACTCGCTAATTCGCTGGAACAACCGTCGCCACGAAGGTCCGGGGGTTGTCATCCCTTGCCGAGGTTAAACTCTCTCGAAAATAAACTCTGCCAAAAATCCTTCTCTCCATTTTTCACAAATAAAAAAATTAATTAAAAAATTATCGAAACCCAATTAACTTTCTAAATTAATATTTTTGCGAAAATCTTGCTTATTCTTCATTCAGACTAAAATATAAAACTTTAGCCCAACGCAAATGTCGAACATGGATGCTTCATTGGAAAACGCATGATCGATGTTCCGTCCATCGTTTGTGACATAACTAATTTCCGGCTCGCGTTTTAAAATATTACCGAACACTGGAGCTTCATCGACAATGAGAGATCGATATCCTCCCTCCCCCTCCGCCCCCGTAAAGCGTCGTTTCATTCTCATTCTTCACTGAATGAAAATTAAAAAAAAAAAAAACAAGATTTCACAACGAAATAAATGCGAAAGTCTCCCCCCTTAGCCACCCTTCGTCGTTCACTCTGGTGTGAAATCGATGATTTTTTTCTACCCTCCCACACCCCTTCTTATCCCTGTGCAACGATTTTTTTGCAGCAGCTTCGATTTAATAACTTTAACGTTCGGTGCTTCGTAGGACAGCTTGGAAGTCGTACAAAGTTGTCGGAGGGGGGGGGGGGGCGTAGGCTCGTGTTGCGAGTAATGGCCTTGAGATGGGCTTACCTTGTGGAAAATAGGAGAATGCAACGATGCTTGTTTTTTTTTTTTCGTTGGTTTATTTTAATTTTTTTTTTTGCAATCTTACGATGCGAGACGATATAGCTTATCACCGATGACCCAGAAAAATGCAACGCGTGCAGTCAAAAATGTATTAATTGTATTATTATATCGATATATGAATATTATTATTTTTACATTATTTATTTATTCATTCATATCATCATTATATATACACATATCAATTTTCTTACATAATTATTATATTGATACATAATTATAAAATATTATTAATATTATTAAATCATCAATATTGAAAGTATTAATTTATTATTGCATTCGATAAAAAAGAATGGATGGAACTTGATGCCCAGCATGAAGCTTATTGATAGACGATCGATAATTTAATTAGTTCGAAGAATATTGTCGATGTCCCTTAGGACATTTTATTATCATTATTATTTGTGGGATAAATGAAAAATGAAAAAAGTTGTTGATTGCAACGTCACGAAGGGTAAGAATAAAAGCAAAGCTGTAGTATGAAACATAAGGTTGGAACAATAATAATAATATCCAATCCGATTACTTTGCTCACAGACAATTTTCACAACATCGAGATTGCCTCGAGTTACTCGTTACTCGTTACTCGTTTCACATTCATTCGAAGTCGTTATTGCGTATTTTTTTTTTTTTTTTTCAAAATTGTTGGTACTAAAAATCTCAAAAATTATTTTTCGTCCGATCCATCTTGAAAACGCATCATTTCGCAAAACAAAAGAACCTGTTAAACGAAAATCCACTCGACTTTTTTTTCATTTTTTTTTTTTGCGACTCGTTCGAACAGACCGTCGATCCAAGACGCAGAAGCTGCGTCCGCTTGGAAGTCGACGACGGTATCAGCCGGTCGATTGTCTTCCGGAATGAGAATCGGAGGTGAGAACAATTGCGAGAATCCGGTGAAACGAATCGAAGACGAACAAACGTCCCCCCCCCCCCCCCCCCCCCGACGACGGAAGTCGTTTTCGTGGGAAATTTATTTTCACGTTACAGACGCGAGACGAAAAAAAAAAAACAACAACCAAAAAGAAAAGACTAAACTAAACCAACGGAGTTTACAGTTTCATCGTCGTCGAACGAGTGATTTTATTGGCCGTAGCCGAGATGGTGAAATTTGCACGTGCAGCTGAAAGGGCTTATGGCGCGCGATCGAAGGGCGACGGCGTTGGGCGTAAATTGGACCATTATTTTTTATCAACCGTGTCGGAATGTCGTGTGTGTATCGGGATCCAGGCTCGTGGGGATATTCAAATGGAACGAAACGACGGAGACCGTCTATTTATATGTAAATAAACGTGGACGTGGAAAATCAACGTAATTCAACTATATCGAACACGTTGAGTTACGAATTTGAAATCGATGAACGACGACGACCAAACGACAATATGGAGTTACATGTATGTACATGTATTTATACATAGTACATGGATAAATAAATTAATATATAATGACAATGGAAAATTGTTAAATTACTTTGTGAGGTTAATTGATTGAATATTTTATTTTTATTTCAATTTTTATTTATTCGTATTTTTCCTCAATCGTTTATTTGGTTGTACAATCACACGTGGCATCAAGTTCAATAATGAGATCATTGATTTTGATTTGATGATTGATATTTTTTTTTTTTTTTTTTTTTTTTTTTTTTTTCATAATTTTCTTCACGTTGTTCGATAAGATTGTTCGAACAACTGACATATTTACACACTCGCGGTCAATCACATCGATCGATAATGAACGAACGACGATGGATCTCACGACTTCTTCGGAACTCTTCTATTTTTAGCTAATCGATGAGATTCATCCGATTAGTCGGTCGTTCGTCGATAGATATAACTTCGAATCGATTAGCGATCGAAGAAACATCGGTTGGCTATTAATAATCCCGGAATATCGGTGAATCTCGATGTCGAATTTGTCGCGATAAAAAAAAAAAAAAAAAATCGAAGAACGCTTTCTTATCAATCATCGGATTCGCTTGTGTAACCGTCGAGAGCACGTGTTTTCTTCACTCACAACCACTGCGTGACAAATGTGTCGCAAATCATTCACCCGCTAAATCACAACATCAACAATTAATTTTTTTGAAATTTTTTATTTTTACAAAATTAATTTTTTACAATCAATTTTTTTTAATAAAAAAAAAACAACTATTCACGAATGTTGATTATTCAACGACGGATGATTATCCACTCGTAATGGAATTAATACGACGAATTTTCGTTCGTGTTACCTTATCGTCTGGCCTTGGTCAGTAATTTTGAAAAAAAACAAAAAAAACAGAAAATGATAAAAAAAAGGGATACGAGGAAATAAAAATTCCTGAAATAGGTAAACACATGTTGAGCACTCTCGAGACTTGATTTATTTTTATCTACGTTGTTTCTCCGGTTTTTTTCCGTGTCTATCCAAAAAAAAAAAAAAAAAAAAAAAAACCACTACGATCAAAAGTGTACCCAAAATTTATCTAATTGCGACGTTAACTCGATCCACCTCGATGGAAACTTTCGGATGTCTCTCAGAAACTAGATAATAGGTCAGAAAAAATGAAAACAAAATTAAATGAAAAGAATAACAAAAAATAATGAGAAAACATTTTTTTTTCTGAAGCGACGTGTTCGAAGCGACGCGTGTGTCAAATTGTGTTGCATCTCGATGACGCAAACTGCACGTGTGGGTTGTATCACAACCCCCCCCCCCCTGGTTCGCCGCGTGGGGTCGCTCGTACCTGTTGAAGTGAGCGTCGAAGAGCGAACCGAAAATTTCGCGATGAGCCGAACCGAAGACGAAGACGAGAGAGTTGGCGACCCTCGCGGGGCGTCTTCACGCACACACGAGTCCCCCCCGACACGTACCCACCAATAATAGTGCCCACCAGTGTCTCTTACCCTTGGCAAGTCGGGGATATCTAATTAAAGGCACCGACAGTGGGCCTCGGCCGCGGCCAGCCTCATTTCCTGTCATTGTCCCACATTCGCGAATCTCTATGAACGAAATTATCGGCCGCGAATGAAAAATTCGCCCGCGACTAGTTCCTCAATCGGTCGTAAACACAATTCCATTATTATCATTATTTATCTTTATTCTTTATTTTCAAATTTTTATTAATTCCATTTTTTTTTTCATGGAAATATTTTTTTTTTTCACATCGATGGAGTTTTGTTTGGGGAGAAGTTTTTTTTTGTTTTTGTTTTTGGAAAATATGATCGAAGATAATGGGAGAGTTTGAAAATTTGAGTTGGAGGAATTTTTGAAAAATATTGTTTTTATTATTTTTATTTCTTTGATAGAAATAGAATTTTTTGGAAAAAATTGTAAGAAGGAAGGAAGAAGAAGATAAGAGAGTGCGTTTGAACGACCATTCGAGATCGACGGTCGAGTGATATTTTTTTTTCGGTGATGGTAGCGCGAGTGTTTGAAAAAATACGTGAGTTCGTTGTCGTTTGGGATAAACTTGATCGCCGTGGTGTCAACGTCGAGGATCTCACGAAACTTCTACATGCGTACTCACAGTACGTACGAAAAATAAAAAGCAACGAAAAAAAAAAAAAAAATAATAGAAAATGTTATTTTCTCTATTATCACGTTAATTATTATTATTATTATTATTGTTTGAATTTGTTGATTTTATTCATTCACGATTTTTTATTTTTTTTTGAACTTTCGTGTTGGATGGTTGAACCGAGTTGTTATCGTAAACTGTTGTCAATGTCCGAATGGGTGACGAAGAATTCGAGCGAATAATGTGGAAAATAAAAAAGAAAGGAGAAAGAAAAATAAAGAATACAAAAAAAAAAGTCCCACGTGATTATGTCTATGAAAATGGAACGTTTTCGTGATAAGGTGCGTCCGAATAGATAAGTTAAATGACGTCGAACGAACTCGTGTTTTTTTTTTCTCTGTCCTAATGCGTTTCAACGGAGTTCTCGGTTGTCATACGTGTTTGTTTAGGTCCGAGTACATCGACCACAAGCCGATGTATCGGTTCATTACGAAAACTTTTTTTTCCTTATTAATATTAATGTAAAAAAAAAATAATAATAAATAATTTTTGAAAGTTAAAAAAATAGGAGAAACAAAAAAGTTGAACGTACATCTCAAGTGTGTGTGTGTGGGTGTGTGTGTGTGTGTGTGTAGGGTTGAGATTAGTGTGTGCAAAATTTCTCTTATCATGGATTTAAAGGAAGTGATTATGCTTCGGCTCTTCGAATCGACTTCATCGACCGACAATTTAGTCGAAAACAATAATAATTTCGTGAGTCGTGGAAAAATTTATTTTGTGATTATTTATTATAATTATCATTTGTTTTTTTTTTTATCTTCTTTCGTCGTATCTAGTATCTTTAGTATTTTATCTTTTTTCGTCACGACTAAAAAATCTCAAAAATTTCAAACAATAATAATAATAATGATAATTACGAAACTCCAATTCGGTCTCGTGAAAATAAAATTTTTTGGCTCCATCTAGCATTCGCAAAATGACAAACAACTACGTTTTCGCTACTTGATCGTTTGCCAACAATTAACCGTCGGTCCATTATATATATATATATACAATTTTTTGTTATCACGTGTTTCGTTATTTATAATTTTTATTCCTTTCAATTTTTCTTCCTGTCGTCTTATTGTTTTTTTTTTTTTCATCGATAAAATATCACGAAGCAAATGAAGACAAGACCAGAAACGAAGACAAAGGTCGTTCGTCGTTGTCACAATTTTTCAGATAAAAATTGTTGGAATGAAAAAAATATAAATATATAATAAAAAAAAGGTGATTTACGAGTTGGAACGAAAATTGTGAGCCAATCTCGCAATCAATGCGATGCGTTATCGGTCGGCACGCTGTTTCATGTGTCATCGAATCGTCCCGACTTTGTTTTATCGTGAATTTCGTTTGATAACGATCTTACGTCGATGTGCAACGTGTTTCATACAAATTTTGCCTTTTGGACTCAAACGCAATTTTTTTTTTCGTCCCACGACGCACGACGAAAAGTCTCTCATTGGTAATTTCCGACGACAGCATTGACCGACCTCGGCAATCGTAGACACAACCCGGCCATCTCCGATTTCATCGAACTTATTTGCCGATGAATAAACGAGATTCAACGATTGTCGTGCATATACGTGTACACAAGATTTTGTTTCCGTTGCGAGTTGCAAACGTCGAACGCCGCGGAATCGTGCGAGCCATCGCACAAACGCAATCGCGACGATAATTCATTCGGAATATTACAATATCCGATGGCGATGCTTTATTTATCTATTTATTTTTTTATTTTTTTCACTATCGATAATTTTTATTATGCAGTTTTAAAAGCGACGTAAAAATTTCAACGATTGTCATCGTGCGTTTTATATTGAAAAACAAAACATATAAATATTTTTTTTTTCAAGTTAAGACGATTTCTTTCTATGAATTTTTCTTTTTGAAACTAGAATTGAATTTTAGCCGATTTTGTTGTCAATTTTTCGTCCATTCCATTGTCAATTATTTTTATTTTGAATTATTCAATAAAAATCAATTATTTTGATTTTCAATTATTCATGATAAATCAATTATTTCGATTTTCAATTATTCAACAAAAATCAATTACTTTGATTTTCAAATTAGAAAAAAAAATCAATTATTTTGATTTTCAATTATTCAATAAAAAAATCAATTATTTTGATTTTCAATTATTCAATAAAAAATCAATTATTTCGATTTTCACATATAATTTCGTTATTCCGGTCAGTCAAAGTTTTTATACCGTTGGCCGGATGTTTCCAACCGCGAGAAACCTTAAGTCGCAACGCCATCTAGCGGCCGTCGAAAATTATGACCGAGACGGAATATCCCCCCAATAAAAACACGACTAACGTCGACGCAGATTTTATGGGACCGGATTTTCCGATTCACGGCTGCTGCGATTACCACGCAGATCGTGGTTAACATCGCAGTGACAGGTCCCAAAACACACATAAACGTCGAGCAAACTCGATCGGGATGAAGATACGCGTATATATATATATATATACACGTGTATGCGTGTATTATGCGGGAAGGTCGCGGGAAGAAAGGCGGCGCGCGCAACACGAAATCGTGTCGGGCAAGTAGTGACAACGACGTACCGAGAGATAGCGGGACTAAAGCCTTCCTCTTATCTTCCGTCGCAGCTGGCTCAACAAACTCGTCGCCGTCGTCGTCGTCGTCTTGTGATCGTACGTCGGTGTCAAGTTGGTCGGAGCGATGCTTTGTGGGTAATCGAAGGAGACACGATTTTTTTTTTTTGATTTTTTTTGCAATGATTTTCTGCAGGACACAATTTTTTTCCTCGTCTCGAAATTTATATTTTTCAATTATTTCAAATTTATTTATGATTTTGAAAAATAAAAGTTTTGACATTTTCTGACTGTTGATTCTTTGCTAGTCAGAATTTGCATAAAAAAAAAATAATTATGTCACCTCGGTAGCTGCTATAAAAAAATAATAATAATAATAATTTACCAACACATCGGAAATTGCTGACTTTCGATTTTTCGATTCGTTGAATAAATATAATCAGAATTAAAGAGTCATGTTGAGAGAGACATTTAAAAGCATCTGACGTTATTGTCACGATCGTGGAGACGTATGATATATATTTTTTTTTATTAGTCGCAAGATTGATAGACGAGGACACATTAGTTGATGAGGTACACACGATATTGTCGAGTGATCAACCGATTCAAGGTGGATGCGTTTGTTATTCTGTTTGAGCATGGCCCGCGGTTGCGCGTGACACAGGTAGCCGCGATAAGGACCGCGCGGGGCTCAACACGACCCGTCATCAAACTAACCGCCTATCAAAATCATTAATTGCCCAAGATTTTCAGTGATTTACGATTTGCCGAGCGCAGAGATATTCCCAATGATTATTGCTTTTTATGTTTTTTTTTTTTTTTCGTCTCTTGGGTTGCGAAATCGGCGATAAACAGATTGTAACACGTACGTGGAAGCGTTTATAATCATTATTATTATTATCATTGTTAATAATTTTTTTTAATTATTTTTTTCTGCAGGGATAAAAAAAAATGGAACTCTCATTAAAATTACAGCAAAAGTTCTCAGTCTTAGAAAATTGTAGAAATATATTTTTCACGAGCTTATCATTCAATTCAACACACGATTTGAACTTGCACTTCACCAGTTTCTTTCTTTTTATTTTCCGACGCAATTTAAATGCACGAAAAAATATTTTTCTCGAAACTAAAATTAAAAAACGGAAAACTTTGCATCATTATCGCGATGAAAAAAAAAAAAAATTATTCCGCGAGTTCGACAAACGAAAACTGCGATTCACACATCGTCATTGGCATTGTCAATGTGGGATTGGCCAGAGATAACAAAGTGAATAATTAAACTTTGCGCGACACGCAATATCCTCGAAAACGCTAAATCCGTTGAAAAATAAATAAAATGTTAAAAAATAAATTTAAAAAAAAAGATTTTAAAAAAAATAAATAAACCAAAGCAAACGTTACACCTGCCAATCATCGTATCCTCGGCCAATGTGCTAATCGCTGTCCGTAAATCATCCGCAGAATCTCGAGCTACGTGTAAATCACGATTATTAAGATTTTGTTGTTTTTTTTTTTTTTTTTTTTTTTTTTTCACGAGGAAACACGAAGCGAATGATAAAATCTCGCAATAATGCATCACTCACGTCGACAATCCCATCCAAACATCTTCATTATTATTACTCATCGCACCACATATATCTATATATATAAATATATATTTTTTTACGATTCGAACTTGGCGCTTAATTCGTTAAACAACAAAAAAATTTGTTTTAGCAGCAATCGTGTCCTCGAATTTTTTTTTAACAACCACGATGATTTTCCACGATGGGTCGAGGGGCGAGGGTGGGGGGGGGGGGTAGGATTTCATTGTACAAATGACACGAAGTGCGTTGGCTGAGTCAAAGGGGTTGGGGGGGGGGGGGGGGTCGAAGAGGGGGAAAAGGACGTGACAAACGTTTCGTGAATGGCCAAATTTTTTTTTTTTGTTTCACTCTTCTTTTTCACGTATTTATCTTATCAGCATGGGCTGTCCGAGAAGGCCGTCGTCTGATGTCTTCCGTCGGTTATCGTTCGAGGTATAAGAGACGACGATGTGACGATTCACTTCCGAATTGTTTGTCACGAGTTACGGAGTTGACGTCTGTAATTAAGAGATTCTCATTCAACCTGTTTTCACGATTAATTTATAGATTATATACACACACACACACATATATCTATATATATACATATACAATAGAAGTATGCAATATATATGTGTATGTTTATGCACATACGTGTCAATGTAGTTTGTGGAGTGACGTGCGACAGGTGAAAACATGAAAAACAAAATTTAGAAAAAAAATTGAAAAACAAAAAAATTAAAAAAAAAAATCAGGGTGCGTGGAAATGTCGAGAGTGCATTCGTTGCATTGTGATAAGAAAAAATCGTGGGTGAAGATTGTCGTGAGATTTGACGAGCCAGTCGTTCGCCACGAGGGAATGTGAACCTCGGTGGGATTTAACGAAATAAAGAAAGACGGGTTTTTTTTTTCCTCCGTTGTTTTTTTTTTCGCGATTGGTTTTTTTTTTTTTTTTTAAATTCTTTGTTTCCCGGGGATTCGAGCAAAACTCACGAACGCAATCGAGTTCACCGCACATTGTTTAATTCGCAGCCGGAAGATACTGGTTGCAACAGCTCGAAGAATCGTCATTGTCGTTGCGGACGACGACCGATTGTCGAACAAGTGCGACGCATAAAGATTTTCATCGCCGCGCAAACGAACGTTCGTCTATCACGGATCGATTCGATAGATCAACCGTCGGTCATGGGTACGATTGATTAAAAAAAAAAAAAACAAAATAGATAAACGATAATTGTCTTTGATTTTCTTTTTCTTTCTTTTCTTTTCTTTTCTGTTTTTCTTTCTTTCGTCCTGTCGTTATTTCGCCCTCGAGACTTTGCTGCTTGTTCGAAAGACTGTCAGTTGTTATCGATATTGGTGATTGTGTTAATTTTCGATGCTGAGTGTGTGTTTAAAAAAAATTATTTAAAAAAAAAATTAATTCCAATTTTTCAAACTTTTCAAAAATAAATTTTTATTTCAGGGCTCGATTTCCTCGCAGACGGAAGTGCCGACTTCGAACATGCCATCACCGTTACAGGTGAGAATGCAGTGAACGATTTTTTTCCATTTAATTTGATTTCGGCATTTTTTTTCATTTATTTATTTATTTATTTATTTATTTTTTTTACAAGTGTTTTGAGTGAATTTTTTAATTGTGGGTTTCGATAAGACGAAGATCGTGAAGATTGGAGTGGAAAGTGAAAATAGTGTCAAGTGAAATACATCCTCAAAAAAGTTGTGGGGGGTCATCTATCATTATTATTATTATTTTCAATTTTTGAGAGGGCTAAATATGAATTTAGAAAATGATTTGAAATAAATAAATAAATAAATCTGCAATTTAGCTAATTTTATAATTATAAACAACGACAATTCTCACGAGTATGACTTGTCACGCGTAATAACGCAGGTTTCGGGAAATTCCATTACATGCTGCTCGCGGTATGCGGACTTATCTACATGGACACGGCGATCGGTGTAACGATAATATCGTTCGTTTTGCCCGCGGCTTCGTGCGATTTGGACATGGATTCGACCGCGAAAGGGTGGCTGACCGCGTCTCCCATGCTCGGTAAGTTTGCAACTTGATAACCAAATATAACCCATCTGCATTACCGATTTATTTCAATGCTCAAACGTTGTAATTGTTTTCCCAACAGATTTTCATATTTAAATAGCGTTTGAAAATTTATAACGATTTTATCGTGAATGTATTGTAAATGAAATTTTTATTGAATGAATGTCCCATTGCATCGGTGGCTTTGAGCTTACGAGTCTCACACCACGTGGTCTGACACTAGACGCTGAATCGCACGTAATCTTCGTAACCCAGAGCGAGGGGATGATTATCGATTGTAGCTCTTTGGCGTGGAATCACAGCACCTCGACAAGGGCTGGGGAGGGTGGAAACCTTATAAACACTTTCTATTAAAGAATTCAAAGCAGTTTGGCTTCGTTTGACCGAGAACCTTTGCCACGTCTTCGAACGATGCAACGTGGAAAAAAAAAACAAAATTCTCACATATTTTTTAAATCTTTTTTTTCTCACTTCTGGTGAGAAAATTATCTGTTTATCTGTATCTATGAGAAAGACAACGAAAAAATCGGTTTTGACCGACTAAATGAAACGATTGTGAGACTCGAGTCATCAACGAACGAAAGAAATTCCTGAGAAATCATTAAAAATGATTTCCAAGTTTAAAAAAAAATTTATTTCTTTTTTTCTCAAACGAAATAAATTATATTTATATATTAATTTCATCCCTAAAATATATTTCTATAGATTGATATAGTTAAGGGGTTAACATTGATCAAAATTTGCAGGTATGGTCATCGGATCTTACATCTGGGGGTGCCTGGCTGACACGAAGGGTCGTAAAGTCGTTCTAATCGCGACCCTATTGATGGACGGCCTCGTCGGCATTGCATCCTCGTTCGTTCAGTACTTTTGGATTTTTTTGATATTTCGATTCTTCAACGGTTTCGCGTAAGTCTACGACGAGTCCATCAATCACATATTTTTCCAAAAAAAAAAAATTCACCAAACAATTTTCATTGAATATTCAAATATTTATATTAACACAAATATGTTTGTTTCGATTATTTGTTTTTTTTTTTTCAATATTTCCTTGGCCGGCGCTAAGTGTTACCGGCGCAATGGGCATTTGTTTTCCTTATCTCGGTGAATTCCAACCAACCAAGTATCGCGAGAAGATTCTTTGCTGGATGGAGATGTTCTGGACCATCGGTGTCATCGTGCTGCCTCGTGAGTAATCAATGAAAATAATCTCATCTTCATTTTATTTCTCACATAATCGACAAATAAAAAATACTAAAAAAAATAATCAATCTTCCAACGTTTTAAAAAATCTAAATTCCTTTTTTTTTTAATAATTCTTACCTGATATATATTATTTTTTTTTTTTGACAAAATGCACAGTAATCGCTTGGCTCATCGTTCCACTCGATTTCATCTATCAGTCCGAAAGTTTTTACTTCAAATCGTGGAATCTTTTCGTCGCTCTGTGCGCATTGCCATCGTTGATGCTCGCGCTCTGGCTTTTCGCGTTTCCGGAGAGTCCGAAATTTCTTCTCGAGTGCGGAGAGACCGACGAGGCGTTGGAGGTTTTCAAATGGATTTATTCGCAAAACACTGGCAAGGATCCGGAAACATATCCGGTAGATATCCCCAATAAATTTTTACACACATGAAAATTGGGAAAATTTTTGATCGGGAAAAAAATGTGTGTAAAAACAATTTTTTTTTTAAATTCAAAAAGCAATTGGTCCAATGCTCAATCTACGATTTTTCCGTGCAGATAAAGTCTCTACAAGAGAAACCAAATCCCAAAGACAAGAGCACGAGAACCCTCAAACTTCACAAGAGAAAAGATCTGAAAGTATTGTGCACCGAAGTTTGGGATCTCACTAGGGCCCTTTGCAAGCCTCCGTATCTTCGTAACACGCTTCTGGCTTGTGCCATACAATTTGGATTGACGAGCAGTTACTACACACTCATGGTTTGGTTTCCCGAACTCTTTACCAGGTAATCACGAATTTATCATTGAATTAAATATTTCCTTTACAATAATATTGATAACAGTATATTATAAATATATTAAGTGACTTGGCACGTTACGATTTCCACAATTTATATTGTAAGTTATTGAATATTAATTCATAAACAATATATGTTATGTGTATTAATTTTTTTTTGTTGTGATAATCAGATTCGAAGAGTTCGAGGAAACTCATCCGGGCGAAAGCACGTCGGTGTGCATTGTTTCGGCGATAACTCAAGACGCGACGAATCTCACGGATTCGTCGAACGTCGAATGCGTCGCTTTCATAGCACCTTCGGTCTATCTTCACACGGTTTACATAGGTCTGGCTTGCATACCCGGATCAATCATTCTTCCAATATTCATTCACAAAGTCGGGGCCAAGGTTTTTCTCAGTGAGTTACAAAATATTATCTATCCGTCACGTCCAAAACTTCATATTTTAATCAATTGTGTTTTTTAATTTTTTTTTTTGCTTCCTCTGAGAGAAAAGTTGTCAATTCGATTCACTGGTAATATTTTCAATCGACGTATTATCGAATTGTTGATTTTATAGGTTGAATTTATTTTATTGATTTTTGTTATTTTAATTTTATTTTCAGTCGCCTCACTCGTGGTTGCCGGTGGTGTTACGGTCGGTTTCTATTACGTCGTTAACGCCGAACAGAATCTCGTTTTGTCGTGCATCTTCGAGGCTCTGACTTCCCTCGGCATTTCACTTGTTTATTGCGTTATCGTCGACATGTTTCCCACGAATTTACGGTAATTTTCATTATCAATTATAATAAATGGTAATAATTGTAATAAGAAAAAGAAGAAAAAAAAAAAAATAATAATAATAATAATAATAATAATAATAATAATAATAAATTAATGATTAAAATTTTAATTAAAATAGTAACAATCACCATTATAATTATTAATTATCGTGAAAATAATGAAATTTTCAATTCATTTTTATTTATTTTTTTTTTTCAAAATCGTCTTGCCCGCAATTGCGTCGAAGAATTTTGGGAAAAAAACGAAAGAATGAAAAAGAAAGAAAAAAACTTGTGCCAACGGATGAATTGTTATTCTTATCGGTTTGCAGAGTCATGGCCGCGGCGCTGTCGCTCACTATGGGACGTCTTGGCGCCCTCGTTGGCAATCTCGTGTTCGGCTACCTCATCGACCTCGCATGTGCCGTTCCGGTTATCTTGTTCGCTGCTTTTCTATTCGGTAATATTGAAAAAAAAAAAAAAAAAAAAAAAAAAATGTTTTTACCCTTTTTTCGATGTTACTCAACGAACCATAATAATTATATTTCCAACGTAATTCGTTCGTACGGTTATTACCGTTCGAAAAGGCTTTTGGGCAAATATGCACAAGTGTTCGATGACCGAATACGCTGATGAAGTGACGCGGATCGTTTTTTTTTTTTTTAAAGACGTCGAGGAAAAGAAAAAATTGCCGTCTCCCCGACTGAACGACGTCTCGAACATAACTAAATTGTAGCAAATTGCGATTTCGTACAATCATCTTCTTTATTAGTATTTTATCTCAATTTTTTATTTCCATCTCCATTTTTATTCCATCCAATTATAATAATATTTTCAAAAAATGATTATTCCTTTTTTTTTCCAGCGTGTGGATTTCTTTCGTTCTTTCTCCCAAAAACTGGAAAGGAAACGTTGGATTAGACGACAAATGGAAGTCGTTCGGAAGATCGAAATCCCTCAAAGTCCGTGCTGGGAATTATTCTTCAGTATTTCGAGACTAAATTGTTTTTTTTTTTTTTTTTAGATCTCCATGAGTACCTGCAGACACGAAAAATCCTCGAAAATTCTCTCGCGGGTTGTTTTTTTTTTTTAATTTTGTCGTCTTGGACGTACAAAATGGTGACGATCGATCGATGCGAATCACAAGTTTCAATCTTGTGTGTAAATATGTATTTATTCGCTGTGACTGTAATCCTTTTTTTTACGAGTTATGGACAAGC
This sequence comes from Diplazon laetatorius, assembly GCA_963662125.1. NCBI lineage: Eukaryota > Metazoa > Arthropoda > Insecta > Hymenoptera > Ichneumonidae > Diplazon > Diplazon laetatorius. The sequence goes on along the minus strand of OY759162.1, from coordinate 1,300,096 downwards.
GTGTCTGATGAATTATCGTTAACATAGATAGATAAATATATTTTAGTTTTTAATTATTAATCGATAAGTCAACGTTTATGATCATATCGCGAATTATTATTATTTTTTTTTGTCTGTTTGTCTGTCCGTCTTTCTATTCTTCTCTCTCTCTCTCTCTTTCTGTCTCAGTTTTCTGTCTATCTGAATTTTACATGAGTATTACCTTTCTATGCTAGTTAGATCCAAACTGGTACGTAGAACGACGATTATTTTGTAAAAAAAAAAAACGAAAAAAAAAATAAATGCCAGGATCATAATTCAACGAATTTGATTATGAAATAGCACGTCGTGCGAAAAAGGACGTAGCCAATGTAAATACATATCATTGGGTAATATAGAATTTTACGATGACTTCTATCTGTGTTTCTTTTTAACTACCAAATCTTCCTGTTGTAAAAAAAAATCATTAAAATTCAAAAAAATGTAAAAACACAAATAATCGAACGTCGATTGATGGACCTATCGAGCAGCTGGGCCCAGGGTCTTCCCCCACCATCGATCCCAACAATGCCCCACATGCGTTAAGCACTTGGTGACCGTTTTCACAATCGAGGTCTTCGTATTCTAGCCTCCAAAAAACTCGATCTCATTTCTTCAAACACTCGAGCTCCGGATCTTCGAGATTCGAATATTTCCGCTTCCGCAATTTCCCCCAAGAAACCCACAACAATCTCGTACAATCATCAAATCCCACGAATCATCCCAACATTATTTTCCCCAACCGAAAATTGATAACAAATTTTTTTTTTTCAAACACAATTTTTTCAAATTGTCAAACTATCTTCAAACTATATTCGATAAATATTTTCAAACATAATTCTTCCTGCACTTGTATTTTTATTTGAAAAAATCTCAAAATTGGTCTATTTTTGGGTTTGTTTGTCTCCGGAGTGGGGGTCTCGGAGACCCCTTTGGTCTCGGTTGAAGATAGCGAATGTCGTAAAACTATCCCCGAAACAAATGTTTTCGTCACGTTTTAGTTGACTCTGTGAGACCCCCTTCCCCCCTCCCCCTGCCTCTACTCATCCACGTACTCTTTGTATTAATTAATTTTAGAGAACGGTTGCATCAGACGAATTAGGCAGGGGGGGAGGTTCTCTAAGCGTTCGTCTAGTCACGTGTCTGCGATATCGCATGTTCAAAATTCGAAACTACCGTGGAAACACCTCGATAAACTTTGACGATCATCTGGGGGGCCGCGTGAATTCCCGATTTCACCGACCATGGGGGGGCCTACGAATTTCATTTTTTTTTTCTTCGTCGCTCGATATAACGCGACATTGAATCCAACGGTTCAGTTCTCAACGTAGCTCCGGAGCTGAGCGCTTCTCCATCGATAGTTTTTGATACACATTTTTTTTTTTTCGGTTCGGCTAATTTTTTAATTTTTTTTATTTTATATTCGAAATTAATTCTGATTTTCGTGAGGTTGGAATTTTTTTGTAAAAAAAAAAATTCATGCTGATAAACACGGATATAACGAAGATGGGTGAGTTGGAAATTCAGGAAAATGATGTTTTATTTTTTTCTGTAATTTCTGGAATTTTTTCTTTTTAATTTTTTTAATTGTACTTTTGGGATAATTATGATAAAATTGTGTTCGATGGCGGACAACAGGGGTGATGGAGGACGAGGACGATATACGAACGAACGACGAGATAGACGTGGAAAATGCCGTGAGCGAAGCCGGTCAGTTCGATCACAACGAATTGAGTTGAATATTTACGTTCGTCGTATCAATTTTATTAATTAATATAAATGATGGGGTGTTGAATTCAGGATTCGGAAAGTTCAATATAAAAGTTGCAATTCTGTGCGGGCTTATCTACCTGAATACCGGATTTGGAATAAGTGCGGTGAGTTTTATACTTCCGTCGGCGGCTTGTGATCTTCAATTGAGTACCATCGACAAAGGACGAATCACCGCAACGCCTATCCTCGGTAAGTCCCTTTTTTAACGTTGTTTCAAACGTTTCGAACGTTTGAAAATAAAAAAAAAATATATTTCAAAAATATTCCACACATTTCAGACAGTTCTGATTGACAAAGATATTTTTTTCGCTCCAGTTCAATATTTTATCCCCAATAAGTAAAAATATGTCAAAATTGATATAGGCGGAGAAAAAAAAAACTTGTGAAACGTGTGATCGTCTTCTCGATCAAATCGACTCGTCCCCTCCCCATTCCACATTTTTTTAACCGGGGAAAAAAAATCGTACCATCACTCAACAAGCCTGACATGTGATACGATCCAACTGCCAGACGGAAATATATGAAAAAAAAAAAAAAAAAAATTAACATATTCGTAAACAACCGACGTTTCGACGATTTCGTGAATTTTCAAAGATATCGGGTTATCATTTTTTATCGTAATGTAGATGTATATAATTCACGTACGATTTCCAATTTCGCGACAGCGTTTGAAAATCCATCATGAGAATAGATCTTAGATGGATTTTAGATGGATTTTGAGTAGAATAGAGTAGCGGTTGTTCAAACTCGGCGCCGTGGCTATCACCACGTGTTCGAGCCGTTTCCCCCTCCTTTATCTCTTCTCCTCTCTCGCTCATTTCGCTCCAAAATAATCTTCACATTATTTATTTATTTATTTATTTATTCATTTATTTATTCATTTATTTATTTATTTGTTTATTTATTTATTTATTTATTTATTTATTTATTTATTTATTTATTTATTTATTTATTTATTTATTTATTTATTTATTCATTTATTTATTTATTTATTTATTTTTCTGGAAGGTATGGCAGCGGGTTCGTACTTCTGGGGATGTTTCGCGGAAATAAAAGGCCGCAGACAAACATTATTGGTCGCTCTATTCACGTTCGCCATTATCGAAACTTTATCGGCCGTTGCAGCGAATTACTTGTGGCTCTTCTTGGTGCTGAAATTTTTCAGCGGATGGGCGTGAGTACATTTTCAATAAACCTTTTTTTTTAAATCTTTTAAATATAATTTTTATACATTCTTGTCTTGGAATTCATAAAGTTCGACTTTAAATATTTAACGATAATGCATTTTTGACTGATCGACACGACGCCTATGGCGGTGCGTTTATTTATAGAATCAGTGGCCAGACTGCGCTCGTGTTCACCTATCTCGGTGAATTTCAATCCAACGAATATCGTGACAGAATTTTATCGTGGATGGAAATGGCGTGGACCGTGGGTCTCATCGCTTTGCCACGTGAGTTGTCTCGTTCGATCATCGATCTTTCTGAATTTCGATCCCTCCGGCCGATTTAACGGTGTCCTGACAATTTTTGGCGTTTTTTTTCAGTCGTCGGTTGGGCCGTGATACCCGTCGATTTCAACTACGTGTCGGATTATCTGGTGCTGAGATCTTGGAACCTCTTCATCGCCGCTTGTGCCATTCCCTCGATTGTCATTGGATTTTGGCTGCTGACTTTTCCGGAAACACCGAAGCACCTTGCCGAAACCAAACAGGATTACGAACTTTCGTTGACACTCGAAACCATGTACTTTGAAAATACCGGAGGCTACTTCAACGAATATCTCGTAATTAATTAAAAAACAATCAATTATATATATATATAATCATTTAATAATAAAAAAATATCACGTAATAAAATAATTAATTATATTACGAATTATTAATTGTATTTTAATTTTTTTCAAAATCATGCTTGCAGGATAATTTGAGCAGAAAAGGTTACGAACGTTTGCGTTTGAGACTGACGTCCGCGAGAACGATCGTCGATCTGCGAAAATTCGGCAGAATAACGACGATCGTCGACAAAATTCCGGAACCGATGGTGGAAACGAAAAACAATACGGCTTGGGAAGTAGTGAGCAGATTGTGCAATCAAACTATGAGACTGTGGAAACCGCCGTATCTCAAACGTACCGTGATCGTGAGCGGTCTTTACTACGTCATCGGGTCGTCGTACTTCGGTCTCGTGCTTTGGTTTCCCGAAGTTTTTCAACGTTTTCAAGTGTTCGAGAGAAATCAGCCCAACGAGACGATGAGCGTTTGCAAAGTTTCGCTGATCGATCGTACGGTTGGTTTTTTCATTATTTGTTTTCAGATTTTTTAAATTTTTTATTCGAAAGTTTGATGAGTTTGGACATTTTTTTAAGTATTTTATTTTTTATTTATTCTTTATGGGTTTTATTTTGATTATTATTGTTATTATCTGTATTTTTGGTGACGATGATTTTCGATTAATCATTTTGAACTTTAGATATTTTGATTTTCAATTTTAGAATTTTTCAATAAATTATTTTCATTGATAATTTTTTTTTTTTTTCAGTTGATCGATTCCGACGATTGGATGCTCGAATGTCCGATAAAGGTTCAGAGCGAAGTCTACGTGGAGACGATAATTCTCGGTGTGGCTTGCTTGCCAGTTGCAATAGTTTTACCATTGTGCATCGACAATATCGGATACAAATGGTTTTTGGGTACGCACAAACGGTCAATTCGAAAAATTATTTTTTTTTTATTCGATGGAAATAATTATCGACGATAATTTGTCATTAATGAACGCTTCGTTTATCGTAGATGAAAAAAAAAAAGATTGAATAAAAATTTAATGAAGAAAAAGTGGGGATAAACGTTAATCGATTATTTTTTTACTCTTTACAGTAATATCGTCGATAGCTGCCTCGAGCGTAACGATAGGTTTGTTCTTCGTTGAATCGGCTGCTCAAAATCTCATACTCTCTTGCATATTCGAAGCTTTTTCGTCGATATGTTTGAGCATAGTTCTCAGTCTCATCGTCGATCTATTCCCCACGGATTTGAGGTGAATTATTATTATCATATGAATATAGATCATAAGAAAAATATTTTAAATTATTTGTGGAAGAGAAATACATTTTTTTTTTTAATTTTTTATGTTATTACAATTTTTCAAGGGTCATGGCTGCAGCTCTGAGCATATTTTTCGGCAGGCTCGGTGCACTGACCGGAAATACTCTTGTCGGTTATCTCATCGACGATTACTGCATAACTCTGATATCCATAATAGCCGCTCAACTTGTTCGTAAGTCCAATCAACATTAAAACGATGGAAATTTCATTTTGAAAAAATTTAATTATGATTTATGTTTTTTTATTAATTCGAAATTTATCGAATAATCGTAATATTATAATTTTTTTTCACGCAGTTGGAACGATTCTCGGATTATTTCTTCCGGGAAAATCGAAATCTCACACACAGAAAAAGCCAGAGGATAAAATTACGGCGTGACGAAATTTTTACAACTAACGAGCATCGCAAAAACAATGACAGCGGAGGCTCGGAAATTATTTGTATTTTTTTTTTTTTTTACATTTTTTAAAAAATATTTTATGATACGAAGAAAAAAAAACAATGAGCGAATAAACTTTTCGATTATTGTTGGCTGATGCGTCGACAAAACTTGTAAATATAGATTATTTAATTAATTAGATATTTTAGTATTTGTACAAAAATCGTTCACGTTAATAATAAATATAATTTTTTTTTTTCGTAATTAAGCATTGATTTTAAAAAATTTTCAAAAATATTTGCATCCAACTCCAATCCTAAAAAAAAACTGCATTTTACAATAATGACCTTTCATGAAATTTTCAAAGTAAAGTTAAGAAGAAAACTATCGAAAATTCCATAATCCTGAAAGTCAGTCTCAGCATTTTCCAAAAATTTCGATCCGTTGGAAAAGCCCGAAAGGTATTAGTTCGACGACGACTGATGATTTTATTAGGGGGGGGGGGTCTGTTACCTGTCGTCGTTTGTTCGTCAAGTACCTGCGGGTCCCGGTTGTGGCCATCGAGAAAATTCTCGGCCTCGCTACCTGCGCAAAAATTCCAACCCTCGTGAAAGCCGACCAATCGGAACGCACGAATCACGAAAAAAAAAAAAAAAAAACCCAACCGAAGACTTTCGCAGCAATCGCGAAGATTTTTGGATTCCGTAGTTTTTCGTTTGTTCGAAGTCAGTCGTCAGCTAGCAGTGGCCGAGACAACTCTGTTAGAAACAGAGAGAAAGCGAAAGAGAAAGAGACAGATCGAGAAAATTCTTCTCAACAAACTGCAAACGTTCGTACCTCACAATTATTCCATTTAATCTAGGAAATATATTTTTTTTTTATCGAAGAATTATTTTTATTTTTGGGTGATAACTGCTCGAGGCTGATTATAATTAATTTGGCCAGTCTTGTGAATTGTGAATATGATTTTTTTTCGTTGAATATATTGTTCGATCGATGAAAATGCATTTGGATGATAAATATATATATATTTGGAGTAGCGTCCGACTATAATCGCGTTGTACTACTTAGATTCGGTTTTTTCCATCGCAAATTTCAATGACTGTGAGTAAAGTGTGATTGCGTCATGTGAGCTGATGAAACAATGAGTTTTAAAAAACGTGACCGTGTCCAAAATCTTCTTCTCTCCATTGAATAATAGTTACGATTTTTTTTTTTTCGTAGCGAAACTGAAAAACTTGATTCAAAATTGTTTTATCTTGAGGTAAAAAATGAATTAAAAAATACCGCTGGTGGTCTTTGGTGCTTTTTCGACTCCTTTTTTTTTCGTTGTGCTGGATGAACGTATTAAATTTTTGTACATCACGATTTTACATAATGACGGGGGAGGGAGAAGGGGGTGACAAAATGGGACAGTGAGCGAAATTGTAATATTCAACAAAACGAACACTCCAGAAATAAGATAGTCGAAAATATATCAGAACCAAATGAATTTATTTTTTTAACGTGTCATAAATCACGAAAAAGACTTAATTCATTTTTTTTAAATTCAAACAATCGGGATTATGCACGCTTGAGACATCGTTCGAGCGGTTTTATTTGCTCGGTTACCCAATTTTGACCCCGTGCCGAGTATTAATAACTGCAAACACTGAACCAAAAAAAAATTATCAAAATAATAATGATAATAATGTGCACGTGTAATCGTAATGCGTGCAAAAAATGCACAAAATGTATTTCACTGATATTACTACTGAAATGCAAATAAAATAAAACTAAGAGTCCTGATTCGCCAGAATGTTACAAAATGATAAAATCAAATCACTTCCAATGGAGACTTTTCGTTGGCAATATGTATATTTGCATTAATCCCACCAAACCAAATTATATAAAAAAAAAAAAAAAAACGATTCGAGAGGCTCGTTCTCGCGTGACATGAATTATTACAACGTCACGCTTATCTTCGTCTAACAGAACTTCCGCGTCTGTTCGTTAACCTGATATCACACGTCTCTCTCTCTCTCCCACACTCGTTACAACACGAGAACTTGCCTAAATTTTCGAGCTATACATGTTCTCCTGATACGACGAAAAAAAAAAAAAATTTCCATCCTGATAAATAATTTTTTTTTTTTTTTTCATGGGATTACGAAAAATGTCGATGGACAACATTTGTTCGTGTGATTTTGCCATTCGATTCGTACGTTCGAATGATTGTCATGGAAATTCAAAGAAAAAAAAAAAAGAAACAAAATTTCATATTCAGCCAAGCTGGCAACGTCGAGTCATTTGTGGGGTTATAATCAGCTATTTTATTTTTACGGTATAAATAGAAGGTCCATACACATGAGTCGTGGCAGTCTGTAGTCGTCGGTCTCAGTCGTTAGTCATTTAGGCCCGCCAGGCACTATAACACTTCCATATAATCGAAAATAATCATTTTTTTTTTCAAAAATATAATTTTCATACAAAAACGAGATTTTTCGAATATAATATTATGCGAAAAAAACGAAATAAGTATTGAACGATATTTATTTCATTCACGGGTTGATTTTCATATTTTATAATGATTGACACGAAATTCTGCAAATATCGCTTTATCGTGAACATACGAAAATTAAAAAAATCATTCGACGTTTTAGACAATTTTGAATTTGACGATTATGACATTCGATCAATTTAATAAACTTGATTGGAATAAAATTTAGAAAAAGTAACAAATTGAAATACTTAATACTTAGTTAGAAAAATAATTAATTGATTATTTTCGTTCGAAAAATTCGTGTTCTATTCAAACCGACGAATAAAAGCCGGCGAAGTGCATTTATCGAAAAGTACAAATTAAAATTAAATAGTTTTATCTCATAATTAACAAAATATTGGTTTACCAAAAAACGAAAATCTTACACACAAGCACGTGGATTTTTTTCAAACAGCAACAATTTATTTTGGCGTACGTGCACGATCTCGAACAATTGAACAAAAAAGTGAGTACGATAGATAAATTAAATCAACAAATTATCGATCTATTCCCAATTAAATTTGTTTTTCAACTATTTTCAATTAAATGAATTTTCAACCTATTGACAAATTTCGTCACAAGATTCACAAAATTCAACAGCGAGATCGTGTAAAAATTTCAATACGACACGTGTTCGATTACAAAACTTCATTTTTAAATCAAAAACGTAAAAAAAAAATATATATATATATATATATACCTATATAGATAGCTGAAAACCGGTGTGCCACATGTTTTCCAACGATATATCAATCCATGAGTCAATTTCGGCGTCAATGCTCGCTAGACGGACGTGCTTAACCCGTTTGCAAAATTCCAAATTCCATCGGATCGACTTTATTTTTCAAGACATTACAATTTTTTCAACATCCAACGAGAGAAACTCGCACACACACACACACACTGTCACAATCACGTGAGCGAGTTCCCACGTCCCCATTTACACCTATACATACCAATTTATTTTTTTTCCCTCAACTACGAATCCAAAACTCGTCCCACATAATTTCAATACCTCAAAATGGCTGGAAAAAATAAATCTCACTCGACACAGAATCAAATAAAATAATAATAATGATAATAAAATAAATGTATCTATTATTAAAAATCGTTAAGCATAAAATGCGTTATTTATTAAAGTTAGATTTGAACCAAAAAAAAAACGTAAAAATCGAAATTCGACAAATGCGAATCGTGTGATGAAAAAAAAAAAAAAGAAAAAAAATTGTTCCAAAAGGTTTCTCGTCAGACGGTAGTTGCCGCAACGATATCAATGTCAAATATTATCTCTGTGGCACAAGCTGTACATATTACGATGGGCAATCATTTATCACATATATATATATATATATACATATATATTCCTGTAAAACGTCATAATTCTTGAGACACGCGCCTCTGAGGTAAAGTAATGTGGATATAACTCGCCGGGCTTTTATATTCTTAAACGTAATAATATCCTCACGCTCGTGAGACGTGTAGCGTGTCAATTACGATCGCGAGAGACCGATGTCGAGCTATCAGATAAGGGAAATGAGGTCCCTTAATAATTATTATAAACCGTTCTTGAAAAAAAAAAAAGAATAATCGATTCTCAGCTCTCATCTTTCTCTTCTTCTTTATATTTCAAAGTTTCCTTTGATTCACATGTGTGATGACGTAGATGAATGTATCGATCGAACAAACATTGTTTTGCACGACGATTCGGGCCAATTGTCACGCACATTGAAAGTCAATCGTCAGGCAAACGGACAATTGAAGAGGCCATCGGGGCCAATGAAGAAAATTTATCGACTCCCAACTCTGCGGACGTATCGTTGGGGAATTAAAAAAAAAAAAAATGCACGACGAATTTGCCGAGTAGTTATGCAAAATGTTTCGTTGCATGCACACACGTGTCGACTGTTGCGACCGGTTTTCAATGTAATCGTTGTATCGGAAATTAGTGAATTTTCCATGTGGAAATTGAAGGAACGGAGGAAGATCGAAGAGACGTTTGGGATCAGGTTCATTGGCATTCTGGTATTAAGACGTTCTTTTTTTTTTTTATCATTCGCAGTATCGTGGTGAACGTGTGGAGACTCGGAGGCTCGATCTGCGTATCCGCTTGAGAGTTTCAATCTCGAAATTTTCACTTTATTTCGATAGTAGTGACAATTTAAATTTAGGAGAGTCACAATGGGTGAGTTATTTTATTTATTTTATTTATTTTATTTATTTTATTTATTTTATTTATTTTATTTATTTTATTTATTTTATTTATTTTATTTATTTTATTTATTTTATTTATTTTATTTATTTTATTTATTTTATTTATTTTATTTATTTTATTTATTTTATTTATTTTATTTATTTTATTTATTTTATAGTTGTCATCGCTGATTGTGTACAAACTAAGGACGAGTGCGAGGTCGAAAATGCAGTAAAGCACACAGGTATGTTGAATTTTGGTTCACCAATCGAATTGTGAAACATTAAAATATTTTTTGAATTTTTTAAATATAATTTTTTTTAATTTTTGTAATTTTTGTTTTTTATTTAGGATTTGGAAAGTTCAATATCAAAGTGGCCGTTCTATGCGGTCTCATCTACATGAATACCGGTCTTGGTATAAGCAGCGTGAGTTTCATACTTCCGGCTGCGGCTTGCGATCTTCAACTCACTACCATAGACAAGGGACGAATCAGTTCTATCACTATATTGGGTAAGTCGATTATTATTATTGTTTAATGATTTTTATATTTTTTTTTTTACCATGAGAAAATATTATCTATTAATTTTTTAAAATTTATTCAAACATATTTTCTTGAGATTATAAAAGAATACAAGAAAATATATATTATGCCAAGGTCAATATTTTTTTTTATTTCCTTCTCTTGCCAACCATTTTCACAACCATTCGCCCAAAACCCAGACGACGAGTGACGCAGTTAACGTAGAAAATGAAAATGTTTGCCAGACCCCCCTTTCAACGAAAACACTATTTCTAAGCCTAACTCAACAACCGTCAAAGTTACAGAATTAAACCTTATCGCAACGTTCTTATCTCACGAACAAAAGAACGCAAATGTTGCGACAATAAAAAAAATTATAATTCATTCAACATCTTGGATTTCAAAATTGCTTATGACACTTATGACATCTCCATTTTTATTTGATTTATAAGAATATATAATTATTACATCAATCAGATGATAAATTATAAAAATTATGAATAAAATTAAAAAATTCCATATTCGTTGGTCGTGAGTCGAACAATTATGGAGAAACCTTCGATGCAAGTGCAAGAAGGGCAGTGAATAGTTTGTGGAACACTTGAGGCCTCAATAAAATTGAGGTCTGGGTTATGATCGACATGAAAAATGTTTCGAAACATTTTTTCTGGAGTTCGTGCTCACGTCTCGACCTTTCCTTGACACAAATACCTGCATTGCAATGCCCATGTCAATAATTCCATATTTTTTCCCCCATATATATAATTCTCAAATAAATCTTCTTATTAATTCAATGAAAAAAAAAATTTATCAAGTAAATTAAATATTTTTCTAAATTGAATAATTATTTATTTTTTATTTATATATATACATTTTGATTGTATTAATGTAATATAAAATCATTGTTACAAGGTATGGTCCTGGGTTCGTACTTTTGGGGCTGTCTGGCGGACGTGCAGGGTCGAAGGGTCGGTCTATTGGTCGCACTATTCGCTTACGCTCTCGTCGAAATAGTTTCCTCGATAGTTTCCATTCACTGGCTATTTCTGTTGCTCAAATTTATCAGCGGATGGACGTGAGTACAACATGCCCCAACATTCCCATTTCCACATGCAACAAACTAAGAACGATATGCATTATTATTTCACGAAATTTTTATTTACAGAATTAATGGACAGAGCGTAATAGTATTCACTTATCTCGGTGAATTTCAATCGGACGAGTGGAGAGACAGTATTCTGTCCTGGATGGAAATGGCCTGGACGGTCGGCCTCATTATCCTTCCACGTAAGACATTTTTTTCATCACCTCAATTATTACAGTACCTTGGATTGAATTTTTTAAATCGATAACTCAAATATTCACTCGAACGAATAATTTTACATTTTTCAGTCCTGCAAATCCTAATGAACAAAAAAAATATATTTTTTTCCAGTAATTGCATGGGGTTTGATACCAATCGAGTTCGCCTTCGTGACGGATTACTTCGTATTTCGATCGTGGAATCTCTTCATCGTCGTGTGTGCAATACCGTCTCTTCTACTCGGTATTTGGTTACTTTTCTTTCCGGAAACGCCCAAACATCTCGCGGAAACGAAAAAATACGGCAAACTCTCGCGCGTGCTCGAAACAATGCACTCGCAGAACACCGGAAATTCATTCAACGATTATCTCGTGAGTTCACAATAATTGATAAATTCAAACCATATTATTCGAAAGGCAAAATCGTTTGAAAAATCATTTCTACAAAAATTTAATTGGCAAAATTATTTTTCAAAATTTTCATCTTGTACTTGTTGGTGCACAGATTTTTATATAAAATAATGTAATGAAATAAAATATTATTTTCAATTAATTTAAAATCTTTTTTTTTTCGAAACTTAGGACAAATTGACGAAAAGCGGTCACGACATATTGCGCATGCGTCTGACGGTAGCCCGGGGGGCGATCGACGAGGAGGTGGTCGATCCGGAAACCGCCCAAGCCGTTCTTCCGGTACCCCCGAAAATCTCGAAGAGCCGATTGGTGTGGAATCTTTTGCGTTCGATCACCACCCAAACCATAAGACTGTGGAAACCGCCTTATCTCCGTAGCACCTTCATCTCTTGCGGTCTATTCTATTGCATATGCTCGTCCTATTACGCTCTCATGCTTTGGTTTCCCGAAGTTTTTCAAAGATTCGCGGCTTTTGAGAAAAACATGCCGGACGAGGAATCGAGCGTGTGCAAAGTTTCGTCGTTCAATCGAACGGTTAGTTTTTATTATTTTTTTTTTCATTATTATTTTATTTTCACTCGTGGATCTCTCGAATCATTCGATTAACAAAATTTACACTCATCATTCGATACATCTTTTTTTTTCTCTCTCTCTCGCTTATTTCGTTTTTTTATTATTTTAATATAATAGAACAAAAATTGATTTATTATTTTTTAGATTGACGTATTTGTCGATCGATTGCCCGATTGTCCGAGCAGAGTTGAAACCGACGTTTTCGTACAAACGATTATTCTCGGGGTTGCTTGTCTGCCAGTCAGCATACTTCTACCACTGCTAGTCAATCGATTGGGATACAAATTTTTCCTCGGTACGTGAAAATTTCATTTTTTACATTCAATAAAAAATATTTTTATTTAATTAAATAAAAATATTTCAATTTTACTATTGAAAAGTATTGTTATTTATTTTTATTTTTGTGTGTTTTACAGTATTTTCTACGGCTGCAGCTGCAAGCGTCACCGTAGGATTGTTTTTCGTCAGATCAGCCACGGAGAATCTCGTGCTTTCATGCATTTTCGAAGCTTTTTCATCGCTCTGCTTGAGCGCCATTCTCAGTCTAATGGTCGATCTATTTCCAACAGAACTTCGGTACGTCCTTATATATTTTTTTCAAACTCTTTTCTTGCAATATCGAAAACGGATTTTTTTGAGCTGTTGAATTCATGAATTGTTTTTTTTTTTTTTTCATTTACAGTGTCATGGCTGCATCGGTGAGCATCGTTTGCGGTCGTTTCGGTGCACTTGTGGGAAACACACTGTTCGGTTATCTCATAGATCATTATTGCACGACTTTGATCATCGTTATAGCCGGTCAACTGTTTCGTAAGTATTTTAACGTCGAAAAGACGATAATAACGTGACGAAAAATAACTTCCTTTTTATTTTTTGTTCAAATGTCAATTTATTTATTATTTTCTTATTTTTATTCACGCAGTTGCAACAGTGATGAGCCTCCAGATACCCGGAAAATCGAGTTCCCACGGATGACGATAAATAATCCGTCGAACAATTTGTAAATAAAAACCAAAAAAAAAATAATAAAATTTAAAAAACCAAAAAAATGTTTTTTTTTTTAAATTAAAAAAGGAACTGCAGTAGATGAACATCTGTGTCTTCCTCACACCTTTATCGAAGCCAGGATGCAATCGATGCAAATATACGGAGATCGACGAATGCGCGAGTTTGTCGTTAATCGACACACAACATAGTTAACTCGACGCGAGTTTATTATCATCGATTAAAAATCCACGATTGCCGGACGCGATGACGAAGACCGTCGAGTGAGCGAACGTTCAGCAGTTTGTCCCAAACGCCACTGCGTACAAAGTAACGAGTTTTCGTATAATCAAATCTCGAATTCATTAAAAACAAATTAACACTCACTCTTATAATAAAAAAAAAACAAACAAACTCGATGGCAGATAAATGTGGTGGTGTACGTGTCGTTCTCTCACACTATTCAGAAGCTTATCGTCCACTTGCATCCGAAGGTCATTTCGTTTAACGTCCGATATCAAACCAATTATCACGATAATTTTTTTTTTCATGTAAAAATCATTCGAAAAATTTGAAAAAAATTCTGGAATACTTATTGAAAATTCTATTTCGCCCAGTGTGAATAAAAAGTAATGGATAATCGAATCTCGAGGAGATATTTTAACTAGAATTTTCGTTTGTCCCCAAAAACGGTAAAAAGAAATGGCACAGAAAATCGACTCGGGCGATAATTAATTCTGCGATGATTTTTCCAATCGATAATTAATTTCCCTCTCTCTCTCTCACTATTTCTCTCTCTCTCTCTCACACACTCAAACGAACCAGTGTCACGTCATCACTCAACAAATTGTCCTCACGTAACTCTATCGACTAAAATTTATTCGCACAATTTTTTTTTTTTCATTCGTAATCGTTGCCATATTTGACAGTCGACAATGAAATTGGTCGATGTCGCGTGTTCGTTGAGAAGGGATGATTGTGAGCTTGTCCAACGTGAGGCGAGGACGATCCCTCGGAACCGGCGTTAATGCCGCTTCCGGTTGGAAAAAAATTGGCGAAATTTTCGGTGCCGGCGACCGCGGTCGCATCGGTGACGATCGAAGGCGATGCGGCCGAAGCCGCAACGGCCGCGGCCGCCGCGGCGTAATACGGCAACAACGACGGATACTGATTGCCACTCAGATAATTCGGCGCTGCGAACAAACCCTGACGCTGTGCTATCTTCAAACGCGACGTCAATTGTTTCTTCCACTTTGTTCGACGATTTTGAAACCAAGTTTTTATCTGTACCTCGGTGAGATTAAGACTCTTCGACAGTTCCATGCGTTTGCTCACGCTGAGATATTTGTCGATTTTGAATTCCGCTTCCAGACGTTCCAATTGTTTGGCGCTGTAAGCCTGACGTGGTTTACGATCGATTCCGGGTTTTCTCGAACGTCGGCCACACGGTTTTGGGGCTGAAAATTATCAACGAAACAAATAAATAATTTTTTAAAAAATTTAGAAAAAAATGTTAAAATTATTGAGCGAGTAAAAAAATTGTTTTTATAAACTATATATGCTTAGTTTGATGTATGATTTATGTATTATTTTTGTTTTCTTGGCAAGGATTGTTCGACGATGATTTATTGGAGGTTGACACAATCACGAGACGTTTTAAAATTGATAATTGTGTGTTTGCCGAAACGACGAAGCGAACTCTGGTAACGAGACAGTGTGTATGACAATAACGTTAACGTTTTAATAGATTTTCCGTGAAATGATGGATGGGGGAGGAATGAAGAGGGGGGAGGGGTGGGTACATCCAAAGCTCTCTCGAATGTAAGCCGTTGCTTGTCCACCGAATTAGCTGGAACGTTCTTACCGATTGGACAAACAAACGGATGTCGCGTGTTTGACAAAGACCTTAAGGATTTTTATGAGCCTCTTTGGGGCGTCCACCTTCAACGGTTTTACGCGGAAAAATTTTATTATTTTGCGATTGGTCAGACGGTCAGAAGACCGTCCGCATCTCACCTCACACCTCAGACTCGCTTGCACGAAACGATTATGGTCGTTTTGAAACGAAGAAATTTACATTTACAACGACATTTTTTTTTCATGACAATGAAGAAAGTACGAAAGAGTAAAAAAAGAAAGAAAAATATTAAGGAGACGGTGATGTTACTGAGAACTGTTAAAAAAATGTGTATTTAGCATCGGCAAATAGAGCAAAGATTGATCGTCGAAAAAAAAAAAGGGGTTTGGTTTGTTGAATCAAATGATTATCGGGCACGACGTGAATTATTTACATTTTCAATTAATGGACGAGGACGAAAATTGTGATGAGTAATAGGAAGATATATATATATATATGTGGATTTTTTTTTCGTGTCAGCAAGTAGAGAAACTGCAATTTTACTTCTGACTTTTGTTCGATTAAAAAAAAATAAGAAAATCGTTGCTGAACATCGATCCACGAAAAATTCTCGGAAACTTTGATTCGCGCGATAAAATTCTTCGAAAAAATGTAAAAAAAAAAGATGACAAAAACGAAGTACGAAAAAATGTGAATACGCCGTAAATGCAGCGAGAAGTAAAAAAAAGTATTTAAGAACGAGCGAAGATGGAGGATGAAAAAGATTTACGAGTGTGCCGAGACATTTAGCAGCTCGGCGAAGGATGGTTAGACCAACCGACGGCTGACAAATGGGGCTCTAAACAGCATGGCGGATTTCTGCGGATGAAAAAAAAAAAAATTGCAAAACTGCGATGGCCGCGGAAATTGACGATCCCCACCGCAAAATTCGTGAGACGACACGATACGGCAATCCGACATTTTAACGCATCAAAGTTTTACGCATCCACGGCAATGGTGATCCAAATTTAATAATAATTATAATATACATAAATACTTCATTTGCTATTTTTTATATTAAACCATTTTAATATGAAAAATAAATAAATAAAATATTAATATGTATTATAATTATTATTTAAACAAAAAAACTACATATATATGTATTAAATAGTTTAATAATAATAACAATAATAATAATAATAATATAGTTTCAAACGTGAAAACCTAAAGCAGACTGACAGGTGAGAAGAAGTGAGAAAGAGAGAGAGGTTTAAGGGTGGTAGGCCAAGGGGGTTGATGCCAGGTTCGCGTGTTACACAACCGTTTAGTTAGTTTCCGTAATATCCAATATTCGCGTTCACGCCTCTTCGCGTTCCATCCCCATTCCTCCAAAGCGATGCCTCCATTGTCCGACAAATGGAAACAACCTATTTCGCCACCTGGTTCGATAAAGTGTGTCTTATTATTTTATTAACGATCTCACACGCCAGCCGAATCTCACCTACGCGGTTTTCCTCGACGATTTATCATTCGGCCGAGACCCACCCCCCGCCTCTCTACCTTCCTGTCCCCCCCCCCCCCCGAACTCATTCCCATAACGATTATCACATAATGGACCGATCGGGAAGCTGTGCGACGAAGGAAAAGCGAATTTTTCAGAAACTATTGATAAAACATTTCAAATAAACTTTTCAGAAGTCAGTAAAAAAAATCTTTTCCCTCATATTCCTTAAAAATATTGAAAAATTAATTATTTCGGCTCCGAAATTTTTTTTTTCCGATGTCGACGTGTTGGTTTTCAATTTAAAAAAAAACGTACATATAGATATATATATATATATGGATATATTTTTTTTTTTGTAACGTGAGACAATACACACCGTGTAATCCAAACAGCTGATTGGGTTTGGATTGAGGAAACCAGCAGGCAGCACCGTAGAGCAACGAAGCCGATGCGAGAGACACCGCAGCTGCCGAGTATCCCGTAGGATCCGACGAACCGTTGGATCCCGTCATCAACCGATCGCCACCAATTTCACCGGGATACATCGCCG
Source organism: Diplazon laetatorius (assembly GCA_963662125.1). NCBI lineage: Eukaryota > Metazoa > Arthropoda > Insecta > Hymenoptera > Ichneumonidae > Diplazon > Diplazon laetatorius. The sequence goes on along the minus strand of OY759162.1, from coordinate 1,282,420 downwards.
TAGTGGTTGCACCGGATCCGTAAACACCCGATTCGTCCGAATTTGCAACTGTTTGCGATTGGAAAATTAATTCGTGAGACATTTGTGATCCAACGAAATACTGGAAATTTTTTTTCCACACTTCGAGAGCGAATTTCTCACGACTGAATGGTTGAAATGAAAAACGTCCCGGAACATTTTAAATTGCATTTGAGGAGACCTATCGATAGACACCCCACATCGATGGGGTGAGCATAAAAAAAAAAATTTCGAGTCGACTTTAAAATTTTTCTGAGGGGGTCAAAATTTTTTTTTTTTCAATTCCATAATTTTTGTGATAAAAAAAACGTACATTGCTGAGTGTAGGAACTCATAGTACCACCGTGCGAATTATTGTGACCTGATCCCGGTCCAATGGCCGTCGGTCGGATCAACGTTGACGAGATATCCTCGGATTTTTCCCTCGTGCGTTTTTCCATCCCGGAAATTCGTCGATTCTCGTTCCTCGCCAAAATGTTATCGATCGAGAACGGCGTCGACGAAATGGCGGACGACGAAACGCTCGTTGTTCTCGTTGTTTCATCTTCGACGTCGCGGGGTTTCGTACACTCGTTGATGTCGCTCGGTAAGTCGCTCGAATCCGAAACGCAATCCGTCGGATCACGACGCGACGACGAATTGTTCGACCACTCGACGCTCTCGTCGCGATCGTGAACGCGTATCGACATCTTCGACAGTGAGGAATCGTCATCGCGAACAAACTCACGAGTCGTATCCATGCTCATCGGAGTCATTTGGACCGATCATTCAAATTGATTAAGTTTATCTCTCTGATTAGTTACTCAACAAAATTTAACATCCATCCATTGCATTGCACTGTACGAAGGAACAACAAAAAATCACTTTTTCAAATTATTTTTATACCTTTTAAATTTATTTTATATTATTAATTTTTTTTTAAGAATGAATAAATATTTTTGTGGATTGACAATCTGTTATCTCGCTTATCAATCATCGATATCATTGACTATCAATCATTCCATTGCACTCGAAAATCCAAAGAAAAAAAAATTACTTTCATTCTCAAAATTATTTTAATACTTTTCGAATTTATTTTATATTTTTATTATTTTACTTTTTTCGATTGAAAAAAGAATGAAAAATAATTAAGATTTTCGTGAATTGAACATTTCTTATCTCGCCAATTTATAATTCAATCACCAATCTGATTTATCATCCACTATTGCATTGCACTACACCAAAAAAAATCACTTATCATTATTATTTTTATTATCGTTATTACTATTATTACATTTATTTAAAAAAAAACTATCAAGTTTCAAGAAACAAACTTAATTTGCAGAAAAAAACGTTCATTCCGTTCTGGACCAAAAATTTCACTCTCATTCGTCTCAAATCGAAGGATTGTTTTCTCGAATAAAAAACAAACATGTATAAAAAATTTGGCCACACCGATAAAAATGGACATTCGAGTCCAACACGAGTGAAAAGGTGAGTGTTGCCTCGAGGTTTAATCCCCGACTAATCCCCGTGGGTGAGATAACGTTGAAAAGTGTTTCTCTCCCGGATAATATGGTCGAGTGTGTGACACAGGTGGGGCACGTGTGTGTAAGTGTGTGTGTGGGTGTGTGTACGACGGTGGTCCATCGAAAGGGCCCACCCTGCGTTATCCCCCTCCACGTCCACGTAAACGTTCGAACGTCGGAGTTTGGTTTGTGCTCTCCTACCCCCATCGAAGATTATCCCGCGAAACGTTTTCTCCACGAAACATCGCGCCTACCGCCTGCCAACGTCTTTTTTCTCTCTCCTTCTCCCTCTCCTTCTCTCTCTCTCTCTCTTTCCAACGAACGAGCCATCGTGTGGGCGTTACGCTTTTTTTTTTCGTAACTCACGCCCGGAGAAGGGATGCACAAATGTACCCCAGTCGTGAAAAAATTACCCCGCCTCACAACTTTTCATCGTCGTAAGCAAAATTTATCATCGATATTGGCTCGACGAGATGTTTACATGTTTGTTTAAAGAGACATGGACCAGATCTCTTCAGCCCATAGCAAAACTAATTTTTTTCTGTTGTTTTATGTTCATAAATTATTTTGGTTTTGAATAAATTATTTTGTTTTCAAATAAATTATTTTGTTTTTGAATAATAATAAAACAAAAAATTTGTAAATTTTGTATATTAATAAATCGCTTTGGCAGCATTTTTTTTTTTTTTTTCAATGTCTGGATTAGAGTCAATTCTTCATGCTGTTCCATATCGAACCATTTCCCTGGGAAATTGAAAAATTGCCAAATCTCACGATCCGAATGAAAAAAAAAAAAAACTGAGATAACGGAATTGCAAGATTTTCCATTGGTCGAGCGGTGCGCATGCTTGTTCTTCGGTAAACGCCTTCTTTCTTCAACGCGTATCAGTGCTATGGAATGTATATATGTGTTGAGTGTGTACATATATACATATGGCTTTATATTGCTGAGGATTCATACGCTATATTTTCCGGGCTCTTGTCCGGGGCATAACGGAGGGTTTCGTGCCGTTACTCTTGCCGCAAATACACCTTTCACCCCTTTTATCGCCCCCACCCCCCCCAACCCCCATCATACCTTTTCCATCGTTCTGTAAATGCTTTCCCGCAATCTATAACATTGTAAAAGACTCGATCGTTTCGGAAAAAAATCAAAATAATAATATTCAATATATTGAACGATAAATATTCTAAATAAATATATTTATTATTAATATTATTATTGTTATTATTATCAACTCTATATTTTTTCATGATCATAAGATTTTCGAATCTTATGATTCAAAAAATCGATTGTGAAAATAATTTGTCAAGTTTATAATTTTGCAATATTTATTATCATTATTATCATTATCATTATTATTATCAAATTCATATTTGCACCAAGTGAGCTATATCAATGTTAAGTAAATAATCCAATCGAACAAACGATAACGATGATAAAAAAAAAAAATGTTTCAAAAATATATATAAAACGATGATAAAAAAAAATGGCCACGTGCTGGTTTTTTATTTTTATATATTTTTTTATTTCGATGGTAGGATAAAGTGGTGGCAAAGTAGCAAATGGCTCGGGAGAGGAATAAGACGAGGGGGGGGGGGGCGGGGGGGATGCACGCGTGCCAGCATCCATGGGGGCCAAGCCACCTCAAGGGTGCGATGGCGGCAAAGGAGGGGGGGGGGAGGGTCAGAAGGTGGCGAACGAAGTCCCCCCCTAACAGTCCGCACTGTGGGTATCCGAACGTGGTGGCGCGTCACGCTCTCGGCGTCGGCGTCGTTCCCATTCCACCGCCGGAAAAATCGTGGCTGGTGAACGAATATAACACCACTCTCCCGAGATATTAGACAGGTGAGCGAGTTCCCAAGGGAACAAAAGCCCCATTACCCATCCAGTCTTGGCACACTCTCTCTCTCACTCTCTCTCTGGGTCTGTAAGAGCCACCCTTGCCCCTCGCACACCCCAAAAACATTCATAAGAGTAGGGCCCCGAGTAAGTGGTTTTTAATAAACGTATTTAATCATGGGCTCTCACGTTTCCACGATAATTCGATTAACCCCCCGGGTAACGTCATACGAGAATAGGGGATGATAATCCGGTTTTTTTTTTTTTTCAACCGCAAACTATCGTGTGTCTGATTTACATGTCATTTTTTTTTAGGATCTATATATATATATATAGATATATAGAAATAAGTATATATAATTTATTTTTTAAATATATAATATATACAATAAATTTAAAGAAATTAAGAAATTTCTTATTTATCTAAACTATTAATTTGATATTCATATCTCAAACAAATTACTTTGAAAATAAATTTATTAAAAGTCTATTTGCAAATAAAAAAAAATCGATTTGATTATATCGATCGAATTAATAATTATTTCTGACAATGCGACTGTTTTAAAATGTGGTCACTCAAAACTCAAATGTATAAGTCGTCGAGGACGCGTGATAATGGTGACACGACAATGAACACATTGTGATCCTCGAGCATGGTTACAGTTAAAAAACAACAATTATTGCGGTTGCTCCGGACGTGAGACATCATTATCACGTGCAGCCGAGTGTCACAGAGTCATCCAACGCCCGAGACTCTCTGGGCATTGTCCTGAATCAGTTGACACCTCAGTCCTTCTTGGATCCTCGAATCAAGTAGATCAGCATCGTCGTCTCAATAATAATAATAATAATAATAATAATAATAATTTTGAAAAAATTGTTTTTACGGATTATTCTGTCCGACGATTATGCTCGTCGTTTCGTTATCGTTGGTTCTATCGATAATCGGTAGTTCGAAAGGTCAGAGAGAATGTTTCTACGATGGAAACGAATTTTGCATCGATCAGAACGATATATTGTCGGCCGATTTGTTACCGGGCACTTTTTTACTCGCCGAAACGACGAAATCGGATAACGATCGATCTAACGATAACGATAATTCGACGATCGACGGAAGCATCGACAAGGCTCTCGGGGAAATGGAATTTCACAGGTAATTATGACGAGAAGTAATTTTTTTTTATTTACAAAAAAAAATTAAACATTTTTAAAAAATTTTATTTATTCTTTATTTTTATTTTATGGATTGAAATAAATAATCGACGAACAAACGTTCATTCTGAATTCTTAATTGTATTCAGAAAACGCATGAACGAATATCTGTGTCACGGATTCATGGCCGAGGAAATATTTCGAGAGATGAAAACGATTCGAGTTAAGCGACGTCCGGACGACGAAGGTTCGAATTTCGCGAATTCATTGCCCGACTTTTTGGGGGATCCTGTTATCACTGACAATGATAATGGCATCGACACGAGCGACGTCGAAAACGTCACCATTCACGACAAACTCTTGTCGGACGAGGGTAGCGTCAAGTACAAGGACTGGCTACAACGGTGAGAGTCTCCCTTTCGAAAAAAAAAATCTGAAAAAAAAAAATCCACCATAAAAAATATTTTCACGGGATCGACAAAAAAAAATAAATAATTCACAATGTTCGAATGCCCGTTCGACAGCACGACGACTCTCGACGACGTTTATCGTCACTACGTACCGCAAAAAAAATTGAAGAAAAAAATCGGCAATCGTCATCCGCCTCGTCAATCGCACGTGATTGACGATCACGGGGTCGACGGTTTTGACGGGGATGTCACCGGTTACGCCTTGCCCGCTCACGTCACACCCGACAAGGTCGGATCTTACTACTACGACGGTGAGAATTTGATTTTTTATCAAATTAAAAAAAAAATAATAATTTAAGGACCACCCGGTATATATAGTATATTACAAAGATGTCCTTATTTGGGCTTTCTTTATTTTATTTTGGCGCTCCCGGGGGATAATATGGTTCGAGATGCATTTTGAAAAATATTCTCAAAATTTGAGGTCCCTATCTCAATTCTTAACTCCGCCGCAAGCCTCCCGAAGTTTGTAATTTAATCGACAGAGTTGAGTCTGCTTTGGAAGACTCGAAAAATCGATTTTTTTTTATTGCAATGGATTTATTGCGATTGATCGTCGACAGATCCCATGATTTCATCCCCAATGGGCCACGTTTATCATCAATACGGCGGACCGGAGCATCAACATCATTCCCACGACGTCGCTCCGATTATACACGAGGAACATCATTACGGACACTCGAGTCATCATCACGACGACGAGGATTATCATCACAGACCGTCCCACCACAAGGGCAAGGGCCACGAGTTGACCACCAAAGATTTCTTCGAGATTGCTCTGACGGCTCTGGCTTTTCTTGCTTTCGGTCTTTTCGTCATTCAACTTCTCATGAACATCACGGTACGTGATAAAAAAAAATTTCACATTTCATCCCCTAAAAATATAATTTAAAAAAAAATGAAAAGAATACGAATTTTAGAACTCAATGGCGGCAATAGCGACAACCCCGGCGGCCGCCGATCTCGATCCCACCAGATTTCGTAGAAACGTTTATTCATCGGCCAAACCGATTTATCAAACGTCGACCGAAGAATTTGACATTTTGTCGCACAGAATTTTGCGTTCGATAGAAGCGGCTATGGTCGTTGAACAAGACTCTGGTCGTTGTCTTCGTTGGTCGTTGTGCAACGATAACAATTTTTCAAGAAATGTTAAAGGTCCTCAACGTATTTGGCTGCCAATATGGAGGTAAGCTAATTTTATTTGTAATAAAAACTTTAATATAAATAAATTAAAAATTCAAATACCACACAAAAATGTCTGTAATATTTTATTTATTTATTTATTTATTTATTTATTTATTTATTTATTTATTTATTTATTTATTTATTTATTTATTTATTTATTTATTTATTTATTTATTTATTTATTTATTTATTTATTTATTTATTTATTTATTTATTTATTCATTCATTCATTTATTTATTTCAAGTTTGGGTATGAGTTGGGTTTCCGGACGAATGTTGAACAGAAGATCATGGCCGGTGATGTTGGAGTCTGTGAAAGCCTCGATCTTGGGCCTCGGTGGTGTCGACTGTTCGTCTATATATCCCGATTGCGATCTCGCACGCGAGCGCATCAAGAGACGTCGACGTCGAAGAAGAAAATAATTTAAGAAGCCAAAAAAAAAAACAATCATCGACGCAGAAGATTATAATAAACAAACGAAAAACCGTCTCTCATAATTCAGAATTGCCCTCTTCGGGATCGTCTTCGTCCACGACAATCTTGTCGCAGCAATCGATCGTATCCATGGAATCCAACGGTGGATCGTCTCTCGAAATCGGCAGGAGACTCGCGTACAACGAACCCGATGGATTCACGTGATAAACATTGCGATTTCCGATCTCGTGCAAAATACGCAATTTACGGCCGAGACGATCGAAATTTTTATCCTTCAAATTTTGAAATTCTGCCAACTGGATAATTGAAAAAAAAAACGAAAGAAAGAATCGTTTGTTATTACAATGCGATTATTTTCAATGATATCAAAGTAATTTCCTCCATAGTTTCTGTATAGTTTTTCTAATTGGGTAACGACGATTGAAATACTTGTTCCACGGATATTCCAATGGGTTGTCGGCTTATCAGCCACGAAATAATGTGACTCGCGTTGTTTCCCGACGTTATTGAGCCCCGATAAAAAAAATAATCGTTATCGAAAGGTCGTAGCAAATGCGTTATGGACCATGGAACGATTCTCGTCGATGATTCGGCTTGCTGAACCAGTGACAATGATTTGACGATTCCATTTATCTTCGGATTGTCCGATGACTGTAACTATTTATATATTTTTTCAAATCTTTAATTCGACCGGTCAAAAAATTGCTTATAGCAAGGAAATTGAACGATAATTTACTTTGAAAAAATACACGATCACAGTTATTCCATCGGGCTTGCGCATCGCAGCTTCCTGATCGTGATAATCGTTTTTGAAGTGAACCGCGTGAAGCTCCATCGGCAAACTTTGTTCAAAACATTTTTGCATTAAAAAATATTTCGAATTTTTTTTTTTTTTTTTTTTTTTTTTTTTTTTTTTTTGCAACTTGATGATTGTTGTGTATTTTTTTTATTTATCGGAGACCTTGTTCCGTCGACGGAATGTTCGCTTCCGTTCATGTCGTTGCCGCTCCAATGAAAATGAATTTGGGAGAATACGTATCTCGATAATAATGGTCCATGGATGAGAAATGGACTGTCCTGATGCCACTTTGCGCTCAACACGACTGTGCAATCCAGAAATATATTTTTATGAAGTTATAAGAAATATTTACATATTTTGTTTCGAAGCTGATTCCATATTTTCTGATTAAAAGGTTTTTTCAATCAAGTTTACCGGTTTTTCCGGTGTTCGTCAGCTTCAATTTCTTCGGCGGTACTCGATAATTGCACCAAACCAGTGGCTTTAATTTTGTTACCGTCATCGTAGCCGCGTTCAGGTCGATAGGCGATGACAAATTTTGTAACTCGCTCAGAGCGTTCAATTCGCTCGTCCAAATAGCCTCGGCTGGGTTTTCTTCATTCGCCTCTTCCATCGACATTACGAAGAGGAAAGTAACGAAATTACGATAATTATTGTGCTGATCAAACTTTCTTTTTTTTTTAATGACGAGCGTAGAAATTTGAAATAAATTGACATGCCGCTGTTTGGTTCATCTTCTTGCGGCTCACTTCACGACTCTTCGTGTGCTCGACACCAGCGCCGCCTGTGGCGATAAATAAAAACAAAACTTTTTCGAAATTCGAGGTTACGTCGAAGTTCTTCATGGTTGAACCTAAAGTTCTAAAAAAAAACCTTTTACGAATATAAAATAAAAACTTGCAACTCTTCCGACTTTCTTCAATTTGATTTACGTGTTTCTTTATTTAAAATACAGTTGGAACATGCTTCGCAGGCTCGAGATCTTACTCCAGTAACATCACAGAAACAATTGTAACAAACGCTATAATTAATATTCTCAATCGATGAAAGTATTTTGCATACAATTATATTTACCTTGAACATTTAAATTACAAAATGAATTATAAAAATACAACGACCATATCATCGCCGTTCTCCATTTGTACTTGCATCATAAAACGAAATAATGAATAAATTAAACAGTTTTAATCACTAGTGTGGGAGGGGGGATTCTTCATCTTCCATTTTTGCTTTATCTTCATTCTCGCTTTTATCCCCATCTCTGCTGCCACTTTCTTTCTGTTCGGGGTCTTCTTTCTTTTGACAATCTTCTTCATTTTCAGGGTCTTTCTCTTGGCCGGAGTCCATCTCGACTTCAAGGTCTTCATTTTCCTTGAGATCTTTTTTTTCGCAATCTTTCTTATTACTTCCTAAGTCTATTTCTTCTTTAACCTCTTTTTTTTCTTCAACATCTTTTTTTCCAACATCTTCCTTGTCTCCCAAATCTTCTTCCTCTTTAGGATCCTTATTTTCTTTATGATCTTCCTTCGCCTCGGCGACATCCATCATCATCTCGTTTTCCTTATTCTCATCCTCATCGCGCTTCTCCGTTTTGTCTTTTTTCAATTTCTTCCTAACCTCTTTCGTCTCTTCTTTCTTAACCTTCCTCTTCTTCTGTTCAATCTCCCCTGTTTCCTCTACTTCCATGTCGCAGTGATCCTCAGAAGTCTTCTGCGTACAACAATGAACATTCGTCACCTCAAATATGTCTCCGAGCGTTCAAAAAAAAAAAATAAGTTTATACTTTGTATTTCCCATTTAATTTACCTTGTCGACCGATTTTGAAGCTGCGATTCCAGGTATTCCCTGTTCTTCCTCTTCCTTGCCATCGTCGTCTCTTGAAACACTTTTGGAACTTTCGCCCGGTTGTTTCATGAAAAACGTGATGGGTTTCTGCCAACCCGGAGTTTCTCTAGGATGATAAGGATTACCTCCACCATTGTTACGACTCTTGGCAGCGTTGCCGGATAGCATAGCCGTTATTGCCACCTTTTGCGGCGCCTTTGCGCCGACCGCTGCAAAAAATCAAATAATATTAAATATCGTAAAGTACAACGTCGAGTGACTTTTCTTCACACAATATTACTTGTTGATAGAATTCGAAGTGGGGCTTACCTTTCGTCGATACACTGCCAGCCTTCGTTCTCACCATTATTGAGTCGTAAATACTTTAACTCTCTTATCAAACCTCAATTTAAGTACAATAAACAAAGAAACACTCAATACTGCAATAATTACGTACAACGATGATAAACGAAGCCAAAGAAATATATAAATAAATAAAAGTAAGATGCAACAACAAAAGAACAGAGAGCTTATTTACATCGAGATTTTTGGCGCGAGGACCGTGTGGACAATGAACATCGGCGCGCTGGACCGACCGAATAACAAGCAGTTGAATCCAGAGTAAACAAAGGAGCCGACATCAGTCTCGTTCCCATTGGACAACCGTGTGGATCTGATCAACTCGATTTCGACCATTGGCCAGGTGCGACCAATCGTTAAAAAGGATTCTATATTCGTAGGAGCAAAAATGAATGGCAAGATTGCCATTGAGCCCTTTTTTTTAGTCAACTCGTTCGACGCGACATCTCGCGAACGGCCCTTGAACCATGATCACCTATTAAAAAACAAATACATCTCGCCATAATTTTCCAGGTGGGTTCTAACCTCTTTACCACGATATTATTCGTGGTATTGTTTTTGATTGTGTTTGATGGCCGGTTTATAAGATGTTTATAGTTACCAAAGAGATTGACAGCGAGAATATAAGAAAATTGTGTCGAACTTGCTTGCGTGAGGACGGTGAAAAAATGGTTTGTCTGTTCGTTGGGCCTGCGGGTTCTTCTCTCGCTGCTAAATTGCGGACTCTTTCCTGTCTCGAGGTACTTTAACCCTACTTCTCATTTATACTATTATTATTATTACTATTGTTTTCATTGTCATCACAACTGTCATCATTATTATTATTGTTCTTATTGTTGTTGTTGTTATTATAATCACATATTAGTTTAATAAAGCACAAGTAGTCACTGCTTGAATATGAAAATTAATAACAATTAATTCTAACCAGAAAAAAATCTCATCCACAGGTTTGGCAGGGCGACGGCTTGCCGGAGAAATTGTGCGATCGTTGCGTCACGAGAGCAGAATCTGCGCTTCTCTACAGAGAGCAGTGCAGGGCCGCCGACAGAGCTCTCAGACAAGCCGCTTCCAAGGTATATCCATAGTATTTCATAAAAAAATCCATTTTTACTTGGCAACCTCAAAAAAATGAAAAAAAAGTTGCCGCATCGCCTATAACCTTGGCATAACCTTCAAAGCATTATGTCCCATCGATGCAGGTGTCGAGAGAAGCCCTGGATGCCACGGTATCGACTTCCAAGTCTTATCATCATCACAAACAAAATTTTCCATCAATTTCGCATGCTCACAAATCGCCAAAGTGCTCTGAATGCGGCACGCTGTTCGCGACTTATCAGGAGCTGTGCGCTCACACTCAGGGACATCTGTCCTTCGTTCAGGAGAATCGTCCGGTTCAACACATGAATATCGTGGAATCGCAGATGGTAACGGGTTACATGGGCGCCGACGCCAGATTGCAAAAAGCATCGGGATCAATGTCGGACGCTTTTGTCGCGCCGGGCATCATACAAAATGTTTGTCCGACGAAAAACGACAGAGCGGCTTGCGCTCTTCATTGTTCGTTGTGCAATCACACGTTTACCAATCGCACTCAACTGGTCAATCATCACGGTGCGACGCACCGTCACGACGACGTTGAATCGTCGTCGTGCGACGATCATTTGGTCGTCAATGAAAAAATCAACCATCTCGATGGTTTGAATTTTGGGGAGGCGATCGATCACAACGTTCATTCGACGATTGGAAACACTGTGGGTTACGGTCAGGGCGATGTGGAAGCTGTGAATTATTCGGCTCACATGAATTTAAACGCACGTAACATAGTCGTCGACGACGCACAAATGCAGAGACAAAATATTCAATCCGACGAGAGTGAAGTATCCAGCGACGTTTGTTCCGATCAAATTTTGAGATTTTCCAATTTTTCCGACGTACCGATGCAACACGAATCCACGAATGGGGTTTACAAAAATTCCGAAAACAACGAACGACCGGAAATAACCGCGAAAAAAATTCACAGATGCAATTTGTGCGACAAAACTTTTGGTCAAAGATCAAAACTCCTGACTCACAATTTGCGTCACACAGGCGCGAAGCCTTTTCGGTGTGTTCATTGCGAAAAAGCTTACACGTCGAAGAGCAAATTGAACGCTCACACGAAATTGCACACACTCATCGACGTTCATCGTTGCAACGTTTGCGACAAAACATTTCCATATCCGTCTTATTTAACGGAACACGCGAAAGTTCACGAGATCGAAAAAACGAAACGTTTGACGCGCGGACCCAAAGAATTCGAATGCACAATGTGCAACAAACAATTTCGTCGTTTGAAAAATTTGAAACAACACGTTAAACTGCACACGGGCGAGAATTTGTTGAGATGCGAAATTTGTCACAAAACATTTGTGCAGAAGTACAATTTGAAGGTGCACATGCGCATTCACAATGTCGGGAATAAATTTTTCAAATGCAATTATTGCGGCAAAAGTTTTGCGGCGAGAGGCAATTTCGTGGAACATTTGAGAATACACACGAAGGCGAAACCCTTCGAGTGTCGCGTGTGTGCTAAGAGCTTTTCGCAATCGAGTCATTTGAAGACTCACGAGGCCACGCACAATTCCATGCGTCCGCATCAGTGCGGCTTGTGCGGCAAACGTTACAAACTCGCCGCACATTTGAGAAGACACGCGAATGTTCATACAGCCACGAAAGCTTACAAGTGTGATTTGTGCGAACAAATGTTCACCCACGAGTTCAGTCTGAAGAGACACTTGAAGAGGCACAACGATGCTCAGGGATGATTACTTTTTGTCTTTGTTGCTTCGATTCGTCAACATCTGTACGGTTGGTCCAAACAAAACACTTTCCTCGATAAAATCAACTGGATTGGGATCAAAATTCAAAACACACAATGGTGAGAAAACGTACAGAACAGCTTAACCATTTTATTAATCGGAATGAAAATCTGCATTTCCAAATCCGAAAAAATTGGAAATCAATTTTCGAGCTCATTTCATACAAGAAAAATACAAAATTCTTGTGTCATGAATTTTCAAGTAAACCTATCGATAATTAAAAAAAAAAACGATATTTTACATTTTAATAATCGCGAAGAGTTTTGGTGATAATTTCGAGTCCTTCCCTCAATTGTTCCTCGTTTATGGTGAGAGGTGGTGATATTCGAAGTATCTGTCCGTGAGCGGGTCTGCTCAGCAGTCCGGCGTCCCTTAGCCTCAAGCATATGTCCCATCCAGTCGCGAATTCTGTCACAATTTTTTTTTTTTTTTAATGTTTGTCATAACAAAATCCTCAAATATACCGGATAAAAAAAATATATCTACTCACCTCTGTTGATTACCAGACCGGCTAGCAAACCCCGACCTCGAAATTCACTGGCAATTTTTTTCGGCACTTTGTTCATCTCTTCCTTGACAATTTTACCGAGTCTCATCGCATTGTCGGCAAGTTTTTCATCCTCCATTATCTTCACGGCTTCCAGAGCCACTCTGCAAGCTATCGGACTTCCACCGAACGTACTTCCATGAGTTCCCGTTTCCAGACACTTGATAATCTGTATCAATTCGTCATAAATAATTTATAATATTTTTTAAAAAATTTCACTAGCTTAAAAAAAAACTTTTTTTTTGCAATATTCGTGACGTTTTTTTTTCTTTGAGTTATTAAACGCACATGATCGTCACCCAATACTCCGGATACTGGATACATTCCACCGGAAAGAGCTTTTCCTAAAATAACTAAATCGGGTCTTTGATTTTCGTAATCGACCGCGAGTCTGTAACCCGTTCTTCCTAAACCCGTTTGCACCTCGTCGGAAACCCACAGAACGTTGTACTTTGTGCACAAATCTCTGACACCTTTCAGATAACCGTCCTGTTGAAAAAAACATACAAAACCTTGAGACTAAAAATTAAAAAAAACAAGTAAAATTAAATTCATAAAATGTATTATTTAATTTATTTCTTAAAAAGAAGTTTGATTCTTTTTTTTTTTCGTGTTAGGATAGATGACCTTTGGAATGACGACACCAGCTTCTCCCTGAATCGGTTCGACCATGAACGCGCATATATTCGGATTCTCCTTGAATTTGTCTTCCAAAGCTTTGAGATCGTCGTACGGAATTTTGTCGAAATTCGCTACGTAAGGACCGTAATCCGTGTAACTGGTGGGTTCGGTAGATGCGGAAATGGCTGCTATGGAACGTCCCCAAAAATTGCCCCTCGCGAATACAACGGTTGCTTGATTGTTCGGTATTTTCTTGACCTTGTAGCCCCATCGTCTGGCTATTTTCAGGGCTGTGTCACCGCCTTCCACTCCTGCAACACAATTTTATCCAATTATTAATCTACAAATAAATTTTATCTAATTATCAAAACAATTTTATCCAATAATTCAATCTCACCCGAATTCATCGGCACAAATCTGTCGTATCCAAACAGTTTTGTCAAATATTCCGCCAATTCTCCGTGAACGTCCGTGAAAAATGCCCTCGAAGTGTGACACAATTTTCCAGCTTGACTTCTCATCGCTTCGACGAGACGCGGATGGCAATGACCCTGACTCACGGTCGCGAAACCCGCGAGAAAATCCAGATATCTCTTGCCATCCAAATCCCACAGATAAACACCCTCGCCCTTCGTCAGGACAACCGGCAACGGTTTGAAATGTATTCCACCGAATTTTTCATCCCGCGAAATTATTTCCTGAGTCGTTAAAAATCTTTTGAGCTTTTCGTCGCGCAAACCAAAAACGACTATTCGCTTGATCGATTGCATGATTTTTTATTGCAATTTAATTTATCACGAAAAACTTTGTGAAAATAAAAAAAATTAGAATTTACTAAGTTGATAACGAGACGAAAAATAATTTTTCTAGGATTTGATTGTAACAACAAAAAATTTTATTGAGAGTTTATCCGTTTGGCACGACTTTCGTCAGACGTCTGTGACTTCTTACATCCAGTTTGCTATTATTTATAAGAAGAACAGTGGGAAGGGTGGGGCTCGTCTGGTATTGTTGAATTGTTTGCACAAATTGTTTTTTTTTTCTTTATTTTTATTTTTAACGGAAGTTGGGGAGGGGGGGGGGGGCGAGGGTCGACGTTCTCGGTTTAATTTCAAGTTTCTGATGATAAAGATTGGCGCTCTGGCAGTCTGAGGGAAACAGGACGACAGGCGCCGGTAGACAAACACAAACAACAAATAACAAACAATTGATTATAACCGGTATTATATTCCGGTTATCGTTTCTTGTATCTCGAATATTTGTCGGACTCCGTGAGATTGTTTTTCTTATTTATTTTCAATCTTGAAAACGGGTAAAATAAAATGTTTGGATTGTTGCTTTGGAGTCTACTTTGGAAAAGTTAAAATAGCCTGATAGTTATTGTTGGAAAAAAGATAATTATTCAGAGAAGTGAAGAGTGAATGCATTGTGTCAAATGGTATTCCAAAAATGATTAATTCTGTTCCTGAACAACACCACGTGCATCGTTGAGTCAGAAAATCGTAAATGTACATTGCGATAAAATGTTAGATTGTCGTATCGGAGCAACTCGTGATAAGAACGATCTACCGATTCCCATGTATTCGGTAAACACCTGGTATCTCGAGAGAAAAAAAAATCCCCCATTCGAATATTTCTGTCTTAGAACGTTTCTCCCACTTTTTCCATCATTTTGCTTCTGTAAGTGACGAATCTCAACTTACCGGTCAAAGTTCACACAATTTATCCAATCTACGTAGTCGTACACACCGAAAAAAATAAATAAAAACATTCGATTCCAAATAAATACAAAACTAATTTTTATTTTTTAATAACATTTTTCTTTCACGAAATTATTTTTTTTCGTCCTCGACGTCTTATCGGTTGTAAAAGGTAAAAATAAATGTTCACACGATCGTGAGATTTGCTCACGAAGAGCGTTGTCCCATCGACAAAAGTCGTAAATTACAAAAGATGCAATTTTCATTTTTTAAACTATTTTTATTTCCTCTTTTTCTCTCCATTTCTTTATTATTATTATTAAAAAATATATTTATTATATATATAAGGTTTATAAATCACAATACATATTAATTATCAATACAATATTTCAATTTTTATTTTCATCGGTCAAAAAAAAAATAATAATAATCTTCGATCATACAATTACATTTTATTTCAATTTTTCATGATTGAGTATAACTCGTGAAATAATTTCGGCGCATTCGTTTATCTGAGATTCGTTGATAACGAGCGGAGGTGCGAGTCTTATGATATGACCGTGTGTGGGTTTGGCCAACAATCCGTGATCTCTCAATTCCAAACATATCTTCATAGCATCGATTTTTTCATTGATAACAATAGCATTGAGCAAACCTTTGCCACGCACGAGCGTGACAATATCTTTCGGCAATTTTCTCAATTCGTCCCGCAATTTTTGTCCCATTTTAGCCGCATTTTCCGCGAGTTTTTCTTCCTCCAAAACTCGCAGTGCCTCGAGAGCCACTCGACAACCCAGAGGATTGCCTCCGTAGGTCGAACCGTGCTCGCCCGGTTTTATGCTAAGCATCACGGAATCGTTCGACAAAATTCCGGATACCGGATAAAAACCACCGGACAAAGCTTTTCCGAGAATCAAAATGTCGGGTTTCACGTTTTCGTGATCGACCGCCAAACGCTTGCCCGTTCTTGCCAAACCCGTTTGCACCTCGTCGGCTATCCACAAAACGTTTCTTTCCGTACAAACGTCTCTCACGCCTTTCAGATAACCGTCCTGGATTGAAAAAAAAATTTAAAAATGTAGATTTCGAGAATTTTTCAAGTAATAATTATTAACACGCCGGGTCAATCTGACCCACACCTCGAATTTCGATCGAGACACATTTTTGTTCACTTGCACAATTTATCTTTCAAGTCTATGCTGAATATTTACACTTTTTGGTACGTCATGAAATTTTATTCTTCATATTAAAATATATATTTTTTGTACTCTATAAAAAGTGAACTAAAATCGTTATTTTTTTCTTTATCAGTCAGGAATCTCGAAATACCACAATTATCGATGTGTGTGTGTACCGTGATAACGTTTTATCGTTCGTTGTAACCGTTTATCACTGTCAACAATTTCAGAACGATTTCTTTTTTCTTCTTTTTTTCTTTTCTTTTTCTCATTGTGTAAATTTATGAATTGATAGATTATTAATCGTACCTTGGGTACGACGACACCGGCTTCGCCCTGAATCGGTTCGACCATGAAAGCGCAAACATTAGGATCGGCGAGAGATTTCTTCAGTGCATCGAGATCGTCGTATGGAATAATTTCAAATCCGGGCATGAATGGACCAAAACCGGCGTAACTGCTGGGATCGGTGCTCGAGGATACCGCGCTCATGGTTCTCCCCCAAAAATTGCCCTCGGCGAATACGATCTTCGCTCGATTCTCCGCAATGCCTTTTTTCGAATAGCCCCATTTTCTCGCCAATTTGCAAGCCGTCTCGCCGCCCTCCACACCTGTGTTCATGGGCAACCACTTGTCGTATCTGCATTCAATTATCCAACCGGAGATAATTTTTTAAAAAATAATTTTTACAATAGAATTAAATTTTTTATGATATTTAAAATTTTTTTAATTAATAAAAGAATCCAAAGATCAATTAGATGGAAATTTTACCCAAAAAGTTTGGTGATGTGTTCCTCGAATTCGCCCAGAACGTCGGAATAAAACGCTCGTGAGGTGAGAGTCAATATCTTCGCTTGTTCGACCATCGCTTTGTAGATTCTCGGATGGCAGTGACCCTGATTGACCGCCGAATAAGCGCTGAGAAAATCGTAATAACGTTTTCCCTCGACGTCCCACATGAACACACCCTCGGCACGATTTATCGCCACGGGCAGGGGATGATAATTGTGGGCTCCGTACTTGTCCTCGCGACTGAAGACTTCCTGAGAGGTCAATGTCCTTCGGCTCAGGATCTGCATTCCGGGACTGTTGGACGAAACAAGACGACTTCCCATCGACTTGATCGTCAATCTTGCCAGGGGTTCCATCGTTCGTGATCGTCGAATCAACCCTGTAATTAAAAATCGTTTCATTATCATAAAAAAAAAACAATTATTTCGAATGTGATAAATAATAAATAATGGGAGAAAAAAATATTATTCGAGTAAAATAAAAACTAAAACTTAAAAATGAACAACAAAAAAAAATATAAGCTGAAAATTTTGCATAAATAAAATCACAAAAAAAATTCTAAAATCAATAACAATATTTTTTTTATTACAAATAATTCTTTTGAAAATCTGTCGATGGAAGAAATAAATTGAGGATTGATGCGAGTGATTGATTCAGCCTTGAATTCGATGTTGGAGCCAAAATTGCACGTGTACACGACGGTCGGGAGACAGAAGCGAAAGTGCGATACCGTTACAACGTATTCCAATCGAGACGCTGTCTCCCGACGGTCTTTACCCTTTCCACTGGTCGCACAATTGAAACGAATCATTCCAAATTAATTCGAGAAACCCGTTATAATAATAAATACGTCGAAATAAATCATGCTTACTCGAGGATTTAAAAATTTCACAGATTCCGAATGAAAAAAAAAAATAATACTAATTTGAAAAAATAGTAATAATAATTTTTGAAAAAAATGTAATATACCGAACGAGCGTAAAATCGAGTAAACGTTTCACCGACGATGGTCAAACGAATACTGTCGCGCGAGATTCACGAGCTTTGAGCTTTATCTCTTGTCTCTGTCCCGCACGGATTTGTGGGGACCAACAGACACAGTGATATCAGCACTATCGACTGTGACTAACAACGCATCGTTTACTTGTTTCGTATTGTGAAAATTAGATAAGAAAATCGAGGGAGAGGGATACGAGGGAAAAGACACGGAAGCTGCGAGATTATTTTGCTTGCTTCGAAAATTTCGAATTTTCTTCAAAGACAAGCGAAAATAAATTCCCAACATTCTGAAACTGAATAGAGAAATCGACTCCAGCTCGTCGATGAAAAAAAAAAAATTATCTTCGACGATCAACAAGCCGACGAAAATTAAACTCCTGCAAATCCTCAAATTCCATATCTGATGATTTAATCGCGCGAGATAACGAACCCACGACTACGTTGGAATCACGTTGGCGATAACGAAAGTAAAATCTTCAATTGTTCAGATAAGCAACAAGCGTCTAATTTGTTTTCTTGTATTTTTATTATTTTTCGTATGGTTTATAATAAAAAAATATGTTAAAAATATTTGTAACGATTAATAATCGATGAATTTTTTTTTTAATAGGATGATACATCGCTGGCAGATTTTTAAATATGTTGTTTAGAGTTGTTTTTCATAGCGACGATGGCGTAGCATCGGGGAGAGATAATCGGATCGAAGAGTTGCATCAATAACACCTTGGAGCATCGACCGCTGTTTTCCAAGTGTAAAACACGATCGAGCACGATTGCCGATTCGACCACGGGACCCAGATGAACTCTGATCGATTGAAACACGTTGAATTTCCATCGTGAATCGACGTGTGATTTCCACAATTCTTTCAGATTATCGTTTGATGGTATCTGTAATAAAAATTATGATATTATTTTTTTATTTTATTTTTTATCGTGCAATTGATGTGAATTATTGAGTGATGGCTTACTTTATTGGAATCTACGTTAATTTTCTTAAGTGCCCAATTAACGTAGGTGGAAAAATCTTCAGTCGGCGCTCCTCTTCCGATTCTGGCTTCGGGAATTTCTAAAAGATTAAACAAACTCGTTAGATCGATTTTTTTTCGTTAATTGTGTTTATTATCGCTCGAATTCAATATCAATGATTTTGATTTTAAAAAATCAGCAAAACTTTTTGCCGAATAAAAATAATTACCCAAATTTTTGAGAATAATTTGCAGCAGACTTCGATAAAAGAGCGACGGTGGATGAGGATCGGTTTTCCTGGATTGCACTCTCTCGACGGATTGTTGAGCCAACATTCTCGCATTCTTCGACAACGAAATTCTTTTCGTCAGAGTATCCTCGGCCAGATGATAGCAACAGGGCACGACGCACAGCGATTTTATGCAGTCGACGGTCAAAAAACTTTTTATCATCGAATGAGCGAGTTGTCCGCACGTGTGCAAACCCGTGAGCACGCAATTGTCATCCGCAATCCAATCGGGATAATGCGATTTGATTAAACTCATGTAATCCGTATTTTCGTCAATGTGCTCCACCGCATAGTTTATCCGTGCCGAACTCTGTTTTCGATGCTGTTTCATCTTCTTACGAATTATTTCCTGACGACGAATGGCGCTCTCGCGGTGCGACTTTGAGGAATCCACCGCCAATACAGGAATTTGATAGCGCTCCGCCATGCTGGTCGACAAATAACCCTTTCCAGCCCCCGCGTCGATGACTATGTTTTTTTCACCCGTCGTAGCCAACGAGTTGACAACTTTGGCCAACTCGGCTATCTCGTATTGTTTCTTTTCGCTCATGAAATTCATAGAATTCTCACCGATCGTCCGAGCAGTCTCGTCGACTTCCAATTTGGTGATCAACGAACTGTTCCTCAGGAACAGAGCATCGGCTTGTTTCATCAGATTGCGTAATTCCGAACTGTCTGCGATTAATTTTTGAAAATGATTACCGCTTTCCCTTTCACGATCTTTGCTTTCTACGCTCTCTATCTGTTTTCTCAGAGGTTCGGGCAAACATTTTTCCCACAAATTTTCCGTCACGAAGTCAGACAAGTGGCAATCGATCAGGCTCTGATGTTCGGCCGTGAAAGCTTGAACATTTCTCAAATGTTCGCCAAACGTTGCCATATTTTTTTTTTTTTTAATGAGTTCTCTCCGGGTTGACCGAAATAATTTGTAATCAGAAATCAATTTTGTCAGCTTCGGGGTAAGAAGAGTCGATCTTAGCCAGCGAACAGAGCCTGGCGAATTTGAATTTGATGTCCTCTACGGTCTGCAATATGTCGACTGACATATCGTTGTCCCTTGGAAAATTGTTTATAATGTCGCGCAGCTTGACCGCGTGTTTGACAACTTTTTCACCGAACGAAGGATTGTTCAGACAGTACTCTACGACGCCGTGGTAGTAGCCCAGGCGTGCGGCCAGGACGCTAGCTCGGTGATAACCGAGATGATATCCTCTGATGATCTGTTTTTTTCCAGCTTCGTAGCCTTCCTTGTAGCCCTCTTCCTCCGCTATTTCCTCGGCGAACAAAAGTTTGTCGAAAGCTTCGTTTATGTCCTCCTGCGCTTGAAGGTTTGTCATGTTTGCCTCAACTAAGCACTGTCGGAAAGGAAAACAATAAAATTAATTCAGATTGATTGTAAAATAAATATTTAGGTTAGAAAACGCATGTTTCTTAAGATGCTTCTGATAAATTGTTTTATTAAAAAATATACAAATACAAGAAAGTTATGAAAATTAGGTTTATTACATTATATTACTTGTACGGTATACGTGGCCGAATATCGCAGGGACAAACTTAGGTTAGGTCAGATCGTCGAAGCTGCTGCGTGCGATTTTTCCAAGCACGGACTTTTAAACTTAATCGAGGTTTAATTAAAAATCAAGTAATCAAGTTTTTTTCTAAAAATGTTACGGTCACAAAAGCATTTTCATAAATGACGGTCATTTTTCAACATCGACGCTGAGTCGCGCAGCCAATGGCGAAGCTGCGTTACCGCAGCCATCTTCAGACATGTGTGACGCTCGAAATCAAAGCCACGCGGCTTGCGTAGCCGTGAAACAATTGTCTCAATTATCAAAATTGTCTGAAGAAACGTTGTCGTTAGAACCACTAAAAAAAGACGTATCAAACGCAAAAGTTCTTCCAAAAGTCCATCCCTATCTTGATCCAAACGGAAATATTACGGTCACAAAAGCCCGTTCGTAAATTACGGTAACATTTCCATGGAACGCCGTCGTTGTGGCAGCACCGAACCGCGGCGAGGGCAATGGCGAAGCTGCGTAATCAACGACCAACTTCAGATATGTGTGATGTTTGCGATCGGAGCGGCGTTGTTTGCGTGGTCTTTGCGACAATTTTTTAACAATTAAACATCTATTTGCGCGTAAATAAAAGAAACAATGTTGTCGTTGGGACCGAAGAAAGACGGTGGTCCAAACGCAAAGTTTTTCGAATCCGCGGAGGTGTTGAGCCAACTCGAGGGTGTGAAACAGTGGCTCGTGAAGAATTACAAAAAGGTAATCCCACCGAACCGCATCCCGGCGTCCAAGCTCCATTCGCCAAGCTCGCCGTCCCGCGCCCTCGCCCCATCTCGTATTTATGTCATTATTCACAACTTTTAACACGTTTAACCGTCATTCGTTATCATTATCGTTCTCAAATACGAGAAAACGAATGAAAAAACGCTTATCCCATATTTGCAACAATGATTGGATTTTTTTTTTTTCGAATGGCCTTATTAACCAACTGGAATATTGAATTTCGCAATAAGCATCGTTTCGCTCCAAAACCACTCATTTGCACGGATGTTGACTTATATACGCGTATTTCGAGGTTACGAAGCATCGAAGAAATCTGTTCGACCGAGCTACGACAAAATAATCTGCGGATTAATTTTTTTTTTTTTTTAGTTGCGATCCGATGTTAATTTTTGTTTGATTCGTCCTTTCGCAGTATGTACAGACTGACCTGCCGACTAGTAAAACTTTGGCGACGCTGGTGGTACAGCTGATTCAGTTTCAAGAAGATCATCTTGGCAAAAATGTTTCCAAGCCTTCCATGACCAGGCTTCCGGTGCGTATCATCGTCATCATTATTTTTCTTTTCATAACCTTGTTTAACAAAAGCTCTGTATTTTTTTTTTTTCCTTTTTTTACGGAACTTTGCAGCTTTTAATTCTCTGTCCGATGGACCTTTGTTACATTTCAGATGAGATGCTTCCTAGACTTCAAACCGGGCGGAGGACTGTGTCACATTCTCGCCACGGCTTACAAATTCAAGCAGGAGCAGGGATGGAGAAGATTCGATTTTCCCATCGGAAAGGTGAAAAAAAAAAAAAAAACCACAAATCGCTCGCACAAAAATAAATTAAATTCATCGCTCGACATAAATCCACTGACAAATATGTTTATCGCAGTCGGGATCGCGTATGGACCGAGTCGTGGAGATGTTGGAAGCGGCCGAACGCGCCTTGATTCAGAATCGTTGCATGAATCAACCGTCGATTTACGTAAGACCCGAAGTCGAGAAAGCCATGGCCGCGAAAATCAAGGAAACCGTCAGACGTCATCAGGGAACGATCGCGGAAACCGAGGCCGACGCCACTCACATAATATATCCACCGGTCGATCCGATCGAGGAGGAATACGCTCGACCGTGCATGCGTCGCGATCGTTCGGTTCTGTTGCATTGGTATTACTTTCCCGACAGTTACGACTCTTGGGCGACCATCGATCTTCCCATTGAGTTTCCGGAAGGCAGCGTCACGAACAGCTTACCGAGGTAACTTTTATTTTTTCCTATTTTTTTCAAGAAAAAAATAAAATTAAAATATAAATAACATAAAAAAAATCGTTTGCAGATCACCGTACAAAGTTTGCGCAACGTGGGCGTTGGATCTGGATCAGTACAACGAGTGGATGAACGAGGAAGATTACGAGGTCGACGACGGTGGACAGAAAAAAGTTCACAGGTACAGATTGTCGGTCGAAGATTTGATGGCCCAACCGACGAGCCATCCGCCCGCATCGGCGAAGAAACCGAAGAGAAAACGATCGCCGAGTCCCCCGCCCAAACTCGGAAAACGCAAAAGGTGAGAAATATTCTTCAGCATTATTAATCAATTTATCTATTCATTTTTTTTCGCAATCAATTGAATTTAATTTGTGATTTGATTCAGCGGTCGAGGTCCTTCGGGTATGCAAGGCACGGCCGCGACCTCATCGTCATCTTCGACCTCCTCGACGACGACGACCACGTCTGTGGCTACGCCGAAAAAAACGCGTTCAGCGGGCGAGGAAGAAGAAGATCTGACTCAGGGCATGGAAGATCCACCGGCCGAGCCTCGGATAGTCGAAGTCGTGGCAAACCCAACGCCACCGGTTTTGGGACAGAGCGGAGCCACGGGAGCGACCGGAACTGTCACGGCTACCGGAAACAAGAAGCAGGACAGCGAATTGCAGCCACTTAAATCCGGAAACATGGCCGATTTGGACGAGCCCGTTGAAGGTAAAGTATTTTTTTTTTTATCAAAAAATGATTTTTAAAAAATTACAAAAGGTTCGTGGACAAAAAAAAACAGTAGCTCGTAAATTTGTTATGACATCAGGTGACAAGACGAGCTCGCAGGGAACTCAGGACAGGGAGGAGCGAGACGCGAGCAAAGAGAGAGCCGAGGGAGCGAACAAGGGCGACGAACCCGAGGACAACGTGACCGAACAGACTCATCACATAGTCGTGCCGTCATACTCGGCCTGGTTCGATTACAACTCCATTCACACCATCGAAAAACGCGCTTTGTCGGAATTTTTCAATGGCAAAAACAAATCCAAAACACCGGAAATTTATTTGGCGTACAGAAACTTCATGATAGACACTTATCGGCTCAATCCCACCGAGTACATTACTTCCACGGCTTGCAGGTAATTTTCAGTCAAATGAAAAAAAAAAAATATTATTTACTCACAAATTTACATAATTAATTGATCAATATAAATTTATATGAATATCAATTAATTAATATTTCAAACTCAACGTTTCTGAACTCTTTTTATAAAAAATATTAATAATAATAACAATTTTCCATCTTAAAAAAAAATATTCACTCACAAATTTATATAATTGATTACTTAATAATTATAATATAATAATTAATTGATATTTAGATAATAATTATTATATAAATATTAATTAATTAATATTTCAATCTCAACGCCTCTGAAATCTTTTTATAAATAATAATAATAATAATAATAATAATAATAATAACCACAATTTTCCATAACAGACGCAATTTGGCAGGCGACGTATGCGCGATAATGCGAGTCCACGCGTTTCTCGAACAATGGGGTCTGGTTAATTACCAAGTAGACGCGGAATCCCGTCCCACTCCAATGGGACCACCCCCAACGTCGCACTTCCACGTGCTCTCGGACACGCCATCGGGTCTGGCTCCGGTCAATCCGAATCCCCCGAAAACTCCGCAACCCACAGCCGCCAAGACTCTCTTGGATCTCGAAAAAAAACCAACTATTCCCGCCACTCTGGGCGGTCCCGAGGAAAAATCCTCGACCGGAGCAATGACGAATTTCGGTCTGAAGATCGATCAATACGCTCGCAAACCCGCGGTCCTGAAGAACAAACAAGCCGCCGGTGCAACCCGCGATTGGACCGAACAAGAAACTCTGTTGCTTCTCGAGGGTTTGGAACTTCACAAAGACGATTGGAACAAAGTTTGCGAACACGTCGGGTCGCGAACTCAGGACGAGTGTATATTGCACTTTTTGCGATTGCCCATCGAGGATCCTTATCTCGAGGAAGGCGGTCCCGAGGGTCTCGGTCCATTGGCTTATCAACCCGTGCCCTTTTCCAAAGCCGGTAATCCGGTAATGAGCACCGTTGCTTTTCTCGCTTCGGTCGTTGATCCGCGGGTCGCTGCCAGCGCCGCTAAAGCCGCCATGGAAGAATTTGCGGCTATCAAGGATCAAGTACCCGCTAATTTGCTCGATCAACATTTGAAAAACGTTCAAGCCAGTGCCAATGCCGATGGTAGAAGATTTTACAATTTTTTTTATTCCTTATTTTTTTTTAAATATTTCTCTTTAAGAAAGCGTTGATTGAATTAAATGTTTTTTTTTTTTTTCAGGTAAATTCGATCCTGCGGCGGGACTGGGACAGTCGGGTATCGCGGGTACGGGACCGCCCGAGCCACCGGAGGATGGTTCGACGGCCACGACCCCGGTGCCAAGCGCCACACCGAGCGCCGCGACTTCACCGCACTCCGCGTCCACGGTCGAACCGACCAAGAAGGAGGAACAGCCCGACAAGCCGAAGGACAGTCACGAGGGCGTTTCGGGGGCGTTGCAAGTGCCGAAGAAGGAGGAAACCGCGGAAACGACGGTCGATCAGTCGGAGAAGATGGAAGTCGATGTGGCCAAGGATTCGGACAGCGTGGATGTGAAAACCAAAATCGACACTCCGGAGGAGACCGAGGCCAAGGAAAAGAAGGATAAGGTGATGAGGAATTATTTATTTATTTATTTATTTGTTTATAAAATACGCATTATTCATTGCACAATATTATTACTCTCTTTTACGATTATTTAATTTATTTAAAATTCACTCGTTTCATTATTTATTTGTTAAATAACAATACCGATTTTCTTTTGTTTGTTAAATAACGATACCAATTATTACTTTCTTTCACAATGATTTAATTTATTTAAAATTCATTTATTTCATTATTTGTTTCATGAATAACACAACCGATTTTTTTTCCCAACTTATTTCACGTTTTCACAGGTTGTACGAGACGCTCAATTGCAATCGGCAGCAGCTGCAGCCCTGGCAGCCGCGGCGGTCAAGGCGAAGCATCTGGCAGCCGTGGAAGAACGCAAGATAAAATCGCTGGTGGCCCTGCTGGTCGAGACCCAGATGAAGAAGCTCGAGATAAAATTACGTCACTTCGAGGAATTGGAAACGACGATGGAACGGGAACGCGAGGGTCTGGAGTATCAGCGTCAACAATTGATAACCGAACGTCAACAATTTCATTTGGAACAATTGAAAGCCGCGGAATTTCGGGCGAGACAACAGGCGCATCAGCGTTTGGCGCAGGAGCAACAACATCAGCAGCAACAGAATCAACACAACAACAGCGCGACGTGGCAACCGGGAAGCGCGCAGGCGCAGCCGCAGCAGCAGCAGCAGCAACAACAACAGCAGCAGCAACAGCCACCGCAACCGGCGCAAACGGCGCAACCACAGCAACAACAACAACAGCAACAACAACAACAACCGCCGAGCCCGCAGGCGACGGCAACGCCGCAACAACCGGTCGTCGCTCCGGCTGCAGCTGCGACTGCTGCGGCTTCTGCAGCTGCAGCTGCGGCAGCTCCTCCACCGACGACGACGCCCTCGCCTCAACCCTCGACACCCGCTCCGCAACAGCCACAACCTCCCGCGGCGAGCCCCGCCGTTCAAACGCCACCAGCGCCACCTACCACACAACCACAAACACCCCAACAACCCGCCCCCAACACACCGCCACAACAGGCGTAATCTCTTCATTATTAGAACGGAAAAAACGACGATTATTGGATTCTTTTTCATTCTTTTTTTTTGCCTCAGGTTTGTTTTTGGTCAGGTGGAAATATATTTTTTTTTTTTTCACTGAAAGGACTGACCCGGTTGGGAGCCCGTGGGGAGGGGGGAAGGGGGTGATTTTCCGAACATTCTGGGGGATGGACACGCCGATGATGAGACACGATTCGAAAGAGGGGGACTGTTAATGTCCCCGATGGAAAATTTTGTGATCTCAATTGGTTGGGAATTGAAAGAAAAAAAATTAATGAATAATGAGAAACGAAAAGTAAATAAATGAAATAAATGAAGATGGAAGGTTTATGATTTGCGAGTGAGGAATTTATCTTTTTTTTGAATTTTTTTCGAGGAATTGTTCAACTGAGAATTATTTTTTTTTTATGGGAAGCTTTTAGAGGAGGATTTTTTTTTTTCGAGTAATCTCGGTAGGTGACATTGTTGAGGCGATTGATTATGTGCACTTGTATTATTTTTATCCGTACGATCGATTTAAAAGAGACGAAAAGATCAATTGCATCGCTGATGCAATTTTACATTTTTTTTTAAAAATGATGTTCCTTAGAAATTAATATTTTTTAATTATTATTATTAATATAATTGTTTTTTTTTTTTTTTTGTTTTTTTTTCAACATAACGTCGACGGCAGTCATCGAATGAAAATGTATTTATAATACTTTTTTGTTCGTTTGTTTTTTTTTTTTTGTCGAATAAAAGATTGCGATGAAATTATCATGAAACAATTTTTTCAAATTATTTTCCATATAATTTAATCGTCATTACAGTCGTAAAAAGTATTTAAAATACATTTTCATCGAACCGGATCTCAAAGTCCATTTCCGATCAAACAGAGAGAGCTCTCGCAAATTTTTCAAAACTTTTTTTTTTTTCATCGCACACTAATATAAAAAATTATAATTCGTCGCAATCGCGTCTATAGAAATGGTCGTAAATGAATAAAACTTTTTTCAAGAACAACAACGACAATTTACAAACTGGGGAAAAAAAAAATAACAAATTGGATTTCGACGAGGAAAAAAATAATAACGAGACTATAGCGCACGATTTCGCACGAGCTCGAGCACCAAATCCGTCATGAGACGAGCGCAAGCCGCACCTCCCGGGGGCGGTGCACGTGGATTGCGAGGCTTGTCCCCGACGTCGTGAATTTCTCCGGCGTCCTCGTAAACGTCCGGGGCCTCGTCGCTCGCGCACGTGCGAATCGGTAGCATGTCCACCGCGCAACCCGCTCCGAAACGTCCGCACCTTCTCATTTCTTCGTTCAATCTGAAAAAGAAAAAAAAAACATCCAAAGTTCGTGATTTTTATATTTTTTTTTCTCTATCAAATTTCATATCAATTTTTTTCAATTCCATTTTCATTGATTTATCAGTTTTTTTCTTCATTAAAAGAAGAACACAACCAAAAGTATTTGTTTCGTTCTATTGAATTTAATTTTTTTTATTCGAAAACTTGGAATCAGAAAATTTTGATTAATATTTTTATATTGATTATTTTATTTGAGAGAGCGAATGGAATGAAAATGTCGAGCGTCAATGATATTCACAGCTGCCAGGTGAGCAGAGGATCGAGGGCGAGATGTTGTTCGGGGTCCAGAGTGAGCAG
Source organism: Diplazon laetatorius (assembly GCA_963662125.1). NCBI lineage: Eukaryota > Metazoa > Arthropoda > Insecta > Hymenoptera > Ichneumonidae > Diplazon > Diplazon laetatorius. The sequence continues at coordinate 1,253,890 of OY759162.1, read as the reverse complement.
AGCGTCCATCAGATGAAGATGATAATGGCCCAACAGTTCGGTCATGTGTGATTCCCTTATCTCACCGCTCGTGCAACAATAAAGCAGATAAACGAGATCCAGAGCCAGTGAACCCACTCGTGTCATTTGAAAGTCCACGAGAGCTACGGCCTGATTCCAAAAAAAAAAAAATAATGGAAATTAATAAAAAAAAAACACAAATTAATATTTCAATGAGTCACGAGGAAGACTAACTTCGGTATCTGTCGACGGTTTTTCGGCAAACAGTATATTGTTGGTCCAACAATCACCGTGACAAAATACCGTCAATTCGCCCTGTGCCGATGCCAATTCGCACATCGTGCGAAAAAAACTGTCCTCGTGCAAAAAATCACGCCACTTTTGCATCACAACGTCGCGTTCGTCCTCGACTTTGCTCGGCAGACCTTCGGATACCATTTTTATGGCGTTTTTCGCTGCCACGCGATAATATTGTCTGTACCAATCTTCGTTTTCCAAACGAAACAAAGCTTCCCGAACGCTGTTGCTGTTTTTCTCGTCCGACAATTTTGCAAACACGTCTGGCCTTCGATATTTAAAAAAATAAAAAAAAATAAAAAACACCAAAAAAATTAATTTAAAACCCACAAAAAAAAAATAGGAATAAATGGGAATAGAATGATTGAACAAATTCTCGAATACCTCGAATTTCTCAGAGTCAAACTGAGTGCGTGAAATCCAGCGAGTGCCTCGAGCACGATTTTCAGATGATGAACCTGCAGACCCTTGTGTCGATCGACCATGAAGTATCCTCGCTCCTTGAGATCCTCCATGGCGATGAGATCCGACCTGGCCACGTGGATCTTCGCCACACCGCCGAAAACCATTTTCCCATCGCGCTGAAGATCGTTAAGCGCGGGCCAAACTTGGGTGTAAAATGCCACTTCGTTGCGAAACAAAATTTCGCTCTTGAAAGCTTCGCGACGTACTCGCGACAATGGCAAAACTTTGTAGATAATCGCACGTGACCAGGGTAAAAATTTCGACGGGGATATTTCTTTTCGTCCTTTCGCGCGCACGCGATAGAGCATCGATGTGTAATTGTCGCCCCGGCCCGATCCGGGTTCTTCCTCGAGACTCTCCACGTCCACGTCGGTCTCGTCTTTTTCCACTATTTCACGAACTAATTCCAGGGTCAAACGGGGACCGGTAGAAGATGCTTGTTCCATATCCGATGACATTTTATTTTTTTTTTCTATATTGATTTAATTATTTATTATTTATTTCTATTTTTAATTATTTATTTATTATTATTTTCTATGAAATTATTCAAAATAATTTCAATTACTATTATTATCTAATTATTATTTTTTTACTAATGAATTAATGTTTTTTTTTTTAATTCGTTGAGACGAAAATTTGGGTTGACAATAATGTAAAGGTTGTTTTTATTTTTTCTTCTTTTATTTTCTTCTTGTCCGAGGACCGAAGCTTCGAAAGCTGCAAGCCCAGCTGGAGCACACGATGAGCTCTGATGTCGATGAGTGACGTCGTGACGTTGCAAAGTCCCGATGCAGGAAATGAGTATTTGAGCGATGAGAGAGGGGTCCACACACACACACAGCCTCCCACCCGAAACCCCCCTCGAGCGACTCGCTCAATTCATCAATCGTTTGAAGCTTGAATCAATTCAAGGGACAAGGACATTGATACGCGGCAATCATCGCTGATTGTAATTCGCTTTACTCGCCGAGGTGGAGACCCCCCCCCCCCGCGATCGTAAACGTTTTATCGTCCATCTATTTTTATTTTCTTCAATATCTCAAATTTTTTTCTTTTGCTCTTATGTACAGGTATAAAAAAAAAAGATACGATCTACGATCGTTCGATGACGATTCGTGTCGTTTGGAAATTTGTTTATAAATTTTCAAAAGACCCAAATCCATATTAAAAATAAAAACTAAAAGAATATTCATTGAATGATAAATTAATCGTTTTTCGAACGTTGTTTAGTCTCGATGACTTCGGGCCCAACGATATTGGACAGCTGTAGCTCTTGAGTGACGGTCAGGGGTAGAGTTTCGTACAATTTTTTGCCCATTGTTCCGGCCTCGTCGTAACCCGCCTCCACGCAGTACTGCACCACGTCCTGTGAATTGAAACGTCAAAGATTGGTCATTTATAATTTCGTGGATTCGTTTTTTTTATTCACGAATTTTTTTTCGAATCGAAGGAAACTCACGAGTGCTCCGGGAGCATAACCGAGATTCAAACAAGCGTCGTAAATCTCGTTGAGTTGATCGATATCGGCAGTGCCGATCAAAGCGGGCTGCTCGGTCCTCATGAAAGTCAGTATCTGGGAAAATCTGTCGAAATGCTCGCCACGCAGTGACAACAGAGCCAAATTGGCCAACGTCTTTCCCGACCAGGTTATCGGTTGTCGACGCAATGTATTTTGATCCTGAAACAAAAAAAAATTATTTTAATTATTATTTTTATTATTATTTGAATTATTATTTTAATTATTATTTTAATTATTATTTTAATTTTGATTATTATTTTTTGTTCCGTCGATTTATTGAACATTGATGGAGAAAAGGGGATGGAATTACGACCACTGGCTGAGAAACTCACCTTCACAAAATTCCAAAGGTTCCACGCGGCATCCGCGAATATAGCGTGAAGCGACGAGTCCTCGGGAAGTTCGCAACGGGTACGCATGAGTTGCATGGCTTTCGTCACCAGAGGCTCGCGATCCAGATGATCGAACATGGTCATTTGCGACCACAAACGCGGTAAAAATTCGCGAATAGTCGACGGATAGGCGTGTTCCATGGTGTTTAGTATCTCCTCGACGACACTGTGTTCCGGGGTGTAAACGTGGGGCACCATCATGTCGTAAAGCTCGACGAAATCTTCGAACGCGAGTGTCTTCAACGACAGCACCGTGTAATTACGATAATAAATGCTTTCCTGCGAATACAAAAAAAATATATATAAAGTTGTGATGAATTTTTTTCAGCGATGAGATTGAAATGAAAAAAAAATAGGATGAAAAAAAAAATGACTCACCCTGAAGCCTTTGCCGATGAGATTGTAATTGTCACCGGTTAGCAAAAATTTGTGAATTTTTTCGGCAAGAACACCGTCCTGCAAATGATTTCGAGTTATGTCCATCGCTGTCACGAAGAACAGCGTGTCGTTGGGATCTTGCATCGTGAAACTTTTGCCCTGCAAATCGGCAATTATTTCGTGAAGAACCGAACTCTTCGGTCCGCCTGTGTACAATCGTAATTAATTGATTATTCGTGAATGACAAAAAATAAAAATAAGTTAATTAAAAATTCAACTAAATTGTAACTCACGTTCTTTGTAAAACGCAAGAAGAACGTAGTAGTAAGAAGCGAGAGACGGTTCGACGCCGATACGTCGAAATTCGCTGAACAGCGAACGCATCAGATCTTTGGCGACGGATTGCACGCCGATCATCGACGCGACTTTGAGCGCAGCGTTGAGGGTACCGACGTTCGGACTCAGACCGGATTCGTCGATTTTTGCCAACATTTCCATGAGCAAGGACTTTCGATGTTCCACACCGTCCCTCAGCGCCGGTACCAAATGTATCAACAGATTCCAAGTCGTCAGATTCAACGGTATACCCTTTTCACGGGATTCCTCGTACAACGTCCATGCCCTTTCGACCTTTTGAAAGAACAAAACGATGATTTATTGAATGATTGAATGAGAATTTTTTTTTTTTGACTATTAAATTTTAGAAAAAAATTACACACTTTCATGTACTTTGCAGTTCCGCAAATTACAGCGTTGTAAGCAGCTGTGGCAATGGATTTATCTTGATCCTTCAAAAATTCGAATATCTCGTCGACTTCCGGACTGTGTCTGCGAATTGAGATCCCAATTTAAGAATGAAATTTGATAAAGGATGGATTTTTTTGTGGTTTTTACATTAAATTGCAATTTAACCTCCAAATTGGTCTTTGACGATTCGTGGCTTTGCGATACCATCTTTCTTCGACCAGAGTTTCGGGAATTTGTTCCTCGTTGTTGTAGAAGCACAGCAATTCCATGAGAGCCTGTTTAGTGTCGATCGACACGTCGCGCTCGAGCAGATTGTAAATCGTCACCGCGTCCATCACGGATCCTTCTTTTATTACTTTCATCAACAATTCTTCGGACACCTGGTCCTTGCTCACGTACTGCGCTTTTGGAGCGAAAGCCTGTGAAAAAAAAAACGAAAATTGTTGAAGAAGTATTTCTGAGACTAATCGACTAGCGAAAATTTGTTAATTACCGGAATCTCGGGCTCTGCCAATTTGTGTTGAAACAGATCGGCGTGCTCCTGAAGAATCCACATGGCTGCCTTTCTCCCGGATTCCTTGGACAGAGCGTAAGAACGTTTGTTCATGTTCGACATGGGAATCAAAAAGGGATCGTCGTGATACTTGTAGTGAGCCGCCGTCGGATCTCGCTTGATAGTTTTTTCCAATGCCTGCATGAAGAAAAATTGAAACGAATAAGGTTCGATGAACTTTTTTGAGTGAAAAGCATGAACATCGTTTCTTACTCTCAATAAATCGGTCTCCGAGCGCTCTATCCTGATCGGAATCCTAATCTCGGGTTCTGCGTTCGAAGACGTCGAAGCCGTAGCCGCGGTCGCGCCATTCCGTAGACTCACAGATTGTAACCCTCTAACTAGACTCTGGGCCATTTGCCTATGGAATTTTCAAGGAAACACCATGAAAATGTAATAATAAAGACACACGATGCTCTATTAGCAGACGACATATCTGAAGTTTAAGAGAAAAACATAATTTCTCATGTTGACCATGATGAAAAATTGTCATTTACATTCTTATCAACGTTGATTTGGGTTTTATAATTACGTACCTATTGGTAATACGTCCCCCCAAAGAATTCATTATTATTTTATTGTGGGAATTTTTGTATTATTGTGATCAATGATAAACCGAGTGAGGTTATGTACGAGGCACCGGTAGGGCCATGGAGGTTATACGTTGGGAGTACGATCACCTCGTCTCGGGAAGATTCGTCGAATCCGGAATGGACCGAAGATGTTACGCAATACGTCCGATCGATGGCGCCAATGTTTTTGCGAACGTGGGAAAACATTTTTCATAAATTCTGGACAAATGTGAAATGATTGCAGAGATTATTTCACATTGAATCATTGGTGAGATGATTATTTTCATGCGAAGTAATAAATAAATTACTTTATTTATCAATTGAGCCAGGATTTGTCCAGTTCGTGAAAGCGCCGGCCTAGCGGACGGCCCACGAACTATACGCACATTTTCATAATGCGTAGTCGAAGACAATGGGATTATCGACGCGGGAATTTTCGCGCTGCAGATATTATTTCAAATTTTCAACATCAAACAAAGGACGATCCAAATTGATGTTGAAACAATGTTGAAAATATTTGAATGGCCACGAATTTGTGGAGTCAGCTACGACGCAAACGTAAAACATTGCGCAGTGTATTCTCGGTACTCGAAACGATGTTTTTCTACATCTTGTTTTATATGCATACATATATACAAGCTCAACCTCTTTTCGCGCCGTTGCTGACTCGACGAATTCAAATTTTCGTTGTCTCCACGTGTGCTCGAAGCGATCGAGCTAATCGTCATTGCACAATCGTCAAGTAATCATTGCGACTGTTCGAAACAATAGAGACTCGAAGATTCGATTTCGCTGACGATTTTACGGATGCATGAATCGATTGGGAATAAACACTGTCAAAATGGTGGGAACGAAAAACACAACGAATAAAAAATGGTTGCGCAAATGACGGAAGAACGAAGAGATTTGACCTCGAAAAGACAAACCGTAAAAATTCGTTACCAGCAGACAGCATGGCTCATGGGAAAATACCCCATGCAACCCATTAGATTCGTCGTCGATTGACCACCCGCTTATGGGTTTTTTTTACTTTCAGAAAAATCCCGCGGCGTCATGGCTCGCGCGATAAAAAACGTCCAAAATGGTTACGCAATTGACGAGAGGACGCGAAGATTCGACGTCAGAAGGTCACATTAGAAATTTCGTTACGTGCAGATAGACGAACACAGAATGGATCTTATAAGAATAAAAAAAAAAAAAAAACGAATTTAAAACCTGTCTTGAGATATTAATCAATGAATTTATGGGTTTCTTGATTTCCGAAAAATCATGGCGTCACGGCTGGCGCCATTCGCCCACGCACTGTAGCTTCGCGTGACATCTCTTAACTGGGCGATTCATCTAATTCACGTATGATACTCAACTACCGGCTGAAAACGGGTCTTATTTGAACAACATAATTATTAATGTATGCCCTGGTCATGAACAAAAAAAAAACAGGATTTTTCGTCCGAACGTTATAACGATTACGACATTTTTTACGATGCTGACCGCGTGAATCGTGGAACCTCGACACATTTACATTTCGTCTTTGCCCCCCCCCCCCCCACCCGCGTTTCTTCTTCCGCGGTTTTCCCCACCTTTGTTCCTCATTATACATTTAAACGATAGAAGTGGAAACCCGAATTGATCCGACGGCATTTAAAAACGACTCGCCACTCTCGGCTCGGCGTCATATTCACGAAAATTTTTAACCGCGACTGGTCAGTCGTCCGACATCAATTTCTTTGTCTTATCGTCATTCGTTTTGAAACATACAGTGCACGTTGTTCGTTGCAATAGCAAAAATGCGTATACGTAAGTGAAACACATATATACATATATATATAACGAAAAAATTCATTCGAATTTGTGAGAATTTTTTTAATTTTTACGTTTTTACAAAGGAATAAGATTTTTTTTCATTTTAGTTTTGTTGATCGGTATGATCACGTGGCACGTGGCGAGTTCCCAAGATCCGATGGTTCAAAGATATCGAAGTGCGTTCGATCCCGTGATAAACAGTCTCAACATATATTCCAACGAATTTTTTAAGGTAAAAAATCGTCTAATCGCCATATCGAGTCTCCGAATGAATTACGCGACGAAAAATTGAACAAACATTATTTAATAATTTTGTAGATCATCGTGGACAACCAGAATGGTAATCGTGTGTGTTCGCCCATCGGTGCCTCGATGATAATGTCCCAGGCGTCTTTGGGGGCCACGGGAAAAACCAGACGAGAGTTGAACAGAGCGCTTCCACTTCCGACAAACAACAACGATGCCCTCAACGTCAATCGTGATCTCGCGAAAAGTTTTGTCGTGAGTATATTCTTCCGCAATTGACATTTCAATGAAACAATGAAACAAACTTTTATATTTTACATTACATTATATTTTATATTCTTATTTTTATTCTCATCGTTGTTTTTCAAACGATGAAAGAAAAAGGCGGCAAATTCAAACTCAGAAGTTTTTGCAGAGTTTCTTCAAGTACAAAAGAGACGTTGAGTTGTTCGTGGCGAACCAGATGTTCGTTGGCGAAGGTGTCACTCTCAAAAGGGAGTTTCTGGAAGCAATGTGGTCCACGTTCGACGATTATCCCACGACGATTGACTTGACGGACAGTGTTTCCACTCGCAAGGCTATCAACAATTGGGCGAGTTATCGGACGAAAAATCACATGAACGACGCTTTCCGAGGCGGTGAGTAGATTTCCCTTGTTTCTCATTGCACCTCGTTCATTTCCCAGCTTCACAATAATAACCAATCAAAGTTTATTCGTGTTTTTGAATTTTTTTTCAATTTATTCAAATTTTTCAACACAGGCGAAATTCACAACATTGCCGATCTCGTGCTCGTGAGCGCAGCTTACTTCCGAGGCGATTGGGCACTTCCGTTCGATCCCGAGCAAACGAAAATGATGCAATTTTGGGCGGATGGACAGAGACCCGTGTCAGTCCCGACAATGGTCAATTTCGGTGTTTACCGATGTGGCCATCTCGGTCAAGTTGATTCCAAATTCATCCAAATTCCTTACAAAGTACGTGTCATCGTTGATAACGAAATTTCACGACAATTAAAAATCCACAAATTAATCATAATTATGAAAAAAAAAAACAATACAAAAAAAATTATTTCAAATACATTTTTATTTTTGTATCTTCGTCGAAGAATGTTATAGTTGGGGGGGATGAAAAATTAGGGTTGCCTTTGTCACAGTTTTATTCCGACTCCGTTCTTCAGATTCAACGTTACAAAGAGATCGATCGATTTGATTTTATTATCATTATTATTTCCGGTTGATCCTGAGAACCTCTTCGGGGTGAATGTTGCGACGAAGAAAACTGAATTGGGGTCGATTTTGTGGGTCTCGTTCGAATCCACCGGATTATTTTGTCACGGTTGCATTTCGAGTTCCATCGGGGCTTTGTCGTACCCTCGAACAATATTCATGAATCTCAAAAAAAAAACAAATTTGTTTTCCAGAGCGAATCAGGAACGAACGGGCTGAGCATGTACATAATTCTTCCGAACAAACGCAACGGTATTGGCAGATTGTTGAGCGATCTCGAAAAAGTGTCCGTCGATGAGCTTCAAAGGGGTGAAAAGTACTACGTTAACGTTCAAATTCCAAAATTCAAAATCGAGACGACCGTCGATCTCAGAAATCCGTTTAGACAGGTGAGCTTTAAAGCTAGATCAAAAAAAATTAATTATCGGTGGTCTTTATGATTGACAATTAAATGTTTTGTTTTTTTAATTCCAGTTGGGAGTCACCGAAATGTTCGAAAGAATTCCGGACTTCAAGGGCATAACCGGCGATGATTCGATAAAATTGGTTCAAGCCATTCAGAAGGTCACGATCGAAGTGGACGAAGGAGGTACCACAGCCGGAGCCACCACCGGTTGTGAGTAATCCCTCAAAATTTGTATTTTCAAGTCGATGAAAAATTTGGGAAAAACTTAATCATTCAATTGTCTCGTTTGTTTTTGTGTTTCAGTGATCGATTCCGTATTCAATCAGTCACCGGTCAAATTCGAACGCAATGTCGAACTAAAAGTTGATCATCCATTCGTGGCAATGATCGTGAACGAGAAAGGATTGATTCTCTTCAACGCGATCGTCACTTCTCCCAAAGGGTAGGTTATTTTATATTCAAAACAAAAACTTATCCATCAGGGTTCCATTCAGTAAATGCTATATTCCAACGTAAAATCGTATTTACTTTGTTCTCACGAAAATAAGTCGTTTATACTGGCCAGATTGCGTTGAAGTTGTTGATATCAATTCGGCGGTTAGGGTGAGAAAGGAAACGGGGGGGAGATGAGTCACCGTCGTAAATCACAGTAATCGATTGATTCGGTGTTCTTTGTCCATAGTTCTCGAATACATCACCCATTACCCATGCCCGGGCCACCTTATATTGCACTGCCGGGGCTATCAAATGGATTCCAGACTTGGTGAATTTCCGGATCAACTGGCCTTCCGAGTCTTCCCGTGATCGTCTTCATTACCCCATCGCGGCCATCTTGATTACTCACAATCGATTATCATTTTTGTTTTTTACTCTCTACGTGGTATATAATCCTGTTGAAACAACAGGTTAGGTTATAAACCGTTTAAGGCTAACTAATTACGCGAGCATTCACGACGCAGTCGACCGAGTCGACTGGGGCGTCCATTGTCACGTGCAAGGGTGGAATTTACCCCCACACGCCGAAAGCCCGGAGCGACGAGACTCCAGGGGTGGGAAAATAAAAATGCCAACGTTGTTATTATTTTTGAATTTAATACAAACGTATATATATACATACATACATGTACATAACCGACCTACATAGTCGACACATTTTCGCACGAAAAAGAAATGTCTGCCCTTCCGAAAATAATAAAAAGGGAGGCGGCCTTGGGGTGTTGCGTCAAAACCACCCCGAGGGTGATCCCGAAACCTCAATTCACCGATGAATGATCTGTAACTTACGTCGAATGAAGTTGCCTATTTCACATGGTACAAGCACCAAAAGTTCGCGCCCCGGTCGTTAAGTTTTTGCTACCTGAACTTCGCCCCCCCCCCCTCGAAAAATCGCGTCTTTCTTTGTCACAGTCACACGATCAATATATATATATATAGCACCATACATACAAAAATACATAACAGAAAACAGAAAAACGTATACGTGGAAAGTCTACTCAACAGCCATCCCCATTGCCCAGATCTCCCCTTCGCCCCCCCCTCCTTTGTCGTCACAACACTTGCACGCAATTTCACGACAATGTAACTCGTATTTCAACGATCGTGGGGCCCCCCCGAAGAATTAAGTCCCACCGAATAATTTTTTTATACTCTGCTTTACTTTTTTCATCGTCTTCTTTTTCTTCTTCCTCTCCTTCATCTTCCTCATCTTCTCCGATCTCGTTGTAAACACGGTATAACGCGTAAGAACGGCAGCTGGAATGTCAGATAGACAATCGTTTTCTTTTTCTGTTTCCTTTTCCTTTTTTTTTTTTTTTTTTTTCATTTCTCAAATCCGAGCGCATTTATTGTTTAGCATATGAATGCGCGTCGTTGCCGGGGTTTGGGTTATACGTGCGTGGTGAACCCTTTGCCACGTTATAAAGAATTGAATAAAGTTTATAAGGAAGCGAGAAACCAGTCCACCGGGGGGATAAATATATATATATATATATATCGTCGGTGATGATGATGGGTTAGGGGCGGAGGGGAGGTTTCGGGGTTCGTCGGGTTAGTAGGTACGGGGATATCGGTGTGTGTGCGAGGAGCCAGGTGTTTCTCATCCGAAAAACCGTGGGACTGTTCGGGGGGATGGACGATGCGGCGCGCCCCCCCGCGCCACAACGACGGACGAACCGGGGTACCAACGATCGGGCCAGCGGACCGCCGCTCTCCTCCAGCTCACCTCAGTTGGGCCCTTTGCGTCCGCCATTGCCCGGTGGTGGACCCGAACGCCCGCCAGGTTTGTACGCGTCTTTTCTGCATGAATGAGAAACAGGATTTACTCTCCACAGGTCCCCCCGCCCCTTCCCCTCTCGCCCCTCCGCCGCCTCGCGGGCCCCTCGGGCCACTTCTTCTCTCATTGTGTTTTTTTCGCGTTCGATCGAAATCCCTCGGCGTGTACACACGCACCCACTCGCAAACTCGTGTGATACACGCACACACGCTTTTATTTTTCACGCGAGGGGTTGCGATGGAAAGCTGGGAAACGCTTCCCAGGCTAAAATCACGGAGTACCCGCGATCTCCCCCCTTTTCCGCCCTTATTAAGATTTATCTCACAATGCACGCGGAATAACGACGCCATTTTGTCAACGGGATTCACGTTGCGACCGTTACGTCTTCCTGTTATCATTTTTTTTAGGGTGAGGGGTTTGTTTCTTCGTTTTTTATTCAGGTTTGATCGAAGGCTTGTCGGGCATTTTGTTTTTCAAGGGAGAGATTTTGACCCAGTGAAGAAATAAATTAAGTACGACCGTTACTTGTTTTTCTTAGGTATCATTTTTTTGTTGGGAGGGGTTTGTTTCTTCTTCTTTTTCATTCGGGAGAGGAATCGAAGGTTCGTGAACCATTTTCTTTGTCGAATAGGGTTTTGACCCAGTGAAGAAATAAATAAAGGTTAGGTTGTTTGTAAATGCGGTGGGGTATGAGGACATAACGAACTATAAGGGATATGCATGAGACTGTTGGGAATTTTTTTTTTCTGATTCCCAGCCGTCCAATTGCCATTCGTTCTTTGTTATATTTACCGTATAATATGTGTGTACGGTAACTTTGTATGATAAAAGTTTGCTCGCTTCGTGTTTGACGTCGTAAAAAGTTTTTTTTTTCGTGAATGGGAACCCTTGTTAAATATTGGGTCTAGACCGGCGATGTTCCCACTGTTGCCTGCTATAGGTTATGGTTTGCTACGATGGAAAAGGTCACCCCCTCCCCTTCCCTTCCCCTCTACCCGAAACTCAAGAAACAAAAGTTTCATTTACAAACTTTTTCCGAAACAAAAAAATTAAATTTAAAGACAAAAGTTTAGCAAAATTATTGATTTATTACTTACGAAACTGGGATTTGGATATAATTCGATAGGAATTATTTTGGTGTTATCTTCTTTTAATTATAATGAAGAGATTTCGGATTTTTGTAAAATGTGAATAGGGATGATGAAGTGACAGCATCCGGTACTTCGAAGGGTGTATCGGGGATTATGATCATGGCGTTGGGAATGATTGGAACATAATATGCGCGTAGAATAGTGTGGAACGAACAGATGACACGGTCTCTTTTGTGTCGAACTCTTCGGTGTAACGTAATTGAAATGCACCCTTCACCCCATATTACGTATCACATATAGGGTACATATGGGCTACGCAGTAGCCTGCAATTTTGTACTACGCAGTTGTTGATTTGTCGAATGGCAAGGGCATTATCGATCGTAAGGACACGTCATGCAGTTACGAAATGCGAGACGTAGTTGCAATTAAACGGAATTTTCGAATCTCGTGTCCGTTAGTCCGGTTTATGCATTCTTGATTATTTGTTTTTCCGTTGCAGATGAATCGTGATTTCAACGAAACGCCGATGGTTACTTTTTTTTATTTTTATGAGAAATCATTTTATCATGCGAATAGATTTGTCATTCCTCAGGATCGAGAAAAATCGCAGGAAGCGTGTCTTCAAGGTGATCTTGCTACCTTTTCGAGGCCACGAGTAAATAATGGCGGACGAAAACTTTTTTACGGATCACAGATTCCGTACACAGAGAAGCGTTGACCAGACGTAATCGACGGTGCTCTTGTAAGCCGCAAACTCGTTCGACAACAGCCGCGAAACAAAGACAACGTATACTTCGCGGCCAGCGTAAGTTTGATGTTACCGATCTTCATGATGTGCAAGACAAAAACCCAGAGAAATCGTACAAGTTCGATCGATACCGATAGTTCTGGCAGAAATCTTCATCAAAACGAAGAAGCTAAATATTTTGGTAGTTTGGTAGAAACTAAATTATATTACGATATTAATCGTAATAATTATGAGACTTATGCCTGACCATGGTCTACGTATTTTTCTACCAACCACCAGGCACAAAATAAAATCTTAGGTTAAAAAAACAACAATACTAATAATAATAATAATTATTATTATTATTATAATGCAGGGATTATTTCTTCAATAATAAAACAAACGAAATATTTTGCAAATTTGTTTCTTTTGTTATTTTTTTTTTCCACATTGTATTATTCTCACAGAATATTTTGTAAATGTTCGGTTGTCAATTTCGACGAACGATTATAATAGATTGTTATTTTTTTATCTCTCCCATTGCGTCGTGACAATGTGTGGCCGCCCCCAAGTACGTGCGTAGTATTTGTGTCTTCATCATCTTCTTCTTCGATTATTGTTGTTGTTGTTGTTGTTGGCAATCGTAGCAGGAAAGTTGATATTTCGAGTAAATTCAGCAGGCCGGGACGAGTGCAATTTGATCGAATAAATCGGTAAGACACACAAATGATGCCCACATCCTTGCCTGCCGAATTCTCGACAAAACAAAACATATTTGCCTCCCGCGCGCGTCCTTCCATCTCTCGCGCTCTCTCTCTCTCTCTCTCGCTCGCTGGGTTCTCACACGAGCGCCATCTGCGCCGGCTTCTCTTCCCCACGCTCGACGATATTACATAAACATGTTTGTAATTTTTTTATCATCGTTGTTTGTTCCGTCGAAATAATGAGTAGTTATCGATGCATTTCGATAGGCCGGGACAAGTGCAATATTGAACGATTAATAACACGAAACATTGTCACAAATCTCGACCTATCTTCGATGCAATTGTTTCTTTTTTTTTTCCATTCGTCGATAATAATAATCGTAAAAGTTTGCTCATAATCGTCACGCTCGCCGCCAGATGTCCCAGTGTATTACGGCAGCGACGAACGGTCGTCCCCACAATGATACGAATGAAAAAAAAACGAAAATAAGATAAAGAGAGAGAGAAGAAAAAACAACAACAACGTGCACGCGAGGAAATCGCGGTTTGTACACAAAAGATCGCCCTACCTTACGAGCTCTCTGGTTTGGCCTTGCTGTGATCATTCTCGCAAATCCAAAGAGCTCATCTATCGTCCAAAATAACATTAGAAATATATATATAATTTTTTCGTTAACAAAGAAAATGTGAAAGAATAATCGATAAATATAAAAACAAAACAGAATAAAAATTTGATGGATTTTGCGAAGCAACGAAACATCTTCAAACGCAGAATCTCTAACGTCAGAATTTATATACGATAACGTTAACAAAAGAAAACGTAGTCACGTGATTGATCTATCATTAAAATACTTTAACGTCAACGTAACACGATCAATAGTGTTTGTCCAATAATTAAATCGAATAGAAAACAGAACTAAAAAACAATAATACGACGAGACTCTACAAAATTACGGGACTACAAATATTACATAATTTTTAGTTCACCGAAATATCATAGATATATACATATACATACACACATATATATATAAACAAATACATATATACGTAGAAAAAAACTCGTCGATTACACTCAAAACACAACACTTCGAAGGATTTCGACGAATACGTTTTTCTTGAAAAAAAAACCGCACGAAAACTTTTGTATAACGAAAAAAAAAAAAAAACTGCGACGTGAGTTTGCCCGAGTCTAATGGATTCGAAGAATTTGTAAAAAAAAAACAATAACAATACTGTTCGACTAACAGTTCGCAGTTATATTTTTATATACACACAAATATATATATATATATATCTATACATGTGTGTACAAAAAATAGAGCTACGAAAAACGAAGACTAAGTTCCCCGAAACTCGTTGTAGTTACGAATTTTTTCAAAACGTTCGGAGAAACGAACGATGTTTATAGCACAGCGTTCTCGGGCAAACTGCGGCCCAACAACCAGGTGTCCGGCCTCTTTATTCCTTTTCGGGGGACCCCAAGTCTAGGAAAGCCCGTGGGCTATATAGCTGGGCGCCCCGGATCGCCCCCCGAACGCGAGAGAGAGAGACCCGAGATCGTCGATGGTCGATGGTGGGGGTAAAGAGAGAATCTTTATTCACATCGAACACACCAACGGCCACCCGACACGACCACGACGAACGCGACACACGCCGCGCGTCCCTTTCTCTCCATCCACGTTTTTCCATCGGGGAGTTTTTTTTTCTTTCTTTGTTTCTTCTTTATTTCTTTTCCCACCCTTGTGCCCTGCGCCCCCGGTGAATTTTCCCTCCCTCTCTCTGTCCTTCTCGCGCGTTGCGACGACTCGCGACCCCGTCGAGGACAACCAAACGAGAGAGAGAGAGAGAGATAGAGAGAGATTCCCATCGGATTGGGACACGTCGGCGTTGTGGCTCTCTTTGTTACCGAGGCCTACTGACGCCTTCGAGCCCGCCAAAAATTCCATCAGCTGTCCCCGTTGGATTTTTCGTTTTTGCTTCTTCTTCTTCTTCTTCTTCTTCCATTTCCTTCTCTCTCTCTCGCGTTATCGTCATCTTCATCCTCTTCTTCCTTCGGCCCCAATCCTGTTGCTCCTTCTCCCTGCTCCTTCTCCGCCCTTGATCCTACCGCTCGGTTGTGATGTACTTGTACACGCTTGTCGAGATGATAGCGAGGATGGGTGCCTGGGTGTCTGTTATTCCAAACGACCCCGAAGCCAACTCACCGAAAGTGTTTTCCCGTCCTTGTTCGTCGGATTTATACACGTTCTTCATTGGATGGGATTCGTCACTCCGTGTCTTCTTCGTCCTCTTCTTCGCGCACGGATTGCCAGGTAACTCGGGCTCACCCGAAATAACAATAATAATAATAACAATAATAATAAAAACAACTATCCGTGAAGTGGAGAATGAAAGAGAAGAAAGAAAGTGAGAGAAGAATGATAAAAGAAATCGTGTGACCGTTGCGTTTTCCAACGATGTTAAGTAGCTACCCTACGATTTCGTATATTTTTTTTTCCCTCTCTTTTTTGGACTATGTTACACAAAGGCTATAAATACTGGGTGTTGAATCAAATGATATCGGGACTTTGTGTGTGTGTGTGTGTGTGTGTGTTGATGGATGGATGTGTGCAGTGTGACGGGCACGTGTGTCACAGCTTGCAGCCTTGAACCACCGTGAACGCAGTATGTGGAATAATGTTATTCGGTTTGGAATCACACCGTACGGCCATTTTGAACAAGTTTCGCGGGCACCTTCCCAATCTCGAGGATTCACAAACACGTTGACCGCCGGTTATACTTCGTCTTATTTTTTATTTGTCTTTGATGTCGTATTCGCGCCAAATAAAAAAACTTACGAATTACGAAACAAAAGAAACGCGCAGCTGATGCGCGCCGGAGAGACCGGCCGGTATCAACGAACGTTAATGCGCACGCGTGCGCGCGTTATGTGTGTGTGTGTGTGTTACTGCACGTGTCGAGTATCTGGGAAACGGGCGGGATTATGATTCATCGATTTGGTTCGGAAACGGGGATGCGTTTCGTTTGACCATAAAGATTACGTGAATTAATTTCCATTGTTGTTTTGAAATATTATTTCTATTTATTGTTATTTATTTATTTATGTCATGAAATTTGATTTTTTACTTTACTATGGTTTATTGATTGTTACAGATTTCGTTTGAAAAAAATTGCAAATTGTTTTTTAATGGATTGGATTATCTTGATGATAGTCCTGACAAAAACGATATTCAAACAAAAATTATGTGGGACATGATAAAATGTGTTTGGGACATTTGTTGTGTGAGAACGCGTTCGCACGCGATCGTGCCCAGGATCAATGAATCACGATGTGTCCCTCACAACAAAGATGCTCGTGGGAAAGAAAGAACATGCATTTCTAGTTTGGCTCATTGTGTCGAGCGAAAAGAAACGAAAAAAGATAATAATTTCTAACTGTTATCGATATTTCATTTACCGTAATAACCCATAACCATTCACCCTAGCACCATTGATGATGAAAGAATACATTATTTTTTTACCCCTCCCTAAACTCAACAATCCCACAAAAATTTGAGTGCAGTTCTACATTTAAAACCCACTGACACACGAAATAATAACACATTACATTACCCATGAAGCAAAAACAAATGTCTCAGCAACCTCATCGAGAACCATTACGTAAACGAATAATTTACTTTAAGATAATTATCATGCATTTGAATAATTCAAGATAATTTGCATACATATGGAAAATGCTTCAACTCGTGTTAAATCCATTTGGCCTTGCCACGTGCTTCATTATTTTCCCATACCGTATCTTGCTCCACAAAATTCAACAAGTTCCCCTTTTATTATCCACAATAAAAAAGAAGCATTTCTTTTTCGCAGATACATATGGTGGACCATTGGTTTTCATAATACACCCAATACCAATACCCACGAAACAAAAAAAAACCAAACAAACATCAGACCCAATGGCACCCATCCAACGCAACTAACCGAAAAACAAAAGATCTCAACGATAAAAATCAACATCAAATCTTTCCATCTAAAAAATGTATTTAAACCCGTAATTGCGATTCAAAACTTAAATATATACGTGCGAAAGTCACGAATATATTATTATGCAAGTGCGTCGTTGTCGGGCGATAGAGTGAGATTGTTAAAGCGGCTTGGTTCGAGGGTCGAAGAAGAGGGGGAGGAGGGGGCACAGACTGCGTCACGAGATCGCGTTTGTTACGAAAGTTGAAAAAAAAGGGGATGATTGAGAACCACTTGTAGGAGGACAGCTGCGCTCTGAGCGCATCTGCTGTCGGTTGCGCGGGCACGCGCTTATACTTATGCTTACGATCGTAACGTATACACACACACACACACACTGGCATAACCTCATACATACACACAAAAATACATGAGGTACTTCAGGCATCTTTCTCGATCTTTATTTCGACCGCGGATTGTAGTCCCTCCATCTTTTTCCATCGTCGTATCCGTCCGTGAAGTCTTGGCCAACGAACTAAGAATCTCCCGAGCGGGCGCGCGCGCGCAGCCGCAACCCCTCGACTCGAAGGGCCCCCAAATTTTTCGGGGGGCCCGCCCGCTTCGAGCATCCGTTCTCGTTTCCCTCTCCCCCCCTCCTCCGTCATTCCCTTGTTCCGTAAGATCGAATACCCCCGCGGGGCCCCCTTTTCTTCCGTCTTTTCCGTACGGAAAAATCCGTCACCCCCTTATCCGACTCGAGAACTTTGGGTCTCGGGTCCCCGAGGCCCGGGGGCCCCCGTTCGACAAACTGGTGGCCACCGGTGGCTGGTCTTCCAAACGCCTTGTTCTCCTTCGGGGCCCACGGCGTCGCCCTAAGCTCCAGGACTCTGGTTGAAGGTTCTGGACTGGCAGGTATGCCTTGCTCCACGAAATAAAACGCTTCTGTCTCACCCATACATACATGGATCGTTAGGGTGTACAGGCTGTTGCTGGTTTTTCTTCGTTGCAGCAGCGTATCGAGAGCAAAGGACTTTGTACCGACAGCCAGCCGTTAGTGGCGCGGGTACCGTCGAAAATTTTGCTCTCTTTGTCCTTCATTGTTCCCCCACGCTGCCCCCCCCCCTCTATCCCAGGATTTTCTTTCTCGTCCTCGCGGCACTCGCTTCCAACAACGTTCATGAACGATTTTTCCCCATTTTCACTTTTATCTTTCCCCTATCCTGCTCAGCTCCCCCCCCCCCCCCTCAATCCCATGTGCCACCCTACCCAACAGCTTTTTCTTTGTTTCTTTGTTTGATGTCGTTGTTATTTTCCATTGTTGTTGGACGGTTACGAACGCGCCAAGCACATTATCGATCGGGAAAAGAACGAATGAAAAAAAAAAATAACATAAATTGAAATGGGAAACGGAAGAAATCTGAAAGTCAGCCAAGTGCGACGCGCGCCCTCGCAAGATGGCCGTTGGACGCGTGTCGTTAGAGGCTCACCATTTGACTTCTGTGATGATTCTACGATTGGACGACGACCGGTAGGATTGATGGTTTTAGACAGTACGACAGCCCGCTGCTGCCGGTGCAACACAAATGTGTGTGTGTGTGTATATATGTATATACGTGTCGCATGCACGGGCCCTTTCACGCACCAGGGCCCGGGCTCCCAGATGGCAAGCGTTCGGGCTTCCTTCCTCAAATTTTAACCACGGATCCTGGACTCGCGTTCGGCCCCCGTGCCACCTGCTTCCACATCCACGAGCACATCCAATGAGCCACACGAAGATTCTACGGTCGTGAAACGTGTGGGCCCCTTCGTCTCATCGACGTATGCGATAATCCCGTGTGTACGAAGAAATCTTGTATCAGTTACGGCTCGTAATGGCCGCCACTATGTGCACGAAACTTCCACATGACTTCCTTGATTATTATTGTTGTTATTATTATTATGGTTATATTCTTAATTTTTTTTTTGTTCGACTTTGAAGGAGCCGACTGTTCAACGAGGTTCGGGTCAATTCGGTTGTGGCCTCCTCGTTAGATGCCAGAGGCTAATTAGAGGTGGAAAAATAATGAGGTAGCAATGTGCACATGAGGGTCTTAATTTGCGACTTTGTTGCGAGTCTGATGTTGCACGCACGTTGCCCACAATTAGTTTGAAGGGTTTTTTTTGAATCAGCATTGAAACATTTTCGTAATGATCGAAGGAATACATTTTTCGTCGAAATCGTTGTTTATTTATGAAGCTGTGGCTAAATTTTGATAAATTAATTTGCACTAAGTTAACTAACTAATTTTGCCAAAATAAAAAAAAATCAAACCAGCTGATTGTATTTGAGAGAAGTCGCTTTCGACACTATTTTCCATTCTGGAATGTCCTTGTTCTCCATTATAATAATAACATTTGGGGACATTCCTCGGTCTCGTCTGCGAAGACCCGGCTGGCAATATTTCGAGAGAAAGAAACACACAGAAAGAGAGAGAAAGATGAATAAAGAGCAAGAGCGAGAGAGAGACAAAGCGTTAGAATTGCTTTGTTATTTCGTTACGAAGCAAGAGAGGAGGTAGACGAACCGTGGGTTATGGGGACCTCGGGGGATTTGAAAAGATCTTTGTCCGTGGAACCGAAGTGCATTTGCGCGTACCGACCGTTCGGATTTTCCGTCCGTGTGCACGTTACCTCGAACAAACAAAACGAAAAAAAAAAAAAAAAATGAAAAAATAATATCTTGCAAGCATCTGTACACGTGGGTACCGGGTTTTCGATGAAACTGAACGGGTTAGGTTAGGTTTTCGCAATGGAGATTCGGGTTCATTATCGTTGAAGTATAGTGGACAAACGAGTCAGCTTCATCGTGCAATAACTACAGCGAGGTTGGGAACTCTTGGGCCAGTAGTGCGCATCCGAGTATGCGTTTGTATGGTGCGGTGTAGTTGGAACCGGTGTTTCGGGCGCCGCGGCTATCGGCCAACCGGATGTCGAACACACGTAACGTCCAAGGGTGCGCCTGAACGAGCTATTTTTCGCTTCACTGACAAATAAAAATGATTATACCACGGCAGCGAGTAACATTGAAACGACGATGTTTCGTGCATCACGAGATACTTCGAAATATATATTCGTTACTCGTTCGATCGGGATACAGATGTGTGTGGGTGAACAATTATTGTATAGGTTTTGCATGTATATATAAGTGTATATAGGTATATGAGGCATTCCACTGAATTTCAGTCAACTCTGAAACCGCCGACTAAAAATGTTTGGCCCATAATTTTTCACATCGATATACGCCGAAAATGAAGGGACTCGTCTATGAGGGTTTTCGATTGAGAGCCCCTGCTAATGAGATACAATTGAATGAAGTTTTTTCAACTATCGATCATCCTTGGTCATTCAAATCGATGTATCAACGGATAAACATTGTGTTTATGACAAAGTAATTGTAAAACCTAAATTTCAAACTTCGTGAGCTTTCTTACCTACTTTCTTACGTCTATGACTTTATTTGACACCCTGTGTGCCAATAAAACTATTTTCTTGATCCTTTTCTGTGTGACTGGCAGGCTAATGATCACTCCTTCTAAATTTCGTTTTCCAATTACTTCCTCATTCTGCATTTTTTTTCTTCATTTTTTCATTAGCTCACACGCGAACCTAGCGGAGGGCCGGCGAACCACGTCCAATCTTCTCAGGCATAAAAAGTACATCAATAAATTCAAGTGTTCTACCTTACCGTCCCACGAGAAAGCGGAGAACTGCGAATCTTATGTCGACCGTCGGTGATTCAGATCGCTGCACACAGTTCGACGTTTTTTTTCTCACTGAACCACCGTCGAAAAGTTGGGAATCTGGCGTTCGAAGATTCAGCTATCTCACTCGCACTTGTGTCAATTTAAAAGAGACACACGGCATAAAGTAGCACATCGTCTTCAAACATTATTATTTTATACAAATTAAAAACGAAAAGAATGTACGTGGCGTCACACTCGAGCCAGTGGGCCAAAACAAATGCAATCGTGTTTCGTGTTATCAGGAACGTAAGCGCGAAAGGAATTTCGTAATTTTCCGGGGAATCCATCAGCTGATCGCGAATCGAACCGCGGGAGATGCGCGCGCAACTGCCACCCACGCTGGACGGACCAATGGGCGCGACGCCGCCGCGCGGCGCTGCCGTTATAAAAGTAATTCGGCCGACGCCTCTCACTCCCGACGACTTTCACTCGCGCCCACAACGACTTATTCACGAGAGGGAATATCCTTATCCTCCGTAAACCGAAGCGACGAACGGGTTGTGCGATGAGGCAGACTCGTTGGCTCGCTCGCGATAGAAAGTCGTCTTGTTTTTCAGTCAAACCGGAACCTTTCATGCGCCCATCACGCATGACAAACAATCCGTCTCTCCGGTTACCGGCAATCTTTATTGTTTCAAATTTTTATCATTTTTTTTGTTATTAATAACAATAAAGTCGATATTTTTTGAATAATAATTTTTTTTTCCATTTTTTTAGAAACACTGTTCAATGTTCAAAGTTTCTGATTAATACACTGGGTCAATTTGACCCACACCTCCGATTATCATAATTTTCACTTATGTTTTATTTTCATAAACAATAAAGTCAACATTTTATTAAAAAATATTTTTTTTTGCATTTGAACAAAAAATTAAATTTTATTTGAAGTTTAAAATAATATTGGGTCGTTCGGTATTGCGCATACATGCACCGATGTTTCATTGTTCAAAATAATATTTCCATCGATCGGAACAATTATCCTGAGAAAAAAAACGAATTTTTTTCATCATGTGCAAAATGGAGATAAAGCAGAGATCCGGCTCGGCTGGGACTGAAAAAAAAAATTGTCGCGATGAGATCGAAGAAGCGGACAAGCCGAAGACCGTTAGGGTTGTTTTTTATTCGTTGATACTGGATCTGTTGGCTTTTACCATGATTCTGCCGTTGCTGCCGGCGCTGCTCGATCATTACAAGGAATTGGACGACGGCCAGGGCCTGTACAGTTGGATTCTGCGTCAGATTCGCAGTATTCAAGTTTACATCGATGCTCCGGAAAGATTCAGCTCTGTGCTTTTTGGCGGTACGACTCATTGCTTATCACTTAAAAAAAATTGGAGTTGATAGAAGTCGCAAAATTATTTTCAATCACTTTTGTACCAGGTATTTAATCCTACTTTGCGTTTCAATCGATTCCAGGTTTTCTAGGATCGATGTACTCGTTCCTCCAATTTTTGGGAATGCCCATCGTCGGCGCGTTGTCCGACGTTTACGGCAGAAAGCCGATGATGATACTCTGTCTGGTCGGCATAGCTCTGTCGTACTTGCTGTGGGCGCTATCCCACAATTTTGCCATATTCGTTTTGGCGAGGTTCATAGGTGGCATCAGCAAAGGCAACATCAGCTTGTCCATGGCCATCATCACCGACGTTACCTCGCAAAAGACTCGAGGAAAATCCATGGTGAATATTTGTTTCCTCCCGATCAATTTAAAATCTGAAAGAAATAATTTTTTACTGAACAAATTTTTTATTTATATTTTTTTTTGTGTTGATCTTTTTTTCCAGGCTCTAGTCGGCATTGCCTTTTCCATTGGATTCGTCGTGGGACCGATGATCGGAGTTATTTTTTCACGATTCTCATCGATCGGAGTCAGAGCCGATAACTGGTACGTTTATCCCGCGTTGTTCGCCTTTCTCCTCGCGGCAAGCGATCTCGTTTACGTCGCTTGCTGTCTCGAGGAGAGTTTGCCCGTGGGCCACAGAGCTAAATCCCTGAGGCGTGGAGTTCACGGGGCTATCAGTTACATCAATCCCGTTGATTTGTTTCAATTCAACGGAGTATCGGGTCTTAATCAACATGGTAATTCATTTTTTTATTCATTTTATTTATTTATTTATTTATTTATTCATTTATCTATTCATTTATTTATTCATTTATTTCAGAGCTCCAGACACTGAGGTCAATGGGCCGTTCGTACTTTCTCTATCTCTTCGTCTACAGCGGATTGGAATTTACGTTGACGTTTCTCACCCATCACACTTTTGGTTTCACAAGCATGCAGCAGGGATGGATGTTTCTGGCAATCGGTGTGACCATGGCGATACTTCAGGGACACTACGTACGACGAATACCCGCTGAAAAAACTAAATTCTGGGCCGAAGTGGTGAGCCACCAAGACGTTTTTTCTCGTCGCGATTTTTTTCATTCATCCTAAAAAAAATATTATTTTTATTTGCATCTCTAAAGGGTTTATGGTTGGTCATACCGGCATTCGTATTCATCGGCACTGCAGACAGATTAACGTGGCTCTACTTCGGCGTTTTTATATTTGCTATTTGTAAGTGATTAACAATAATATTCGAATGCGATATAAGGACCACTCTGACATATATATCTGAGGTCCTCATAATGCTTAACTAATGAAAAAAGGATGATAATCGATTTATTTTTGGGATAAAATTGTAAAAACGCAGCAACAGCGATCGCAGTGACTTGCACGATGACCCTCGTTACTCGAGTCGGGCCGGAAAATCAAAAAGGTACGATAACGGGAATTTTCCGGTCTTTGGGAGCACTGGCACGTGCCTGCGGACCCATACTCACTTCCATAGGTAGGTCCACCCAATCCGACACGCTGCATCATAATCCTCAAAAAAATGCCAACTCACCCATATATATATTTTTTTCTTCTTCTGTATTCTCACAGCTTTTTGGAGCATCGGTAGCAAAACGACTTATCTCCTTGGAGCGTGTATTCTCGTTATTCCACCGTTGATTCTCCATGCCATTCGAATCAACTGAACATTCGCTTCGTTCAACTTTCCGATTGGGTATTAATTTTTTTTTTACAAATGATTCTGTAAATAATTATTTTAAAAAACGATTGGACACGCGCAACGAGTGTCTGAGGTTGTAAAAGGACTTCCAAACGCAGCTACTTACTTGTTTATACGTACGAGATATAGTATTATTACGTTTTAAGCATGTTCGAACAGTTTATGAGTCACAACGTGCATGATTACTTTTATTTTTATTTTTTTTGTACGGACTTGTGTCGTTTTTTTGCGAGTAGTAGTTTTTTTATCACGTTTTTTGTTGTCTATTTCGGAGATTTTATTTATTGTTTGGGTCGGTAGGTCGGGCGAGGGCATGACTCGTACGTAGAGCATGATGGATCTTTTGTAGCAATTTCAGTGACGAAACATTTGTGTGATCTGCAAATTATCGCGAGCTTCGCAATAGTTTTGAAGCTACGTATTTAGTTTAGTACAGAATTTTATAATAATATTTTTAACAATGAAAATATCATCGACAATAAATTATTCTTGAACAATATCTGATATCTGATTTTTTTGCACCACCATAGATTTTTTTTATTTCTTTTAATTCAAAGTTTTCAGAAAACGAATCAATTTTGAAGATTCAAATATGGAATAAATTACCGCCATTTGTAACCGCCATCTAGCGACGAAACTCGGAGGTCGCCTCATTGGTAAACGATGACGTGCAGATAACGGGAGATGGCGAATCATGGCGGCTGAACGATAGGGTAAAAAAAGGGTCAAAACATGGTTCACAGAATGTTCTTTGGATGTGGTTCGAAAATTTGTCACGACTGTCGTTTCAATCGTGAAGGGGTGCATAGTTTATTTAAGGTTATGAACTACATAGCTGTTGGTGCGAAAGAGACAGTGCTATCGGCACTCGCTGCAGTGCGAGAGAGAACGAGAGCGCATATCATTTCGCAATAAAAACACCGGCTTGTCCAGTTTCTCATCGATGGTCGCGCCTCCGACGGATCTTTCCCGAACGAATAATCTCACGAATCACGTGAGGACGAAAATTCGCAGGATCACGTTCGACCTTGGTCGCTCCAGTGTCCGTGGTTGTTTTCCAGCGCCGACGTACAAGCCCACTTGGGTGCTCTGGCGAGCAGCGAGATATGGCATTGTTTCTTATCAGAGCCAGAGGTGTGAGGTTCGGAAATTCTCAGTTACGTTACTACAGCAACTGCCTGAACATGAAGGTGATAAATCATTTTCCCCAAATTTTCATTATCCACGAACGATTTGCCATTTATCGATAATCATTGACAAACAAATAAACCTTCTAGAGTCTTTGATTATCACGATTCGATGGATTGCTCGAAGTTGCGAAAAATTTTTTCGCGTTAACTTCGCGAGATACGAACTTCGTGTTGCAAAGAGTGGGGGTTCGCACGAGATATCGACGCAATTAACGAAAAAATATGCTTGGGATACGAATTTTTCACAAATTGTTCGTTGCAACGTAAAATTTTTTTATTTTCAAAATTATACTAATTTTTTTTTTTTTTTCGAATCTAACCGCCAAATTATTTGAATTTGAAAGACATTTCGAGCGACAAACCTCAACATTTTTCGATAAATGAGCAATCTTCGACCCACACGACCGAACATAACCTCTGCCACACTTTGACCACGAATGAGATGAAAAAAAAAATCATAATAACAATAATAAAGACGAATTTTTCTATTTGCTTGTCCGTCTCGTCTATTGCAGAAAGGATTGGTGCTTGGAATTTACGAGACAGAGTCCCAAACCGCCATTCACATGACCCCGGCGGCGTCCAAGTACAACGAGCTTGTCAATGGAAAATTGTCTCAGAGCATTTCGCTGTAAGTCTACAAAAAAAAAAAAAGATTATCCTCTTATTTTTTTTTCTTCCTATTTTCTTTATTTTTTTTGTAATTTTTGTAATTCGTAAACCATTTTGATTTTTGGTACTTTTATTTCTGTTTGTCCACGATTGCGATTGGCAATTTGTATTCGGGGTCAAGGTCCGTCGGTCGACTTGACTCCGATCGCCCGTTAAGGGCCAATTAGAGCGCTCCAAAATTCTATTCTAAACAAGTTTTTATTATTTTTTTCTTCACCTTGTCGCGCCATTTCGATAAGGTCGAACGCGTACACGGCGTAAGCCCGATCCGCGAGGCTCAGGCTCGTCGCGCGACTCGCGACGAGTCTGCGATCGCGACCGGTCGTCGGTCGAGTGGCCGAACGCGCCGACGCTTCTGTCCGAACCCACGTTTCAGCTTGGAACGCAGTCATCGGCAGGGACACCAGCAGCGCGGATGTAGTTTTATTTACAGCCTGAAACAATTCTTATAATGCTGCCTGAGCTTGCCCCAAATGTATCACAAAACAAGACAAAAACTAGTAACGAACAAACAACAACAACTTGCATACAATC
Organism: Diplazon laetatorius; assembly: GCA_963662125.1. Classification (NCBI taxonomy): domain Eukaryota; kingdom Metazoa; phylum Arthropoda; class Insecta; order Hymenoptera; family Ichneumonidae; genus Diplazon; species Diplazon laetatorius. Next base: position 1,227,289 of record OY759162.1, on the reverse strand, counting down.
TTTCTCGCGGATCATCTTATCGAGCTGTTTATTTATCTAGTTTTTTCATTTTCTATTCTCGCCATCTGTTCATCGAGTTTTTTTCGAGACTTTTTGAAAAGATTATAATTTTTTATTCGGTTATTTTTCTTGATCACCCGATCTATTGTCGAGAAAGCTCACTGGCATTATTTTGATTGTTTCAGGAGAGGCTAGGAGAATCGAGGGTGTACAAAAAACGATAGGAAACGTAGGGTCCCCTTCCCATTCGTCAGGAAAAAAAATAAAAAAATAAAAAGAAGGATTTTTCGAATTATATCGTGGTGAACGAAAAATAAAACAAAAAACATTGATACAAAACAATTTTCGAAAGTAAAAAATAAATATAAATATGAAAACACATAACTGATCGCTCCAACGTTACAACAACTCGATGAAAATGTAACGACAAATGTCGACAAGACTAAGCTGCGAGCGAGGGCGATAAGTCACCCAATAAAAACCAACCAATCTCCACAGAATAATTCCCAAAAAGTAATAAACAACAAAAGAAATAAAAACAAAACAAACAAAATCGATAATAAAATTTAAAAAACAACCATTGACAACAATGTCGACGATCGGAGCGAGTGGTCCCAGCGCGGGCGGTCCAGGAAGCAGCGCGGGTGGCAGCAGCAGCAGCATGGTGGGTACGCCCACTGGAAAGCGTCATCTGCCATCGGCGAACGTGCTTCACGGCGTGGGTGGCACCATCGAGGACAAGAACAACGACTATCTGTGTCCCATATGTTTCGACGTTATCGACGAGGCGCACATAACCCGTTGCGGTCACACATTTTGTTACCAGTGCATCGCAAAATCATTGCAAATAAACGGACGTTGTCCAAAATGCAGTTTCACACTCGGTCAGCAGGACATATTTCCAAATTTTTTGCTCAACGAACTCGTGTCCAAGTACAAAACGCGAATGAAGGGAATAGCCGAATTGGGAGGCGGTCACAATCCCGATGGAACATTTCGCACCAGCATAATCGGCAGCGATCTAGCCGTTCCAGCGTCCGACGGTCTGCGTGATTTCGTGGCTGCGGAAAGCGCCAATCTAACTCTGCCCGACGTGAACGTCATGCTCGAAGTTCTGACCCAACGCAAGATGCTTCTCGAAGCCGAATCCTGCGCTGCGCAGAACAAATTGCTTCACGAATTTCTTCGTCATTTGTTGCAACAGAAGGAGGAACAACGCAATCAATTGCAAAAAGAAGTTACACTGATAAAACGCGATATGGAAGAGGTGGAAAAAATTTTGCGCGAGGTACAGAGCAAATGTCCGAAGATGGAGGATCTTCAACGTTCGACGGAGAACGAGACCGCGCAGATGTCGGCCATAAGACGGGAAATGATGGATCTCATCGATATCATCGATTCCAACATGGTCAAACCCACGGACAACGCGAACAAAGACCCCGTCGTTAATTCGAACAATCAACAACATCATCAACAACAAAAATTGTCAACCGTATCGACATTGGCGGTACGTCGCAAACGCATGCACGCCCATTTCGACGATTTTGTTCAATGTTACTTCGAATCACGTGCCAAAGATTTGTTGTTCGGTTCGGAAAAATCCAAGACCCAGATGGACACGATGCACGGTTGCGTGACGATGGGTTTGGATGTTTTTCGTGAAAATTTGGTTAAATTTTCGCGTTACAGCTCGTTGAGATCTTTGGCAACTCTGAATTATTCGTCGGACATATTCAACAGTTCGACGATCGTTTCCAGCATCGAATTCGACAAGGACAACGAATTTTTCGCCATTGCCGGTGTAACTAAACGCATCAAAGTTTTCGATTACGGTGCTGTTATACGGGACGTCGTTGATATACATTATCCATGCGTGGAAATGATATCGAGTTCGAAGATATCTTGCGTATCGTGGAATTCTTATCACAAAGGCATGTTGGCTTCGTCGGATTACGAGGGTACGGTCACTGTTTGGGACGCCACCACCGGACAACGCACCAAAGCATTTCAGGAACACGAAAAACGTTGTTGGTCCGTGGATTTCAACGACGTTGACACGAGATTGATCGCTTCGGGTTCGGACGACGCGCGTGTTAAACTCTGGTCGTTGAACATCGATCATTCGGTGGCATCGCTCGAGGCCAAAGCCAATGTTTGTTGCGTAAAATTCAATCCCCGAAGCTCTTGTCATTTGGCTTTTGGCTCGGCCGATCATTGCGTGCATTATTACGATCTGCGAAATATGAAGGAAGCTCTTTGCGTGTTCAAGGGACATCGCAAAGCCGTTTCTTACGTTAAATTCATCAACAAGGAAGACATTGTTTCGGCCAGCACGGATTCCCAGCTGAAAATGTGGAACATCAATAATCCACATTGTTTGAGATCCTTCGTTGGTCATGTCAATGACAAAAATTTCGTCGGTCTGGCCACCGATGGCGATTACGTGGCTTGCGGTTCGGAAAATAATTCTCTTTACGTTTATTACAAAGGACTCACCAAACAATTGTTCACTTACAAGTTCGACGCTGTTAGAAGCGTTCTCGAACTTCAGGAAAGACGCGATGAGGATTTGAACGAATTTGTTTCGGCCGTTTGTTGGCGACAAATGTCGAATGTCGTTGTTGCCGCCAATTCGCAGGGTATCATCAAAATTTTGGAATTGGTTTGAAACAAGTTTCATTGATATTTTGTTTTCACGATTTAAAAAAAAAAATTTTTTTTTTTAAAGGGTTTTTGGAGGTCGAGATGTTTTTTTCTTTGATGATTTTTTCTTTATGTTTTCTGTTTCGAATGACATTGATTTGAGATTGCGAGTAGAAAAATTGAGAAGGGAAAAAAATTCGTACTACTGGGCTGGAGAAAGTGCGAGCAGCTCTTTGATGAGGAAAACAATTTTGTTCGTTCGATAATTCTCTTATCTTATCAAATTTATCTGCGGCTAATGACTACACGTGTTATTATTTTTTTTTATTGGGCCATTTGTTTTCGTTGCCTCTGTACAGATTTTTTTTTTTTGTAAAAAAAAGTCGTTGAAATTACGAGGAAAATTGTTATGCTCTGTTTTTTTGAATTATTGTTTTTCATGTTTTGATCGAGTAAAAAAATGTTGAAGCGAATGATTTGAAATTATGTCGAGACTTGTGGGTTTTGGAGCTTGTAAATAAAAAAATTCGTGATCGAGATTATTTTTTTTTTTTACGATTTTTGTTCGTTTTATGTTTATCGACAAGCACAACGATTAAAAAAAAGTGAGAATAAGCTCAATCATTACCACGAGGCCATGTGTGGGTGTCAGAGAATAACAATCGAATTACGTTCCATTGTTCTCTCTTTTTTTTTTTAATTCTCTTTCATTTTTTTTACATCGATGAAAAATTAATGGTTTCGACTGAAGCAATTATTATTTTTTTTTTTTTTTGTTGCATTGTGTAGTTACCGATAGAACCGATTGGAATTGTACGATAAGGCGAGAATGGTTGTGAGATAAGAACTCCGTCGGGATTTCGATCCGTGATAATCCGGAGAATTGAAAATAATTATAATTATAACGATGATAGTTGTTAATGAGAAAAATAAATTAGAAAATAACGACTGAATGTACACTTTCGAATTATAATTGTAAGATATTAGAATAAATTATTCGATGTTGAGAGCAATATAGGATCGAGGTAGAAATACGAGATTTGTGCCAACTTGTAAACATATTGATAAGAGAAAGAGTGAGAACGAGAACGAGAGAGAGAGAAGGCCGAGAGCCTTAATCGTGGCTTTCATGTTAAAAAATATCGAATTTCTGATAATTATAACGTTTTTGCGTTGTTAATTGTCAAAAAGTCTGAGTGAGAAAGACAGAGCAACATTCTGTGGATATCAAATCGATTTTGAAAAGATTGTGAAAGATAATCTCGCAAGAATTCGGTCGGATTCGAAGCAGCACTCCGATCTTCGTAATAAAAAAATAAAGTGATAAGGGCATTCGAAGCCACGACAAGGATCTGTCAAAACTCGCGATAACGGTTGTCAAGCAATCGTGATATTGCGTAATAAGAAAAAACACACGGTAATGCAACGTAACGACAACGGATTCGTTATAAATTAATTTCACAATGTGTCAAGTTTTACGAATATCAATCGTAAAAATCTCATCGACTTAAAAAAAATATATTATCGATGTATATTTGCACACGGTGTCTCGCTGACGATTCGTTCCTAGTTACAAGTGTGCATCGCAGTTGTCTGATGAAGAAAAAAATCCGATTATCAATGAAAATTTCCAGAAAAATAATATAAATACGTAATTCACAAAAAAAATTTTAATTATCGAAAAAATACTTTGTAAATTCAATAATCACAAAAAATGTTTCAACGAACAATTTGCACAATCGAATTAATTCATTCAATCGATCGAAATCACATTTACGTGAAATTTAACGGACGGATGAAAAGCTTGTCAGATTAATCAAAGCGAGTCTCAATCTATTTTCGTAAATATAAACCGGCCTAATTTTTATTTACCATTTTTTTATTTCTCAAATATTTACACAAAAGCCAATTTGATTTTTTCATAGTTTTTAATTGTCGTGTGATTGTCAAACTCAAGTTATCGGTCTAATGAACAGCGAAATATATTCTGTTACACAAAGTCGTGTGTTTAAAAACAAAAAATAAATAAAACGACACGACGAGAAAATAATTTGAAAGAAGAAAAGAGAGATGAATAAATAATAATTGATAATTATAAGCGAGAGGCGTTGAGAAGAGGCGAAATGAAAAAAATCTATGATGAAGAATAGTTATATTTTTAGAACGTATTTTAAACGCGCGCGCAAAAAAAAAAAAGATAAAAAAATTCAACGTACTTGATGTCCAACAGAGCCTAGATAACACTGTAATTAATAAACTTACGGTTTGGTGTCTAACTTTGTTACACTTTTCTTATCTTATCCTGTTCGATGATTGTGTAGTTGTTGTCGAGTTGTTTCTGGTTTTCCCCAAGAGCTCTGCTGCTTATTTTTTTTTTTTTTTAATTCTTTATTTTTCTGGTATTTTTTATTAATTTCGTGGAACATCGATTGATATCGTTATCGCAGGGCCGGTTCGAAGCTGAGAAAAGCCGAGACCCGGGTGTTCTGGGGTCTGGGGGACGAAAAATTCGTCGGTGTCGCGGTCGTTGGACTCGGCAAACCGGATCGTGGAATCAATCAGCTCGAGGAGATTCACGAAGGAAAGGAAAATATTCGTGAAGCCGCTGCGGGTAATTTACAATTTTTAGAATAACTAATTTTTTTTTTCCTCAAACAACTATTTTCCATTTAATTTGCATTTTTGTAAATATATTTGATGGATCATTTCAATTTAATTTAATTTAAAAAATATTCTTTTTTGCAATTATTTATTTTTTCAAATAAAAAATGTTATGTGGAAATTGTCAGCTGGTTGCCGAGCGTTGGACGCGGTCGACATAAAGGACATAGAGATCGAGTCTCTGGGCGATGCCGAAGCCGCTGCTGAAGGATCCGGTCTCGGTTCCTGGTTCTTTCAAGAATTCAAAAACAAGGACAAGCAAAAGACCTTTCCCACCGTCTCGCTCTACGAACAAGAGGCCGCGTAAGTATCTAGTCGCGAATCAAAGTTGTAAAACATAAAATATAATTCGTCGTTACACTCGACAAATATTTTGAAAAATCGATCAACCTTCAATATTAAATATTAGTGGCTAAAAAAAAAGGTGAAAGACGCTCGATAAGAAGATCATACTTTTGTCTGAAACGTTGTGTGTCATAAATCCTCAAATCAATGAATCCAACGAAACAAATTTACAAAACAAACATCACAGAAAAAAAAAATTTACGTTTTCAGTGACAAATGGCAGATGGGAAAGATAAAAGCGGACGCGCAAAATTGGGCGCGAAAATTGAGCGACACCCCGGCGAACATAATGACCCCAACGGCCTTCAGCAACGAGGTATCCTCGGTCCTCATCCCATTGGGCGTCGACGTCAAGATTCACGACAAATCTTGGGCGGAAGAAAAAAAAATGGGATCATTTTTAAGCGTGTCGCGAGGTAGCGCCGAGCCCCCGAAGTTTCTGGAGATTCATTACAAAGGCGGGGACGCGTCCAAAGCTCCGATAGTCTTCGTGGGCAAGGGCGTGACCTTCGACGCCGGTGGAATAAGCATCAAGCCATCGGCCCAGATGGACGAGATGCGGGGTGACATGGGAGGCGCCGCTTGCGTCGTCGCTTCGATAAAAGCCGCGGCCGAGATGAAATTGAAATTAAACATCGTCGGTTTGATACCGTTGACCGAAAATTTGCCATCCGGCACTGCTACGAAACCCGGTGATCTCGTTGTCGCGATGAACGGAAAAACCATAATCGTCGACAATACCGATGCCGAAGGACGTCTCATTCTCGCCGATGCTCTTTGTTACGCTCAAGAATTCAATCCCCGTTTTATTCTCGACATCGCCACTCTGACCGGGGCCATACGCATCAGTCTCGCGAGCGCCGCCACCGGCGTATTCACCAACGACGCCGAATTGTGGGAATGTCTGAGAGGTGCCGGCACAATTACCGGCGATCGTGTGTGGCGACTTCCGCTTTGGCAATATTACAACGACAAAGTCACGAGTTAGTTTGATTTTTGATTATTCAATTGTTCTTCTGCAAATGCAATGCGTGGAAAAAATGGCAACTGCGGAATAACCTTTTTTTTTTCGTTTTTCTTCATTAATTTTGTTTCGTCGTTTGCAGAGTCTGTGAGAGCGGCGGACGTGAACAACGTGAGCAGAATCAAGGGCGGCGGTTCGTGCACAGCGGCCGGTTTTCTCCGCGAATTCGTGAGCAACGACACGCCCTGGATGCATCTGGACATTGCCGGTGTGATGGGCAGCGACGACACGAGCGTCAATTACCTCGCGCCCGGAATGACCGGTCGGCCTACGCGCACCCTCATTCAATTCCTGCTTCAACACAGCTAGATCCGTCGTCCGGCTCGTCTGTAAATCATGCATTTCCGCGAACCCCCCCCCCCCCCCCCCCACCCCCACGTACGTTGTAGTTTACGCAATGTGAGATGAAGAAAAAAGAAAAATAATCAACGGAATAACGCGTGAAGAAGTTTAACAAAAATCGCGTGTAAAGGACTAACTTTTGTTTTTTTTTTCTTTTCGATACTTCCTCCATCCTTTTCCTCTCTCTTTTTTTTTCTATTTCTATTTTCTCCGAGTACAAGACGTGGAAAAGGGGTTCGATCGATTCGGTCGAACGGAACACACGATTGCATCCTGTACAAGGATGAATCTTTGATCACCATTTTGTACCAAATTTTTTGATAACTTTCGATTAACGTTGTTTTTTTTAACGCCTGAACTGTCTTGCAACGGTTTGATCGCGTGAGCGAGAGGATGAGTGAAGATGAAGGTTTTTTCACGATGATGTATCTTATATTTGGGGGAAGAAACAGATGGACGTTGTTACCCCTGGCGGTCGATGAAGGAAATACCAAAAAAAAATGGCCGCTCTTGAGTTAGCGTTCGAAGTGGAGGCACGAGCGGCCATTTTGTGCACGCGCCACCGGCGGCCATTTTGTGCACGCGCCACCAGCGGCCACGGTAGACGATCTGTTTTTTTTCCCTCCGATAATAACGCAATAACGGCGTTGTACGAGTTTACGATACAGAAACGGAGTCATATTTATATCGATGTAATCTGTGTAAAACGCTGTGTGAGGAATAAACGAAACGCAATATAGAAATACATGAAAAAGAAAAAAAAAATAACAAACGAAAAGAATCATCCACGATAATAAAAATCAATAACGCTAACATTTTTCATAATTTTTTTTCACACTCGTTATTTTCTTTATTGTTTAATGTTTTTTTGTTTTTTTCTTGTTCGCTGCAACCTCAATGCGAGAAACAAAACAAATCAACATTGCAAATTTTTCAACTTAAACGTATATCAACACTACACCAGTCATTTAATAATATTACGGATTAGAAATTATAATTTGTCTTTTTGTCGTTGTTTTTTTTTAAAGAAAAATCGTCAAGATTAACGTCGATTGACGTTGGTTTTCTTTTTTTTTTTAATTATGTACAGTACCGCGTGGATTGTGGGGACTCTCGTCGCGAGTGCACACATTTATTTTCAATTGATCGCAGAATAATACGTTTGATTGCAATAACTGCTTCGCATCTTGCTCAAATTTCTTGTTCCCTCATTATTTTTTTCTAACCAAATAGAAACAGATTTTCGATCAACTCGAGTGGGCCGCAAGTTTGAAAAACAATGAGCGACTGATAATTCGATGCGAAGATTTTATTGCAACGTTGAAAATTCATCGATTCAAATTGATATACTGGCAAAATTCATGGCACAAGCTACGATAAACAAGACTTTTGCCATATTTCCACGTCCCAAACTTAATTCAAAAAAATAATAATAATATTAATAATATCAAAGTCCCCAATCGATTGGAAATTGCAACTAAAAGTCGTTGTGGTTCCCAAGTCATTCGTGATTCGAACGAAAATTCATTAAAACTAATAGAATGATTGAAAAAAAAAAAAAAAAACTATATTCCTAAAACATTTGTCAGCTCGCACAGGCGACCCGCGGCCGATGCGTCCAAACGTTTTTTACCCTGAACAATCTGAGGAACTCTCGATGTAAGAAAAATAAAATTTGATTATTTCGCTCAGCTTTAAAAAAACGGTCGCGACAAAGGGAGCCCCGGTAACCATTGATTATTACTTATCATTAAAGTTTTCTAGAACAGTGAGAAAAGAAAAATTCAGCATTTGTACCTCCGAAATGGGAAACGATTGTTATATAAAAAGAAATTAAAAAAAAGGTAATAATGCAGCATCACGATTTTTTCGAGCTCTATGATTTTTATAAACGAACTAAAAAGAAAAAAATAAGTTACCATTACAAAAAGATTGAAAAATGCACAACCTCCAAAAAGAAAAACTCCAAAAACATCCGCAATTTTCGGAAAATTCGTGATCCTGCATAATTACTGAAAAAATCGAAAAATTAATTTTAAAAAAAATTTAGAAAAATAATGAATAACAATCGGGGGTGTCGTTCACGTGCACGACGGTGGAGGTTGCTGTTGTTGTGAGGGAAGGGGCGAGGCCGCAGCCGCAGCTGCAGCGGCGGCAACGGCGTACGAAGACGGGTCCGAGGGATCGAGTATGGGGGGTGGTGGTGGCAAACCGCCACCGTTACCACGACCCCTACCCCGACCTCGACCGCGACCGCGTCCTCGCCCCCTCCCCCTTCCGCGTCAACTCCGCCTCTCGGGCATTCCTATATTGCTCGTTGTCTTCTCCAGGAACGCGAGGGGACCCTGAAGCGATCCGCCGCCGACCGCCCCGACCGGAAATCCAGCGGCCCGGCCGCCCGTTACCCCGATGCCTCCCTGACCCATGAACAGTCCCGGCTGACCCACGCTCACGCCCTGAAGACCCGCCGGTTGAGGCGCACCCGCGACCTGTTGCACCTGCAACGTCAAGCCGAACGGAGAACATCTCAGATGATTTTTTTTTTTTTTCATTCTTTTTTTTTTTTAACGTCAAACTTGAAATTCCAACGTTGTCGTTGATTGACATTTTTTTTTATGACTTTACATGGCTTTCACTTTTGAAAAAATAACTTTATTGTTTCGCGCATCTTTTTTTTTTCATATAGCATGATGAAAGATACATAGAACCCAAAAATAATGAAAAAAAAGGGAAACACCAAGTTTGTGGAACAAAAAAAAATAATACAGAAGCCAACGCGATTGATGTGAGGAAAATTCGGTGGGACTTTGGCGAGGTGAATGAAAGAAAGCACAAAATGTTTTTACCATGAAAAAAGAGCTTTATTCTACAGATATTCTACCAGCGATGAAAATGACAACATAAGTGAAAAGTTTTTTTTTTTTTTTTCGGTTTTCTTTTTGTTTGTTTTTTTTTCTCGAAGGGCCGGGTGCGGGCCCTTTCTCGAGTACTCACAACGAGGGGTCGTCTACGATCTAAAGTTCGTGAAAAAATTAACCCCATCAGTGTATCGCTGTTTTTTTGCAGCACTCAAGTGCATCATGAGGTCGAATCGACCCGAGGCTTTAAAAAAATTGAGAATGTAAATTTTTGTCTGGGTCGAATCGCGCACCGGGATACACTGATAGGGTTGAAGAAAAGAGAATAACAAAAAAGGGACGTCTACTCGAATTTACGTTCACGTGCGACGAGCCCATTCTCGAGATAATCGAAAAAAAATTGAAAAATAAAGGAAAAAAAATGAAAATCGCTGAACAAACGTTTTGGAAAAACGAATATGCTCGTAACACGCGTGCGTAATTACATGCAAGAAAAAAAAAGAACACACACACACCGTCTTATGAACCAAAAGAGACCTACGAGTACGAAAAAAACGAAAAATACAAATAAAAGAAAAAAAAATAAATTAATAAAATCTGAAGAAGATAAAACGCTAAAAATTCAACAGCGCTTACAAATTATCATCGCGTGATAATACAAAACGAAATAATGAAGATTACGGGATAGCACGATAAACGGAGAACGGTAGATGTAAAAAAAAAAAACGAAAGAGAGATGAAAATGAAATAATAAAAATTTCAGCCGATAGACCAACGTACCACAGAAGATGAATATAATTAAGATGAGGATAATAAAGATCGGTCGTAGCACTCGTCGATGATAATAAAGCGATAATACTATTTACCCGGGAAGAGGGGGGGGGGGAGTCCTCGGATTGCGTAATGAATTTTCGACTCTGTCTCTCACGAAAATGTTTTCAATGACACATATGTATTTACTTTTTTATTGTCATTTTCAGATTTATAAAGCACTTCTTTCATCCCTCTTTATTTATTTTTTTTTCTTGTTAAGCTTTATCTGTCTTTGTTTAACTTTTGGCTAGGCATTTGTACATATTTATCAACGTTAATTATTTTGGCACCGTTACTTGTTTTTTTTTATCTTCTCTTCACTTTCTTCCTCTTTGTCTCAACAACTCGACGATCTATAAATATAATTCTACGAGACGGTCTCCGTTCGATTGGTTCGTTATTACATTGAACATTACATTTTCTTTTTTTTTTCTTTTCTTTTTTTTTTCAGCGGGTTAAAGGGAGAGGGGGCAAAATCTGTAAGGCACTGATTTTACGCAACAATAACGAGACCCCGTCGCCACTAATAAATATATCCAACGGTGAATTAATTAATCTGAAGAAAAATAAAATATTAAAAAACGAGTTTACAAGTTTTGTCTACGAGTCTCGTGGCCGACTTGCAAATTTATGGAAGAGATTCGGTTTCTATCTACTAATACGACGAATATACATGTATATTTATTTTTTTATACACATATGTTCAATCACAGTAATTTGCTTGGCGATGAACTAATCCTCATCGCCGAACATGCTTTGTTTCATTTTCTTTTTTTTTTCGAGCATGCACACCTTTCGTTTCACACGCACGCAATCCATATCGATTACCACACGCACGCAAAATAAAAATAATAATAATCTCGACCTCGGTCGATAAGTCGTTGTGACAATTGACGAATTCGCTCGTACAGTCTGTTTAAATATATCTGATTCTTTATAAAAAAAAAACAAACAATGATAATAATTTAAAAAAACAACAATTAAAAAAAAATAACTCTAAAAAAATAATAATAATAATCTCGAGATACGAAAGATGTTTGAGACACCTTCGCGGTTCAACTTGGTTAAATAAATCGACATTTCTACAACAGACAGAGACTCGGGGGACAATTCCAAGCATTATTCCTACGGGGAGGAAGATAAATTCTTAAATATTTAACGCGATTTCGTAACCGATCTCGTACAAACTATATATACACATATAAATACAAATGCATGTATATATGTGTGTATTTATACACACATTTGTATTTATATATCTGTATATGGATATATCGTGTATATTATAAATCTGCCTAAATCGCTATTATCGGGATATAATTCGCGAATCTCATATACCGATATTGTGGACGTTTGTTCATTTTTTTTTCTTTCTTTCTTTTTGTCTTTGTCTTTTTTTTTTTTTTTTTTTTTTTTGTAAACGGCTTTACTTAAATACCTGTTGTTGGTGAAGCTGTTGTTGTTGCATTTGGTGTTGCTGTAGCTGTTGCAACTGTTGCTGTTGCTGCAGTTGCTGCTGATGTTGTAAAAGCTGTTGCTGTTGCTGGGTCTGTTGTTGTTGAAGAACAGGAGCCGCCGCGCCGTTTGGCCCCGGCTGACTCGGATTACCCTGATTGCCGTTCGCCAAGCCTGTAAAAAAAAAATGGACGACGAGACGCCATTGATTTATCCATCGACGAACTTGGGAAACTTTTGGTTATTTGTTTTTTTTTTTTTCATCCGATGGATTACCGTTTGGCGCGGGTCCCTGGGCCGGAGATTTGGCCCATCCCTGAAGATCCGCGAGCAAGTTTTGCCAAACGGCTATCTTGTCGTAATGCCTCTTGATGAGATCGTCTTTGCGCGTTAGCTCGAATTTCAGATCTATTATGTCCTGAGTTACAACTATTTCGGGTTTCAGAGCGGACAGGAGAAATCTTTTTTGAAGAAAGAAGGCTTCCATTTGTCTGGCGAGGTCGATGAACCTCAGGGTAACTTGCTCGATCTCCCCTTTGGCCTCTTCCTTGTCTATCGCCAATCCGCTGCCTATACTACTGTTTCCCAGACCTTCTTCCTTTGTCAGTATGTTCAAGCATTGCTGCGAAATATGCAAAAAGTCAATTCATTTTTTTTTCAATTCAGCAACTGCATGAATTTATTATTTTTTGTTTGTTTTGAGGTTAGTTTATGTGACTGCAGTGGTAGCATTGCAAGTTTACCTGAAAGGCTTCTTCGAATTCGTCCACCAAATTTCCATTGCCATTTGTGGGAGTTGCCATGACTAACGGATTCGACAATTATGTCGACGACTGTCGAAACACTTATTCTCGAAGGCAATTTGTGTATCAAAAATAAAGAATACTTCTTATATCAAGATCCGTTTTTATATCGTGCACTCGTCCATGACGCCTTTTTGTAGGTTATGAAAATTCGGTTTTTTCAATGGGTCGGTGTCGCAATTAAGAAAACGTTAATTCTTATTCTGTGCGATATATTTCTCAAGTTAATTTCAATTATTCTAACAATTTGTACCTATTTAACTCAACAATTCTTTTGTTCGTTTCAGTATCGACGCTTTCTTATTTGCAAGCACCTGCGATTGCAGGAATTTGTTTCCTTTCGTTGTCCGACCCAATATGGCGGCGTTTTGCAAGATTTCCGCGAATTTTTACGGAGCTTTTCCCACTGGACAAGAATAGATGTACAGTCCCCTGCGAAAAATGTTCAATTAGTTAGTTCGCAGATTTCCCGTCATGCCTGAGAAGTTCTCACGGGTCAAGTGACGTTAAATGACCAAGATCGTCAGCGACGCTAGCGCCATCGTCACCAGATGGCCGTACGATGTACCATCGTTATCGCGTAACCAGAGATGAGTTGGGAGATGTCTGACGGAGGCCTTTACCAGAGATGAGTTGGGAGATGTCTGACGGAGGCCTTTTCCGTGTACGCGATGGGCGACAGTGCGAACCTAGTGGCGAAATTCGAAAGTTGGAGTTGCCCCTCAGTGCTGATGCTGCTCAGCCAAGCAATCTCGGGCGCGTTTCATATTGCGCTCGCGCGCACGCAGTGGACGTGGATCAGCGCCACGGCCGTGGTGCGGCGAAATTGGAAAGTTGGAGGTGCCCCCGTCAGTGCTGATGCTGCTCAACCAAGCAATCTCGGGCGCGTTTCATATTGCGGTCGCGCGCACACCAGTCAGCGTGAATAAACGCCTCGGTGTGGCACAGTTCGGAACATAGCATCACTCCGACGGACGGTCTACAGATCCTAAGCCAACCGGCAAATTACCGACGCAGTCGATCGATATTTGATATAGCTCGCGCGTACGTGAATGCTTGTGGATGACGGCTTCGGTTGGGAGCATTTTTTTGCCGTTTCGCGTCTCGTTCGCGACAATCCAGTCGCGCGTTGCGCTTACATTGTAGCTATGTTTACCAGGCTCTCTCGCACCACCGTTATCTTCAATTAGCACCTGCTCACTTGGACTCCGTCTTTCTCATTGCATGAGGTCTACTGCATATTTATATATATATATATATTATATATATATATATATATATATATATATATATATATATATATATATATTTATTTATATATATATATATATCTTTGAGGCATGAACCGTTATATCATATCGCGGAGATATGGCAACGATGTGATCTCATGGTTGCCGAATCTCCGCACCATCCGAACAGCTGTCGGCGAGAATCCGCAAAATCGTGTTTCGCTGAGAAATACATACGAGGGAGAGCACGGGTTTATCGGAAATACTCGGGACAACTCGGCTTTCTACGCCGAGATAGCAGACGTATGTGCGTTGAGACTGGCTCGCGCACATACGTCTGCTATGCTGCTAGGCCTCCGTCAGACATCTCCCAACTCATCTCTGCCTTTACCGTGTACGCGATGGGCGACAGTGCGAACCTAGTGGCGAAATTCGAAAGTTGGAGTTGCCCCTCAGTGCTGATGCTGCTCAGCCAAGCAATCCCGGGCGCTCATCGGATTGCGCTCGCGCGCACGCAGTGGACGTGGATCAGCGCCACGGCCGTGGTGCGGCGAAATTGGAAAGTTGGAGGTGCCCCCGTCAGTGCTGATGCTGCTCAACCAAGCAATCTCGGGCGCGTTTCATATTGCGGTCGCGCGCACACCAGTCAGCGTGAATAAACGCCTCGGTGTGGCACAGTTCGGAACATAGCATCACTCCGACGGACGGTCTACAGATCCTAAGCCAACCGGCAAATTACCGACGCAGTCGATCGATATTTGATATAGCTCGCGCGTACGTGAATGCTTGTGGATGACGGCTTCGGTTGGGAGCATTTTTTTGCCGTTTCGCGTCTCGTTCGCGACAATCCAGTCGCGCGTTGCGCTTACATTGTAGCTATGTTTACCAGGCTCTCTCGCACCACCGTTATCTTCAATTAGCACCTGCTCACTTGGATTCCGTCTTTCTCATTGCATGAGGTCTACTGCATATTTATATATATATATATATATATATATATATATATATATATATATATATATATATATATATTTATTTTTATATATATATATCTTTGAGGCATGAACCGTTATATCATATCGCGGAGATATGGTAACGATGTGATCTCATGGTTGCCGAATCTCCGCACCATCCGAAATTCCGAACAGCTGTCGGCGAGAATCCGCAAAATCGTGTTTCGCTGAGAAATACATACGAGGGAGAGCACGGGTTTATCGGAAATGCTCGGGACAACTCGGCTTTCTACGCCGAGATAGCAGACGTATGTGCGTTGAGACTGGCTCGCGCCGGTAATGAACGTAGCCTTCTGATTGGCCCGCTCTGCGCATGATCGGATCGGAGGCGGGAGATGCGAATGTGACAGAAAGAGTTTATAACTTTCTGACACTGCGTTTGAGGTTATTCGTCTATATGTTCACATTCGCATCTCCCGCCTCCGGTCCGATCATGCGCAGAGCGGGCCAATCAGAAGGCTACGTTCATTACCGGCGCGAGCCAGTCTCAACGCACATACGTCTGCTATCTCGGCGTAGAAAGCCGAGTTGTCCCGAGTATTTCCGATAAACCCGTGCTCTCCCTCGTATGTATTTCTCAGCGAAACACGATTTTGCGGATTCTCGCCGACAGCTGTTCGGATGGTGCGGAGATTCGGCAACCATGAGATCACATCGTTGCCATATCTCCGCGATATGATATAACGGTTCATGCCTCAAAGATATATATATATATATAAATAAATATATATATATATATATATATATATATATATATATATATATATATATATATATATATAATATATATATATATATATATAAATATGCAGTAGACCTCATGCAATGAGAAAGACGGAGTCCAAGTGAGCAGGTGCTAATTGAAGATAACGGTGGTGCGAGAGAGCCTGGTAAACATAGCTACAATGTAAGCGCAACGCGCGACTGGATTGTCGCGAACGAGACGCGAAACGGCAAAAAAATGCTCCCAACCGAAGCCGTCATCCACAAGCATTCACGTACGCGCGAGCTATATCAAATATCGATCGACTGCGTCGGTAATTTGCCGGTTGGCTTAGGATCTGTAGACCGTCCGTCGGAGTGATGCTATGTTCCGAACTGTGCCACACCGAGGCGTTTATTCACGCTGACTGGTGTGCGCGCGACCGCAATATGAAACGCGCCCGAGATTGCTTGGTTGAGCAGCATCAGCACTGACGGGGGCACCTCCAACTTTCCAATTTCGCCGCACCACGGCCGTGGCGCTGATCCACGTCCACTGCGTGCGCGCGAGCGCAATATGAAACGCGCCCGAGATTGCTTGGCTGAGCAGCATCAGCACTGAGGGGCAACTCCAACTTTCGAATTTCGCCACTAGGTTCGCACTGTCGCCCATCGCGTACACGGAAAAGGCCTCCGTCAGACATCTCCCAACTCATCTCTGCGCGTAACGCATTTTGCGAACTCACGTTCGCGTTTCTTTGTTATATGACTTCATGACCGAGTTCACGGACCACAGCAGAGCGGCCCAGTAGTCAGTAGCGCCAGTAGCATACACACCGTAGTGTTTTAAAATGGCGGATTCGAACGAGAAGTTGCTCGCGGAACTGCTGAAAAAACCCGGAAACAACGAGTGCGCAGATTGCGGAGCCAGAAGTAAGTCGCTCGATCGTTGATCGCAATATCTCCGTCTTATCCACGAATCAACGAAAATTCCCTAATCGCGAATTATCCCGCTCAAATCGACGAATCAAACTCGTGCCACGTACCGTTTCACCACACGCAACACAAACTACGTTCGTCACGTTTTTTCTCGACTTTCCATTTCACGGTTGTCCAACAACGTCGAATAACGAAACTCGTTTAACATTTTGATACGCAATTATGCGAATATCATTGTTTTCCCGTAATTTTTTTAACGACTGTTTGGGACGTGAAAATAATGAGAAAAGTTTCACAAATACGTTGCCTGTCTCCCTCTGGTGACCGCCCAATATCAACGACTTCATGTGTCAAAACAATCGTAAACTGTTGCACAATTATTATCACGAATGAATTTTCAATTTCACGCTAACGATGCTTTGTCATCAGTTTACATTGTTATTATTTTTATTTTTTAATCTTCAATATTTCTGTTGTTTTTTAATTTTTAAATTTAGTTTTTGATTTTTATTTATTTATTCGTTCATTTGTTATTTTTTTATTTTATTTATTTTATTTCAGATCCCGAATGGGCGTCCTACAATATCGGCATATTCGTGTGTACGAGGTGCGCAGGCGTTCACCGTTCCATGGGAGCTCATATATCCAAAGTCAAACACCTCAAACTGGACAGATGGGAAGATTCGCAGGTTACGAGGGTCAGGGAGGTGGGAAACGCGGCGGCGAGAATGATTTACGAGGAACGCGTGCCGTCGTGCTATCGCAGACCCACGCAGGATACTCCTCAGTATGTAGTTTCTTTAAAATTGTATTTCTAAAGATAACCAAGTCGCTTATAAATCACAAGAAATGATGACTCGTCGTGACTAGAATATCATAATTAATAGATCGTTTGTTTAATTTTTTTTTTTTTATCATCAAACAGAATTTTGGTCGAACAATGGATAAGAGCAAAGTACGAGCGCGAAGAATTCTGCCATCCGGAACGACAGAATCAATACGTGTCAGGTTTCATGGAAGGTTTTTTGATGAAACGAGGAAAGGAAGATTCGCGTTATCATCCGCGTAAATTCGTGTTATCGGAAGCCGACGACACTCTAAAATATCACGTTAAAGAAAATCGCGATCCAAAAGCGGTATTGAGAATATCCGAATTGAACGTTGCGTTTGCACCGCAAAAAACGGGAAATCAAAATAGTTTGCAATTGTCGTTCATGAAGGACGGAACTACGCGACATATCTACGTTTATCACGAAGATCCGGAAGTGATAACGAATTGGTACTTGGCGATAAGATGCGCCAAGCTTCACAGGCTTCAAGTGGCTTATCCCGGCGCAACGGAGAAGGAATTGTTGTCCCAATTGACCAAGGACTTTCCGAGAGAAGGATTTTTGTGGAAAACCGGACCGAGACACTCGGACGCTTACAAAAAACGTTGGTTCACGTTGGACGGTCGTAAACTCATGTATCACGACGATCCCATGGACGCACATCCGAAGGGAGAAATTTTTCTCGGTCACAGTTCCGACGGTTTTTCCGTAAAACCCGGAGTACCACCGGGTTCCAAGGATCAAGGATTTTCGTTCACTCTCGAGACTCCGGATCGCAGCTTTCTCATGTCCGCCCAGACGGACGACGACAGAACCCAGTGGATCAACGTTATACAAAAAGTACTCGACAAACCGCTCACACCCCAAGACGCTACCGGTGAGTGCAAATCTGTGCAAATTTTTCGTTTCCCAATTCATTTTCTCGATGAAAAAAAATATCAGGCAACAAAAATATAATAATAATAATTTTCACAACGTATTTGCGAAATAAATGAACTTGCAATTTGCTTCCTCCGAATCTTAAGCAGTCAACGGAATATTCCTCACACTTTGGGAAGCTTTGACTTGAACATAAAACATTTATGAATTTAATTTGATCGTTCGTGAAAGTTAAAATTTCGAGAAAAAAAAATGTATAAAAATTCTTACAGTGGCAGCGAGGCTTGTTCGAAAACGAACATCGAGCGGAACGATGAATATATTCTCATCGGCGAGGTAGGGCTGGACCCTTGCCGACACCGATAACAATTATTGCCGCTCGAGCGTCATCGACTAGAAAAAAAAAATTATACCCATCGAAAATCATACGACAACAATTCACAAAAAAAAAAAAATGACAAACGACAAACGACGATTACCGAAGAAGATATTACAAACGATGAAGAAGATTTAAAAACAAAAAAAAAACACGACGCTGTTTTGTTTCTAGCTCGCATGTTTTTTTTTTAAATCACGAATTAACCAGACTGACCGAGTGCGATCAAGTGACTATGATTATTCAAAGTCAGTTCATATATTATTATTATTGTTGTTTTATTATTTTTTTTTTCTTCGTACCGAGACGAAACTTCGGTGCTCGGATGGTATTGCGATACCCGGATCCACAAAAACTTGACACGATAATGAATAAGCGTATCGATTCTGATTAACATTTTTATAAATGTTTATTCACATTTTATTATATTATATTATTTCCTTTTTGTTTTTTTTTTTATTTCGTTATTACGGAACATCACGGACACTCGGATACACATTGATAGGCAAGCGATTTACCCAAATACTCATTCGCCCATCGTTACGACGTTCAATGCGATTTAAATACAATATTTCGTATTTTTTTTTTTTAACGAAAAGATAATTTTTGACTACTTGCTGCTGCATCCTCAGTGTGAAGTGACTCTGGGTCTTTTACATTGATATTGTGACAAAATTATTCATATTAATGATTCTCAAGTTCCAAGATTGTTCACATTGAAAAAGAAAAAGATGAATAACGATCGATTTTGACTTGGGTAAGTCGCTCGTGTTAGTTTGCCGAATGAAAAATTTGCAAAAGTCGTTTAGTCGGTGCGAGACGGAGCTCGCTTTGTAAATAGATGAGATTCGAGCTGATCAAAGGGCCTAAATATAAACTGTGTTCTCGACGAATCAACGTTTTAACAATGAATAGAATGACAAAAGAAATAATAATGAGAAACAAAAACAAAAAAAAAAAAAAACAACAAATAATGTGTACGGAGGGAGAAGCAAAAAAAACAATATGGAAACGATGTACGTGGCTACGGCCACGACATGCCGAGTTCTACGACTGATCTATTATAGATTTCTATGCTAAATATATAGGTAACGAATTGAAAGAAGAAGATGCAAAAACGAGAAAATCCGACGAATAGTGGATAAACGAGAAATTCGTGTGGACGTAACGACGTTGAATTAACGGTGGCCAACTTTCGTGGCTCCACGTTGGACCTTGATCACGTCGCAACGTCATCGACGAAACAGAGAAATAGAGAGAGAGAGAGAGAGAAAGTATATATTTCTAAATCCAAAGAGAATCGCAAATATTTTAATCCGCCTCGTGGCACGTGATATTATCGAACTTTTTACGAGCATAGATTTTTCTTTTTTATTTTCTTTTTTTTTTTTTTTTTTTCATTCGACGAGCCACGAGCACGCTAGACAAGGAACAAACAAACACTGATGAGTCCAACGATTGTACCCATCATCATTATTTTATTAATCACCAACGTTCATCACGACGTCCGAAAAAAAAAAACAATTATTTCGGAGCTCGACGAATAAATTAATCAAATGAAGTAACGAATATTAAATAAAATAAATTCATTGTAAACTTAATTATCATTTTTTTTTTTTTGAATAAACAATTTTTTAAGATTTCGCAATAACTGTGATACAAAACTGAGACAGTATTTTATTGTAAATTTCACCGTTTAACATAATTACAGATCAAACTCACGGTCATGGCACGAAACAACATATATACATATTGTACTTGAATTCGTCGAGCGTCGAAAATATATTTTTTTTTTGTTTCGGCACGTTCATCATTTTCGTTAGGTTTTATCGTATACAATTAGATCTTAAGTTATTTCTTATGGTTTTACATGTCACTGTTTGTAATCTCCATTGATTCACGTTCAAAGAGAGAGAGAGAGAGAGAGAGAGAGAGCAAAAAAAAGAGAGAGAGTGAGAGTATTCTTTTCGAAGTCACTTTATCGATGACGGAATGTCCTATGCGATAAGCTTGAAGAGATTGTTATTATCACCGGATAATATGTTAGAAATAAAACCATTCGAGAGAATAAAAAAAAATACAAAAAAAAAAACAACAGAAACTTTCGTGATCCTCATGTCATATATTTATTTATTTATTTTAGATGTGTTGAGAATTTATTAATTTTACGTCGTTTTATTCATCAGCGGGAACGCTCTCGCTCGGCAGAGGCATTCGTTTCAGATAGCAAAGGATGTTGACCCAACAAAAGGCCGCGACGCTGACGTACACGACCCGCATTGCCGGAGGTACAACGAGAAAGTTGAGAAATTGCACCGGGATCCAGTAGATACAAGACGTCTGCTCGATCGAGTGGAACAAAAATAAATTAACCCATCGGTATTATTTTTCTTTTAGTTCTTCACATTGAAAATCGAAAATCAGATTCCCATTTTTCTCAAACAAACCTGAAATGTTTTGACGAATTTCATTTTACACTCTTGTAAAATATCATTTCTTCCTTCCATACAGCTCATACCTGTGAGAAAAAATAAAATTGGATTATTTATTCACGAAAATTGTATCGATAATGGAAAAAAAGTAAACGAGGATTTTACTGACTGATGAAGAAGAGAACGACCAAAGGTGGAGTGAGGATAAATTGATCAGCCAGGAGCTTGATCATTATCGTCCTCATCGCGGTTCCACGAAAAGCTTTGTCGAGCCATTTGTACCTGACAGAAAAAAAAAAAAAAATAATCGAATCGTCGAAAATAAATTTACGAAACACAAATCTTGAATTGGATGATAAAATTTGGGGAAATTTTGATGAAGCAATAACGGTCCATTTAACTTGCAACGACATAACAAACATCTACGGTCGATTAATCGCGACTCGATCGAATAAGCCCAATAAAAAAAAAATTCATGCAAAAATAATGATCACCTTATAAAAAATATTTAAAATATGGATAAATAAAAAATATAAAAATTGAAAAAACATAATTCTACCATCCGTGAAGTATCGGTCCGGACATAAAGCAACCGTAGATGGCATATCTTTGCAAAGTCGGCCAATCGTAATCCGCAGGCAATGATTTTTTTACGTCATTCGATATTTCCCCAATTTTCTCGCTTCGATTGGAAATTGTCGTGTCAATTAATCTTTCCCCATTGCTCGTAACGTCTCGTGGCGGTTTATCTAACTGAGGTAAATCAAATCAACGTAATTAACTAGTTCAATGATTTTTTTTTTATCATTAAAATAATTTTTTAAAAGCGAGTAAATGAAAATTGAGGCATTCGAAAAGAGAATACTGCTCTAAAAAAGCCACTGATAATTTTAAATAAATGTATCTGTGTCTGTGTGTAGCATGAACTCATGCTTGGGGTCGATGAACTCACTTGACACTTCCGGTTGTAACTTTGTTGAGCAAATTCGGCGCCGGTGTAAAATGATCCATAAACGATCGAGTTGAACAGCAATGGCTTTCGACGTATCACAGTCCCCAGACTCCGGAGATTTCGCGTTATTGACATGTTTTAAAATTTTTTTTCGTTTTAAAAAATATAAATAAAATCTTATCACGATATTTGACGGGATGTCATCACAAATTTTTTCGAATTCGTGAATGGCCCGTAACACGTGTTAAACGCCACGCGGAAGTCCAGCTTACCGCAATGCGTCAAGGTCTGATAATGGCTTAACACAACGTGGTGAGAGTTTCGAACCTACGTTCTCAAACGTGTTCGTGTTGACTCTGATTCGAGAAAAGATGTAGATAAGGACTAACCCCGGCACGCTCTTTATAATTATGCGGACCACGTGTTTCGAACTAAATTCAAAATTATATCATTTCTCAATTTAAATTTTCAACTTTTCAAGTATTTACATACTTCACAAAAATATTGAAATATTTATTTATCGATAATTAATACGACACAATATTTATATTTAAAAAATCCGAATATTCGAAGTATGACGATTTTTTAATTGTTGAATTATTGACCGTAGTATCGACTGATAAATCGGATAATAGACTCTAATTATTCATGAAATCCATTTTCACCATTCTATTCGACTTAGATCGTGAGATACACTGTAACTCGTAATTCACTTGACGTCAATCAGATCCAATCACTGGTCGTTTATCTACTTGACGTTAATAACGTGAAATGAAACTTTTCGATGTGTTTGAATGTGCACGTGTGATAAATTTTGTCGATGTGGAAAAATTATTTGGAACTAAAAAAATATAAATATTGGACGGTTGAATGTTGGTTTTTTTTTCGAATAAGCTCGACACAACGGTCTATCAATTATTGGACCAATTTGACTAACTGGTCATGGGTGCATGGGTGCAGATGTACACTCACACTGTTACTCGTTGGGCGCTTCTGGAGCGACTGATAAACCGGAGTGCAGAGAGTGTGTGTGTGAGAGAGAGAGAAAGAGAGGGAGAGAAACAGTGATGGTGTGTATGGTGTGTGTATTCTCTCATTCATTCAAATTTATTGGTCCACAGTTAGACACATATTTTATTTATTCGTTAATAAATAATTTTACAATCCTTTTGATGATGATATTGTTGCATTATCGTGCCACTCTGTATCCCTGCGAGATTCCGAAGTTTCGGAGTTCAACCATTTGGTCCAATTATCATCTACTCGTTTTTCCATCGTGATCTCTTGGAACACTTCGCTTCGGCTCACCTGATGAATTAAATAAACATAAAAACGCTTGTTATATTAATATTACAAATATAATAGTGAGTGAATACCTCGTCGAATCCAAGCTTTGAAAACATTTTGATACTTTTCTCATTATCAAATTTGATTTTAGCTCGGTACTTGGTGACTTTTATCAATTCGATACCGTAAATGAACATCAGTATCATTGCTTCCCAACCCATTTTACGTCCTCTCGAAGTTTTTTCGGCGATCATTATTTCACATTCTGCCGTATTAGGTTCGTCAATGTCGTTGAAGTACAGATTTGTGTCGCCTATCATAGAATCTGAAATATAACATTTATTGTAGACTATCATAAAAATTTGAGCTTTGATAGATTTCGAAATTATCGTGTACCAATTTCACTTCCTGTCTTCGAGAATTCTCGACTATCCAGAACAATGAATGTGCACTCTGTAACGAAACTTTATGGATTATTTTCAGCAGTAGAAATTTTTTTCAGGATTTTTCTGTTCTGATTCAATCAAAAATATTTTTTTGTATCGTGTGAAATAATTTAACTGTTTTCATCTTCCTGCCAGGATTTTTGCATATCATATTCCTCCTCCAGAGTCAACGGTTCCGAGCCCGTCAGGTGCTGCAATTCCGTTGATTTCATCCACGAGTGATATCTGCAATTGAATTTCGTACGAATTAACGCTACAATCCGTGGCATTTGAATTCTAGTCGATAAGCCCGCGGCGCAGTAGGCGCATTTTTATCCCGGAAGTAGTTAAGACCGACTGCAGTCAGACGGTCTGACCAAAATGGGAATTCGAAGCGCCATCTTCTTGTGCAAGCTCGACACGCCTCGGCTTCACGAGCCCGAGCGAAACAAGAATCACAATTTCTCGAAAACGGTAAACGAATATCGAACGAATAATAGACTCATGCACATCTTGCCACGATTTCGCGTAATTCAAGACCAATTATATCCAAAATGATCGAGCCGTTCGTGAGAAATCCCAAAGCGCGATTTCGAGGTGGTCGCTACGTTCGATGCACGTCCTCGTAACCTCAAACCTCGCTGTACCCATCAATATCGATATATCTTCGTACATATTCAGAAACAACATGACACGAAGATTCGAGATAAACGTAGATATGCAAAGGCAGTGAAAAATCAAAAGCTTCGACAGAGAAAGCTGACCTTTCTACGTGTTTAACCCTGTAAGGGACGAGCATTACCGCCGTCCCGAGGATCCGTGTGGTCGAATTGATTCTCATGGCGTGGCAACAAATAGAAAAAAATTTAAAAAAAACAACGCGATGAGGCCAGACGAGCGTGAAAACGTTGCCAATAGACGAACCGTCGTGATATATTTATAAATAAATTCAGACGCGTTTGTTGATCGTGTGAATATTTTCGTGATCTAGACGTCGTCGTCTGCCATATTGGCCTCCAAGCGGGACAAAAATTGTCCGGCACTAATCGAGTGCTGTGAATTCTGCCGTCCGTCCAGTTCGCCTCCCGCGTCTGGCTCAATTTTTTTTTTTTGTTGTGTTTTTCGTAACCCACAATTTCGTCGACGGTTCTTTCGAATCTGGCGATTGAAATTGTGAAAATCCTGTTGTTCAGGCGGAGCTTTCGGCCGTGGACAATCCGGGGTTGGACTTAGCTCGAGGATGGCCTACAATTTTCCGGGGATGCCCGCAACCCCGATACCACCGATGGGTGAGTGAGCTTTCATAACCTCGTTAACATGAATACATTTTTTTTATCGACCATTCGAAAAATCTTCAAAATCAAACGAAAATTGAAACATGGCGATTGTTCGGTATTGATGTGTGAATTATGATCATTATTACCATGAAATTAAATCAGGCATGGGTCCGATGGGGGCTCTGAGTGCGATAACGGGACCCCAGAGTTTCATAGAGCTGGCCAGTCAGGGTTTTCCGCCGCTGCCGCCGCCGCTGCCCCTGCCGGGAATGAACGATTCGCCGTTGGAGTTCAGCACCAACAAGAATCTACCGCCTGTGGTGCGAGAGAGCGTGGACGAACCGTCGGATCACAGGAGCGAAAAAAGCGAAGGTCGCAGAGATCGCGACGGCAGAGACTCTCGCGACTGCAGGGAGAGCAGCAGAAGATCGAGGGGCGACCGTGGCGAGCGCAGAGAGCGCGACAGAGAGCGCAGAGAGGAGAAGAACGATCGCGAGCGCAGAGAAGGTCGACGAATGGACGATAGAACGGAGACGAGCTCGACGGGTAGCATCAACGGACCGGGTAGCCACAACGGCAGCGACGTAGCTTCACTGGCGCCGAACGCGTCGTCCGGGGGAACTCCGGCGATTCAGCAGCAGATTGAATCGGCCACCGGAGTTTGGGGCATGGGCGTTGGCTATCCCATGATCGGAATGGGACCCATGGGTCCGATGGGACCCATGATGGGGGAAATGACGCTGGGTCCGCATCTGGGACACGCTCACGGCTACGGAGCCATGGGCATGGGCATGATGTCTCACGAAGGTGCGATGCTGGGCGCTCAGTTGCTCGGACCCGATCAAATGATGTCGGAAACGGCGGCTCAATTGATCTCGGGAGGAATTGCTCCCAATCCGAACAATCAACAAGGCACCAAAGAAATCATTCACTGCAAAAGCTGCACCCTGTTTCCACCCAATCCCAACGCGCCGCTTCCTACCACCAGAGAAAGACCTCCCGGCTGTCGGACCATCTTCGTGGGAGGTGAGGACGCAACCGACATCGGTTCGATCGTAAAAAATAATATTGTATATATATATATATTTTTTTTTTTGCCAAGGTTTACCGGAAAACATCACAGAACCGATAATACAAGAAATTTTCGAACGTTGCGGCGAGATAACGACGTTACGTTTGTCGAAGAAAAATTTTTGTCACATACGATTCGTGCTGGAAGTTAGCGTGGACGCTGCGATATATCTGTCGGGTTACAGAGTGCGTATAGGATCGAGCGGCGATGCCGCAAACACCGGACGTCTTCACGTGGATTTCGCACAGGTTCGAAATTCATTTCAGTTACATCTTTGTGTCTCACGAATATAATTTATTTCCATCGGTGAGACAAAATGTGTAATCGACTTGAGGGCCCAGTTTGTACGGATTGTTCGTTGGAACTTCGCAGGCACGGGACGATCAGTACGAGTGGGAATGCAGACAGCGACAGCTGCAACGCGAACAGCGACACCGCGAACGCGTTGAGAAGGAACGTCAGAGACCCCCTTCGAGTCCTCCCCCGGTCGTTCACTACACCGATCACGAGGCATCGAACATATGCGAGAAGATCAAGCAGGACGACACTTTCATGAAAGCCGTACAAGTCGGTCAACGATTTTAACGACGATACATTTTTTGTTTCATAATTAAAATTTTCCGAGTCGAATGACCGATTGAAAAAAATTTGTCACAGGTCGTCGTGACTTGGTTGGAACGCGGCGATTGCACCAAACGCAATGCAAATACTTTTTATTCGATGATACAATCGACGAATTCGCACGTTCGTCGTTTGTTGGGGGAAAAAGTTTCGTACGAGGAGGAACTCCAACGAGCCAAGGAACTGATGAAGGGACGGATGCAAGGACTTCTCATACAATGTACGTAGGCTCATTTTTTTTTTTCATACGAATATCTTCGTTGATGCTACGTGATCTCACGATCTCGAAAGCCCGGAACAAAAAACAAACAAACAAACAGGAAACGAAAAAAAAAAAAAAAAAAAAAAAAAACGTCGCTAGAAATTTTCGGGTGACACTCGCCGTGCGTTTGTCCTCGTAATTTATTCCGTTAACGTATATGATAACGTGGCCTCTGCCTCGAACACGCACACACAAGTAATCGCTTATTCCGGTAAGTTGGTTCCTATACTGTCGCAATGGAATTTACGGTGCAAGTAAATATTACGCTTGGACGATCGGCACTAATCGGGCCTCAATTTTTTTTTTTTTATACAAAACAGATGTATTGTTTTCACGTTAACGTGAATACGAAGCCTTTATCGAGGAGCCGGTCGTCACGAGAGTGGGCCAGTGGACTATCTCTCGCTCTCTCTCTCTATCTCTATCTCTATCTCTCTCTCACCTTCGTAAAGTCGATAGAAAATCAATAGCGTATCTAAGATTTGCATGCATGGGCGATGCTGAGGATTGGAGAACGGTGTTGGGCAATTCACGTGACGAAAACGACTTTGAAGCGCATTCAAATATTTTTTTAGACCTTTAGAACGATTTGAAGATCGTTGAAATATTTCAAAAAGCATTTAGACATTTTTGCGACTTTGTTTAAACATTTTCTTTCTACATTTTATTCATTACAAAACTAACTCGACGAGTCTCTCATTGATTTTCCTCAAGATCCAGACCCACTCTTCAAAGTCGTTTTTCGATGATAAGCAAGACTGAAAGAAAATGAAGATAAGAGCAAGAAGAAGGGGAAAAAAAAAGTTCGTTAAGTTATTAAATAAGACGTTAGATCGGACAACAGTCGGACAGCCTATAAACCGGACCACGAGATCCAGTCAACTTTAATTTTGCGTTATTGACATCACGGAGAACCAGAGGATTGCCATTGTTTGTTCCCAAAAGAGTCAGAATAACGTTATCCATGAAAAAAAAAAAAAAAAAATAGAAAAAAAAAACAGGTACTAGGATGCAAAGGAAAAACGAGATTTTAAAAAGTAAAAGAATTGCCAATTCATCGAGAAACGAGAGTATGATACTTGGGGTGTACAACAGAGGATTTGTTGTGTTTTTTGTATGCGACATGCGACACCCGTGTCCATCGACAGTCAGTCAGATCGAACGTGTGTTCACTGCGGCCAGCCACAAGAAGGTTTGGGATCACTTCACCAAGGCACAGAGGAAGAACATCGAGATGTGGAAGAAACAGTCGTCGGTATGTATCCCCCGCGAATTTTAATCGAAAACAAAACGAAAAAAAAAAGTATATAAACAATCAAAAATTATATCAACCGGATGGATAGATATAATAATCTTCCCCCTCCCAATGATTTACCATTAACCGCGGGCTATGCTTTGGTTTTCGACGATAAAGCTCCGATGGAGTTTCGTCGACGAGGAGAGACGGCTATGACGACCAGGTATGGGCACATTCAATGAAAATGTCCTCAAAACTATTTCAATTAATTAAAACGGATTTTAATATTCAATCGATGATCTATGATTATTCAGTCAGAAAAATATTTCGAACGAATGAGCCGGCTCTCCTCTCGCGAGCTCCACGAGCCGAAGCAGGTAAGTCAATCAAACGATGATGGATAGAGCTTTTTTATAAATATTTTGTTTTTCCAAAACGCACAGTCACATAGTCACGCGAACGATGAAGCTCGATGCGAGAGAGCTATGAAGGTAATAACAAATAGACGACGAATTTTCTCATTTATTATTTAACGACGGTCGGACGAATGCGGAATTTTCGAAATTCGAAAGGTAAAATGAATAAATAAAGAAAACAAAAAAGAAAAGAAAATGATGATGATGATGATAAAAAGAAAACAAGTGAAAATTGGCAACGGTGGTAGTTGGAAAACTTAGCTGAATAAATTTATACATTTTTTTGTTGTTGTTGTTGGTTTGTTTTTGAATCTTCTATTTATTTTTTGGGGGTTTGCGGCTCTGATAATAACGTTAGTTGGATGTTGATGACACTGAGGAGGATAATACATGTCGAAATGTCGATATTACCGCGGAGACGAATATTTTGTAACAACATTTATTTCGTAATTTTGTCAGTTTTTTTTTTAATTTATCATGCGATATTGGACGTCGGAAAAAAAATTCAGAAAACTTTAATTCATAATTAAACAAATTCATGTCTCATAGCTGACAATTTGACGACGATGAATTGTGACATGCATGACCTTCGTACACCATTAAAATTGTTATCCTTTCGTGATTTCGTTTTTTTTTCTCTTTTCTTTTCGGATTTCGACGTTGCGAAATTAATCAAGTTCGTCGAATGAATTTCCAAACAGGAGATCAAAGCTGTGCAACTGGAAGAGGCACTGATGGAGGGCGAGGGCGAGATGGAAGTCTCGGATTCCGAGGACGAACCACCGAGAAAAAAATTACGATCCCACAACGACATAAACGAGGATTGCGAAAAGTTTCAGGCCCTCAAGGACGAGGCCGACAGTTTGCGATGTCAGTTGGAGGCTTATAAAAACGAGGTGATTGATCGACAACGATTTTCAAGCGTCGAACGATGCTTGAATCAAATAAAAAAATATATTTTTAATCAACCAAATTTTTCTCTTGACAAAAATGGTTTATTTTTGTATTTAAAATTTGTGTTATCTTCAAACAAGGTGGATCTATTGAAATCGGAAACGAAATCCGAGATTGATGCCAAGGACAAACAGATAAAGATGATGCAACAAACGATGAAGGGCATGCAGGAACAATTGATGCAGTCGCGAAAGCAACAGAGTCAGGACGATCAGAAGATTCGCGATTTGAGCATGAAGATAAACGCCGGTAAGGCGGAAGAACCCCCGGAAAGCGAGATAATAACTCTGGACAAGGACGACGATGTGATAAGCGAGGAGCAGCCTCGAACTCCCAAACCTCTGGCCGTTACGGCTACGAGCGTTCAAGTCACCCAAAAAGACGCGAAACTCATTGGTGAGTCAACGAAAAATATAAAAATAATTCACGCTGATTCTAAATGAACCGAATTTCATGAATGAAAAAAAACAGAAGAATTGTCTTGACAATTTTGAATCAATTTTCAATAATTAAAAATAATTTTTTTCAGGTCTGATTGCGACTTTTCTTCACATTCATCCGTTCGGCGCGAGCGTGGACTACGTGTGGTCGTATCTCCAGAAGATGGAACCTGGTATAAGGCCGGGCGAGGTGGAATCTCTGATGCAAAGATTTCCACAAGTTTTCAAACAAGAATTGTCGGGCATCGGAGCGAACATGGAGAGACGTTGGCAATTTTCGGGTTTCAACGTTTATCGAATCCACTGACGTCGGGCCAATTCGCCGAATTCCAACGTCGAGCATCGTCGTGCGAGAGACCCCCAGCACGACGTACCGACCGTCGTATGTGATAACGATTTGTCGTCGGAATAATCCGTCGAACTGTCCGCCGGTTCATCACCAACGCGATTGAAGAGTCAACGTCCCATTGCGTTTCGTCTCGAACACCATTTGCCATATTCATTTTTAACGATCAAAGGAAGGAGATGAAAATAACCGAAAAAAATCGGTTGCTCTCGTTTGAGTCATGTATCTCGACGATCGAAACGATCGTCAGCCCGTAGGAAAACATCTGAGATCAATATTTCGTAAACATTTATGTACCATGTACATTATTATATATATTTGCTCTTGCCTCGCGGTTTCTCAATTTTGAAACGGAAAAAAAAAATTGTGTTCATCGTGGGAAATCGTGAAAAATATCACCGCAATATATTTGTAGCGTTATTTTGTAACGTGAGGGAAGTGAGTACCCGCAACACCAGTCAATAGGCTAAGATTTTTTCGAACCGCAGCTTGTTAGGTTATCTTTGAAAAAAAAAATAAGGAGATAAAGAAAAATAATCAAATTGTCGATAACTATTTAGTGAAAATCGGCGTGTTTGTTATATTTTGTGTTGATGCTTGACTGTGAGTACCGTAGTTTCGAAAATACACGCATTTGTTTATTGATCATACGTTTTAGGTTTTATTTTGTGTGTTATTTTATTATTGATGTGTGTCATCACCAGGAGCGCCAGTGTCGCCCCTTTTTGCGGGGAAATTTGGTACCCTTCCCATTTTCCCATAATTTTCCATAAGGGTTGCCGGAAGTGGGGGAGGGTTCATTTTTTGCAACACTCAACATTTAAACGAGATGGAGTCAATAAATCGGTATAGACTGATATTAACACGAGAAAAACTAATCTAAAACCAGTTTTCCCAACTTGGCTAACCTCAAAAGATGTCAATAGAGGATAGAGGAGGATTATCCATTTAGCATTAACAAGCGCAAACGAATTTCCATAAGACGCTAAATTGTTCAGAGACAATTCGCATCGTTATTTCATGCAAATGTTGAGCTCCAACAGTGGCAGTTCCACTGCTCCGAATCTGTTACACAATTGTTCAACCATGACTATCGATCCGTCGAGACCGTCTTACAATGAAAAAAATTCGTTATTGAAGCAGCGGACTATATACGACGATGGAGACTGCGATGATATAATAAACATAATTAGCCACGGTAATGCTAGGAGCGCGCGTGTCGCGTTTCTCCCCCTCCCCCACCGAAGCACCTGTATGGCCGATCTGCGTCACGCCATGACGTCCAACGAAATCCGTTCTTCGTATGCCAATTCTTGTTGTTTATTTTGCTTTCCTTTTTTGTAAGTAGAAAATATAATCGATCGTCTTGTCTCGTTCCACCCTTTTGTTATTCGTACAAAAGCCTTGCCATTGCTTCGAATCAAACGAATTTCAGAATGTCCCATTAATTATGCACAATCACTTGTCCATTTATACGTTACATCTATATAGTCGTTACGCAAGAACATTTTTATTGCGATTTCAGACAGTTTCGTATCTTCGTTCCTCTCAACCTTCTCGCTGTGGTCCGAGACTCTTTCGTCTTCTTTGTCTTTTCAACCGATTAGTCCTTTATTTGTCTTCATCTTTGATACGTCTGTGAAGAGAATAAAGTGTAAATTAAATAGAACTCGTCGTTAGCCGGTAAAACGTGAATTAATACGACCGTAAATTTCGTATTTGGCGGTCGATGGAAGACGGAGAACGAACTATCGAACACAGCGCCACCCGCCACAGACGGTCGGGGCAAGCATCACCGAGCGAACTTCCCCCATCGAAAAAAAATCCCAACTCCCCCCGCGAATCTCACGTTCGCATCCACGGCGCAATCGTCGCGCGCCGCAGTGACCGGAAGCCACTGGTCTGCAGTCACGGAGCTCGCCGAAAAATACAATAAAAAAAAATAATAAAAGAGACACATGGAAAAACGTAAAATAAAAAACATAATAATAATTCGCGATAGCGGCGGGGCCGAAACCATCGAGGGCTAACCAGCGAAAACCACGGTGCGCGGTGGTGGTGTCTCTCACGAGTGTTGAACGAACGAACGAACAAAAAAAAAAAACAACAAAAAGACAAATAATAAAAAAATATAAATAAAATCGGCCGTGGCCGGTCGCGTATATGATCACAAACCGACATCACCGTTGTTGTTTTGTTTGTTTGTTTTTTCGTTTTTTTTTTTCATCTTACAAACTTTCGTCCATCCGCGTTTATCCATCGTCCTTGTTTCGTTGATCCTCGTGCAGTCGGAAAGATACGGTTTTTTTTTTTTTTGCTGTTGGTCCGGGTTTGAAAGAGGCGACATAGTCGGGGGCCCCGCAAAACGCGAGAGCCAACGAAAACGAGAGGGGGGCGGTGGTGGGGGGGCTCGTAAAGACCCACCGACGACGACGACGTTTTGTTAATTTTCCCCGGGAGGGCGTTGACGCGAGATTCGCGAAAATTTGCGAACAAAACGTTTTTTTTTATCTCTTCTTTTTTTTCGTTTTTTTTTGTCGTCGCAAAAGCTCCGAAACGACCGAAATTGACGAATTCTCGAGCTCAGCCGGCGGCCATACTCAAACAATTCGTACGTGCGCGGAAGAAGCACCGAAGAAGACGGAGGAACCCCGGCCCCGCGACCGGATGAACAATGAACAAGATTTTATAAACCACGGACGCGTTGTTGTTCTCTCGGTTTATTCCATCTGAACTCGCTCTCGCTCTCTCTCTCTCTCTCGTCGTTTCTGATAGACAACGTTTATTCTTCTTTTTTTTCTTTGTCTTTGTTTTCTTCGTCTTTTTTTTTTTTTTTCGGGTTCCTTCTCGAGCGAACGCGAATCGTTGGAGAGAGTCGATCGTTTGGCAAGGCGTTTGTGTCATGAGAGATTGTGGTCGTGTAGGACGGCACCGATAATCGCGATATCCCGGAAGCTGACGACGGTTAACCTCCCCTCCCCCCCTCGAGCCCCGTTTGCGAGGAAGTGGGGAAAACTCGGGCCGAATGAGAAACGCGGCAACTCACGGCGACGACGAATAATCACCGAGATATCGTCTCCCACGTTTTAGACTCCGGCTACGACTGTTTTACCGAAAAGAAAAGAAAAAAAAAACGACGAAAGGACAAAAATAATAATTTGAGATCGGAGACACTAACCGGAAGTCGTCCGAATATTTGTAGGTTTGAAACGAAGGAAAAAAAATTTTTGTTGCCAGCTTCATTATTTATTGTTGTCTGAGATTTTCGACGAAGTCCACCGAGTGAAATTGATCGTCGTCGGGTGAGACGCAAACACGAGCGCAGGTGAATAATCGATCGTCGATCAGTTTCGAGAAAACGGAGCGCGGTCCGATTGTTCGGGACGCGAAGTTTTCGGAGGTTACGCGACTGCGGGAAGTCGAAGAGGGCGGGTTGTGAGTAAAGGGTCGGCAGCGGCGTAATCACGATCGCGGGAACGGCGACTCAGGAGGCGGAGAGTCCGCGCCGTGGCTCATCGAAGACGAGCGCAGTCGCCGGTGGCAAGATGAGCGCCAAGGCTTACGTCAACAGGCGAGTACTGGCCATTCAGGCCAAGAAGAAGAGGTACAAGCCGGCCAAGCGAAAGGGCAAAGTCAATTCGCAGTCGGACACCGAGAACAGCGGCGCCGCCGCTCACTGCTCCAAAACGGCGCCGGCCAGACAGACCCAAGACGGCAACGATCAGAGACAATTTTTGGTCAACGGCAACAGGTGCGATATTTTTAGAAACTGTTTTTTTTTTTTTATCTGGAAGGTGAACTTGATTTGGAAAAATTGTGGACCAGATCGGAACCTTGTCACAGCTCGAGCAACGAGACCATCGAGGACGACGACGAGGTTTACAGCAGCGAGGACGAGGAGCAGGAGGACAGCACCGACTACTGCAAGGGCGGCTATCATCCCGTCAAGATAGGAGACTTGTTTCTGAATCGCTATCACGTAACGCGAAAGCTCGGATGGGGCCACTTTTCCACCGTCTGGCTATGCTGGGATTTGCAGGTACCGTCAACGTTTTTGCTTTTGTTCGTTTTTTTCCAATTGAATTACTTCGAGACCTCCGAGGTTGTCGTTATAATCCTAATCCGTCGCTCATCTCTCATTCCGCACCGACCCACGTGATCGATTAATCGTCCGAACCTTGGACTCGATGCCAGAAACAAAAGATCAAAACATCACGAAAATTATTCGAATCTTCATTCGAACGATGATAAAATATTTTTTTTCCAGGACAAACGATTCGTCGCACTGAAAGTCGTTAAATCGGCGTCCCACTTCACCGAAACCGCGTTGGACGAAATAAAATTGTTGAAGGACGTTCGCGACACAGATCCGAACGATCCGAAACGCAACAAAACCGTGCAGTTGCTCAACGATTTTAAGATAAGCGGGATAAACGGTCTTCACGTTTGCATGGTATTCGAGGTGCTCGGACACAATCTTCTCAAACTCATCATAAAATCAAGCTATCGCGGGATACCCAGAAACAACGTAAAACGCATTATTCGACAAGTTCTCGAGGGACTGGATTATCTGCACAACAAATGTGAGTCCGACTCGTCTATCGTCTGATGATCAATTATTATTAATTAAATCGGGGATTTTTTTATTCGAATGATTAAACATTTAGGTAGGTTGACAATCTTTTTCATCTCAAAGAGTTCAACTCAAAGAGCTGTGCTGTTGTCGTACAACAGTTTTTTTTTTTTTTGTAATATTAATAATCGTTGCATATTCAATGCGAACTGTGTGGCATAAATTCGTGGCCCGTTAGTCGATTGCGAATACGCGACGAACATATATAAACGGTTAGGCTGCTCGAAGGCGACGCACCAAAGTGGGCGAGGGTGGAGCCCGAGCCAAAGCCATACCCATTTTCGTAACAGCACGTGGTACGCGAACGATCAACCACCAGTCCAAACTTCGCGAATCATCTAAAAACGAACGTACGATGAACGTTCAACGTCGTTCACGGTCTCGCAACTCGAGATCTGCCACAAGGCTGTCCTCAAAATTTCACGCATTTGCAAATTAAGTTTCCCCGTTTCCAAAAAATTTCTAACAATTTTTTTTCATATTTTTTAAAATTATATTTTTGGATTTTGTAAAAAATAAAAATTAATATTTCACAGGCAAGATAATTCACACGGACATAAAACCCGAAAACGTGTTGATATGCGTGGACGAGACTTACATAAGAAAATTGGCTTTCGTCGCGACCGAATTGCACTCGCTCGGACTGAAACTTCCGGTATCGTTGATATCGACCGCGCCCAAAGAGTTTCAAGAACCCACGCCGAACTCGAAGATGTCGAAAAACAAGAAAAAACGATTGAAGAAAAAAGCCAAACGCCAGAACGAATTGTTGAAGAAACAGATGGAACAGATTGAGGAGATCGAGGAACAATCGAAGAACACGACGAACACGGGCACGAGGGAGAACGGTGACGTCGACGGCAACAGTCCGGATCAGGACGCGAACACGGAGAGCATCGACGAGAACACGGAGAGCAAAGGCTCGCCCGATATATCCGAACCGAACACGTCGCCGCCCCACGTCAACGGCGTGGACAGTCTCGCGGGTGGCGAAAAAATCGACGTCACGACGACGGAAGACGCGGAAAAAGTCGTGGATGCAATTGTCACCGAAGTCGATTACAGCTGTGGCGAGAGAGTGCTTCCCACGGATCCCGAAGACGTCGATGAGTCCAGCGAAGGTTAATTTCATTGTCCTGATAAAAAAAACTCGAATTTATTGACGATCTAAATAAAAATAAGAAAAATATATATTCCTGTTTTCCAGGTCGCAATGTCAATCCAACCGGTCCGAAACAATTGAAGAGGGCCTGCGTGGCTCCTCTAGATCCCGCAGTCGTCGAATGCGAGGTCGACGTTAAAATCGCCGATCTGGGAAATGCCTGCTGGGTTCACAAAAAATTCACGGAGGACATACAGACGCGACAGTACAGGGCGCTCGAGGTTCTTCTTGGTGCTGGTTACAGCACGTCCGCGGACATATGGTCGACGGCTTGCATGGCTTTCGAACTTGCGACCGGCGATTACTTGTTCGAGCCTCACAGCGGAGCCGACTATTGCAGGTAAATCCATTTATAACGAATCAATCATCAAAGTTCGTTTGATCTGAAACATTTTTGTTGAAAAAAAATTATTATTATATATTATAAAAATTATTATACATTTTTATTTGAGAAAAAAATTGAGCTATTGCTGTAATAATATTTAAAAATACGTAATTTGATATTATTCGAAATTTAACCGTAACGTAATTTTTTTTTTTTTTTGTGGTTTAACAGAGACGAAGATCATCTGGCTCACATAATCGAATTACTCGGGACGATACCGCGTCGCATAGCTCTGTCGGGACGTCACTCGCGCATGTTCTTCAATCGCAAAGGCGAATTGAAACACATAACGGGTTTGAAACCTTGGGGTTTGTACGCGGTGCTGACCGAGAAATACGATTGGTCGCCGAGCGAAGCCGTCGAATTCGCCGAGTTCCTAGTGCCGATGCTTGAGTTCGATCCAAACACACGGGCTACCGCGGCCGAGTGCCTCAAGCATCCCTGGCTACAAATCAAGTGATCGCCTTCTTTATCATTATTATCATTATTATTATTATTTTATTATTATTTTTTTTTCATCAATAATTTCAAATTGTTTTTATCATTACAAACAACAACAACAACAACAAAATGATACGAGAACAAAATTCACAAGAGTTCGCAATCGACGATAAAAAAAAAAAAAAAAGATAAAAAAAAACAAATCAAGATCCCGAATACGCCCGCCGATTTAAACCCACGCTGGTCGAGAGCGTCCCATCAACGACGGACCTTTGCGATTTATCATTATCATTATTATTAATGTTATTATTATTGTTGTTCTTGCGTCGGGCTTTCCAACGACGGCGTAAGGTGCCGCAAATCGAAAAAAAAAAAAAAAAAAAAAAAAAAAAAAAAAAATCACGTATCGACATTCTCGTTAAACATTCCGCGCCTCGGATTATTCGCGTCGCGTGGAAAGCCTCCCCTTCGTCCTTTGGCCTTTACCGTCCCCCCTCCGTGGTCCGTGCTCCACGCTCTCGACAGGCTTGCCGTCAATATATTTATTACAATATTTTTTTTTTTTTTTGGATCAGAAAGACGATAGAAAATTATAATTTCGTTTTTCTTCGTCTTTTGATAATCCGTACTATTCTGTCTGTCTGTATCTATCATTTCGATTAGCAGCGGACGACTTAAATTGGTAAGATTGTTCTAGTGATTTATCAACGCCGGGGGAAACAGAAAAAAAAAAATCGTTGCCAGTGTCTCTTGAAAGATTCGACGATGGAAAAAAGAAAGAGGATGAAAGATGAAAGATAAAAAAACCAAACAAATGATAATTAACGAACGAAGTGAGTGAAAAAAAAACGGGATCGTTGAACGGGATTGCGTGATTGGACTGGATAACGATTAAGCCGGATTATTAATACTCAATTGTGTGTACCCGTTGACGGGTTGTCCTCCCCCCCCCCCTTCCCCCTCGTCCGAGCCACGCGCGTCATGGAATTTTTTCCCACGTCGAGCTACATCGGGTTGTACAGGTCGCACACCAATCTCTGAGACTCTCATTACACAAACAAAACACATTAATACGAACGATATTAAAAAAAAAAAGTTTTTTTTAACTTTTTTTTTTCGTTATATATTTCGAATCTTTGTCTTTAATTTTTCGTGTTCTTTCTTCATTCTTTTTCACACTTCATTGTTCGATTATTATTATTATTATTATTATCAATTTTTTTCTTTTTTTTTTGTGTTGATATTGTTGTTTGGTCTTTTTTACACGACCGGAGGCTCGCTAAGCGAGTTGCGAAACGCGAGACGATAACTGAGGATCCAAAATTCCTCGCACGGATAATCATGAGCTTTTTCGCCGTCCCCATCCCCTTTCCCCCCCGCCCCGTAAAGCGCGTCTTGTACTTTAGATAATCGATTCGATCAACGATGACGGCGAGGGCTTGGACCACATTTGTGTGTATTTTTTTTTTATGTTTGTTTTTCTTTTGTTTTATTTTTTTATTTATTATTATTATTGTTATAATTATTTTTTTTTGTTTTTTAAGAAAAATCTTTTTCACCCTCGAGAATCAGAGTCTCTTTCTTCGTCGTCGTTCATCCCCTACGATCGTCAGCTCGAAACGCTGATCCAACCAACCAGACGTGGTCGGCCAGTGGCAATTTTGTGCCGAATTTGTACAGTAAATAACATTAAAACGTAAACGAGAAATGACGATAAGAAGATGATGACAAACAAAAGAAAAAAAAATTGATAAATAGATTGTGAGCTTTCGCGAACAGCGTCGTCTTAAAAAAAAAAAAACAAAATAGCGCGGTACCTTTTTTCTTTTTTAATTTCCATTCGTTAATTATCGGATCTTGCTGATCATAATCGCCGTCAACGAGCTACGACCAACGACGATAACGTTATCATCATCTCCAACGACGCGGAAAAACAATTTTTGTATTTTTTTTCTTCTTCTTATTTTCATTCAATTTAATATTTTCGTAGCTTCCCAATTTATCACGTTTTGAAAATCCAAATTACACAGACGACCGAAGAAAGCGGCATTCGATAGTTGTAAAAGTATTTGTGAAACAAGAAACTTCGAAGAAAACGAAAAAAATTCATTAATCAAGAGCAAAAGAAAAAAAAACACGCTGCTTAGTCGTAGAAATTAGTTAGAATGAGAAAGCAATATTTGGTTGTTCGTACGAGGGTTCAACGAAGTATCGAATTTTCGAACTTTGTCGAACGAGATGAGGTTTGAAACGCGAGTGCGAAGCTGTTAACCATCGACGAACAGAAAATTGGACAAACCTCGATGCGGGGAAAAATAATGTGGCAAAGATTCAAGACGAACAACAAGAGAATAAAAAAAAAATGACACGTGAGGATAAATTTACGATGCTGTTTCGTTGATATTCCTGTGAAAAAAAAAAAATTAATTCTCAACGATTGATCTGTCGAACGATAATAATCGAGAATCGGATCCTCCGTTTAACCATTCGGCAGGGCAGAGATCTCGGATTTACTTTTGTTTCTTTTTTTTTTTCACTTTATCGTTATTCGACAGATAATCCTTGTCGAATCAATTTTGAATTATCGCTTGAAGTTGAATGATTCTTTTTTTGTATTAAAAAAAAAAACAGCTACACGTTGGTTCTTCAATGTTTGCCACTAATTTTTTATATATACTCATCACGAGATGATGTTCCGACACGTTCGCACTCGCAGCCACAAGCCTCGAAAACAAAATTTCACAACAACATTGCGAGAATGCTTTCTTCTATTTATACGAGAAAAACAAAAATAAAATAAAATAAAAAAATATAAGAATAAACAAATAAAATGAAAGAAAAATAATGATAAAATAATTATGCTCGAACCTGAAGTTGAATCGAGAATTGAAGATCTTTTACCGGAAGTGACCTTGGGAGAGAGCACCGGTAAAAAAAAAAAACATACGTCGTCACGGTTGTGTAGCGTAAATTAGATTCGTATTATCTGCATGCTTAGCTAAAATTTGCCCATTGGCGAATAGCGTAAAGTGCAGTAAGTAAATTAATGGACATTAAAAAATAAACGTTTAAGAGTTGCGACTCGGATGAATTAAAAAAAAAAAAAACAAACAAACAAATGATTAAGAAAAAAAAATGAAGACAGAAGAGTAAACGAAAAGAAAAATTAATAAACGTAATAATAAAAGCGTAGAGATTCGTCGAGTACCTGCGTGAATTTTTAGCAAATTTATCCCATCGACCAATAGACAACCACGAAAACGAAACGGAAAGAAAAATGCTTTTGCGCATATGATGACAGAGAAGAAATTGTGTAATTTTTTTTTGTCGTTCCTTCTCCTTGGTTTCTCGGGCAATATCGCGACCGGACCTTCGTCGAAGCGTTGATAACGCGGATAATGCGAGAATGATTGTGTCACCAATGATTTCCGGACAATCATGTACGTTAAACGATCTGCAAAAATTTTCAGATCGAACGTGAGAGAGAATTTAAAACAGAAAGATCGGAGAAAAAAATATGGAAACGATGATTATCGAATGATTTTGTTATTTCATCACATGGGGATTCCCAGTACTCGATCCAAAAGATGCTTCAGCACTTTCGAAAAATTTGTATTTCGGCGCATTTGCCAAAAAAAAAAATAACAAAAGAAATACCGAAGAGTGTTCACTTTTTTCCAAAGCGTAACAAGTCAGACAAATCTTTCGTTCGAGGGATCAACCAAACACACAGATTGAATAAAAATGCACGTGTCCCAGTCATTCGTAGTGCGAACGTATTAAAAAAGAAAAAAAAACAAAGTTTATCAACACTTAATCGAATTGAGCCGAGTTGACCGAAGACAGACGACGACGAATGAATAAATGGATTTGATGTTTAGACGATGCAGCCTCCCGCAATGTTTCCCCTTCGAAGAATCTCGAGTTGCGTTGTAACGCGTGCTCCATGCAAATCGCGTTATGAAAAAAAAAACATATATAAATATTTAAAAAAATCTTATCGATGCCGAATGACAAATAAATCACGAAACAATTGTAAAAAAAAATGCTATTCTACAGTTTCGTGTCCAATGAGCTTTTCAAGTCCTTGCGTCCCGACCGTCCGAAGGCCACGTGCAGCAGAAAAAAAACCCTTGAAAAAAAAAAAACCGTTCTTGTCCTCGACAAGTCGGGAAGTACTTAATTACAGATTAAGACGTACATTCGTTTCGATAAATTGTACACATTATCATGCGAATCGTATAAATAACTATCAACTTTATTGTCCATAGTATGCATACATTTTGTTTTTTTTTTTTTTTTTTTCAAAATTTTAATTTCAATGATAGCGCCTTGACAAACACCGATCCTCGTTATTCTCGTACTTTCATGCATCACCTATTTGTAATCTATATGAATGAGGAACATAATTGCACGTTGACGATACTTTCTGGTTTTTTTTTCTTTCTTTCTTTTATTGGAGAATTAAAAAATCTTTCTATCGGTATCGATGGCATTGAGGAGGGAGGATTCACACGTTCGAAGCTAGATAATTAGATAGCACAGAATATTCATTTTCTCTCTCTTTGCTATTTAATTTGTACGATTTTCGTTCTTCTTGATATATTCGAAAAAAAAAAATTGATTACAGCATGAAGCCGGATGATTACGATTAGAAGCGAGCAGGGATAGAAATTACTCACTCAAAATAACGTAATCCAACGTTTCATTGTCGGAACTTTTACTTTCTTTAGTTGGTCTTTTGATAATTGGTAATAAGTTTCGAGATGACGATTGGGGAAGAAAAAAAAATGAAAAATCAAAGAATATAAATATTATCTGCTATGTAATAAATTTGATCCTCGAACACCATCATTTTTTTCATAATTAAAGCTAATTATTATTTTCTAAAAAAAATTTGACAAGACACGATTAATGAAAAAATATGAGAGAAGGCAAAAAAAAAATCGAATATCTAACAAATCTTCCATCGTCGTAAATAACGCCCAAAAAAAAGTGTAAAGGTTAGATTTACAAGACGTAATTAGGTATCCACGGCCCGCCGGGTACTTCAAACATCAAAATCTGTGGAAAAATCCGAGCTCACACAATTATATACAAAAAAAATTCCAGTGATACATAAATTCGTAGAAATCTTGTGCGATTAAACTTGTGAGAAGAGACGAGAAAGGTAATACGAAAATTAAAAAAAAATCGTGTTAGAATTAATTGAAAAGATTGAAATATAAATAGAGTCAGTAGAAATTGATACAATTGTTCTGGCGTCGAATTCGGTTGTGTCATAACTTGTTCGTAACAAACATTACTCGATTGCCGAAAGTTGCGTGACTGTCCAACGAGATAATAACAACAAAAACCGCGGTTCTTATCAATCGGACCAATCCACGTAAATTCTGCAAATTAATGATTTTCAACACAACGATTAGATAATAAATTAATTTCGAATATGCTGTTCAAAGGTAAGCTGGACGAAAGCCTGTTTTCACCCATCACCGGAATAATCGTACGTCTGAATTATTTATCGCTGAAAAAAAAAAAAAAAAAAAAAAAAAAAAAAAAAAAAAAAAAAAAAAACGTAGGCTCGACAGATCTAAAACTGAATATCACAAATTTTCAAAGGCATGGTTCTTCGAACCACAAAAACCATCATCGACAAATTCAGAACACGTGGGAAACTCGAAAACATGCATTTACCATTTTTTTTTTTTTCAATGATAATCTTATTTCTACGCGCATAGAAAAAAAATAATAAACAAATAAATTAAATCACCTTGCGTTTCCTCGACGTTCTACAAATGGGACAAGAATAATGAATACTCAGCGTTATGTACACGAATACACAGATCTAACATAATTGCGAGATCTCACCGATCTCCGAATACTGAATAGCCTCGAAAAAAAAAGGAAACGTAAACTTTTTTTTTTTTAAACGTAAATTAAGTACGAAAAATCGACAAATCCCTGCTGGATCATGATGTGGGCATTTCCCCACACAAGCGAATGATTTTTAGCGACGCACATTAAAAAAAAACGCAATGACAAATCGCACAACGAATTAAATACTCAATATAGACCCGTGACTAGGACGTCCACGTTTTTCTTTGCCACGACCGCCGTTTCTCGTGTCCGTCGGTGGCTCGGCGTTCAACTGAGCCGTCGATGCCGTCGTCGTTTCCTCCTCCGATTCGACCGGACTTATTCTTATCGCCTGATACCACTGATTCGTCAGATCCGTCATTTGGGACTTGCAATCTTTCAGCTCTTCCTGCGTGAAACGACGCGTGAAGAATGGTATGAAGAATTTCAGATCCCAACGTGCGAAACCTCTTATACGTGACTGGAGGAACGACACTTCCATCTCTTCTTCGGTCAATTCGGACAAATGCTCGGAATCTATCGTTTGACCCTGCGAAACGACGATTCAAGTTGATTTTCAAGTTCACAATTCGAAAATAGTTTGAATTTGATAGAAAAATTAATTTTGAGTCCATCTGCTTAATTATTATCGTGATAAAAATTGTCTCACCCATTCTCTCGTTTTACTCAGCGATATTTCCTTGTCA
This sequence comes from Diplazon laetatorius, assembly GCA_963662125.1. Lineage (NCBI taxonomy): Eukaryota > Metazoa > Arthropoda > Insecta > Hymenoptera > Ichneumonidae > Diplazon > Diplazon laetatorius. The sequence continues at coordinate 1,183,472 of OY759162.1, read as the reverse complement.
CGCTTCTTTCTTCTGCTGCTCTTTGGCTTTTTCTCGGCTCGCAAAAATTTCAACAGGGGCATGGTCGATCCGCCGAAAACCAACGTCGTGAAAAGCACGATTATCAGAGTGGTCGTGATGATAACGTGACGGGTCTCGTCGCTAAAGTCCAAGTGAAGCGACAGAGCGTACGATATTGCTCCGCGCAGACCGCTGAACCACATTATGAACATCATTTTTCGCGTTATTTGATGCTCGCGAAAACGATTAACGAGCAGTGCCAGTGGAAATATATTCGCGGCACGGCCGATCAGGCAGAGTATTATCGACCACACGACCAGAGCTGGCTCGACCTGATCGATGAGAAAAAAAATGTATTTGATTTGTTTTTTTTTTTTTTTTTTTTTGCGACTAGTTGGACAATTTTTGTTTACCCTGTGTCTGAAGCTGAAAAGGGCCAGACCCAAGTACGCAAAGACACAAGTCTCGGCTATGAAAGCCAGTGTTCTCATTGTTTGTTGCATCGTTATCTGCGTCACGGTTGATAGATTGAAATGCGTGTAATGGGACATGACGATACCGTTGAATAAAATTGCCATGATACCTGAAAGAAATCATCACATTGTCGTGAGAATTCAAGGAAGGGTTGTTAAAAAAAAAAAAAAAATGTGTGAATATTTTATAGTTTGGTCAATTATGTTATTTTTTCGTCCATACCCGAAAGCTGAATTCCTTCTGCGAGAACGTACGGAGCGTAAGTGAATACCAACATTATTCCAAACTCGAGCGATGGATTTTTTCTGAGATCCACGTGTTTGAGCAACAGCGCGCTGATCAGAGCGAAAACAACGCCTATGCCGGCCGAAGCGAAGAACATCAAGCAGAATCTGTTGATTCCGAGAATGATGGCTTCGCTGGTGGTAGCTGCGTTGTTCGATTCGAGAATGGAAGTCGTGAGTACGATGGAAATGGCGTCGTTGAGTATGGACTCGCCGAAGACCAACATGTTGAGCACGGGATCGACGTCGAGCGCGTGAAAAATGGCAACGGTGGCGACAGGATCAACGGCCGATATGAGAGAACCGAAAGCGAAGCTCTCGACGAAGCTGAGTTTGTAAGCCACGTCGGCCAGTCCCAACAGATAAATGGCAGCGCCTATGACGAAGGCCGATATGGCGGTGCCGAAAATGGCGAATACCATGATGCTACCGATGTTTTGAAAAAAATTGCCTTTGTGAAGATTGTAACCGGATTCGAAGATTATGGGGGGAAGCAGAACGAGAAAGAAGGCGGTGGGCGAGAACGCTTCTTCCTTGCGCCAATTGGCAATGTTTTGGTGCGACATGAGACTGATTATCATGCCGATGGCTCCTCCCAGAAACACGATTACCACAGATTCGGGAACGTATTGGGTATTCGTTTGAAGCATGAGGTGGATGAGAAGAATACCCAGAGCCAATACGCACAGGACGAAGAATATGGACATGGAACTGTTGTGTTCTTCCTCGGCCGAGCCTTTGTCGGGGAGCACCGGTTCGGCCGGAGGCGCCGTCGTCGTGCTGATGTTCGCCGCGTTGGGCACGATCGCCGTGCGATTCGGAACGCCGTTGCTCGCTTCGGTAACGGGTACGCCGCCATGGTGTTCCGTGGACGATCCATCGGAGCTTGGTTTCGCCGTCGGAGGGACATTGGCCGAGTCGTTGGTCTTAGTCGTCGTTGCTTCGACCGTTCCTGGTACGCCGCCGGTCGTGCCATCGAGTTTCGTCGTCGCTTCCGGCGGTTTGCTCGTGGTATTCGTGCCTGGGTCTTTGGAAACGGGTTTCACGGCTTCGGTGACCAGCGTGACGTTCGGTCTATCGGTGATCGTCGCAACTTCGGCATTCGAGACGTTGAAGTTTGTGAGGTTACGTTCAACAGCTACGTCCGCAATCGACACATCGAATTTATGAATAATCAGAATTATCGCCAATGTCAGACGGACGAACGTTCGCACATTGCCGAATTTTCCACGTGGACTCATTGTTGTCAATCGTAATTTACATTATCGTGTGAAATAACTTTGAAAAAAACGTCATCGATTTCCGTTTGACGTATGGCGATGTCGCAAAATCGTCTGCTGGTGAATTTTATCAATCGTGGACCAAATTGTTAGCGAGAATCACGGTCGTTAGATTTACCATGTGGACATTTTTTCTGTTAGTTCGACTTGTGACCTGTGTGAGGCGCTGCGAATCATTTGACATTTTTTTTCTGTCCATCCTCCATGTTGCCCATCTTGGTGATGCGTTACTCTCGGGTCGTCGACGCGACATCTGGCGGAGGAGCGTCGAACCGTATTCACCCTTCTGCTAGCTCGTGGATGTGTATAGATATATGTTTGTAGGTGCAGAATCCAAGGATGCATGTAAACAAAGGGAAAATAGGTTCATACAGTAATCTTCAAAGTCAAGCGATGCGGTCAACCCGATATGTTTTATTTACAATTCATTGCTGATGGACCGTAGAGGTCAATATATTCAAAAGGACACGTTTCAAAGGACAGCAAAACACTGAACATTATATTACAGATGTAAAACTAAATTGTGAAAAATACGTACAATCGATCGTACACAGAGTCCTGCACACGTATGTCAATCTGTGTAATTAATTACAATTCGTGCGCGTATTATTATTGCGACGTCGTTCCATTGCTTCACAATGGAGAAGGCCTCAATTTTCCCGATTTTATCAAACACTGCTTCGCCAGTGCGGTTCTGTCGGTTCCGCTAGAGGCCAAAGACTTTTTGGCAGCGGCCAGACTCGTGATCACCGGCGTCGCTATGCTTTTGGGTCGATTAGCGTTTATGGTGGGCGTGCAAAATAAATCCGTTTCGGTTTTATTGTGATAATCGTCGGAGAAGGGAGACTGACTGTGATCCATCTGCGATTCGGTCAAGATGCTCGATTCTGTTTGCGACTCATCCACGGGCAGACTGGAAACGACATGCGCTTATCGAATAATTGTTCCATGTACTTTGGAATTACATATTTTTTTACTTATCGTACCGTTCTGAGTCGAGTCGGAGTGGCTGATATCCAATTTCGCACAGCACAGTCTCCACATCGTCGAATTGTTGTTTTAGATCTTGGCAACATTTTTCCGCGGCAGATACAGCCTCGTCCGTGCTCTTGATGTAATTCACCAAAGATTCTCGATCGCTTATCAAGTTATCCTGAAGAGTTAACAAATGTTATATCGATACACTTTTTTTTTCCCTGGATAAACATAATGAACAAATATAAATTTAAAAATTGAAAAAGTTTTGTCTTTAGTTACATGAAGATTCTCGATGTCTTCGATAAAGCGTTCGAGATATGGACCTGCTTCTTTGACATCATTGCTATCTCCTCCCATGAGACTAAGCGGCGAGTTCCACGTATTTATTAATTCTCCCATAACCTTGTCGAATCTTCCGCCCAAACTTTTGAGCTCCAAAAATGTTTCGTTCATCTTTCGATGCTAATTGGTTTACGACGATCTTTGATTCACGATGAATACACGAGATGTTTCTGAATTGTTTACTTTTTTATTCAAAATATTTGAAAATAACGAACTCCGCGTCCACGGTTTACATCGTTGTCGATGCGATAGAGAGAGAGAGAGATCGTCGCGTTGAAAATTTGGGACGCTGCGCACACAGCGCCACCTTCGTCAAACTTTTTAGAGGCATCGATGTCGCTCGGTCGGCAAGGAAGCGAATATTTTCAGTGGTGGACACTGGAAGGAAAATTTGTTAGAGCTTTTAAAATGATAAACGAATCGTCATGATTGTAATTCAAACCAATCAGTCATGATGTGTTATCACGACAGCCAAGCGCTTATTTTAGGCAATCGTGATGAATTCTTACATCGAATTTTTTCCGTTTTTCACGGAAAATAATAGCCAACGAATATCTCGATCGGAATAATCGTGACGAACGAATAATTATGCATCGATTGAACCACTCGAATAGAATTAGATCGACGGATGAATAATGTAACTTGCGTAGAATTTAATTGCTGATCCGCACTAGCTTTGACCTTGAAAATGTTGGACCAAAGTCACAACGACGAACATTATTATCCTGTCAACAATTACAACAAAAATGTCATTGATAAAAAAATAATCTGCTATTGTACTTACTCGATCGGTAAGGAAGAAAACCACAGTTAAAGCTCGATTCCCCACAGTCGCGAGCTTGCGCAGTGTGTACATACACACACCAAAGCGCACCATAACCGTGTGAAGCAGTGCAACGTACCAGTGACGAGGTAAAAAATCAAGCACAATGTCCAGTATCAACGCTTGCACACCGTAATCTAACCTAAAACTAGCCGGCAACGGTGTCAGTCGTAAATAATGTGAACAAAGTCGAGCACACAATTCTAAAACACACACACACACATTCGCAATTCCAAAACGAAGAAATTCCGAGTTTGCCATGGGCCGAGATTAGCGAGGATATCATTCGCGGGCATAAACATACGAGATCGTAACCCGAACCGTGTAAGTGCAGCATGATTTTTTATTTTTTTTATTTTTCATTATCGGATCTTGCTCGTGGGCGCGATAACCGAAGGAGATGGCCTTGGGTGTGGGCATCGAGAGCACGCGATGCGACTCCTCAGGTATAAAAGCTCGCGATTAAGGTTGAAACAATCGCAGTCGGTTACACGCGGTTGTCCCGGCCTCTTTTGCGTGTGTGCATGAGCAATGGAGGTTCACTTCGCGACCCGCCAATGTCATAACAAACCGTGAGAAAAAAAAAAAAAACGTTTTGTTGACAAACACTGCAACCGGAAAAATAATCAATACTCGGTCAATTCGTCGATCCGTCGCACTTTTGTCGGTAACATCCAAAAGAGGATCATTAAAAAAGGCTATAGTGAGTTTTTCTCTCTTTCAATTTTCAATTTTTTAAATTATTTTTTTGTATTGAAAATTGAGTCGTTTTAAACTAATTTTAATGAGAGAGAAGACAAGCTTTTTTCAAGGTAAATAAGGTCAGCATAAGGACAGTATTGCAGGTGGACTGTATTTACGTTTAGTTTAGAAAGAAAGACTTTTAAAACTCACTTATAATTTATCATTTACCACGTATACATAAAAAGTTAGCCCTTTCTTATTCAAATTGAGATGACTAAACCAACCCGTCAAAAGCGTTAAATTTCGTTCTAAAATTCCGGAATTTCACCTTTTGTCGTCGCCTCATATTTATATATGAAATAAAAAATAAAAAAAAAAGTTGTCCGTTTATTGGATGAACTCTCAAGCCACTCCCGTGGGGTTGAGGGTTTTCCTGCCACGCAGAACAGACGAAAGTGGGGCAAGTGAGCCCCCCAGCGTTGAACGTGTAGCGAGAGTCCGTTCGTTTTTCTTGTCGCTTCCCGTCGGGACGTGATGTTTATTGTTCAACCGTGAACAAAGCCTCAACCGTTTCACGACTAAACTTCCACCGACTCGTGCCAGTTGTCTCTCTCTCCTGCAAAGATGAGAGTCAATTGTCCCGAGCACTTTGAAAATTTCACATTTTACCGGAAAATTTATCCGTTCATCGCGATAAGTCCGTTCGATCATTCTGACGATATTTAAAAACGACTTTTCGACCCAAGGATCAATCAAGTATCAGACGTGTAATACCATCCGAATATCACCCTATTTCTTTAAAATGTTTTTTATAGGTCAAGATATAAATAGCAATTTATTTTATTTTTTTTCGGAACCTTTAAAATTGACTCGAACGCCGAATTACCTCGGTTCCTTCTATCCTTCTTGTGGGATCGATATCAACGTCGACTCAACTATTTATACAATCCGATTACGACATGCGATCGTGCCACGCTTCTCCTTGGGTGTTTTTTTCACGTGCGATCTTGTTAAACGATAATGTAATGCGGTGGTACAACGTTGAAACGATTTTTCGACGGATACGACCGAGTGTTTCCGGGTGGCCGGCAATTTGTCGAAAATTATTTCGAAATGATATGAAATTTCAGTAATGGGGAAACTTCGAGGGTGAATGTGTCGTAAACGATCCTGACAACGGCTAAGATCCGATTTTTGATCATTGATCATTAAATTGATTCAAATTTTAATATCACAGAAAATTTGGTCAGTCTCTGATAATTCGCCCATCCACTGTATGTGCGATAAATATTTTTCTTCGACATATGTTTTGCTCGGGGACCGTCGGCTCGTTATTTATTTACCCATAATTAGCTCGGGAACAATCGTTGAATTTTTTATCAACCTTCGATTTGATGACAAGCATTTTTTTTCGAGGGGTTGCTCGTTGTCCTGCGCTGTTGCTAGCTTACGATGAGACTGAAAATGATTGTAACTTGTTTCGTTTACACGTAAAATGTTAAACTCACCATAGCCTTCGTCGTGATCGCGTTATTCGCACGTCTTCGTCATTGAAAACAATTCATCGTTTTGTTCATCGTAACGAACGACGAAAAAAAAACCCCCCCCCCATCAAAACGATGAAATGTCCAAAAGAAAATCCAGGAGCAAGTGAGTGATGGAATCCTAACCCGTTCATTCACCCCCAAAAAAATGCACATAATAAAAAAAAAAGACATTGAAAAAAATATCCACCAACGAAAATCACCAATTAACTAACGAATATAATTCAAAATAGTTGGGAGCGAGAGAAATTTCGTGCTGAGGATCGAGCATTCAGAATGACGGTACACCAACGCAATGAGGAGAATCAGGAACCGACGTTTCCGGTGGCAAGTCCATCGGGCAAGACCACATGGCGGGAAATGGACAACGATTCGTCGAGTTGGGATCGCAACAGTCGTGCGACGTCGTCGTCGTGGCCCGGTGACATGGAAGAGGCGGCAACCCGAAAAATTCTTCAACTTTGGGAGGCGATAGAAAAAAATTTATTCGGTGAAATCGACGTGAACTCTTTGGAACCCGTGTCGAACGAGTGCAATCAATGGCGAACGCAATTGACGCATTTGCGAATAATCGGAAAATCCGTCAACGCCACGACATCGCTCAATTCCAACAATTCGAATTTTCGAAGCAACGCCACGCGGTCGAACACCGATGAACAAACGTTGGACGACGCGACGATCGAGGACAGTCTGCAGGAATACAAATTGCGGGGTTCCAACGGTGTGACGAAATTTTCCAACAACGCGGAAAATCAGAACGAAGTGTTCGAACGAATATTCGATTTCGTTGCGGCTGAGCTTGCCAATCGCGAAGAGACGAAGAACGTCGTCGAGTTGAGCAGCGAACTCGATGACGTTTTGAGAATAACACCGGCTCCGACTTACAGCGACGGAAAAACCGCGAAAATTCGCGGGAAAAGACGCGTCTCAGCGGGCAGCGGAAAAACCAGCGCTACCAAAAATCGTTCGGACGTCGTTGGCACGGCGAATGGCGGGAGATCGAACGATCGAACGTTTTCCGCGACGAGCGGAAAACTTCGTGAAAATTCGGTGGAAAGCGACGCGGGCCACGTGAATTCGTTGGACGAAGACGCGACGCCGGTCGCGAGAAACAAACTCGGCACGGTTTTCAACGAAAAAATTGTTGTCAGTCCGGTACCGTTCGTCGTGTCGCAGCGCGAAAGCTTCACGACTTTGCGAACAACGCCGATCAGTTTTCGGGCTCAAACATTCGAGCATTCAACGTCCCAAGGTAGGACAACGTTTTGTTTTTCATCGAGCGTTCTGAGTTTAGAGTCTCTTCCGTATAAAGCTTTTCTAAAATTTACGAAGAGAAAATGGTTTTACCGACAGGATTAGGAAGATACATGAATTCGGCTTGTCGAACGAATTCCGGACATCGTGTATCCGGTTTCAGAATGGTGCAGAGTCATTCGGCGTGGCAGGTGCCCGTTTGTCCGACCGTCTGGCCGAAAAACATCAGGCTCGCTCCGATTGATCCTGCGCGACTTCCTAGCAGCAAAAATCGGTAATAAAAATTAATTTTCAAACATTCCACTCATGTAAATTTGTAAAAAATGTGTTTCTCCGACATTTCGATTGAATTGAATTGTAGAACGTCGTTCGACTCACCCGCGATGCCGCGGAGAAACAGAAATTCTCTGAGTCCGATATCGCGACCACCGAGGCCACCCCCATCGGCCGGTCCGAGGGTGGATCACAACGGCGAGGGTCTGGAGATTCATGGCAAACAAATCGCCACACGATCGCGCAAACATAATCATCTGAAAACCGGCAGTCCCAGAACTGCAAAAAGCTCACGAACGAAAAACCGCACGCAGAAACGATAGAGACAATAATATACAAATATATAAATATATATATATATATCGTTGAAATGTTGTTAGACCGACGAGTGATAAAATAGGCATAAAATGTAACGGTAACGTGACAATTGTCATCGTTCATTCAATCATTCACAACAATTTCACAACGACTGTGTTAGCGTTTGGCAATAATAGCGAAAAATTATTTATAGACGCACCTACGATGATCGAACGACGATGAAAATTTTTTCGAAATTCGTTGGAACTTGTTTTTGCAACGATTAACGGTCTACCTCTCCTACGGTGTCTATCAAATATACACAAATACATATATCAATATGAATCAAGCTCCTCGAAGGCACTTGGATCTCACAATCAGTGGTTTTATTTTATTTATTTATTTTTTTTCGACCCTGCCGAATTATTCGTCACGTGCGAGAATAATTTACTCGAACGTGTGTAAAGTTGTATGTATTTTTGTATCAATGTGAATATAAAGATTTGAAAGAAAAATCAAATTTTTTCGTCGCATTTTGCGTTTTTGAAAAATATTTTTCCATAATACTTCCTTGATCCAGTTTAGAAAATGAGGTAGGTACACATATTTCTTTTATGGATCACTAAATTCGCATTTTGGAGATAATAAAACTACCGGACAATACCATCGACGTTAATTTTCCCGAGGAAAATTTAACGTCGCACTCATCCTCACCCCCTCCGCCTCCCCCCCCCCCCCCCCCCGACGAGCAAACGACCCGTCGGTTGTTAATGCGGCTGCGTGTTAAATATGCTAAGTTTCATCTACATAATCGCGAAGCGTCCCATGTGTTACAAGTCGCCGTCGGGGTCGAACTAATAAAGAGAAGCTTTTGGCGAAAATGCCGAGGGTTGGATGGGGGGCAGAGAGGGTTGGGTGGGTTGGTATGTGTGTCGTTGGTGCGATCCGCATGCACGAGGGGGGCCCCGCGCGATCCGGCGAAGCGCAGAAGCGAAGTTTTGCGACTCGGGGGATGCTGCGGGATCCACCGATGCTCCGGTACGGATGAAAACTCAGTACCCCGCAATCGTTTCACGTGTGCACGTGGTGCATCTTCGTGCGTATAAATCCTCGTCAACCGGTTCGACATAAAAAAAATAAATTACAATTAAAATTGATGATAAAATAAAATAAAATCGAATCGACGAAAATAATATATCAAATGGCAAACCGGTGAACGGTTTTTTTTTTGTTGTTTGTTTTTTTGTTTTTTTTTTGTTTGGGTTTTGCAAAGTGTTTTGATGGTTTTTTGAGAATCAACGATGATCACTCATGCCAAGGATTTCGGTGTGAATTCGGAGGCCAGTGGAATGCCCGGTTTTGTCAGACCGGCCGAGACACACTTGACGGTTTTGACGAGGATTTTGGGGGTGTCCACTGCAATCGGTAATTAATCGACGGGATCACAATTTTCACAATTTTGAATTCATCATTTTTCTTTTAATTTTCTCAAATTTTATTATTATTTTCATTATTATTATTATTACTATTATTCGGAACTAGTTTTTAAAATGATTTCATTGTATTATTTTTTTTTTTTTTGTATTTTGAAAATATTTATATTCGTGCGTCACGAATATTGTGATGAATAATTATTGTCTTTGTACTATCGACTGGGGGTTCGAATCGTGAATAACTGTAGCCCATTGGAATGTGAATCGTGTGTTGCACACGGTGCAACGAAAAAAAAACCGATCACACTGAGCCGGTATTGTCCGATGAAGCTATTGAATTTGGGAAGGTTTTTTTTTTTTGTATTCTTTTCACCAAAACGCAGCAAGGGGAATGGAAAAAAAAACGTAGCTACAATGGGAAACGGTAATGTGCAAAGTCGAATCGATGATCGGATTTGAAAATGCAACACAATCGGATATAGTTATACAAAATTGTTCCTCGATATTAAATATTCGTTTCGTTTACGTTATTTTTTTTTTCGAAAATACTCAATTGAAATGGTAATATTAATAATGATACTAAAAATATACTTTTCTTTTCACGATCAAAGCATCTGACGATTAATTTCAATGCTCTCTGTGAGTTCGAAAAATAGTATCGCTTTATTCGAATACCCGTATCGCCTTTCTGTCTGTTTTTTTATTTTTGGTTTACGAGAGTTTTACGAGAGTTTCTGTGGTGAAAGTGCGGATGACGCAGGTTGAACACGAATTTCCATAAAAGCCTCTCAACTTTAGTCAGAACGCCGCGAATTCTCCATCCCTTTTGTTTTTTTCGTTGTTGTTTCTGTTGTTTTTCTTTTTCCATAGTTATTTTATTTTTTTATTTTTTTTTCGTACCTTCATCGTGGCTTTTTCATGCCTTCGGTCGGTCGAGTACACACAGGACATTGTGAAACTTTATCGGTGAGCAGATCGTTCGCACGTTATTTCTCATTAAAAAGTTGTCCGACGTTGCGGGGGGCAGGAAAAAAAAGAAGAAGGGGTGCGTGGCTAGGAAAACTATGGAAAAAAAGATAGAAAAAACTTTCGCACATACATAGACAAGCAGTCGGTGGCGTTACGGGTCGGTCTTGGCTATAAAAAGACAAAGATTCAATCAGGGGGGATTCTTTGAAGCTGTTATTGGCCAGCGTGGATTTTTATGAGGGTGCTTTGCGCCCTCCAAACGATCCCTGATCACTTACGTTCCAGAGTTTTTTTTATTTTTTTTTATATATTTATTTATTTTTATTTCCACATGGTCGAGCGATTGCCGGTACGTTGATGAAATAAACTGTCGTGGTCATCGTAATGCCCACGAGTTTACGGTTATTTTCATTATCTCGAAATGGGAACGGACTTGATGAACTATTTACGACTTGACGAGTGATTCATAGTCATTGGGTTTGACGAATTTTTGCTCCACGGGCATTCGCTTTTTTATTATTCACGGTTGTTTGTTGGATTTGAGGATAAATATAGCGACATGTCGATGGAAAAACAATTTATAGATGTCACTCGGGCAGTCGAAAGTTCCATCGCAATTTGTCTGAGTGTACTAGCCTCACGTCTTGCGCCTTTCTTCGGTTGAGTGTCTCTATTTTAAACTACGTCAATAAAATATATATATATATACAATAATAATAATAATAATAATAATAATAATAATAGGAAGAGAATCCCCCCAATTGCAGAGTTGATGTTAAATCGATTTGCAACATCACATTTGATCTCCCATCGCTTTTTTATTCATAAAAAAAAAAAAACAGAGCAAACAAAAGTTTCCGAATGATGCTGCAAAACATGTTTAAAGCCTCGGTGATTCGAATAAAATGAATTTCAAACAATTTTCCAAGTGGATCCCGTTGGGGGGTTTTTTTTCAGTTTTATGGCAGATGCATATTTCATGCCATCGTGTTACGGCAGTATCGACCTAGTTTTATCACCGGAATCATTTCGTACGATGATTCATGACCGTTCTCATGCATGTACGCGTACACAGGACGTTCCATGTAAAATCGACAGGTTCGTGATCCTCATTTGAATATATATTCTCTTCTTCACATCTATTTTTTTTTTGTTTCGGTATTTTGTACAACAATAAAAATACAAACCGAATAAAAAAATGTTCTCAAAGATAAGAAAAGCAAAAGATGAATAAAAAAATGGGAAGAGAGAAGAATTTCAAATTTTCGTGAAACGTTCCATAACTCCACACCGGAAGGAGCCCTCCGCGTTTCGTTTCCGCAGACGCTGTGAATGTATTTTCGGGGTGTCGCGTGAACGGTTGCGATGAAATCGCGCGTTCGGTATAGTGGCCACGCATCCATCACTGTGAAATACCGAAACGAGCTCGTGTACACTTGCACACATATATAGTTGTCCTGTGTGTGCGGGGGGGGGGGGGGGCACGATAACAGGCTGAACATACGCTATGATGAATTCCGTGCAATTGCTATGTACCGAACGTATCCCCGTTGCTTGTCGCGGCTATTTCGAAAACCACGATCGTGATGTCATCCCATCCACGTCCCAATGAGATTAATTGAATACCGCATGAATAATTAATTGCTCCTCGATGATTTCGATCGCGTGTCAAATTATTGTCTATAGGCTCCGGCAATTCAACGAGAAATAAAAAAAAAATCATCGAAGTTGACGGATAATAAAAAATATGAAATTTATAGGAATGCTGTATTATTTTTTTACCTTGACCACGATTGCGGATGTTCTAGTGATCCGAAAAATGAAAATCAGTGACTGTCATATCCGGAAGACGATTATCTAAAATATGACACCATAAAATGTTGGAACTATTACGAAAATTTTCGAGTTTTTTTTCGTAATAGTTCCAACATTTTATTGTGCAATATTTCAGATACTCGTGTTTCGGATATGAATATGACTGGTTTTTCATTTTCGGACCATCAGAACAGCCGCAATGGTGGTCCAGGTTGGTCCGATGTTGCGAAAGTTTATCAGATGCTCGTGGAAAAATTCGCTTAAAGTTCGATATCTCATTTCCCACGGTGAACGAGTAGAATTAGACGTGTCCGAGGGCTCGGCTTGACCGAACGATACGTGCTTGACTGTCCCCTCGGGTATTTCTCCGCCTTATTTCGGGTACGTAAGGTCGGCACGGTCGAGGGAGTCACGGACTCGTCTGCATATACTTATCGCGATAAGTCGCGATAACAAATTCCGGTCACGCTTTTCCCAACAACTTTGCGTTACATGCAAATCTTTTATGAACAACCTGGTAACACATATATTTTTTTTTCTTTGCCGAAATCGCTTCGACGACCATCAAACTTTTGGCCTGGTTTTCAAGTTTTTTTTTGTTCCGGACGATTTAACGTGCGAAATGTCGCGTGTTAGGATACCAAGTAAAAAAATTATATATAAACGTAATGTATTAAAAATGCAACGACGTGATGACGTTAATCCACGAACAAAATATTCAATGTGGGCGTTGGTTTGATTAATACTTGAAAAAAAGAGAATAATAAAAAAGATTTCGTCAGCCTGTCGACGGGGAGAGTTTCTCCTGGCCCTTCTCCCACCGATGATACATACATAATCGCTTTTCGATAATCGTACAAGAGTTACCAAGCATTTTAGCTTCGGTTCGGGATCATCCGAGCGAGCGTAAACGCTTCGTTGTGCACTTTCTGGTTGCTCCCCCACCATCGTGATTCACGGTATATGAGGTCTTGAGCGTTCTCGAATCGACTTCCTCCGTCGGTGTGTAACGGCGGTTTCCGCGAGTTACCGTCGTGAAAATTTTACCCCCGGTAGCTTCGGAACACGTCGGGCAACGAGTCAATTGGGCTTGCGCAAGCGAAAACCGATTTTCGTCGGATATATACGTAACGTTTCCATCGGTCCAATGGCGAATCCACAGACTACATCGTCGCACGCGTGTTTAGATGGTTGTCGGTCGAGCAACTGCTGCTCCTAATTTTCCACGCAATCGATTTCGTTCACGTTCCCCATGACCGTTCGTATCCCACACGAGTAGATGCCACTCGAGGCGATAGCATGCTCCTGGCATCGGTACAAAATGTGCGATTGATTAATTATTTTCATATATAAATACCGATACACCTAAATACGTATTTTATATTTGAATAAATTGATTAATTAATCCAAAACAATTTTCATTGCTTCTCTTCTATATTTCAAAATCTTTCTGTGAGTCTAATTTGACATGGAACGTCCCCTGTACGTATAAAAAAATATTTTTTTTTCGGTTCAATTGCGTAAATTACTCGACAAAAGCTCTCGGTAAATTTATCGGGCGATATAGTTCGCATCCGGTTCATCGTGAATTCGTTGAACCGTGACGGTCGTCGCATCGTTGCATTTGTTGCATCGTTCGAGCGACGATATAAAACCACCCCGACCCACGATAATTAGTCGGTCAGTGGTAATTTATCCAATGTACTCGAGGTTCCCGGTCACGGGCCCAACGGGTGGTTTCTCCAATGGCGGTTGGTTCGGCCAGGTCGAAGGGTTCGCCACCGCTAATTCGACCCCCCCGTCCGATGAGATTACGCGTTACCGGGAAATCAACCCTCCTCCTTCTCTCCCTCGTCCTTCCCCCCCTCCCCCACCGATACAAATTACAGACCCAGATCCTGGGTACACATAGCTCACACCGAGAGAATGCCGACACAGTTGCACCCCAAATGTCCGGGACTTCGAATCAACACCGACGGAAATGCACAGACTACCCTCTACCACCCTCTTCCCCCCCCCCACCAATCCCATCTCGTCTCCGGCATAGTTCGCTACATCCGTACAAACCACTGACGTCATTCGGAACTTGCGAGAACTCGCGAATAATATATTTCAGGGATCCAAGGAATTTACCATTTTTCGATATTCGAATTTTTACAATATTCATCGAGATATTGGGGAAGAACTATAGTGACGAAGTCTTGGGGGGGGATGAGGTTTGAAGATCCGAGAGAGGAAGAGCGAGGAAACTCGATGATGGACAGTGGAAAAAGTCGAAAGACGTTGAGGATCGATCGTTTCCGGGAGCAACGAGAGAGGAGGGTGCATTATTGGACCCAAGAGGGATGTGAAAATTTAAGAGGTCCATTTGTTTTTCTCGGACATGGTAAGGCGATATCGTTTGGGCTTGTTTTTTTTTTTCCGTTTTCTTTATTTTCCCGCGAACAAAAGAGTATTGTTTTTAGGGTTTCGTACGTTCAATGGCAAAAACCCACGCGACTCAAGAGGGTCAAACGAGTTGATAATTGGCGCGTCTATGTACTTGCCCGACGGTGCAGATAAGTTTTGCCATGCTGTTGGGTTTTGTTGGTTCGCTCGGGGGGCATTTCGATGCTATCGCACGATGTTGGATATCGCGCGGGGATAAATTTTCTCGGTCGAACAAAATTGTCAGTGTACAGGTGGCCGGACCTGTCGAGATCGGTTGTGCAAACTCGAGTACCCGTTGAATAATTTGCAAGTTGCTACTGGGTCCGATTATTTGTGTTGCATATGGATTCGTGGAAAGTTAGTCGGTAATCACAAATGATACAGCGAAAGCTTGGTTCGTGCTTTAAAGCACAGTGACACAACGTCATGACGGACAAACAATTTTGACGGTTGAAAACTGAGAAACTGAGCCATGAATTTCGGCCATCTAATTAATGATGATGGACGTATGAATTATTTGTTGTTAACGTTTCGAAATATTTTAAATATAATTAAATCAAAAACTACTCGAAGGATTTGGCCCAACCGCAATTTTTTTTTCTGGGAATTCGAAAACGACGAAAAAAAATACGAAAAAGAAAGAAGAACGTGCGCGAGCTCAAAAAGTTTAGACGACAAAATGGCAACCATGAGAAAATCTACATATCGTTGACGCAAGACGCATAACTTTCGTTGCAAGCGCAACGAGTTCCGGGTTATACTCGCGTTAGAACAAGACGAGACGAAGATGTGCTCGACGGTTTTTCCGGTGAAGGGAGAAAGTAAAGAAAAAAAAAAACAGACAGACTCGACGAAGACGACGTCGAGGACGGAGGCTTATTTGCAGTGCTTGGTAAGTCGTGGCCCGACCTCCTCAGCCGGTCGCCACGACCCGAATGACAATGCCGAACCCCACCCCTCGACTACCGAATCTCTCACGTGACACACTCGTGTGTAACGGGTGCGTCTCGAAGTTTCGAATTTTTCCAAAATTTTCACAACCTATATATCCACATATATATAGGCTATACTATTTGATTTCGTTTATTAAATTCCGTCACATTTACCGATCGGAATAAAAATAAGATCCGAAGCTTCGAATTTTCGGAAAATTACCAATAAAAAAAAAATGTCAAACTTATGACCTTCGGTGACATTGAAGATTGGAAACTTCGTGAGGCACCCGGTGTAACGTTCGTGTTGCAACTCGCGTATCTTCACCGAATGTGCAACTGTGCTCGTGGATATATATATGTATTCGGTTTGTGGAGGGGGGAACGAAAAAAAAATAAAAAAACGTCGTCGAGAATCCGGTAAAGTGTAGACGAAAGTATGGCGATGTAATACGCGTGTGGGTAATATGGGGGAGGGGCGGGGGGGACCTGAGAAATTGTCGAGTGTGTACGTACAGGGGACGACGTACGTACAAGTGGCCTACGATAAATCGCACGAAAAACGCGACTGGCGGAGCAGCAGTGAGGATGAGGAAGGAAGGGTGTAGTATTCTTTTCTCTTTTCGTCTCTCGTTACTTCGACAATTTTCCGGCAACATTCGCCCGTCTGCCGTGTCTCTCCGACCCGAGACGTCAAGTCTCGTACGTTTTTTTTTTTTTTTTCACGTTTTTCGCATTCGTCTCGACGACATCTTTTGCTGTGAAAAAAAAATACAAACGTATCGTATGAGAATCTTGCTTATTGCGAGTCGGAATGGGGGACGCGGGACGACAAGACGTTTACGGAAAAAAAAGAAGAAAAAGTTGTGAGTTTGGAAGAAAATGTTATGAATGTTTTTTTTTTTCTAAATGTAGTTCGTCGTTGCTCATGAGCACGAATTGCGTATATCGATGAACTTCAACGAGTATATACGTCGTTCGTTGATAAGCGAAATCCAAAACCGTCGTGTTCGAATATCAACGACGCGTGGGAAGACGTTCGTTCTTGCGGTTTACCCGCAAACAAGTCCAAACCTCAATTTGTCGTTTTCACGAGTCGCGGAGCTTCCTCATCCGCAACCAAACGCATCGAAATGCATACAGGCTCGTGTTATCGACTCCTCGGCTTGACTCGGCAACGCGGCACCCTCTTCCCCCTCGCGCCACCGGTCGGGGGTAACATCCGCGAGACCAAACCGTCAAAGATGAAAGCCGCGGAGAGATTTCGTTTGTGGAACTCGACGCCGCTAAGCAAATGACGCGGTTCCCGAACCCAACCGTCCCAAACTCTAATGAACGCGAGAAGCTCGCGTTGGTGGCGCTTTTGGAAGTTGAGAAGCGTACGAGCTTGCGAGTACGGTAGAAAAAATCACATACACGGACGAACGTCGCACTGGCAATTTGTACATCGTCGGATCCATCGATTTCCCTGGAATAATTTTACTTGCTATTTTTTTTTGTCTGTAACATAATAATTTTGATTAAAAAAATATATAATTGGTTCATATCAAGTATCAACGGCTTTTTCCACAATTTTATAATGTCTGGAAATTTTAATTTTTTTCGAGAAAGTCTGAAATTTCGTTTTTCCATGATGGATTAACGAAATTAGTTTTTTTTTTTCACGAAAAAATATAATTGCCACTTACACGTTTCATTTTACGTTATTTTTTTGTCCACACGTACGAATTGCACTCTCCCAATTAAATTTTCGCGGCAATTTCTCCGGTAGCGACAAAATTTATATATATATATATATATATATATATATATGTGCATTAATGAGATGCAAATGAGCGCAAGTGACACGAATGCATTATTCATACCGGCCAAATGGAATATCTGTTTGATTACTTTTACGGACAATGGAACAGGGCATTATCCACAGCATGGCAGTTCTGCAGCTTACTACTTTTTTTTTACCTTAATTTTTTTTTTTAATTACACATTTATCTTTCGATTCGATTGTTTCGAAAATTTTCTTGCGACGAATAATTATGACGGGGTCCAAATTCGACCGCACACCTCGAGGCAATTATGCGAGAAAGGTGAGCCACACTCGCCCGAGATGAGTTTCTCAACCCCTTTGGCTTCTGTCCGTCCCTCCTCGCCCCCCCCCCCCCACCCTGCCGCCTTATCTTTCTCTTGTTTCCGGGGAAATTTCGTTCGCGAGTTTCGAGCCACAAAGTTCGTTCGAGTCTGGAATGCCCCGAACGTTGTGGAGTGCTGCCGGAGAAATACCGGGCATCGGTTTAGGGCGAAAACTTCGAACGAGGTTGATAAAAAAAAATAGAAAAAAAATTTTGTAAAAGAAAAAAACTTGAAAAAAAAAGGAAAAACCGGACTAACGTGTAAGAAGTGAATGGTGAGATGGAGCGAACGAGGATATGAGGAAAAGGCAGAGCAAAAAGCGAGGAAAACTGTTCGTGATGGCCGAGAGACGCGTTGGCCTCTAGCGTCGAACACTGACCGCTCGAGCTTTTCCTCTCTCTCTCTCTCGGCCGCTCGGCCCTTCCCCCTCCCTGACCCGCCAGCCCCCGTCGTCTTATCGACTTTTCTTCCATCCTTTCCGGGCCACTTTGACACGTTCCCAATTCACGTCGCAAAACGTTTTTCCTCCCTTGAAAAACACATTTGTACTTATCACTTTACTTTCTCACGGAATCTGACAAACCGTCCGAAAGTCGCGGGGGAGAGTATAACCTTCGAATATCATTTTTTATTACGTTAAAGTGGCCCAGAAATGACATTCAAGATATTAACTTTTTTTTAAATCGATTTTTATGTAATTTTTTTCATGCATTTCAGATATTATTATTTTTATATTTATATATAATTTTTTTTTATAAATAAAAATGATTTGTCTTTCTCTTTCTCTCAATTTTTCAAACGTTTTACATTTTTAGCAAGTTGTTACTGAAAATAAAAAAAAGTTGTTAGTGGAAAGTTGGGAACGAGCGACAGGGTTTCCGGTTAATTTGAATAAAATTGATAAAGATGGTTTACGAGTGGGCTTGGTTGCTTGTTCACACGCGTCTCGTGAAAAGTTTTTTTTCCGGCGACGCGGGTGAATTTACCCCCGACGAGTGAAAGTTCGGACGGGCCCGTGGGTTAACGCTATTTTGAGGGCGATTTAGAGCGGGTTATATGCACGGGTGGATGAACCGGGCGGCACCAAGTGTGCGGAATCATCTGTGAAACCGGCGATATATCAAAACGGAAACGGGAGACGAAGAGGTCCGAGAACGTGGTGTACAGCTTGGCTCTGTGTGTGGGGAAACCCGACCACAATCGGACGCTCGGTGAGCCCGTGAGATTTACGTTTGGCCATATCATTCACCCGACAGAGAAGTTTATCTCTAATTATTATGAGAGTCTGTACCGGAACAAAAAAAAAAAAAAAATAAACGATATATTTATCGACGGAATTTGTAATCTGATTTTGGAGGTCTGCCACTTTAAGCGATTTTTAAAGAGCTTTCAAATTTGAGATAAATATCATCGAGTGTGATAAATTATATCAATTCTATGATATATATAAAATACAAACACGATAGAAGCATGTGCTTGCAAATTTTCTTCGAAAAAAATTTTCTTCGACGAGAAAAAAGGAAAAATAGAAAAATTTAACTCTATTATTCCAGCCTCTGGACTCATGTGACCCCCTTTCCCCCCTCTCGTCAAAGACGTGCCAGAAATATTCGATTTTCTTTATTATTCCAATCTCGTTGTTCTTTCCCTCATCAAATTAAAGATTCCTTTACGTTCCACGCGCATGCGCGTCCGCGTTACTATTTTTTTTTGTTTCCCTCATTTTTCGTTCGCTTTTCACTTCGTGTCGCGCGGTCCGGAGCGTGCGATGCACATTTGGAAATTGCGAGTGAAGAGCGCGAAAGTCTGTCGGTGCTGCTGGTGCTCTTTGGACGTATTTAAAGAAGAAGGCGCGATGCTGTGACCATTTCGTTCAAAGCCTAGCGAAACAATGAGTTCGTTATTCCTCGTTTCTCGTTCCTCGTTTTTCCTCATCCGGAAATTCCGCGTCGGATAGCCAACCATTATTTTTTCGTCGTTTTTCCGACGAAACTCTTTCCTTTTTTTTTGTTCTTCTATTTTTTTCCCCCCGTCTTTTATTGTCCTTCTCTTTCTGTCTCTCGACAATGTGTCGCGTCTCGTTTCTTGTTATTCGTCGGCCGCGTGTACTTTCAAATCCGTGACGTTCATTTTCACCATTTTCTTTTTTTTTTCTTTTTTTTTTTTTTCATCTTTTCACTCCGAGTCTTTGCAATTTCCCGTCAAGCTGTGCTCCGAACGAGGAAAAAAAATGGCAAGCAAATCCCCGGAAAAAAAAGAAAAAAGAACAGAACTGGACGAGCACGAAAGGCCAATTGCTTAATTTCGCTAATAAGCCTGGGAAAGCGGAGTACGCATTTCGCCCCACGGCCAAATGGCAATCTCGCGCGTGCATCCAACCGTCCACCGTTGATATATATATTCCATGAAACCCGTCGGACCGAGAATTTATTTTTTTTTCTTTTATTTTTTTTTTTCGCGCTCCGTTGCCGAAAAAATTTGTCACTTCGGTATGTTTTTTTTTATTTCGTTTTTGTTATTTTGTTTTTTTTTTTCGTCGTCGTCGTCGAGGCGTCAGGTCGTATGCAAATAATCAATTAAAGTGCTTCGGTATATCGAAAAAAAAAGAAGGATATTCGTGATATCGATTTTACCGAAACTAAACTACGAATTCACGAAGAAGAAAGAAGAAAAAAATTGTTATTGTGAACCGCAGTCCATTATCGTTTGTAATTGCAACGTCAAAAAAAAAATAAAAACACAATAATTTCAACCATGAATTAACACGACTTTTTTCACGTTTCACTGCAACCTCGACAATGTTGTTTTCACGATAAAAGGGCCACGCTTGTTCGTGGAATATTACCCAAAATTGTACCGATCAAAGCCAGTAGTCACGAAACCAGAGCTCATTTATATGATAATGAGTTGTTCCACCCCAGCTTGTTCCGCCGTTGGCTTCAATGTAAAGTCTCGTCACAGTTTGCATGAATGGCCTTGGCCCCGAGGAATGCTTCATCCCCCTCGCCCTTTTGTTATTCGAAACTGTTTTTTTTTTTCGTCACCGTTGCAACCACCGAGTGGCGAAAAGTGCACTCTCCCGTGCGCATCAAAAAGTCATATGAAAAAATTCACGAAACCATTTTCCACGTGAAACAAATCATCCGAAAAATTAATAATTCCACATTGATGTACGAAAAAAATTCACGCGAATATATATTCATATATTCAATCGATGAAACACGATAAATAATTATGTAACGTCGAAAAAAGGCAATAAATGTGTGAAACTTTCATATTATTTTGTACAATTTTATAAGATTTCGTAGATTATTTTTATACGACTTTTTGAAAAAGGGAGGCTTGGGAGACGGAGCTTTGAATTTTCGTTGTTCACAATCCCGGCTGATTACAACGACAATGGGGGCATTGTGCTCGAACAATATCGCGAATGACGTATACCTTGAAAATCAATTTGGACAGGGAACAGGGAACCCACTTGGACTGATCGATAATAGACTCGAGTCGTTCATCTATACAGCATTTCGAATGGTACAGAGTGATCGTACGGGGGGTCAGACAAATTGTCATGGCCCGTCAAAGTCAGAACATTTGTTCGAGTGGCAACTCGAACTACCAATGACGATTCACCAAACCCCATCGAATGACGTACCAAAAATTTCATTTTCCGTTATGAAGAATAAAGAATTGTCACTTTTATTTTGATTATTTGCGGGGACGCGGATTACGTGATTCGATTGCGATTGAGAAGCACGTTCGAAAGAGTCGGAGGTGAGTATATAGTTCGGGATATTCATGCTGGCACCGAAACCTGGCTGGTGGTTTCCGAGTCGTGAATTAAAGGGGCGAGGGTGTGGTTTGAAGAAACGTTGAATGAGAAAATACGGGAGAATGTTGGAGAACGTCGTGTCGGTTGGAGCGGGGTGGTCTCTTTCACTTTGGGGATGTAACCAACCGCAATAAATGCCTTGTCGAGAGGGTCTGGGGGCTCTCAAACCTGTCTATAGCACGTGGCGTTGCGGAACCCGGGCAACCAGCGAAATAGAACGGGGGAGGCTTTCGTATTGGAAAATCGAGGACTTCCGTCGAATACCTTTTCGAGCGAATTCTTTGCGCCTGGGGGGTTGAAAAAAAATATATACATATATATTCCTGGATTAAAAAAAAAATGCACCTTCATTGTTCGGAGCTAATTTCGAGCCCTTTGATTACACGATCTCGTTATCACAATGCGGCTTGATTCATTTATTTTAGGTGGCTTTGAAGGAGATTGTTAATTTTTAAGGGGGTGACTTGCTTGTTATTCAGGAATTTTCTTCAAAGACTTTTTTTTTGGGTTTATTCCAATGAAATTATATTTATTTTTATATTGTATCGTAACTATGGAACGCCTCGTTCCGAATCTAATCCGAACGTCAAACAACGAACCGGCCTATCGTGCAAATTCGACGAGCACACGTAGTTCGGATTCCCCCGAAACACAACGGATAAGAGAGAGCCGGAGTTGAACGAAAAAAAAAAAGAAACAAATAATAGAAAGCACGACGGGACTCGAATACCGGTGCAATTAATTTAATTGCTTGACCAATTGAAAGCTTCCCGATTTTTCTTTTTATACCATCGACCTTCGTTCACCAACTGCATCCTCCTCCCCGACTCGATGTTACACGTCGTTCGTTAGTTAATTTTTTATTTTTCCCTTTTTTTTTTCTTTTCTCTCACAGTCTCGTATACTCGTTTTGCAAAATTTATCGATCGAATTACGACGAAACTTTTGTCGCTGATCAATCGACGAGCCGATGTCCCGCGACGATTGGGGCGACGGATAATTGAAACGTCAATGATTTGAAAGTTGAACGAAAATATTGATGTTCGAATCAAGGATCCATGGTAAAATATAGTATAATAAAGTATCCATGATTTATTTTCGTAAACGTGATTGCTATACGAAGAATAATAATTCCACGAGTCTTCGACATTGACGATGGACTTATTTTCACGACGAAAAAGAACATTATCGCGACGTATACGTCCATGAATAGAGACGGTAATGCGAACCGATTGATGGAACTTTTCCCCCCTCGCCCGATGCCCCCCCCCCCACTCACGTGCACTCCGGATGGCCGTCGAAAATACCGGAAGCTCGATTCGTCACGTGACGCCACCGAGACGGACGTCGCCGTCGCCCGACGACGACGACGACGAACCCTCTTCTCTCTCGTTGTTCATCCCTCGTTCCCCATTTACGTCTTCCACGTCGTCGTCGTCGTCGTCGTCGTCGTCGTCAACGTCGACGTTCGAGAACGCGACGTGAATCGCGGAGACGCCGACGAGACGCGGTGGGGCGACGGGGGGGGGGGGGGGGGGGCAGCACTGTACGACGTCCGAGATACATTCCCACTCGCAATGCCATGAATACGAATAAGATGCACGAACTGTATACGATTATTTTGAATAGAATAAGGGGGGACGAGGACGATGGCAAAGGCCAGTCGGTCCTCTCATGTGAGTGTCGTATCAATGAAAAAAAAAAAAAAAAAAAAAAAAAAAAATTACCCTTTTTCCACATTCGATCAACGTTTCCACTCCAAGATACGTTTTTTTTTCTTCTCAATTATTCTACGATATTTATTTATACGATATGTTTCAAATTTTATTTTTCGTTTAAATTTAATTTCGCATTATATTTTGACGAAAATGAAAAAAAAAAATAGAGGCAAACGAAAATCAGTAACTCCGGAGTGATAAATCAAATTATCCCCGTTTGGTTTATGGGGAGTTACGTTGTAGACAGGAAGGATTATTTATGTCAGACCACGAGGTCGTGAAAGATATGAGATCCTCAGCATCCGTTAGTGTGCGTGAGAGAGAGAGAGAGAATGTGCGAGAGGGAAAAGAGAGACGGTGAGTAAAATAGGAGTTGCGTTACGGGGGTTGGATGTGTATATAATGCACCTCCGGTCGGTGTACCGGAGCGTGGACGTTTATGTTCCCGAGACCGGGGAGAAGCATTACTCAAATACCACAGAGGCTTTGGGGGAGACGCGGTTGCTCGCTGAGGTGTCTGGCTAATGTGTGTCCATGTACACACACACACACACACACACACACACACACACACACACACACACACAATCAGTTTCTGTAGCACGACAAAACTATTGGTTATCGCGACTCAGAATGCGAAACCACACGTTCGAGTATTACGTATATCGTGTCCCTCGCAATTCACGATGCCGTACCACCCTCTCACTCGCCCCTTCCTCCTTTCCTCAACCACCGGTTTTGCGATAACGTTCGGGAAAAGTGCACATCGTTGCGGAAAAGCTTCACACTTTGTACATCACGTTTCTCCGCGGTATCCATACACATCCGGTTTTCACGAATTTTAACAAAGACGAAAAAGCGTCTGACCATTCGAGGCTTGTTCTACTTGTTTTTTTCTTGATAACAAGTTGCAAAACTCGTATTTTCACTTTTGTAGAATGAACAAATTGAATGAACGAATAAGGCGAGTGAGAAATGTTCAACAAATGACAACGAAAAAAGGAACGGAAAAATAAAATATCGATATATGTATACAAAACGATGTAGTACCGTGGGGAGTACTTGATCCGATGAACGGAAAAGCTCGGCGGCGTTAACTAAACCGGTTGCTGCCTCGGCGCGCTTAATAAAAAGTAGATTATCCCGATTCCCACCCCCCCCCCCTCGGGGAGGGGGGAGGGTCGCACAGGGCGACGAGAGTAGCGTCGAAGATTTACACAGTCAGAAGCAAAGAAGCTTTTGCACATTTCTCGTTCGTATACGGCGAAGACCCGACCGACGGATATTTTTTTTTTCCCGACATTTTTATTCCACGCTCGTCGATCCGCACGCGGGCGATCCAAAGTCTGGAATTCATCGCCACTGAAGAACCTTCACCCCCCATCCCCTTGATGACGCGCGACAGCAGCGATGAGTAACGGAATTTTATATAGTCCTTTGGAACGGTCGAGTCGAAATGAAATTGGCGACGAGGAAAACTAACTTTTCCGCAGGTCGTCGACGGGTTATTGAGGTAAGGTCGTTCCCCCCCCCCTGGCTTCGACGTATAGATGGTTGCTAACTCACTTTGCATAATTGTGTGTATACCCCTCGAAACGTTTCACCGAGGATTATGGGAAGAGTCATTCAATCGGATGGACTACCGTGTGTAGACAAGGTTGGCCAGGGTTTGGGCATGGGTACACACGGTTGCGAACCAAAACGATTTTACGAAATTAAATTTTCCCCCTCGAAACGTCTTCGAGCTTGTGGAATCGGTGAGCAAACTTAGCAAGGTCGCGCGGAGCTAGCAAACGACCGGATTAATCATTTAGATTAATTTGGATAAAGTTAATTGTAATTTAATTATTATTATTATTTTTTTAATAAACTTTCCGGACTCATCGTCGGAAAAACAAAACGATGAAAACACAGGGAATAATTTGAGATCCAGCGAAATTGCGCCTCATTGAAGTTCATATTGAGCTGTTTGTCGGTGTATATATATATATATATATACGTGTGTGGGGGTGTTGGGGCGCTTATTTCCACTTCCATTTTTCCGTGTGCCAGTGGGCAGCGTGCCAAACGAGTCTTTTGAACGGGATTCCGGAGACCCGGACAACTGGATAGTCGACTATATCGTGATATATAAAGAGAATATAGTTGTTCGCGGACGAGCGGTGTCGCGACTATCCACCGAGAACTCTTATGCACCTTCGGTGTAATGAACACGCGTTTTATTCAATTCACAATCCCCCCCCCCCCCCGAGTACGGTGCTATTGGAGTGAACTTCGTGCCGGATTAATCACACTTAACTCGCTATAACTGTCAGCCCGAGAAAAATAAATGAGAGAGAGAGAGAGAGAGAAAGAACGAATAACTATTGAATGAAATTGGAAAAGCGAACAAAGTTTGACAAGGTGCATTCGGTAATGCAAGATTTCACAATCTCGCGCGACAAATGGTGTAATTTAATTTCTTTTTTTTATTTTCTTCAATAGACTGGAATGAAATGGAATGTGAACAAATTCAATTTCGCCAAAGACGTCCTGAATAAAAAATATTTATGCCCAGTTCTGTATGTAAAAAAATGTTGTGTGTGTGTCAACAATTTTTTCTGCGACTGGTGAATTTTTATCTCACACGCGACGTTACTGATACGAGGAAAAGAGAATTCATTGCAATAAAAAAAAATTCTTTACTGAGAATGCTGTTTCAGTAGCTCCGCCAGTCTGCACTTCGATAAAGTGCACAAGCTCGCGATTCGTCCGAGTTTTTTTTTTTCTTTTCGTCTCGTCGCGAGTATCACGAGTATTCGGTACGGTATGTTTGATGTAATTTTTATGACGGACACACACACACGTGTGTGTGTTCGTCACTCACCCCGAGGGTTTCCCCTGGGCTCTACGGTTTAGTTGAATATGTGGGAGATGTGAGGTCGAGTGATCCGACGCCGACCGGCCGTGCGGGGAAAGTACAAGCAGTCAAAGGGGGAAAACTATGTAAATCGTCCGAGATTGCTTTCGGAAAGATGTGTCCCTCGACCGAGAACCTTATGGTTTACTGCCTTCTGAAAAATTCTTCGTACGTCGAATAATCCACCCCTTTCCTTTTCCTCCCTCAACCCACTCGACCCAAGTCGCCTCCCGAAATTCCGTTAAAATTCATGCACCGAGACGAAGCTTGCCAACAAACGTTCCAATTCGGTGACCGTCCACAGATCTCATTGGATATGCCTCGAGTAATCCGATCACCATAGTTATGGCTCGACGTACACACGTATCGGTATACTTTATATCGCATAACTGATAACGAGATACCCCGAGCGTCGTAATGTTCAGCCGGTTATCGAATTTTTTCAAAAAAACAAAATATTCGTCGAATATTTTGTTTTTTGTTTTATCTATTTTCTTATTCCACCGATTTCCCACCGAAGGAAATCCCCACCGCAACGATCACAATACCAAATGCGTCGCGGGACACAAATTGCATTCCGAGCCACTTTCGTACGATGCAATCTCCCGAGAAGCACGGTCTTGTCGTATTGTCGAATAAGCGATAAAAAAATCGTTTGAATCGTTTAGCATTTTTTTTTTCCGATAGACGTTTTTTCATCGTTGATTTCTGGAATGTTTTGGACAATATTAAATTGGATTTTAAGAAATATTCTATAGATTGAGGATACAACTGTTTTTTGAGATTCTAAATAAATCTCTCAGAAGTAAACAAAGGCGATAAAAAAAAGCGTCACATTTAAAGCAAACGACGATAAAAGATCATCCGAATGCCGGAGAACGTTGAAATAAATTTTACGGAAAAACTCGAGTTCCGCAGCGACCGAGTTTTCCCGTAAATTGTGATATATAAATATATATATATATATACATCTAACATTCGCTGGGAGTCGTGAGAACGAGCGAGAACCCGGGAAAAAGCGAAAAAAAAAATTAACTTAAAAAAAAAATCTAATTTGCATTCGTTGCAACGAAGTGTCTAATAAGTACCAACCGTGCCTTCTCACTCGGTGTACTTCATCCACTCAGACGTGCGCTATCCAACGGTTCACCGGAATGTTTTTTTTTTTTGTTTTTTTTTCTCACCACTTCTTCTTTCACCGTCGTTCGGAACCTCTTGGGACCCTCCGAGAACTATTCACTTTTCTTTGTTTTTTTTTTGTTCCCCCCCCTTTTTCGGTTCTTCTTCGTGGCTCACAAGCATTTTCGCGATATACACAGTCCAGATGTGCAACGAAAAACCGTGAGGCCGTTGTCTACCGGTTCAAGCGGTCCAGCATCCGGTCCCCAGTCGTGCTGATATGATGCATAACGCTACGTCGTGGACCTGAAAGTTGTGCAAGCCAGTAAGAAAAAAAAAGGTTGGAGCGGTCGCGAAAAAAATCAGGAAAAAGCAAATTTTGTTTAGAGTTTCCGTGGGGTTCGTTCGGACCCCAGTCATGATTTCCAGGGTTAAGATACGATGATGAGATACATAACAATATCAATTATGATATTCAGTCGTACGAGCCACATGTGTCTACATTTTTTTTTTCGTGCAAAATATTACCAGAAAGAATATTTTATGTCGCACATATATTTCGTCGGAAAACCGTGAAAAAGTTTTGCTCCTCCCGTTGACTCGTTGGTTCCCACAGTTTTGTCGCTTTCTAAATTTAACCAGGCAAAGTTCGTAAGTTTTTTTCTATATCTTTTTTTTCCGTGACAAACTTTGTGCGCATCGACTTTCGTCGGTTTGCAGTTTGCTTTCGTGTGCTTTAGTATTGAGTTCGTGTCGCATAAACTTTCGTGGGCCATCGATGAGACTATGAGGAAAATTCGAGTTTTCCCGAAACCAGGGATTATTGCTTTGGAGAACCGAAAAATAATCCCCCAGCGGTCGATAACATTTCATGCATTTTTTTCGAATTTTTTGTGTCACGACACCCTCAAAGGGTTATCGTGGATTCGTCGTCGCACGAAAAAAAGTGTTGTACTCGTACACGCCGAACGATTATCGCAAAATATGACGCTACTCACATGTGTGTGTTTCATGAAATACACATAACAACATTTTCATCAAAGTTTGTCGTTGGGAAATTCGAGCCGCAGGGAAATCACCGAGAGAACATTGCGAACTCGTACGGGCTGCATGTGAAACATCGGACGCCGTTTTCGCGTCGCGTTAGAAACGGCCACGACACAATCGCATCCGACTGGACGATGGATATCGCGTCACGGTTGCAGTGAGATATCAATTCTGGAGGATTTTTTTCTTGTCACGACGATATGCACATGAACCTATGGCGAATAAAAAAAAAAAGATACAGCCTATAAAATCCATGAAATATTGAACGCCAAAACATAATAAAAAATAATTCACTTACGTATTTCGATTCTACATTAAAAAAAATTGATTTTTATGTTACAGTTGTATGCGGAGTCGGGGTGGACGTGACCTATCATCAACATGTCATGGGTCTTTACGTCACGTGAGAAATAAAATTCCTGACTCGTTAATTGATTTTCTGAAAAATAAAATTGAGACATTTTAAATCGTATACAACAAAACACATAAACCACACACCCATAAATGGGACCGCAAAGTTCATCGAGCTCTATACATCTTTCAAATCCTTCGATATATATTCCGAGATTCCTCGCACGTGATCCGCGATATTTGAATAATCCTTATTTACTTTCCCGAGTCCAATGGGACGAGGATGGTGATATCGAAGCCCGATGTCGGCGCAATTTCACACGAGCTTGGAATACAATCTTAGGATATTAGAATGTTACACAGTTATCTCGAACATCTCATTTTTTTAATCGTAAATTTACAAAAAATAAAATAAAATATTTCAGTACCGCCTCGGCTGTGATTTTCTTCCTCGAGCTTACCTGGGTCATTACGCTTTTCGTACAAATCTGTCTGAGGTGAGCTATCCAAAAATGTTGGTACATATTCAGCGTCAAGATTAAACCGAATGATTGAAAATTATTTTTCGTTAACTTATGATATTATTTCTTTTTTTGCATCTTATAGAAAGGACGAGTCTCGTTGCTTGTGTTGCTGGTCGGGTGTACTCATGATAACTAAAGGTTGGCGAAGAGCATTCTTCTATCTGCCACTTTCTTGCGTCTTGGCGTGGAAACCCCACAGGCTGTGGCTGTCATTCGTGGCTGGTAAGACAACGTCGACGAATTTACGTGATAAATCATCATAATTCACACCAAAAAAAATTATTTCATTTCTTACGTACACGTTCAACATTTATTCGCTCCCAGCTGGACTTCTGGCCGTATTGTCCCTGTTGCACATTGCATCAAGCGCAATCGGGCGACGAGGATCTTGCAGCGGCAGCGGCGGTACGGACTCGGTTGGCGAAAGTCTACTCAATTCCAGACCGGATAGCTACGACCGTTTCGAAGAGGTTCTGGTAAGAAGTGCCTTGCTATAACATTTTTTTCTTGTTTTTTTTTCGTTTCGCTTGGATAGAGTGTTATTCGGTAAATCGTCGACCTTTCAACGACTATAAATTGTTGGAAATAGCAAAAAAGGAAATTTAAAAAGATTTTATTACTTTTTTTTTTTTTTTTTTTTTCGTTAGGTGACGGAAGTTCTGGACGACGGTATGTCCGGACCAACCGGCCGGATAGCCGACAGCGACGGGGAAATGTGACAAGAGCGTCAGCCCTCGTGGGCCAGTGAGACCGACGAGGACAGCGAACCCGAGCAAAGAACCTGTCAGATAGCCACGTTATCCTAGTCTTTTCTCAGCAGCGACGATATCGTTAACGATACGTTGCTGCAGGCCATGTCCTACGGAAATCCTAACGATTCACAGGGCCAAGATCTCTTTCGTCATTGACGCCCATGAAAACGACGTCAAAAAAATAAAACGAAAGACGATAAAGAAAAAAAAATTCAAATGAAGAAATTCATGATTTGATAACTCTACGATACGTTTTTTTTTCTTTTCAGACCGATTCACGATCGTGTGCACAATCTGTCTGAAAAAAAAAAACAAAAAAAATTAATCGTCGAAGAAATTGGTGATAGCGTTGAGGAGCTGTTTGAACGACAGGGGCAAAAAAAAAATATTGATCGAACGAATAAATCAAACGGAAATTATTGTATTCGTTGAACTTCGAGCACGTGTCGATGAAAAAAAAAATTTGTTGATTTTTTTTTCATTCGTCGGCAGATCGAAGAAGATTGTATTTATTAATGACACAAATTTTTATACACAATATTGGCTAAATAATTGTGTTATGTTAAGTACATAGGATATCCCATATTGTAATACTCATCATCACGCTAAAGACATACGTTTCCGGTGTTTAAATCCACGAAGGGAAATACTCATCTCAATTCGTCCCGGACAATTGAATCAACAATTGTCTCATTATTGTTCGTTCACGTAATTATTTTGTTGTTGTATAGTTGTCATTATTATAGATTTAATGGATAAAGTCGAGTCTACGTTATGCAGTCTGTTTGCAAGCGTGGTCAGCGTGCTTCGAATTGAATTATACAATTTTTATCGTTGACAATAATGGTGTAATTTAATTATCTCGTTGTCGACGATAATTCTCATCGTGGGGAATTACATTTTCGTACAATTTGTCGATTCGATTGTGTGTACGCTATATTTTTTTTTCTTTCATTTTTCAAATAAATCTCCAACGAATTCCACATCGTGATGCCATCTGCTCCATTTACCCCGCTTACTAAATATTTGATTCAGCATAATCTAAAACTTGTTGAAAAGCTCTAAATTATTTATTCGAAATTTCACGAAACAACGAGTTTATTGTCAGTATGTTTGTTGGTTGTTACAGCTACGTATGTAAATATCAGAATTGTCCTTAGAAAGAGTCATCGTTCAATTTTTTTTTCTAATGTTAGCAAAGTTCCCCCAAAGATGTATAGAAAAAACGACGCCTTCTAAGAATATATAATACGTATGGGTGTATTAATATGGGAATGTGTCGTAGTTACCGAAATTCGAGACAATTTTGGACTGTGATAATTGTTCAATCGAAGACGAATCGATGAAACCAAATGCTCACACTTCCATGCATCTAAATGTTAATATCGATAATTCATTCTAGCATCATTACCCGATTTTGCCTCCACGAGATTCCGTCTCGATTATCTCAACTATAAAAAATAGAAAACACTCGTACATATTGATCCTTGATTACCGGACTAAAAAACAGTGGCACGATGTTGATCAAATAAGTATTCGACGCCCGAACAACACACACACAACTCTCCCCTCAATCCGGATGCGTCTGGAACAAATAAATTCTGCAAAATTGTATCAATTCGTAAATTTTGTCGTACGACCCGACGAATCAAGAGTATTTTCCATTCAATCGTCGTACTTGGCCACGAGCGAGGTTCTATCAGAGACGAAGCAACATGCGCGAACCCTGTTTGACTAGCGAGTATAACAAAATTTATTCTCACTAAGGCGGAAGAAAAATAAAAAATAATCGTCGTCGAAGAATAATTAAATCGCGACGATTCGTTGATTAAAAAAAAACGATCGATCGTCCCCTCGAAAGGTGATATGTCGCTACGTTATTTTTTTATTTGAGCCGCCAAAATCTTCCACCATGTTGGCAGTTGAGTGTGTGATCGATGAAACATCGGTGAAATTGGAATTTATGTGCAAAATGTACTGCTGTCGGAAACGTCACGATTTTCCCGAAGCAACGACGCATCGATGTCCTCGATTTTCGTCCAGTTGAGCAAATCGTCGAGGACAGCGATCAACAATGGATTACCGCCCAATCGTTCGATCTCGTCTCTGGCCGATTGATCCAATTCTTTGAGAACCGAACGCGTGTACGCGAACGAACCAAATTTGTCCAGTAGTGTTATGCAATATCTTTTTACATTCTCGTCCTTCGTTCGTTGTCGTAAAATATCTGTTATAATTTTTTTTTGTACAGTTTGAAAAATATATCAGTTATCGTGGAGATATGTTTGAAATAGAAAAAAATGTACTCACTCATAACTTGTTTGTCATCTGGTTGGCTATTGATCGCATGGATAATCGGAAAACTGAATTTTCCTTCCGACAAATCTTCGCAGTAGCTCTTGTTCTCGGAATACTGCAAAATTTTACGAAAAAATAAACAATGATCGTAATAATAGAACATTCAAATATATAACACATGTATGTGCGAGTTATTTACATCTCGCATGCAGAGATTGCAGTAATCGTCACGGATTTGAAAATAAAGCCCGAGAATGCCAGTGAGATCGGAAAATTCTTCCTTGCAGTCGGAAAATAGTTGCATCAGTCGAACTGCCAAATTGAACAGACCTCCGGTTTCTAAAACAGGATTGAATATCGATAATTCAATTAATGGCACTAATGGCACAATTTTTTTTTATTGTAATTTTCAATGTAATTACTTTTCATGGTCATGAATCTGTATTCGGGTTCTGTGGGGCACACGTAATTGTCTCGCCAATAAATTTCGATTCCCTGTCCTCGGTGGAGCTCCAGAAGCTGTTCCGTATAAACCTGCGTGGCCTGCGCAAAAAATAAATTCATAGATTTAAATATATTTTTAAAAATATTTTACATTTTTTACATAATTGACCGATGGCAAATCGCGGTTTACTCACCTTCGGATGATTGAGCGCGATGACTCGTTCCAACGCGATAAACAGAACGTAATTAGCCGCCGAAATTGTACGTGCCACACCGTAAATAGCGTGTGCCACGGGAATGCCACGACGCAATATCGAGTTGTCTTGGATGTCGTCTATTCTGTTGAATTGATTAACGTTTTTTTCTAAAAGTTTTTTTTTTAAATTGAAATACAATCGGAGTTGTATCGTTAAATCATTAGCGATTTTTTTTTTTTCCATATTTTTATTGTAATATAATCCTCAATTAAAAATGTATGTGAGCTCGATTGGCAATAATTCCGAACTCACAGAAGGCTCGAGTTGTGCAACATCTGTATTATATCGCCGACTGCCTGGAGCTTCTCCATCGGTATATTTAGCCAATAGTTCATTGCGTGAGCCAATTTAGCGCGTATTTGCTTTCCCGGAACTTGGAGAAGATACGTGAATGGCTGAAGCAATTTCTGCAAGAAAAAAAAGAAATGAAAATATAAAATATTTTTTCTTCTGGCTTTACGTGACATTTTCTGGCGACTAGAAAATTGAAAACCACCATGTATATATGTATGTATACGACAAAGGCGATATTCAAAACGGCCGTGTCAGCCGTGTCGGCAGTTCGATCGCCCAGCAGACGATATTTCGCAATCGCGTCGCCTGCTTCTGTCACATTCGTGAAAAAAAATGACATTCCAGCCAAAGCTAGCTGAATTACACCTTCTCGAGTTAAACGTCAACCCTTTATCAATCGGGTAACAATTTTTTTATAATCCATCGTACCACAAATGCGATGAATCAATAAAAACAAACATTGTTGTGACGTAGACACATCGATGAAGCAGTGATTTTGACAGTTACGCGCGACATAACCTCACACTATATACTTGAAACATTGCCGATGCAATATAGAAAGTATATTTAAAAACGTAGAAGGCAATTGTGAATAAAGTAGCAGTGAAATATACATAATTATTAATTGGAGTCATACGGCAATGCGTTAAATTGATTTTAAATGGTGACAGGGACGAAATATATGTCTCCTAGCAACTAACCTCATCTTGATCCTTGACTCCCTTTTCCGAATACGGAATGCTGTGTCTCTCGGCCATTTCTTCACGGTTATTAACTTCGATCGATCGTACGTCGAAACAAACGCATAAATCGTGTGTTATTTCGATTGTATATAGAAAAAAAAATTAGCAATCGATATTACCCGTGCGGCGTTCTGCGCTTATCTGAAATGAATATCGCGTTGCGACCAATGAAAATAGATGAGCACATTTTTTTTTTTGGTCTTCGATCGACTGCAACACTGCGGTAGTCGCCGCGAGCGCCATCGCGGAGGTTCGCTGAGTTAATCCGTCGGAATGCTCGAACGGTGAGGTAGATTCGCCCGTGTGACGGTGGTGGAGCTCGCGACGGGTAGATGGCGAGTGCGTCGCATTCCGGAACGAAGACAAAAAAAGTTTGGAGTTGAACATAGATTTTTCAACTATGCAGACAGCGTAGCTGAAGCGAGATTTTTTGATATTGGGACTGAATTGTGGGTTCGAAGCGCAGCTGACACATTTTTTTCACTGCTTTACTGTTAGTCGAACACCAGTTCGGTCGATAACGGAAGATTCCGGGAAAATTTCTTACCGGCCGTCGAAACCCTGAAAATCAGAAAAGTCAAATCAGAAACACATCACATGCTCAGCCGATCAGCCTGGTCAGTCAGTCTCTCACTTCCATTCCCACAGCTCGATGAACCTTCGGAAGATTCTGTTACCGATCGAGGTAGATCCTTCTTGCCGTCGGTACACCACATATTCTCATTACTGACTTCCACATACGCGACTAGAATCATAATTACGATAATCGCGAGGCATCTGAAATGAAATTAAAAAAAATAGTAAATTATAAAAGAGATGGATGAGGACTGACGTGTGGAACTTTACATACATTTATTTATTAGCGTTCATATTTCAAGGATTTTGTTACATTATATAAACATAGACATTTTTCGTTTTCGTCACGCTAAAATCTAAATTATCTATTACCTCATAAAGCTATACGTAATTCTAAGCATGCATTATTTCATCGTTATTTGGTAAAACGTGCGTCGTGTTTTTAATTACACGTATTTGTTTTTTTTCCAGCTTTTCCAACTTTGTTCAGTTTGTTTGTTTGTTTGTTTGTTTTTTTCTATCTTTCGTCTTACTTTTTCTTTAGACAATAATCGTGGAAACATCGAAATGAGATAATTATTATTCAAATGATTTTCGTTTGTAAATTTATGTATTTTAACGCCTTATACACGCGGGGGAATTCAAAGGAAGCACAAATTTTTTCGGATGCCGAAAAAAAAACGCATTTCCGGCATCGCGTACACACGCGGTTTTTCCTTTCATTATTGTCCACAGATACTTATCCGATTTCGTTTATCGCCACGTTTCTTCGGGGGGTTTTTCTTTATTTATTTTTTTTTATCGTCGTTTTTCTTTCATCTTTTAATTTAGTTATACACAGCTCGCTTTCGCCACATACGTACGATTGGTCAGAGTTGAGAAAAATTCTCAACTATTAATAAAACATTTTTTTTTTGTAGCTTCTCTAAAATTCCTGTAGTCCGTTAGCACAGTTTGCTGAGACATGAAAAAAAATGAACGAAAAAAATGCATGTTGCTCAAGCGTTGCAGAAGGCAAGACGATTTAGAAAAAAAAAATCAAAATTCAGAAAAATCACATACGACAGTAATACAAAAATATTCTTACGATACTCCGGCTGTGTTTCACGACGATGAATTTTTTCTTCAAAGCTCTCTCTTAGAGTCGAAAGCTCTTCGATTCCTTGAACATATCATCGAAAAAAAAAATTTCATCGACAACAATTGTCAATCTCCAATTTTTGCATCTCCTTAACCAAACACGGCGTACAAAAAATAAATTATCTTAAAAAAATAATAGAACAACAAAAAAAAAACAGGTTCTTAATTTAAGATGTATATATATATATTTTTTTTTTTATTAATCCAGCGAATGACGTTAAATTTAGCGGGAGTTACATTGTAAGTATCGAAATAAAATAATAGTTCAGGAATCAAAATCAATGAAATAATAAAAAAAAAAAGGACTGACGGGTTTGTATGTGTGTACGGTAAAAGATAATATAAACTTTGAGGAATTCGTCGACAAAAATTGTAAACGCAAAGACGTAGGCTGCTTACGGAACTATTAATACTATCGTTATTATTGAATAATATTGTATAACTTATGTAGTTATGATACATAGATACTCGTATGCGATGTAAAAAAAGAAAAAAGGAAAAAACGAAAAAACAAATTAAAAGTACAGTACCGGATTTCTCTCGTCGTTTCGAATGGAATTTCTCACACGTTTGAGCAACGTGATCGTGTTCCGGACGACAAAAAGCCCTGGTCTTGGGATAGTGAGGATGGGAGTGCGTTAGCACCTGTGTTTTTTGCCATCGTGGAACGAGGAAAAGTGAGGCGGGTAAAACTGAAAGCACAATAATCATTCGAGTTCATCATCAAAGCGTACATCGTAAAAATAATAAATTGGCGGTAAAACGAAAGAAAAAATTCAATGAGATACAATTCATGCTTAATCGTAAGTATAAAAATGTTGGTAAATACGATAGTATCGAAAACAAAAATACAATAAAAATAAAATAGATAGATAAATAAATAAACGATAAATATTGGCAGTGGGTAATGATAATTGCGAGTTAGGCACTCGATTAATGTAATATTAATCGTAAATAAACGCTGTCGGCAATGTTCGTAATCAGTGTGTGAAGATGCAACTTTTGTTATTTTTCTTTTTAAATCCGGCTTTGTGCCAAAAAATTCGAATAATATATATTTGATTAATTTTTTTTTATAAATATCAAACGTGATTTATTTCACGAATAAAAAAATGTTTTTTTTTACCATTTTCTCTAGAAAAATATAATGATAAACCAATCACGTTGACAAATATGAATTAGTTACACGAAGACTTTTTTTTTCCAATTCTCGATGCTTTCGAATTTTTTCTGGAACGAATAAATCGTTCTTTGACCTAATAATTTTTTCCATCAAGCTCGTTAATGAGTCAATCGCCAAGAATATAAAATATAAAATGATGAATGTGCCGACGTTTGTCGGTCGATAAAAAAAACAAATAATTATTGGAACAATTCAACATGATTTGCTTGTAAAAAAAAAAAACATTTGCATTAGCGATCGTACTCTGCATGTTTGTCAAAATCTGCATTCGACGAAAAAATGATTGATCCGTCGATGACGGGTTTATCGATCGGTGCATTAAATTTCCGGTAATCGTTGTTAATCCCTATAGAGCCGTTTACAATAATTCTTATACAAATACCCAATATGCATTGCCAATTCAATACAGATAATTATCAATTAAATATCCTATGTTAATAATTATATATATCTTGCTTATTAATACATATCACACTGAGCCGGCTGTGTGTGTCCATCTATTTTTAGCCCGCACTTCGTCACTCACTTGTGGATCTCATCGTACGGTTTGTTATTCGTGATTAATCGAGTGGTCCAGTTTTAGGCGCGACACCAGTTTTAAAAATTTCTTTTTTTAATCATTTTTTTTTTTTTTTAATCATTATTATTATTATTTTTTAATACGAGGTTTCGGAACTCCGCAACGCGAACGACACGAACGGCGAACGGTGTGATTTATTAACATTACAGTGGTAAGAATGGAATTGTTTGTTGTTTGTTTTTTTTGTGGTGGTTTTTCTTTTTAAAATCGTCTTTTTTTTTTGTTCAGTAGCACTTGCTGGTGCACGTGCATTTGCGCACTAGATCAACGTCCTTCGTGTATCGTCTACCGTCGGTGCAGATCAAGCGAACCTGTGAACAAGCAATGAAATGAAAATCATGATTAAAAATAAATTAAAACGTCTCGTTGATGAAAAAAAAAAATATTAAAATGTTATAAATTGATATGGTTACCTTGCGTCGTTTGGTTTTTCTCGGCAGACAGCAGGAATTACCGCAGCTGCCCCAACATTTGGCCAGTTTGACTGGTCGTCGGCTTCGACATCCGTTTTCGCTGTAATACTCGCGGGTGTGTTCCTTGCGACATGTCGGGGCTTTCTCGCAGTAACGTCCCTGCCATCCGGTCTGACAGCGGCACGTGTAACCGTTGCCAAACGGCGATGGTACGCATCGCGAACCCTTTCTGCACTCGTTGCCGACGCAAGGATCGCTCACGCTTGCTCCCGGAATCGAGACGACGATTTCTGTTGAAACATTCGATTCCATCAATTGATTGTTCAATGAATATTTCTTTTTTTTTTTTTTTTGACAAATTCGATTTAGAAAATATCGTTGATCATCACCTGCTGGATCGTGAGCGACGTGTTCCTGTTGCATGGAAGCTTCGTCCATGCTGTTGGAAGCGCTCATAACGACAGCCTCGACCACGTCTCTGCGGGCCTCGTCCTCGGCTTCCTCCTCGCCGTTCAAACAACCCGGTGTCACTCGGTGCATTCTCGCTGCGTTGCTGAAATCCACCAGTTTGTGATTTATCCACATCTCGGAGATGCAACCTGTGCAATGAAAACAAACAAACGAAAAATCGATTATCATTAACGATTTATTTTTCATTGAAAAAAAATATAATTCGTTTCGTTTTCTTCATCAATTCTTTACCTTGAAAGCTCGTGACGTTTCTCAGATGGAATTGTTCGAAAGCAAGGCCAGCCAATTCCGTGGCAACCCCACCGACGTACATTCTCGTGGTGAGTTTGAGATATTCACGGGGTCCCTCGTTGATGATGCTTCTGGCCGGTCCACGATCGACTCTCATGGTAAAATTTTTTTTAATCGCCAGAAGCTCGGCCATGTGCGGCTTACCGTCAGACACCATCTCGTAACTGTACATCGTCGAGGTTGGATAATTTCCAACGTCGTACGACACACGAACGCGTCCGTTAAAGAGTTCAACCGCAATGTGTTCGCCGTTTTGATCGGTTCCGTCGTAAAGTAGAACCCCGTTTTCTTGGGTTGTCGTGAATACGATGGTCACATTAGCCTCGGGCCTCGTGCGTAGCGGTTCCAGCTCGACCAGCGAGCTGTTGTCCACGAAGCTCAGGCTCGTCAGGTACTCGCATCGTTTTCCTGTTGGAAACAAAAAAGTTCACCATTATTATTTCTTTCTGCTTTTATTCCAAAAGACACCCCAGATTTTTTTTCCTATTTGGTAATCAACGGTTGGGGGAACGAACGTGGAGGATTACTCACCAGTATAGCCGGGATGGCACTGGCAAAGGTAATCCGCGGTGGAACCGGGGGACGGTTGGAAGCAAGCACCGTGCTGACAATCGTGATGAGCACAAGGACTCGTTTGGGGATAGAGCATTGCGGTCGAGGGCGCAGCTTCGCAATACCTACCCGAATAATCCACCGCGCATTTACATTCGTAATCGTTTATGCCGTCGATGCAAGTAGCACCGTTCTGAAAGAAGAAAAAACAAAATGTATAAAGTCAAAATAGAAAAAAAGAAATATTCTACTGGGTTCAAAATGATGAATGGCTAATTACCTGGCATAAATTATTAACGCAATCATCCAAGTTTGTGGAACAATTGAGACCGGCGAAGCCGACCGGGCACTCGCAGCTGTAGTGGGTCTTGTGGTCGACGCAACGTCCACCGTTCTCACAGGGATCGTGTCCTTTTGTGCAATAGGGTATTTTCGTCTGGCAGTGTTCTCCCATGTAACCCGGTGCACACTCGCATCTGTAGGCCTGTACGAGGTCCACGCAGGTCGCGTTGTTCGCGCACTTGTTGTTTCCACAGTCGTCGACGTTGCTTTCACATCTGATGCCCTCGTAACCGGGGGCGCAGTCGCAACTGTCAAACATCGACTTAACGTCAATTGAGATATAATTGGCCCGCAATTGGATCGCGATCGATCCGCCAACGTTGTGATCAACGCGTTTATTACGTTTTCATTGCACTTGCACAAAGCCTTCTATCTAATTACAAAATATCAAAAACAATGATTCAACGCTACGAGACATTTTTTTTTCTATTTTCATTTTCTACAGAGAAAATTCGATCGAACAAACGAAATTGCGTGCTTGAATGGATTTTTCAATCTACAAAGTTGGGGAGACGAGCCTCGATCCAACCCCGATCTACGAATTAAAAAAAAAAAATAAAACATTCTCGTACAAATAATCATGACCGTAAATCACGTGGATGATGTTTCAAATACCTGAATCTTCCTTCCTCCAGTACTTTACAAGTTCCGGTGTTCCTGCAAGGATTTCCATAGCACGCGTCAATTTTATGTTGACACCGGTCCCCGTGATATCCTGGCGAGCACTTGCAACGGAACTTCCGGTTCGGTAGCGTCTCGCAAAATCCTCCGTTCTGGCAGGGGACGGTGTAACACACGTCGCACTTGGCCAATACCTCGGCAGGCTGTTTGGCTGCACGGAAGAAAGGTCTACGATTAATGAGCAATTTTAGTACCGTTCTGAGATCTCGGACCAAAAAAATCAAAACCAAATATACGGAAATGTTCGACAATCATTCAAAACTAAAAATTTTTTTTTTTTTTTCATCGCGACGGTTTCAATCCTGTCGAGTCACACTTTGGCAAAATAATTTTGAAAAACCTTCGGGGATCAAATTTTACCCAGTGTGACTAGAAAAGAGTTGAACACGATTTTAACGATGCAAATTTGAGAACGTTGATTTGATACTTACTTTTACATTGAAATAGATTCGAGGGCGCTGTTAGAAGCAATTTTTCCATCATTGCCGGTGGTTCTTTGCACATTGCTATACCCGGTTCAACGTCCAAATCTTTTTTCACCCATTCGGCTAACCAACGCAAATTGCAATCACAGTACAACGGATTCGAACCCAATGCCCTGTTTCATAAAAACATTTTTTTAAAAATAATAAATGAGTTGACGATTTTTAAGAAGTTGAGAATTTTTTGACATTTGGAACTCTGACTTACAGATGAGTAATGGATTCCAAATCGTCGAACGCTCCCTCGGGAATCGTTGAAATGTCATTGCCATGAAGGGAACTGCATTGAATCAATGACATTAGGTTTCTATCATTTTTTTTATCATTCTATTACAAAAAAAATGTTAGCAAATTTACTCACATGAGTCTCAACGATTTCAGTCCAGCCAGAGCGTTTCGTTGGACACACTGCAGCTTATTGTAGCTGATGATTCTAAAGAGTAATAAAATACGGTATTAAATAATTGCTCATTCTCATGCACGACTGACAAATTCATAGTTAATAAAAAATATGTAATTGAATAATATTTACAAGTGCGAGAGTTTCGTGAGATTTCTGAATGTATCGTTGGACAGCATTCCTATTTGATTGTTACTCAAATCCCTGTAAATAAAAGAAGAAAAAAAATTCGATAAACCAATTTTCTTGAATAATTTTCATATATGTCACGATCGTTGAAATAAAATATGAAAGCTACTCACAATCGTGTCAACATTCGCAAGTGGCTCAATCTTTCCGGTTGAATGATTTTTATGTCATTGACATCGAGCAACAATTCGGTCGTTTCGGGTGGAATTCCACGTGGAATTTCCGTGAGATGAGATCTCGAACATCTTACGACTGATCCAGCACAATTGCATCGTGGAGGACAGTAATCGTCGCCCAGACAACCGAAACTGTCTTCTGCAAAGGAAAAATAATTGGTCAAGTGCGAGTTCGACACTTTCTGAGTCGCATGGTTTTTGAAAAATTCAACCGCGACAACTTACTGTTGCATTTAAATTCGTGGCTGGGTATTTCCTTGACCGGAGCATCCTTTAGCCTCGGAGGATCGTGACAGCGACCGATTACACCGGGCAAATCGCGATTCCGCAGCCACTCGGCAAACCACTCCAGATGACAATTGCACGACAGTGGATTTGCTTGCATGTTACT
This sequence comes from Diplazon laetatorius, assembly GCA_963662125.1. NCBI lineage: Eukaryota > Metazoa > Arthropoda > Insecta > Hymenoptera > Ichneumonidae > Diplazon > Diplazon laetatorius. Next base: position 1,141,388 of record OY759162.1, on the reverse strand, counting down.
AAACACAAATTTTTATCATGAGACGATAAAATTCGACCAAGGGCCATTTTAATTTTTCAACAAAAAAATTAATCATTCAAATTCAACTTACATTCCACGGATATGAGACAGTCCTTCGAAGGCTCCTTGCATGACACAAGTTATCGCGTTTCCGGTCAGATTTCTAAAACAATTAGGAAATTACGTCGAAACAATGAATTAATTTTCATAATTATTTATTATTGATGTTTCCTTTCGATATTTTTTTTATACTCACAATGTCTTCAGATTCGTCAGGCCGGTAAACATTTTGTCGTGAACCTCTCGCAATTTGTTGTCAGATAGTAGCCTGGAAAGTTCGTCAAAAATATCATACACACATAGATAAAAAATAATCGGGAAAAAATTGAAATTTTGTATAATTTTATTTTTCTATTATTAATGTACGTACAACTCCGTGAGTTTGTGGGCTCCTTTGAAAGCAGCCGCTTCGATTCGCGATATTCTGTTTCTTCTGAGATCCAAATGTTGCAATTCCGGAAGTTTTTCGAACAAACCATCCGCCTTGATTTTATCCAATTCATTGTTTCCCAGCAATCTAAAGAAAATAAATAAATAATTATTGGTGTGTTTTTTTTTTTCATTTTTTATTTAAATCAGTCGATCGTTAGAGGCAACAAGAAAGAAAATAAAATACATACAGAGTACTGGTGTAGATAGGCAGATCTTTGGGTATGGAAGTGAGTTTTTTGTCGGAACAGTCGACGGTGGCTCCGTTGCAGGTGCACGGCGATGGACATCCACCGGGCAAAACACACTCGCCAGCGCGTTTTGTCAGCAACTTTTCGTCACCTGTGGACGAATTTTTTCATTATGAATTACAGACTATAAAAAAAAAGTCAATTGCCTGTTCTATCGTGTTTTTTTGTCTCGGTCGAGCAGAGATGATGGCGTACGTCGCGACGAGTTAACTGTGAGACGAAATGGTATGCGAATATGAAATAGCGAGCACATTTTTTAATTATCGACGATGTGTATGGTAATTATTCGTCTATTGGTTTGCAATAAAAAACGATGCATTTCAAACGTGCTGTTGATGATACGGACATGCGACTTCACCTTGGCATCGTTGGGACAGATGCAGTGTTGAAAAGTCATCGTAGCAAAATGGGTTGTGGCTCGACTCGGTTATTTTTTTGTTGATGTTAAATTTTTTTAACATTCATCGAAGCGTACTCTCTGGTATGTATATACGTACCAAGCTTTGTCTATGCACGTATTTTTCAAGCTTCCGTCGGAGATAAACATATATCAAATCGGAGATTTTTTATCGACAGGCATTCATTATTCTCACCGTTAGTGACAATGACTTGGCCGGTGGCTGTCGATCACCTCGGCCTTTTTTTTTTGCCAAGGATTATGCTACTCGTGCGTCCACACACACACACACGTGCGGAACTGGGATCGGATAAATAATGGGATTAGGAACCAACGACAAACACATAAAACACACACACACAGATTATAAAGCGGTCGTTGTTAAATATATCTTTTACGGAAATATTGAAAATTCTTCAAAAGATGATGTATTGTTTGAATAGATTTGAAATTCATTTGATAGTTAAAACGGAGACGAAAAAAGGGTTACTGCAGCTTCTTACGATAGGCCAGCGATGACAACGACGTGGATGATAAATGAGACGTGGGATATTGTGGAATGGGAATGTCTACGGACCTGAACGCAAACCTTGTCGAAGTAGAAGAAGAAGATACCGGAAATCGAATCGTGCTTACCCTTACATTTGAACTTATCGTCCCGCATGGCATCGATTTTTCTCTTGGCCGCGCGTTTAGGCGACTCGCACTTTGCCCCAGAAGTTTCGATCGGATTTGCGTGAAGATACAGGCTCAACCATCGCAAATTGCAATCGCAGATAAACGGATTTTTCGCCAAATGAAGAACTTCGATTTTGTTGAGATTGGCGAATGTGCCATTGGCCAAAGATTTGATGTTGTTGTCGTAGAGCGAGAGCAGAGTCAGACTGGCCAGATCGTGAAACAGATCGGTTCTTATGCACGATATCTCGTTCGCGTTCAGCAGACTGAAAATTCGAATTTTTTTTTTTTAATATTTATTTTGCGAAAATGTTCACAATCGACGTGCGAAATGACGAATACGTACAGCAATTTCAAACTACCGAGTCCTTGAAACACACCGCCTGGTAATTCGGTAATTTTGTTGCCATAAAGAACCCTGAAATGGAAAATTGAATTTAAAAATAAAATACAAAGAAATTAAATAAGATTGATAAAAAGGTAATCGTTAAATGACTCACAGAGATTCGAGAGACTTAAGTCCGTGAAATGCATCAGCAGCAATTTTCTTTATCTTGTTGTTGCTCAGATCACTGAAACGAGAAAAATAAACAATTATTATTACTATTCTTTATTAATTGAAAGTAGAACGAATATTTTTCAAATATTCAACTCACATTCTTTGTAACTTGCGGTAGGGTGAAAAAGCTTTCGGTGGAATTTCTCGTATGTTGTTTTGCTCGAGTCGTCTGTAATAATTTGAAAAAGAAAAAACGGAATGGTGAGAAATATGGGTTTCGAAGGTGAATGAAGGTTTTTGAATAAACATTACGTACAATTCTGTGGTATCCTCGGGCAAATGTGTGGGCACTTTTTCCAACGAGTTTTCACGACAATCGACGATACCGTTGGCGCAGGTACAAGGATGTGGACATTGAGGCTCGGCACTGCACTCCGATACAGTACGTTCGACCAGGCCCGAGCACTTGAACTCGTGCTCCTGTAATTAACGTATATTTTCAAGTATTATTCATGATTCTTCAAAGTTGTCTCAAAGGTTGATAAAAAAAAGAATTAAAAAAAAAATAAAACCATGGAAAAAAAATATCAATCGTTTGTAATTCATATTTTTCTCATAAATAATTGTTATCTCAAATTTTTCATTCACTCGCAGCATTGCCAAACTGCGATAAACATAATTTACAATACCAACAGAATCCCGCAGATTCATTCAACGCCCACTCGCGTCATAACCGTTCAACACTATCGAGTGGGTTGATCATAAACGACAACGACGAAGCCGACGATGTAAGAATAACGACGAAAAATGTTTTCGTTGTTTTTTTTTTTTTTCAAACGAATAAATAAATAAAATAATATTTTACAAGGAGTCATTTGACAAACAGGTTTTGCCCTTCGTTCACGTTGTCATAAAAAAAAAAAAAAAAACATAAAGTGTGTTCACCTGTAAATCGGCGAGATTCTGTCCTTTGAGATGAACCGGGGACGAGCACCTCGTGTGCTGACCGAGTCGCGAGAAGCTCTTGAGATGTCGCGAGAGCCACGAGAGATGACAATCGCAGGATAGAAGATTGTCGGCCAGTTTGAGAGTCCTCAGTCGCGAGATTCCATGCAACATTTCCTTTCCCAGGGTCGTCAGTTTGTTGTTGTTCAACGTTCTGATCGAAACGAACATAATCAAATGTATTGTAAAATCGTGTAACGAATGTGACAAAGAAAATTACATGGATTCCAACTTTGTTTCTTAGGACTTTGGGTTGCACTTACAATATTTCGAGATCTTTCAATTCACGAATTGCACTTTCATCGATGCAGGTCAACACGTTGTTATCCAACAATCTGTAATTAAAAAATATACATTTTAAAAATTACTGACGAATTTAAAAGAAATCAAATAAAAAAATTATAGGACATGAAAAAAATATGCACTCACAGCTGCTTCAACGAAGATACGCCTCTGAGAGTCTTCGGACCGATCATCGCAATTTGATTGTGACTGAGATCTCTGTAAATTCACAGACAAAAAAAATATATAAAAAAACATGTCAGCTTTGCAATACACATATCTCAAAATTATTCGTTACATATACGAAATAGCGACGAGGATCTGTAAGGGTTGGTCGGATTGTCCGTACAGGGACAGTCGACATTCATTATCCGCTAGTGCAGTGAGGGCAGGGAGGAGGAGGAGGGGGGGGGGGTGAGGGTTGAGCTATGATACAAAGCTTGCGACATAGCACACAGCTTAGAATCCAGGTCGAAGGTGGCACCCGAGCCAGTGTCTGGTCGTGGGTGTACGTCTTGCCGGGTTTCGACCTTATCCACTGCGAACTTGGCTAAGCTCCGTCCGAGTGGTCGCGACTCGCAGGTGGACAGACAGACGCGGTCATCCACATCGACGTTGGAAACCCCGAGCCGGGTCGCCAAAGGGGTTGTTACGCCGATAACGAGTGACCCCTTACCAACGCCCACACACACACACACACAGACACGCGACATCGGTCGGCTACATTACGACCCGCGAATCGTTACCTTCCGCAACCGCTGTTAAATAACACACCCCCACCCCTTTGCTGCTTGCTATTCCTTTTTTTTTTCTTCGTTTTCTTTTCGTTTTTTATTCTCCCTCGTCTCTCGTAACTCGAGACAGAGTTTTCAACGTACATCCCGCCGAGGTACGAGTGAATTATGAACAAAACGTTAGGGTTAAAGGCCAGTAGGAAGTGGATCGTGAAAAACACGTAGCTCGTTCGACCGATGCTATAGACTATCCATCCACGACCGAACCACTTTTCCACACATGTTACAGTCGTCAATTCTCCTATACACAATACTTTATCCCTCATTCTCTCGCGGTTACCAAAGCATTATTTATTTATCACAACCCCCCTCCCCTCGAGACATCGCACCAGAATTCTCCATTTCTCGTGCAATCTCCCCACCGGGTGTTCGTTTTCCCACGGAAAATCCAATGTCGCATCGCGTCGATGGTGCAGAATGCACGGCACGAGCGAAGACAATTTCGATGCGGAAAATACAAAAGTTGCCACGAATCGTCGCGAGAAAACAATCGGATAAATTTTTATCTTTTCGTGGGAACGCTGGCTAAACAACGCTATATAGACGAAAAGTTTGCATGAACAATTTAGTGGAGAATTGAATTTCCAACATAAAAGTTCGACGAAGGTATGTGTCTAAGATTGACGGTTTACGCGCGAGAAAGCTCGAAAGTCGGACAATGTGAGTAAACCGTGAGACTGGTGGACGTTCGGAATTTTGGTGGTTCTGAATTTTCGAGCCCTCCCCGCCCCTTTGACGAAACTCTCGACTATCTGCAATTATGTACGCCGTTGTTGAGCTTGCGAATGCCAAGACGAATCGACTCTCGGGGCAGCACACACACACACACACACACCGATGCACCGGAAGCGAAAGAGAACACGGCGAGGAACGGGGATATCGAAGTCCCAGATTTCGGTCGAGTCTCCAATCCCGGAAAGCAATTATACGAAACTTCGGAATGGGGGTATCTGAGCGAGGTGCGTGAATTCGACAAAGTGCACGTGGTTACCTGGTTCGAGTCGAGTGCATATGGGCGATACTGGAATTCGGTAACGAGAAGTTGGAATATTGGGTGGATATTGGGTGCTTAACTATTGCTGCATTAACTTCGAACGAACCCGAGCATTTATCGATTATCAAGATTATGCGTGAATATCACTGACTGACAATGGACGACGATATCAAGAAGAACAATGCTGCAAGTTGAAACTTCTTATTTGATTAATTTGCTTCAAATGCTGCTGATTGTGGAAACGTCGAATTTACTCATCCCGAAGTGTTTAAAACCGTGAAAACCGTGATTAAACCGTCATCCCTCGTGACACACTCACACAACTTGATACGTTCGAGGACAAAGCGGATAATATAACCCACCGAGTTTCGAAGCCGAGTTGCTGCAAGCTCTCACACCCGAACGAGAAATACATACGGCACACAGAAAGCTCCCGGAGATTCACGCAGAAGCCATGACGTCGAATCCCCACTCCATCTGGGCTCCACAGACTCTGGAGTTGGGTGATTCGAGACCACTAGTTACGGTTTATATGAAGCTAGGTGCGAGAGCCAACCCACGCAATGTAGGTCGTAGGTGGCTGAAAAGTTTATGCGATGTAGAAACGATTCTCACAGTCGTACGAAAGCCCCGTTTCACCTGGCCCGCTTGGAGAATGAGCGACACGTGCACACACACACACAAACACACACACACATACGTGCTTCATAAGCATCACCAGGCAAATTCTACCGCACTCACGAACATCCAACGTCTCACGTATTTATTCCACGGAGTAATTATTCCTCGTGCGAGCACTCGCGAAAAGCTTTCTCAGACCACGCTCGTCACACACCCACACACACACACACACACATAGATCCTGCATCAAGTGAATGTACTATTAGGGTGGTCCTTGTTTTTGGTTTTTCTTTTTTTTTCTACGCGCCCAGATGAAAAAATCGTGAGAAATACATTTTGAAAAATATTCTTAAAATTTGAGCTGCCTAACTCGATTCTTCACCCTGCCGCCGGCCTCCCAAGGTATACTTCAGAATTTTATTTTATTATGACTAACATTTCTGCACTAAATGATTCTGTAGATTAGAAATAATTATTTATTTCGAGTCATTAATACCATATTTTGATTGACGCGTAAAGAATAATTTTTCAACCGCCTGAGTTTCCATTTTTTTCGTTGCTAGATTATGCGAAGCGTTTTTATCTCGCGTTTTGCATCATCTCGGTTGTGGAACGTTTGTCGAAAGCTCCTCCCTCCCCGTGGAACCGCGGAATTTACCGAAAGCTCTCTACGCAGGATGCTCAACGCGCGACCACCGTCGACAAAGGATCTCGTCTCTGCTCTTCTCCATCTCCGTCTCTCTCACACACTGTGTCATCCATTTTCAACAACTCTCTCTCTGCTCGCTTTCACATTCTACCCACCGGCCAGCCACGGAATTTTATTCTCGTACAGTCATCCACGTTCACCTGGCTCCAACTTGTAGCAAATGAGAAACTCTCATTGCCCCGCTCCTTCCAGGTTTTGAATTTAATATTTGAGAGGAAAAAAAAAAACTGTCTTCCACTCTCCGACCTCCTTCGTTCTACGAAAACCTCCTAACCCCTTGACCAACGCGGAATATAATTTTCACCGCGAATGCCGGATGAGAAAAATTCTTTGTGCGTTACTTTTACCTTTGCTTGGGCTCTCTTTCTCTGTTTTTTCGTGTACTATTTTTATTTTTCGTACTCAAGAATTTTGACGAGAGAGACAAAGTAAAGTGTGAGTGAAATTGTGGTGTCTTCTCGTATTTTTCTGGTTTTTTTTTTCATTTGAAAGGCGAATGAGAAAGCTCATTACTTTGTGGGTCATTTTGTTTCGTGAATTATTAATAATTACTCACAGTCGTTTGAGATTCATCATATTGCTGAACAGAGTGTCCGGTAGATAACGAATTTGATTGTTGTTCAGACGCAGCTTCTCGACGTCCACGAGATCCTTGAACGCACCTCGCTCGATCGTGTGAATCTGATTGTTGGACAATTGGCTGAGGAAAGAAAGAACAAATATTGTAGAGTAATTTGTCACAATCGTATTTTTAAAAATTCGAGTCCTCGATTAATTCATACCGCAATTATCTATTTAAATTTCAAGTGACTGACGTTGCAACAACTTCAATTTCAATGGCGAAAAATAAAAAAAATTGTCTATCGCGCGTCTCACGGATTTTGAATTTGTAAAAGTTCTTTCATCAAAGGCATTTCATTACCGTTTATAATAACCGAAATATCTCGAAATTCGAACCAGCGAGTGACCACTTTGACTATAACCGTGACGATGTTAAAGATACGTTCGTTTGGACTCTACAGATGGAATATTTGCTATCAAACGAATATAATATTTCATATACATATGTATATAAATATGTATCAGCTCGAGTAAGTCGCAATTCTGTGCGCTCCAGTTAGATATCTCATTCGGGAAATGGGTAAAAGATAGCATCCGGATGCTGAAACCCAATGGGAAATTTCGCATGAATGGTGTGTTATATGTTTTACGAAAATGCAATTTTGTTACTCACAGAACGTGCAGAGCAGCCATATCCTCAAAGTCCGTTTTGAATATGACCGATATGTTGTTGTTCTGAAGATCCCTAAAAACAAAAAGAAAAACAACAAATTTAAAAAATCAATTTACGTTCCCAAATGTATGAAAAATAAATTAATTCAGTAATAGTAAGAAATAAATCAATCGAATACTCAACACGATCGATCAGACCGATGAAAATCTCCTCTCGAGACTTCCGCGATGGGTACATTCACAATCATACTTCGAGTGGACTGGCATGGGTAACATTTTTACAGTGTTCAAGAGTTAAAAAAAAACCGAACGATGGAATAAAAAAAAAGTTTCTCACCCGAATTCGCGTAGATCACGTTTTTCGATTCTTCACCGGCCGCTACATCATTCCGTCGAGTATTACGCGAGGCTTCGTTAACCCGTTTCTTCGCGAGCATTCATTTTTATTCGAGCAAAAATAAGCCCGGTGAAAAAAACAATTTTTTTCACCGAGAAGAACGTCCGGGAAATAAGAAGCTGAATGATGAAAAAAAAAATTAAATATGGAGATACGAGTACGGAGAAGATGAAAGAAAATACAAAACAAAAAAAAAAGAATTCAACGCGAAAGGGAAACGAGTCATCATCGTCAAATGCAGTGCAAAAGCTGAGGGGTTGAACCCGATGGAAAGAAACAGGAAGCGTGTGTGTGTGTGTATGAGAGAGAAAAAACGAGAGGACGGAGAGGACACGTCGACTTTTCCACGGTCGAGAAGAAGTTATTAAGGTCTTATTAAACTGGTTCTTACTCGAGTTTTCAACCCCCGCCGGACCTGAATAGCGCGAGAAAAGAAGCGAGAGGAACGGGTTAAAGATGGGGACTCGTCGTCCAGGTCGCGATGTGTCGCGAGACGGGGGGGGGGGAGGAAGGTTTGCGGTTGGCAAAACGCGGTGATGAGAAACCGAGAATTTAACGAGATTCGCGTTGCCACCGGGAATATGAGGCGAGTCGTTGAAAATTCGAAGGAAGACGCGAGAGAAACGAAGCACGAACGAGATGACGGCAAAGCCGAACCGACAAATTACTTCGGAATGATCTTTGACGTCGATCCCGTCCGATGGTCTCTCCCTCTCTCTCTCTCTCTCTTCATCGACAAGCAGACCGATAATTTCTGTACCGTCAAGTTTATCAAGAGTCGCAACGTCGTCGACGTTTCAATCCTCGCGAGTCGTATTTTCTTTCATATCATGATTGTAATTCAATATTTTGGTCTATCAAAAAATTATCATCAACAAATAATTCACAAAAAAATCGTTTGTCGTTTCCCTCGTAATTATATCATCAAAGACCGCGACAGACGGAAGAGTCTTCGCGAGTTCGCGCGCTTATAAGGCGAAAAAAATATAGAAAATAGCGAAAAAAAAGGAATCGTCGAGGAAAACGTCGGAGGCGCCGCCCGGCGTCTGCAACTTTTCGCGGTCGTTGCGACCCACGCGTTAGCGAAAGTGTCGGCGAGAGAAAGATAGAGCCGGAGAAATTGCGATGGAGCTTAGCCCACAAGCGTAAGCCACGAGTGCAACTCGTTTCGCGGGCGCGTGCGCACGACGGATTTGTGATTCCGAGAACGTTGGCTCGGAGCTTTTTGCCGTGTGTTACCGCGTCTCCGTTCGTTACCAACGTCTCGGGCGCAAGCTCAACCACGCTCAATTAAAATAACTCTCGGGCCAGAGCTTCTCGGAACGGAGAAGCTCGTGACCCTCGTGATAACCCGAGCTTTTCTCTTGACGCAGGTGGGGGCGGCCGGTCATCCGCGAATCTTTCGTCACTTCGGCATTCGCGAGAAGTTCGAACAAATTGCGATTATTCGCTTTCGGGTCTTCGCAAGCTCACCCTCGCAACCCTGTCAACCCCCTCATCGCCATTCCTTCATCTTGTTTTTTATTTTTTCTTTGTGTTCCGTTTTGTTTTCCGCCATTTCTTCATCACCGCATCATAGCCGCTCATTGTGAGCCACGCGAACATCGCTTCGCGAGGGTGAAAAAAAAGAAGAAGAAAAAAGAGCCACCAGACATGGCTTTCAGGGTGGATGAAAATTCTCCGTTACAAAGTAACCGAGTCTCACATATTTTCACAGTCTTTGTGTTGCCTTGACGCGGAACGTGAGATCTTATCCCCGGCGGTACGTTGCCTGAATTTTCCATTCTCGTGCGAGCGAGAAAGATAGTACAGCGTTGTTCGTGTCTGTGTGTTTATAATAGTAGCGTACAGAGTGTAATACGTGAAGCAAAGGTTCGTACGTATACTTTTCTAACAAGACCTCAGAGTTTGCATCTTCTTCTTCTTCTGCGTGTCCTTCTATTATCCTCACTTCATCCCCTAACGTGTCCGGAAACCAGCGTAGCGGACAACACGCGCCACGGGATTACCCCAACGAGTCAAAGAATCCATTCGAGCGCATTCCAGTCTCTTATCATCGCCATCGCCTCGGAACTTTAATTTTCCCTCTCTTTTCTTTTTCGTCATTTCCTCCAGCTACTCTTCCGCTCTTCTTTCGACCCCTCCGAGTGAAATAAAATACGAAAGAGTGCAAGGGAACACGAGTCGAGGTTTTGAGATGGCCTTCGGGGATGATTCGCGGCGGGGGGAAGGAGGCTAGTTAAAATCATTTGTGAGTGCTGATACTATGGACAATGCTGTACACGTATTCAGCGATAAAGGGTGTAAGAGGGACGGGGGTACATTAGTTACAGGGCGTAAGGGCAAGGGTTCGGGCGATGCCTGAAGCGGAGGAGGGGGGGGGGAGGGGCGTATCGCCGGTCCACAGCAGATGTAATCAAAGTTTGCAGACAACCACTCAGGGCTTCTCGTGGTTCGAGGAGGTCACGTCAAAACCACCCGAATATTCATTTTCACCCTCGTCAGCGTCTCCAAAGACGACGACGACGATGATGACACAGACGATGAGCCTCCCGCACAAGTGCGAGATCAAAACGTTTCTCACGGATCGTCATAGGTACCTCGAAGATCATCCGGGACAACTTCGATCTCTGCGTCAACGATTATCGACGTCATTGTCGAGTTTAGCGATTGGGAAAGTTCATCGCGTCGCAACGTCACATTTAATTCGGAAATTATAGTAGATTTCCGTGAATACGTGTGTGTGTTAGTATGTGTGTGTGTGTGTTATTACCGGGCATAATGCGTACCTGCGTCAATACGTATAACTATGTGTACGTTCCATAGTGCCAGGTGAACGTAAACGGTCCTCGAGAACTCCAGCGTCAGAGATGGATCCTCTTTCTCTCTCTCTCACACAAGCACACACACTTGATGAGAAACTCGGTACAGAGGCAAATGTTATTCGGCACGATACAATGGACCATCGACGTGTACGCCTCATAACGGTGTTATGCGCCGGTTATATATACATATAGCGTCAGTCACACATGGAACGTGGAAACAGAGGTGGATAATACAGGCATTTGCCATCTGCACGATGATGATGACCGTTCCAACGCTCGACTACAAAGTGAAAATCGTATTTGGGCGGGTCAGTATCACCGTGTGGGCTTTTGACACGCTGGTATTCCGCACAGTAGAATTTCCGAACCCACGCGATCAGAACTTGGGTTCTCAAACACTTGGGGTGGTGGGGGGGGAGGGGTGGTGTGCTCGGGTGAAGCTGCCTGTGGGCTTGCGAACAGAGGGTTCTCCGGTAACATCTCGAACGGGGTTCACGAGCGAGTACTTCATGGGAATCGAATCTGACGGTGACGAGAAACTGGAATAAGTGCCAGTTGAGCCAGTTTCGCAGAAGCCACGAGGGGCAATTGAGAATATGTGAAAAGGAAAAAATACGTTGCCTACAGAAGTTATGCGAAATTTTGTAACAATTTTTTTTATTCGTACGTTCGAAGGAAGATTATGGTTAGTTCGAAATAATTAAATAATTAATAGCAGACCAGAATCACGTTGTTCGAAGGGTTTCATTAATTACTCGTCACTAAAATCAATGCAGAAAGTCGGGGGGGGGGGGTCGTAGTAATTACCGCACCGTGACTTACGGTGTATGTGATTTTACCTGCGAGAAGTCGAGTCTCGGCGTGAGCAAACTGGTAACCCGTAAGCTTTGTGCTTGGAACGCTGACGAGAAACACAACCGACGACAGTTTGCAACGGTTCAACTGGGCCGTCGAGTTTTTCGCGAGAGTGCTTGCAACGCGCGGTGATTTTAACGAACGAGAAAATAAAGGATGCTTCATAATTTACGATGGTAAAAAAAAAACGAAAGGTAAAAGTTGTGTAAGAACGCGCTTGGTCCTTCTATCAAAACGAGATTTTTCCCGAACTCTGTCATACGCGTGTAACCGAGAGCGAGAGAGAAAAAGAGCTACAGAGTAAGGGCTCGGTGGCAATTCCGCAAGCAAACTGATGGAAAACTCAAGAGCATATTGCAACGTTGCCATGGAAAATTTACGTTCGTTATTGTCTCTTTTTCTTTGAAAATAATGTTTTCACAATTAATTATTTTCTCGTTTGTTTTATACGAGCGGGGAATATCTCAAGTTCTACTTGAAGACTTAAATTCGTTATCAAACTTTGTTTTCGAAACGTTTTAAATTTGCAGCTGATTTTCTAATTTCTTGGCTGTTTCCTTTCTTTTTTTATTTATCACAATTTGATTAAATCGTGAAGACTACTTGAAAAAAAAATTAATCAAAATGTCAAAAGCAAAATTGCAGTGATACAGTACATTGTGAATTTTATGAAACTGATATTGAAATTGAAAATGGCAATTCTGCGCATCATTCTGTAATAACCGATGGGAATGGTTCGTCTTCGACGTTCGAACTCGCGAAAGGATGCTGCGAATCACGTACACACTCGTACACGAAGTCTTTATTGATCTACACAGAGTTTCTTGATGTACGTGATTGCAACGATCCAATGTATAATTAAGTGGGAAATTTATGATGAATTCTCGAGTAAATTCTCGACTCGAACTTTGTCAGAAGCTGAGAATCGAAATTCGAAACGTTGACTGATTTTCTCTCTCTCTCTCTGTGTTTCACTCTTGGCGGAATGAAAAATTAACGTCGACGTTAATTAACCAAGTCGCGTTAACGGTAATTAGTCGACGCTCGTCCTCCCGAGGCCGAGTTAAGGCGAACCCGCGAAGCTTGCGAGACTTCGGGTTCGCCTCGTGTCGCCCCGTCGTTTAGATTCGAACGCCTGATTTCCGTGGATGAAAGCGCACCGCCGAGCACGCACCCTCACGATATTCGCACTCACTTTTCGTACCTCGGCTCGGCCTTCGGAGCTTTCACACGTTTCAACCCGGGGTAACTCAGACCGCGTACTCGTTTTTTTTTCTTATCCACACTCGTGGATTATGCGCACGTATCGCCCATATCCACCTCCTTCGTCACTCTTTTTTTTCTTTCTCAGCTAGCGCACCGTGAATTAAGTGAATTATTATTATTACAACAAATGACTCGACGCAATACTGTTTCATTTTCACACTCCATCAACCTTGGAACAAAAGATTGCTCGCCTGAAATCGATAATCCATCTTTGGATTTTATTCAATTTCGAAATTGAATCAAATCGGTTGCATGTACACGAGCCAACCTACACACACGTACGTTCGACAATTACGTTTAATCGGTGGTGAAGAAAAAAAGAAAAAAAGTAGGTCCGAGCACTATGGTAATGAGTGCTATAAATAGTTAGCCCACATGCATGTGGATCAGCATGGTGGTTCGAAGAGTGCATTCTCACAAGATTCTCGGGGGCCCCCTCGCGGCTTATAAGTCGTACTCACGCGTCTGAGCCACGTACGTTACCAGGTGATTTATCCATTCCGTCCGTTCACGAGCGTCTCACGGAGAAAGATCGCCAGTCCGCGGCCAACGGCGAACAAGGACTCGTTGTCAGGCGTCCAAGTTCGGACAATGAATAATCGTTGGCAACGAGAACCCCGCCAGATTGCAGTCAAACACGGTTTTAGCCCGGCATACAATGAAAAACTTGTCACTTGCTCCGGTCTGTGTTTGTCTGTGATTCGCATTTTTATCGCTCTTCGAGTGCGCTCAAATGTCAAAACATGATTTGTAATTTTCTTGAAGATTGAACGAAAATTTGTAACGTCCACGCATTCAAAGTTCCACTCAAAGGCACGAAAGTGGAACATCGTCGTTCCCATTGCCCGGGACGGTTCGACGAACTTTTGTTTCTTTATCAAACACGAGATAATAATTGAGCGATGTTAATTAAAACCCCCCCGATGTCCGTATTTTCGTTTGAAAGGACGTTTCCCGTGAGATTCACAGTGGCGAGTGTAATAAATATAAACGTTTCAATTAACACGATAGCCTCGCGTTAATTGCTCGGGTATTTATTCGCGAGACGTATATATATATAAATATAGTCACGTGGTTAACGTCAACGAAATTGCGTAGCCGCGGGAATCTTAATTGCCCGTGGTAATCACACGGCTAAAGGGTGATAATTCGTTCGGATGCTAATAATGTCGATTGGTTCGACAACGTGTACTCATACAGGTGACATACAATTTTTTTTTTCGAAAAAAAAAATCAAAGCAAATCTGCCAACTAAATAAATCAAAATGTTTTGAAAAAATAAGATCAATGTATGGCGTGTTACACAATTTTTCGATAATTTTCACGAAAACAAAAAAAGTGGCCACGGAGCGATGAACAAATAGCGGAACGGAGAAGAAACGAATACGAAGAGAATATGAGAATTAGAAAAAAAAATAGATATACGTACGATAAATATGAAAAGCCTGATCCACAATTTTCATCAAAGAGCCCCACGGGGGAGGCAAGCGCCGGCAACGACCCTTCTCCCCCCACCCATCGTCCAACCGATCTCCCGCTAATGGATTCATAATCTTAATACGTCCAGGCCGTGTCTCGCGTGTCTCGGCTCAATTTAATAATGCCCCCGCTAGACCGCAATATTCTCGGGCTTCGCAGCGTTGTGTGCTTCTGCAGTTTCGCGATATGTATTAACGCTTGTGAAACGTGAAAAGCCAAGCCGAGCCAAACGTTGCGGTACGTGCTCCGGCCACGGTGAATATTTACTGCGCTACCTAATCCATGTACTTCCAATGAAAATGCAATAGTCCGAATACACACACACACACACACACACACACACACGCCACATCCGCTTCGCAACGAACCTTTGAATATACGTATAATTGAATCGAATTAATCGACGAGATCGGTTCTCGTAATTAAAATTAATTAGAAATTAATATTTATGAAAGAAACATTAAACGACGTTTTTAATCGTTCAACTGCATTCCCACCAGCTACTTTCACAATAATTACCATTACGACAAAATGAATTTGTCGATTTTGTACCTATAAAATTTTTTTTGAAAAAATATATATAAATATCTGTTCGAGAGAAAATCTACCGAATAATGATTTATGCTGTTGAAATATTTACCTATGAGTTTACGTTAACCAATAAATTTCTCTCCAATCATCAACTATTAATAGGCAAGTTAAAAAAAATTTTTAAAAACTGTTATTCACGAACCGAATATCTAAAAAAAACTTTCACAATTAATCGCTTTGGTATATTCCATCGCACACTTTGATTGCTCGTTAACACGAGCCCCATGATCGCTATGGGAAATATTAATAGCACATAAATCGTTATAAATACGGGTCGTAACAGTTTCTCGTGATTTAATAACTGTCGAACGTGCGGGCGTTCGAGTACGCCGCGTTTTGGGTGCTTACAAAGCCGAAATCCGAATTATCGGAAACAACAAAGCGAAAATCCCTTCACGTAACGGTCAACGCGCGGAAAAACTGAACGACCCAAACTCCGTATCGTCAAAACCATCGAATTTATATTGCAAAGTGTTTTGCGATGTATTTTTCGTTACGTGCCGGAGATTCCGAACGTCGCGTCGCTTCGTCGGTCACCCGTTGTTGTTCGTAAAACAGCGAGTGGCCAAGTGCGTTTTCGATAACGGTACATAAATAAACGCAAAGTACAGTCCTTAAAAGCATATCGACCCTGTGCTGTCACTCTCTCTCTCTCTCTCTCCTACTCTCTCGCTTGAGCTCTTTCTCTCCCGTCGGTTTTATATGCATATACCCATGACGATGTTTTTCCGGTATTAATAGCATCGAGAAAATTCCACCAACCCCGGACCCCATTCGTTGCCACCGGTAATATCGAGTTTCTATAAAACACCTGAGTAATAAAATCGAAAGTATCCCGAACTTTCAACCCTGATACGACAAAACGTTGAACCAACCGACGCTTCGGATATTTTCAATATAATATTCGATGATATTGGTCATAAAAAGTTAATGAAAAATCTTTTTACCCTCGTATCGGTTCCTTATCGATATTTCAATGTCTCAAGTGTAGGTGAATACATATACTTGCATACATCTCAGAAACATTTTGATAATCTTTACGAAAAAAAATGTTTAATTCAATTTAAAAAAAAAATGGAAATTGTTAAGTTTTCATTTATGAATAATTTTACATCGCTTTGTATGAATCTTCATTACTGATTTCAATGACGGAAATAAAATAAAAAATGTTTAAATTTCAATTCAACGACGATGTTGACGATGATAAATCGCGACAATTCTTAATTGGCGATGTTTCGCACTGACTGATACGCGCCACGTGCAAAACTCGACGTAAACGCAGTCTGACCGCGCGCGGCCAAGGGTCTTTTTCTGTCGTCCAAGTGGTTACCCAAAGAGACTCGGGGGCGGCGGTATGGATTTAAATATAGAGACGTTGCACGAAGGTTGAGTGGCCCCCGGTTGCACAGTCGCTAAGTTAATAAACTCGAGAGTGATACAAACGATGAGAAACGTATAAACAACGTCGACCCGACCCGTCGGGTTGGACTGCGTTATTCCTTCTCATTCTCTCACTCACATACGTTATGCAACCCTTTTTTCACACACATTTCCGTAAAATTACGAAAAGAAAAAGTATTTGAAAAAAAAAACAATATCCAATCACGACGAGAGGATCGAGGATTAAAAATAAAAAAAATGTCCGAGTCAGATTACAATGTTCCATCGACGATAATAGTCGTGACCTCATCACGATTTCCACGATACACCGCGCGAGATGATCCTGAGAGACCTCCCCGCGTCTCTCATCGGTTGGGCTCATCGTGTGCGCGGGTTCAACGAGCCAATGTTTGCCCGAGACGAGAGTCGAGAGATGAGCCACGTGCGCGCAGGTTATTCGCAAGAATAGAAAAAAAAAAACTTATAGCTTGAGAGCTAATGTTCGAGAGACTCGAAACCCGTCCGAGTCCCGAGAGAGAAATAGAAAGAGAGAGATGGTACAATATAATTACAGAAATAATAACAAAAATAGATTTAAAAAAATAAAGATTGACTTGGAACGTGGATATCGCCGACACACGGCAAACTTCCATCTTTGCAAACGAATTATCTCGAGTGCCGTTTGAAAATCATAGATACAAACTACCTGACCCGTCGTACATGCGCACCGAGCGATCATTAGATGACAAGTGCCATACGGTAATTTCATGAAAATCCATTGACGTTGATGCGCGTGTATCGTTGACGACGGTTAACCGTTGCGTTCACGGTCATTGTGTAACACCGCCGACAGTCGGGCTTTGAAACCCAAACATCAACCCACATAGACATCCCCGACCCGGCCGTTTATCACGTGATAGTACTGGATAACCCATCGAACGCAACTAGCCATGTGGACCACGGTAATATAATGGCCACGATGACGCTCGCCGATCATCATACACACACGACTGTGGACGTGCATTCATGCGGTAAGCTCCGACGGATCGATCATTGATACTCGATACCCGATGATTAAGGAGAGACGTACGGATATAGGGACTATTGTTCACCTAATATCCAACGAGCCACGAGATCATTGGGATCAAACGCGTCACGAAATTTCGTCCCATTTCCGAACGAGAAATAGATTCAACACACTGCGCCCAATGTTAGATTGCTCACTGACAAGTCCTGAGAAACATTTTCCAGCAACGTGTTTTCCTGATATTATATTTTCCGTTTTATCATCCGATTGAACCCGTTCAAAATTATGAATAATACATTTTTGTATTCCACGTAGCAAGCCCTTTCAGACGATACCCCACATGATATATAATATTCGAGAAAAAAAACAATGTCGAGTACTTAATTCGCTCCCCTCGGCAATTCAGAAGCTCCGGATTATTGCGGACAGTTCGATCATAACGTCGTGAGATCTGTTCCAGACACGAATGGACACCATATAACCCTGAGTAGGTTATCAATGACCGCGATTACCGAGTGGTTCGCATTGCCCCCTGGTCCATAATCCCCATTGGACAGCATCGTGAGAGATCAACGTATGGTTCCACGATCGCAACCCAAACCCATCACAGATCCATGAATCCTCGCAACGCACTTCTATCCGAGGTGGTTGAGGGACAATTCACCCCGGAGACTCCGAAACTACTCATCCACCTTCGACGAATTATATGTAACACGAGTTGGCTCGCAAAATAATTAATAGTTCGATAGGAAAAAATATTCAATCCGAATACCTTAATCGATCAAACGATGACCCCAAGATTCGAGATTTTCGATGCATCAGTTACGATCGGAACGCAGTCGCACGAGGGGGCGGGGGTTTAAGGAGGCATTACAACGACTTGTCCATTCTCGACGTGAATACCGATTCGGGTCTCGAATATTTTCATAGGTCGAACACAGCTGTGTCTCGTTCATATTTCACAAGTGAGTAAGAGAGATACGACGTCGCATTCGTCGTCGTTGCTCGGATGACAGGGCCGTGTCAGACGGGTGCAGCTTCTCAAACGTCACTTGTCACGTTGGGTAAAAGACGCCAGAAATAAACAGTGTGTACTGTTGCGGTATCTCGAGATTATATATATATATACATATATACATACATGTTCACAATCGAGAAGAAGATAAATACGATGAAGATGAAGAAAAAGAGAAGACGACGACGAAGAAGAGGAAGAAGATGAAGAAGGTGAGGTGGATGATAAGTCGAAAGACGACAGGGAGTTGCAGCAACAAGAGATCCAAATGCCAGAAGGCGCGGGTCACGTTTCGAGAGATCGAGAGATATCTATCGAGTCCATCTTCTCTCGATCTCTTTCTCTTCCCTTCATCTTCTTCATCGTCGTGTCTTGTTCTCCCGGTTCGTTCGGGGATCCACACCTTTGGCTTTCCGTTCGGTCGCGCGCACCAAGCTTCGGATCAATCGTCCGATTGTCCGGCGTACCTCCTCAGCCACACACGGGCCCACACTTCGTGGCTCATTAATTTTACGACGATATTATCCGCAACCAAATCGGACAACTTGTACATTGTAAAATTCTCATCCCCCATTCCGCCTGTACACGATCGATCGCACGTACGTGTGCACGAGACCCCCATCGCGAGAAATTGCGATGATCGTAACACACGCGGACGATCCGGCGGAGTCTCGAATTATCTATCGCGATGTTTCACACTCGACTTGTACAAATACGAATCGGGCCAAGGGCAGGAGTACAAATGTTGAAAGCTATCGAGGAGAAATTTGCGTCAAGCACACGAAGACACGTCGAATGTATCGTTTTTGAAAAAGATAAATTAGAACAAAAAAAAAATGATTTAAAAAAAGAAAATGTTTCGCGACGCAGTTTGTCAAGAAAACGAGACGGTTAATCAGAGTATTTAACTCGTCTTCGTCTTGTGTTTACTGAATCTTCGTTCGTGCTCGTTAGTCAAACGTCGGTTATTTATCTCACGCATGCGCACACGATTCGTGTAGTGCAAACACACCACAACGTGCCTCGAGGAGAACTTGTGTGTATGCATGGGACTCGGGCAATTATAGTTTTACCCGGTTTACAACCATAACGACCGATGAATGCCGCAAATTATGTTAAAATCCTCGTTGAAAACGACGATTTTCGTTTCACGTTGAAAAAACATGGCTTCGAGGCGCCTGCGCGAGCTAGCAATCGGATCGATAAACACGTAATCCGCGGTTACCACGTGGGAAAATTAAATGAATGCGATGGTGAAGGATTTAACGATGAAACGTAGATGACATTGTATTACGTTAATTATATGGGTATCGTCATTGTGCATATGGGTCATTCGAACCATAACAAAAATCGACAAGCTCGTGGTACTTATGCCTTCAAACCGGATCTTAACTCGACAACGTTGTTGAATACTACTTCGAGACACGAGACGGTTCGTCGTAATTTTTCTAATTTTTTCTGATGAAACGAAAATTTAGTTCAAGTAATAATAATGATAATTACTAAAAGTCCATGAAATTGAAGAAAAAAAATAGTTGTCACCTACGATTTTCAACCCATTTGCCGAAGATAAAAAAATTATTAAAACCCAGATCATACCGCTGCTTGGCTGCGAGCCCCAGAGGGCGCAACTAGCAAGTTCTTCGAACATCATCACGCAGCCCATGATTTCTAGCCGGCTGTGCCACTGTTGACGTTGCCTCCTCTAATCACGAGGCGCAATGCTAATAGCGGAAATAAGACAAACTCCCCAGTCGAGTCTAATAGCACGGCACGTTGTGCCGTTTCGATTCCGCGATGGAATCTCGGAGAGTGCTGCCACCTTGCGGATCATCGTTCGCGCGTGTGCGTCCGTGTGTGTGTGCATCATGCACATGCGCTCCGGAACGGGTCAGGCTTCGAGGCATACCTGCAGAAACGTTTTCTTCGCACGCCACACGAGTAACTGCATCAGTTGCATTGAGCAAGCGTTTGCCTCTTATCCTCTCTCTCTCTCTTGCACATACGTGTGCGATCTCTCGAGCTGAACCGAGTGCAGTTGAAATAACATACAAACTATGTATGTTCTTGTATCTGGAAATTATGTGAAACGGGATCTATCGTGTTATCTCTCCCTCTCTCGTTGCCCGGAGGATCTTCATTACCTCTTTTTATTTTTTTTTATTATTATTACCCTCGCATGTTGTTGGTATTCAACATTATCCCGACAATCACCTTGGCACTCGAATGCAACCATTTTACCCTCACGTGTTTATGCCTCTTTGCAAATATACAATCTTGGTCCGGTCTGTTATCAAACTTAGGGTCTAATTTCAAGAGAGAACAAAAAAACACAAAGTGACCACAGGCATCTTACCCATGCGCCACACGTTGCTTGAATTATTCGTCTTGAGCTATGGCGACTTTGTCGGAAAATCTTGCAACCAACGGATCAAAGAGAAATTTGGGATTGAGATATTAAGCCCGAAAGATTTTACGACGTTTTTCCGTGATGCTGACCGGGGCTATAACGGAGAACGTGCGTCTGGAAAGATACGAGCTTGCATGCGGCAAAGAAACGGACATCACAGAAGCCAAAAACCGATGGAAGACACACGCCGACGAGTGTGCCGCGAGGCTCGGGTTTGACCGTAGGCGACTTCCTGCCGCGCGCCACTCATCAACGACCGGGGATTATCCTCGGGTTATCGCGGTTACAAACTTCGTTTAACGATGGCTTCAATGTGCCCGGAATTCAAAGTGTTTTTACCACCCACCCGAAGACGTTAACGATTATCCGGCGGTGTTAAAAATATCCCATGGGGACTCGGTGCTGTTGAATTTAAAAAGAAATAGCTGGGTACCATGCTCTCGTGCTAAATGTGAATACGTCGAGTGAACTAGTCTTGATAAGACAGCTCTGTTAGAATTATTGATATGAGGTCGGTGAAACCGGTGAATATTATCGCGATTATCATACGCGATTTTCGACAGTTCAAACCTCTGAAACTATCGTTCCATATTCCATTTTCGTCGTTGGAAAATTCTACCTTAATTCACATTTCGACGAATCATTTGGAATATTCATTACGGTAAATAAGTCAGATATTTCAAACCCACCCCGTTCCTTCGAAGAACAAAAAAAAATGTAAAAAAAAAAGAAATTACTGCAGAACGCTGCAATAATAAATGAACCGTAGAACAGGAATACCGAACTTTCCGTGGGTTTCTCTCCGTACCGGAAACCATCTTGCAAGCACTGAGAGATTCCCCCCCCCCTCTCCGCCCCCCGTACATATAGCCATGAATGTGGATAAAAGAGATTAGACGGTTGAGCGGTTCACTGTGCTCTTCGGAGGCATAACTAAGGTTTATTAACGATGCCCCTTCGCCCGGTTTCTTCGGCTTTTCTTTCTCCCTCTCTTCCCCCCCGCCCCCGACTTTCCTCAATCTGTCTCATATAGGTATACACGAGTCACCATCAGTTGTACCAGCGGTAACTCGGTAACCCGGGTATGGGGTTAGCCCAATGCAGATAATAGCTACAGGTATTGTGTGCATTCCTTCTTGCTTCGTTCCGCGTCGACGAAAAAAAAAAAAAAGGGTGAAAGACGATCTCGATTCTCGTCGTCCTCGTCACTCTCTCGCATCTGAATCTAGCTTGGACCGAAGATCGTTAGCGCGCCCCCGCCACCGACCGAAGCCATCTGGTATACGTCTGGAGGCTCGTTTTTCATCGTTTTTCCCTCTCATCTTGGGTCTATCTCTTCACCCTTCCACCTCTCTTTCGATCTCTCTTCCCTCCATTCGCTTCACAGGCCAACGGACTTTTTTTTTTCATCTACTCGCTCTGTCGTCATTTCCCCAGAGCAGTCTTGAGCAAATCGGTACTGGAAGAGAAAAAGTACTTTGCAAAAGCATAGAAAAAAAATAATAAAAAGGAATAACATATAGAGCTTCGAGAAAAAAAACAGGATAAATCCTTGGCCGAACGAAAGTATTTATTGTCCGAAATGTACGAGGCAATGTGCAACCGGGTCGGTCTTGATCGCCTGAGAATAAATTTGCGGTACCTGTGGGAATACATGGCCTTAGCCCAGATTCCGCGGTCGTACCGCGGATAAGGAGAGAAAACCCGGAAAATGCATCGACCAACGGTGCGCGATATACCGCGGTTCTATGAAAGTTTGAAAATGTCTCGTGCGCGTTTAGCACGTGGCTGTAACGCGATACCCGAGAGAGAGAGAGAGAGAGAGAGAGAGAGAGAAAGTTTTTATCACGTTTTATCAGGTGGCCCTCGTTAATTCGCACCGACCGAGAGACCAACCGCATTCGGTCGCGGTCAAGCGTTAAATTTCATTGAAACGCGACGACGGAATATATTTTGAGAGTGCGAGTAAAGAGCACGACACACGGGTTCCATTTTTTTTTTTCGTCCTCTCGAGAAAATGGTTCGCGAGGGGTTACACGGAATTTCGAGGCGTTCGCGAGGTGATACTCCATTCGAGAGTAACGGGGAAGCAAGAGCCATGCGGAAGAGGCGAGTTATTCAAAAATGGAATAAAAAAATGAAGTAAAAATTGCAATAGCACTGGCGTAGTGGAGGGGAGGTTGGGACGGAGGGTGTTAACGAGGGGCATTGAAGTAAACTTCCGTTTCACCGTCACAGACGCATCCCTCTTCCGACCCGTGAAATCCCATCGGCCTCTGATACGAAAAAAAAAAAAAACATTTTATCACGGTCCCCCGACTCCAGCGACTCGATTGGGCTTTCGAGCTTTCCGGCCCACTCGAGACCGCTCCGTGATACGATATCATTCAATTCCACCTGTCGGTATGCATATATATATATATATGTATAACGTCTGCCGGGAGCTGACAAGTGCCGTAGGAAATGTAAATTTAAAACCGTTTCGCGGATCAAACTCACTCGGTAAAGGTCGGGAGCCAAAAAAAAACTGGCTGCAAACGATTCGCCTATCAAATAGTGCGGGAGTTTTTTTTTCCAGTTTGCTCGCTCGAGTTTGCCGTATTCAAGATTTAAAAAAAAAAAAAAAAATCTTTTTTCGTCTTCCTGATGAGATAGTTTGTGGGCGAAAAAAAAACGGACAAACTCTAACGGATGGATGATTCGTTTGGAAAAGAAAAAGTTTTATCCAATCGTTTCGACAAGTACAGTTAACTCGGTTCAACGCAATTTCAATCATGAATAAATGGCAACGAATTTCAATGTCTTTTTCTTTTAAACGATGATCGGAATCGTGGAAATGAAATTTTTGTTCGTCAACCCTATCGTGCCGAATAGTGAGTATCAGTTGGTATGCAGCGAGTCGGGTGAAGTCCACGGGATGCGCACAGCAGAACGCGTTGTGCACCTGCCGGGCAAAAAGGGAATCACAGCGGCGGTGGACGGAGAGACCGCAGGCCACCAGCCCGTCTAACCGGTACTGGCTCTGGAAAAAAATGTTCAAGTATGCACTTAGTCGAACCGCCATGTGTGCTACACACCATCGTACCGCATCCAAGCATACGGGGTGTACCGAAACAAAAGCACTCGACGTTCTAACGAACACTCGAGACATTTGCAAAACATAATTCAACGGTTTTAATTTAAAAAAAGAAAAAAATTATCCAGCTCCCAGTTTTCGTGTTACTTTGTATTATTTATAGATAGACTTTGTAATTATTTCGATTGCAACGATGGATAAAAATCGCGTGGACCGAGTTTCCATCCCACGCGTTTCACGATCATTGCTCCAGACTCCAAAGACGAGTTCACTTCGGTTTATTTTATTGAAACCGCATTATTTGTTCGCGTCTGTCTCAGTCGCCACCGATAAAACATTTTGTACCCACATTTATTTTTTTTCGTTCGTTTTTGTATTGGGCGAGCAGAAAGCAAGGTAATAAAATATAAACGTACGTCCATTGGATCGGCGTAAATGTATACACAAGCGAAAGTTCGTACCCCGGTTGGTGTGGCCAACCCAGAGTTATCATCCATCCCGCGCAATATAATTTCATACGTGAATCATAAATCATGGTGAGTAATGATTCGCCGAGTGCTGGGTGTTCGGGAATATTAGCCCCGTGCGGGATGTTGCAGTTAACAACGAACGACAATGTGTCGAGCGCGTGGCTATACCCGACGATGGGAGCGACGGAGAAAGCGAGAGTCCAAGGTAATGCGGTGAGATTAATGCGTGCACTTTTCACCGGTTATGTGTGGATATGCATTTGTAGAAGTGGAAAACTCTCTTCGAAAATTATTGGTACCGACGAATGAATTATCATGATGCGGCAATGTTTGTCTATCGATCAAATATTAAAAAAAAATGTCTGTTAATTTATTTATCAAACGAATGACAACGATCGTTTATTATTTTCATGTCAATGTTCATTGCAATTATCAAAATAATTTTAGCCATTTGAATCTTTCATCATTGTTCGAGGATTAAAAAAAATGTTTGTATAAAATCTTGTCTTCGGTTATATCGGCGAGATAGAGACCGATGGATCCGGTGGCGCGATGGACGGTTTCATCGGTACGGATATCGAAACGATATGGGGAATGAGAGAGAGAGAGCGCGCACACGCGAGACCAGCAAATTACTCGACGGGAACGTGCCCGGTGTGTTAATGGTTTGATACCCAGCGGGACGACAAAGTAACCGCGATCGCACGAGGCGGTCCACCGACTCGTTTTCCCAGCCTCAACGGTAGGCAACATTTGTATATAAATATAAATCCCCCTTCCCCCCTATCCCTGTACTTGTGTGCGTGTATTTGCGCGACCCTCGACGACGAATATGGCGATGATTATAAATAACGTCCGTGAAATCGCAATGAACTATCGACGCGCGGTTTAGGTTGACGAGGGGCATATAATCGTAAAATTTTCGATCCCCGAGACAGTTTATAACTCGTGTTCTAAAAATACGAAAATTTACGCTCCGGGCTTCCCCCCCCCCCCCGCCGGTTCGACTTTTTGCGTATTCAACCGGGCGCGTAACTCTCGTCCCGAACTCAAGGTCTCTCGAACCCTATATAGATATATATCTCTCGTCTTTGAACAATTTTAATAAAAAAAATGAGGCCCAATGGTCGTCGAATGATTTTCACAACGAATAACAAAGTTATGGACGAAGTATTGATTGGATCATCAACCTCTCTTAAAAATGGTCACTCAGCTTTATGATTTCTTTTTTTTTTTTTGACGAAAAATCTTTTTACGGTCAATTTATGTGATCCCCGGTTGCCCGTAAAACACATATCGTTAATGTATTGGATCGTGAATAGCCCGACTCTGTTCGCGAAGCTGTGGCTTACTTGGCACTGTAAAATTTTTGCATCGGTATTGGTAGGGCTATACGTCGAATGACCGGCTCCACATACCTATGCAACGTCTATCGATTTGCTTTTTTAACTCCTGCGATAACGGCGGTAAATATATAATCATCGATAACGATTTTTTTTGTTTTCTTTCTCGTTTCTAGTTAGCATCTTAATTTATGAGTCGATCATCGACACCACAGCATCCTGGTGGACGTAACCGATGACGTATGTGCAAAAGGGTGAGTGACTAGAGAGGGCGGATGCATCGAAGTCGCGTAGACAGAGGCAGACTCGGTGGCTCCGTACTCTCGAGATCCCGAATTAACGAGAACGACGATGTTGATTTATGCTCGAGTATAGCCGTGGCCAAGCTGTTCGGGGGGGGGGCCCTGATCACGCTTGATCTACGATCGATCTACGTATAACAGCCAAAGAGATCGAAGCACAGACTGTGGCACGTCGAAGCTGGCGGAGAAGCACGACGAGACGAGACGACCGGCCAAGGCGTCGGGCAAACACGCGCCGATGAGCGCGCCCGGTTAATCGTTATTCTCTCGGCTCTCCGACGTATCGAGCGGATAATTAATAGCCAATCAGCGAGCGTGACCGCGTGAATGTTAAACAGTGCAACGAAGCCGCGCCAGGCTACAAGCGACGAAGCTATACGTTAACACGAACGATGGGTGTCGGACCCATCGATTCTCCGGGGAGCACTTGAGCTACACGCGGATATCCGGAGTGGTAAACACCAACGGTTATTATTAATATCATCGATCGATTATTTTTTTTTTTTTCATAATAGAGAATTTTCAATCGATCACCAAATTGAGAAAATAATAAAAATAATGAAAAATCTGGTTCATGCGTTAAAAACCATGCGAGGAGAGACACGAATGGCCACTATTTTTTTTTCCAACGGTAGACACCATCATCGCGAAAGGTCACGGCCAGATCGATTCGTTTCGCAAGCGCGCCTCTCTCCCTCGCCCCCCCCCCTTAAACTGCATCGCGAACAATAAGTGCACATACCGTTCAACGGATGTTACGCTCTCGCGATGCACCAACGTTTACTCATAACCCAAGTGTGTTATATGGCGTATAACACACCGAAACGACTTCCGTGTGTGGTGTACGAGCCGCACTTGCACGTACGCGTCGTACGTATGAGTTTGCCAGAAAACACACATACACACACACGTATCACAATAAACCGGGGAAAGCGTGGAGCGTTAAGGTTGCACGGTGAGTTTGCACCGTGGGCGAAATATGCGGCAGATGCACAAGACCAGATATAGACGAGGTTCGGAGAGATGGCGAATTCTAAACGCGGGGATAATGCAATGTTACCCACAAACATTCCCGGGCTTTCTCGCGGGTTCCTCACGAGCGTTACACCGTGTCCTGTTGGGGTACCATGTTTGCGTGTGTGTGTGTGTGTGTGTGTGTGTGTGTGCATAAGCACGGGATATTACACTCACACACACGCGTGCATAGACGACGATGAATAAGTACTCGAGCATCGCGAGGGATGATGGCACACGTGTGGGTTTATCAGAAGCTTGCACTTGTATTCTTAGGCTAGGGAGATGAAACACCGTTCGGCGGTGTGGCCATACACATATATATGTGTACAGGGTGATTCCGTTAACCCTCTTTAGTCACAGTTGAGTAAAATTCAGCAACTTTGAATGGCAATAAGAATGTTTGCAATTAACAAAATTACTGTTTTTATCATCTTGAATTATTTCGAGTTTGACTGAATCAACCTGTATATATAGCACTTGCACAAAGTCAACGAAGGAACCGCAGTCGGGGGTGATATGGCGGGGGTGAGACGTTCGAAAGGACAAAGAACAGCAGCTTGAGCTCGTATATGCTGCTTCGTTATTACGTATGTATTTCTGCACTCAACGCAATCTGATATCGAGATCTCGATACCCCGGGGTACCGCACTTCGTTATTATGCAGAAGCCGCCCGCAACCGACAGATGTAGCACGCTAATGCGGTTGTTGTTATTTTTTTTCCCTTCTTCTTTTACTTCTAACACGCGCAGGGGTTTGAATGGTGTGTTAAATTTTATTGTGCAGGCGTATATATGTACTCGTCGACGGATAATGTGATTCGGTGTGCTTAGTGGACGATTATTACTTTTGATTTTGTTTTTTTTTTTTGCAAAATAGAAATCCGACTCCACTCAACGAGAAATAAAATAAAGTTCCAATTTCGACGCGCCAAACTACGGTGAACGAGTACACGCGGAATTAACGCAGGTTTATAGATATATATTTATAGAGATGTAAATATACATAGCTTTGAGATTACCGTCCGGACTTTCAATTTGCCGGCAAGCAGTCTCGTTGCGGTTATTGTTAATTGTTTCTCGTGTAATTATAAGTTTCGACTTGGCGGGGGAAAAAAAAGGAAAAACATGTGAAGAGCGCGATTTAATTACTGCCGCGATATAATTATCAATTACCGAGCAGTCGCGAGTACGCGGTGGAGGTGAGGGGGGTTTGGGGCGCACTATAAGTCTTTACCGGACCGAAATAACGATCCGCGAGATCAGCAATGCGTGCGGCGCTGCCCGGAGAGAATTATTGTGCAAAGGCGGGGAGACAGATGGGGAAAGGCTGGAGAGACTGAAAGTTTTGCGGGAAAACACGCAATGAAATGAGGAAAAATAGTATACGAAATGAAAAAACAAGGTGTTGGCATCGTAGAACAACATTTGACAAGAATTCTGCAATTAAAAATTTATATTTTTTATCCGAAATTTCGTTATATATGTATTGTAATTGGACAGTGCGGAAAGATTTATACAGACTATGCAGTCTGTATTTATACAGCAGTGACAGTGATTATATAATAGAAAAATGAGAAAGAAAAAAAATCCAATCGGATATAAGTTGCCAGACACGGTGACCGCAAACTCACGTGTCGCTTACCATTTTGCATGCCACACGCATTCTACGAGACGCATGCGTCGACCAATCACACTGGCCACGAACGCGTCTCTTGTACATTGTAAATTGCATTTCGCGGGAATGAGAGTAAGAACGAAGGAAGAGAGAAAGATACCGAAAAAAAAAACAGACACCCATACAAGCGAGACGGAAACGTGTTTAGGTCGTGTGTCGCGAGCGCACGTGTCGAAGGGTTCGTCGTCCGAGAAACGGTCGTACATCAGTTCTCCGGGGGTTCTGGCCTCGAATCATCGATCACGAGAACTGGCACAATATTGGCATCGTAATCGGAACCGATTCGACACGCTCACGGTCATGGGCTGCGCAGACGTGAGATGACGGATCGACGAGACCCATTTCCACCATCGTGAGATTTTATATCCCAACAAAGGCCAATATTATTATGTAACTAGATTTTATGCGCATATGATATTATTTTGTACGATCGATTGGTACGTACGAAACAATTTTGTGAGTATTATGCAGAATATATATCAACTTTGCCATGTATATATACAAAACATACGAATCGATAGTTTATGTATTTGTGATGCTTTCGGAATTCCTATTACGTTTCTGAGTTTAATCAGTTTAAGTGATTCCAAACTGGCGAAACTGTTCGACGAACGAGAGGGTTACACGCATGCGCATCGAAGCAGGGTGGTCCGAACCGCGTAAGTGCGTGGGCGATTCATTCACGCATATATATATGTATATTATTGCGCATCAATGCAGTGGCAAGGGTTAACGCACAAGCGTTATCCTTCGTTTGGCGTACCCACCCTTCCATCCTCATCCCACGCATCTACACATGCCGTGCACCGTTACATTACCATACTAATTGCAGTCAAAGTTCCGTACACCGTGGCTGAACGGCGCATGCGCAACCGCGTTCGCGCGAGTTCCCGACGATTTATCGCCGGACAATCGCCGATAAAACGACGTCCGATCACGCCCCCGTCCGCGTGCTATCTTATGTCGTATAATTTGGTCGTAATTAACGCTAACAACACAACGACATTGTGTGGGCAGTTGAATATAGTCGCGAGCCGGTGGGTTTTACGGATGTGAAATCGATTTGTAATGCGGGATAGGACATGCGAAATCGTTTCGGTGGGCTACGCGATGAATTTCGACGGTTCAATGTATTCGGTTTATTTAGATCATCGTGTCTAATTTTCATTTATTTTCTACGGATTTTTTTTTCAAATAATAATTTTTGTTAATTGAAATTAGGGTATTACGATTATTGAGAAATATAATGTCACGATGGAATGATGAAACTTGGAGAGATTCGTCATTCCGGTCGATGGAGTCGGCTGTATAGAGCTCGTGCGCAAGAGGATGGTTATCGACTCTCGCTCGGTCTCCCCCTTTGGCGATACCGCGAAACGTCGAACTGATAGATTTACGTTAAGCCTCCGGAGGCCCGATACGACGTAGCCAGCTGCAACCACGAAGCCACTTTCGAAATTGCAACGCGAGGATTCCGCGAGCGAGATTCCACAATGGTGGATCAAGTTTTGCGAAGTGTCTCCGAGAGCTTCCCGCAGGACTCGAGCCACTCGCTTCGATACTACACGTACACAACCAAACACACACACACATTCCGTGCTAAATCAAGACCGCATTGGTGTAATGGATGGTCTTCTCCCTCGGCATCCCACATACACAACTATACCTCATGCTCATGCGTCGTATAAAGTCCATCGATTTCGTGGAATCAGGAAAAATTTAATTCACGACCTATAATTATTCATATTATTATATTGTACATAACAATGTGTAATCAGATTGATGGAAATCTTCGAGATAATTGAAAAAAAAAATTCGATCATGGATATTATCATCCTAGAAATTTTTTACGGTACCCCCGGATAGCGAGTCCCCATTTTCCCCAGGCGAACATATTTCCCCACTACGAAATTTAGATTAAAAACATTAAATTTACACCCCCGTGACGCATGCACCAGCGTGTGTTTTTTTTTTGTTCATGGTGGGTTTGCTACGGAGCGTCTGGCCATGCGCAAAGTGCACGGTCGCTGCATATCCCCCTTCTTTTACACGCGAGGGGGGGTTGTATATACCAACGACACGTGATTGCCTCTCAAGCGCAAGTGCGTAAACTCCCGACCATCGGACCGCAAAATGAAATAAGAAATATATTGCAATTGCGACGTCGAATTATCTCAAATCATTCTCAATTTTTCCTAAATCGGTCATTGTGAAAAATAACGCGTTGACTCGAAGAAACAAACAAACCCAAAGAAAATGCATATTTTTGATGAATTTTCGAGAGACAGAAGGATGCAGGAATTAGATATTCCATCGTGGCAATGTCGTAACGTCATTAACGCGATGCAAGGCCAGAGCAATTTCGGTTCCTTCACGGCCGTAACATATGACACATAGGCCATTGAGGTCGTTTGGGCGCACGTGGGACTCGGGAATACTTAATCTCCGGTCGATTCCCCACGGATTCCACGCAACATTAAGGACCCCCTGAATATTTTCACAACCCCCCCGCGCTACAACCATCCGTGCCACGATCGGTAACCCCGCCCGATTCCATGTCGTACCCCATCGCGTATTTTCATCCGTGGAACACGAACCGAAAGGGAGTCAATGCTCGTCATTGCATTCCATGGTACCGTACGTTCGGCAACCATTTTGCCGGCCCCCCTCCATTATTTCGATGGACGGATCATCGCGTCTGTTTTGTAACTATTTTCCGCTAGTGCCACGACGTGAAGGGGCCGGTGTTTCTTCCGAGGGCGCCCCCGCGATAAAATCCGAAAAGACTCCCCCCCGATTCGCCAATGGAGTCCATGACTATGTATTTTTCGAGATGTCGCGCAACGGGGGGTTGGGGGGATGATCGAGTAGAGGGGCCCCGACGACTCGGAGTATCGGCGACATACGCCCAGGGATTAGGCGCGAGGGGTACACGCTGATGGGTTAGGGGTGCCACAAAATTTGGGGGGTGCGTTCTTGCGTGTCTCTATATATTTTATACGATCACGGAAAATCGGTAACTTGCTATTCGCCTCGGCAAACACGGACGACAGGTTCATCATATAAATATAGATATATATATAGTCGAGTTTGAACTATTTTATGTGCAAGGTTCATTGTCCATCGCGATTTATTTTGGTGGAGTAGTTGTAATGTTGTTAAAATAGAATTCGTGTCAAAATCGAAATACAACGAAAAGTGTTTTTGCGTCATAAAAATACAGTTGCGAATGTGTGTGATTGTCGTGGCGACAAGTTCGGCAAAGGTGTGAAAAAAAAATCGTTATATTCCCGTGGAGACGTGTGACGGGATATCCTGAAAGTTGTGAATTGCACCAAATTGTACGTAGAAATGGCAGTAACGTCGCGAGAATGATTTTGTCGAGTGTGTGTATACACAAGCGTTACTATTTCTCTATATATACATGTATATGTTTCGTCGTCTTGGCGTATCTTTGCGCTTTTTTCGAAAAAAAAAAACAGTCGAGAGACACCTGTCGATTCTCACGAGTGTCGAGGGAACAGCTCTGTCGTTTCCGACCTTTCCTTCGAAGCTTTTCACCGTGGCACAGTGCAGAGTGCTCTTTCCACACTGTGTGTTTTCATATATTTATATTTTTATATATCTATACATTTATATTGCAGCATCCTGGATGCACTGGATGTGCTGTAACGCGACGTAATGCTCAGCGTTTTCCGGACTTTACCAAACGTTGCTTGTGATTTATTTTTATCACGTCCCAGTCACGATTATTTCACGAGTAAAAATTTGTCGATGACAGAAAAATGTTGACACAATAGTTTCAAAGTGAGAAAACCGATATTGATCGACGTACTGTCTTCTTCGTGACAGCTTCGTGAAAAATAAAAAAATTACACTTGCGAAAAAAACCTTCAATCATTCCCTCAACATCATTTTCCATTTTCCTAGCTGTTGGACAGATTCTTTAATCGTTATCTGACATCACTTTATACCCGACTCCGTTAAATAGTTTTAAAAAAACCACATTTTAGTATGCATTGTCTCGTTTTCAAGCGGTAATCGTCTCGTTCGAGCTTCGCGATTATCATTCCGTTGCGGTGCAGCAATTTCAGTTGCAGTAGCGCACAGTTGCAACCGCATTGCCGAAGACACGAGAAGTGAAGGGCGGGGGGCGTGAATCACTCGAGGATTATCCGGCTCGTTTATCGTGAAAATAGTACGGCGGGGAGGTAAAGGGAGGGGGGAGGGAGGGAGGAGGCCACACTCCGCGCGATACAAGTTACACGGTCGATGTATATATATCTATATAACGTTAACGCAGCATCGAGATCGCGGGAGAGGGTCCATTGTGGTCGTCTCTGATTGCGCTGCTTGCGTTGCGTCGCTGCATTATGTATCGCGGATACTAGAGAGAGAGAGAGAGAGAGAGAGAGAGCCCGCGCGCTTGGTGTATTCATGTATTCATTGAATAATTGCGGGATGGATATCTCGCTCAGTTCTACAGGTTTCGCGGTTTCGTTCTATCCGCAATCGCCTCTTTTCTTCGTCGCGTAATCGCGAGTACTCGGGCCGCGTTGCACCCACACACACACACATATACCACGATCAACAAAAAAGAATGTAAAAAAAAAATCCATCGTTTTATTCGATCCAATTTGTCGTATATTAGAATCACAAGAAGTTACCAACGATCTCGATGATTCAAAGAAACAATATGTGAACTCTTTACAAGCCTCAACGCATGAATCCCTTGACGATGCATCTGGACATGATCTGGAAAATCCCCCCCGGAGTTTCCAACTACGTACAAATCCCGGAAAGCCAGATACGATGTTTCGAACGTCCGTGGAAAAGTGAAAGAGATGGGGGAAAAAATATGGAGAACCTCATTAGGAAGACGAGATGGGATTACGAACGTGGTTCGTTGTGTGTGGCATTTCTGAACGTGGATTTCGTCCACGTGTTCGTACAATTAAATGTGCATCATCTGTCGGCAATCGTTCGTTCGATCTTCAACTATCTATATCTAAACTCGGATCTTCACCGCCATCTCGCCCGTACGCCGGACGTTAATTATTAACGTAGGTTGTATATACTACCGCGATGGCACGTTCGTACGGTGAGGTATATTTATACACACCGTGCCGAAGTCCTTTAAACGACGATTAAATCTGTACTTTGATGGTCACGCCGATGAATCGATGAATTCCAACTATGTGAGATCCCATGGGTGGTTCGAGTTTTATCTTTGATCTCTCGTGAAATTCGTGAAGGACCGTGAATTTGCATTATAATTGTTATTTCATTTAATTTATTTAATTTATTTAATTTACGTTGACTTATTAACAAAACCGAAAAAAAAAAACGTACTGACAGTTAAACACCACATCAACCTCCTCTACCCACGACAATAAACTATCATTATTTCAAATCAACGTCTTCGAACACAAAGTCGAATACATCTCCGGATTAATTTCGAGACAGTGACAGTCGAGATATCTCATTATCATATAGACGAGTATATTTCGTTCACGATTATCAAACACCTAGGTCTTGTGTTCGAAATTGCATAACGCCCAACATAGCCCACATAGTCAAGTGGTCTTGCGTACGAGTGTAAGTGACACACGATACGTCACAGTGGAAAAAAAAAATTGCAGACGCAACGAATTGTGAATCGAGAGAGCGAATGTGGCACGATGCGGTGTGTTTAATATGTATGTATACGTTGGACGCACGTGTGCGTGCACGTGTGGCCCCCGCACGATCGGTAAGCGTGCCCGAGGGGAAATTTCGTGGCAGCTATGTGTCAAAGCGGCACTGGTGTGCAACGTTTGAGGCTTGGTTCTGTATATATGTTGTATAGTTGCCATGAGATTGCGCGGGCGTACGTGGAGAAGTGAAAAAGCTTCTTCCGTCGAGGAAGTGACGATCGCTGTACAAGCATCCCGTCACCTCACACACACGCACGACAGTTGATAGTCTCACACTGTAAACTCTGTACCCACGCGTTCGAGACAAACTTCATGCAACACACACACACACGTGGACAATGACTATGTATGTTCGTACTTTGGAGAATAGTTTCGTGCTTAGAATGCCAAGTACCGGGTTTGGATACAGACCCCAAAGGGTAGTTCTCGGATGTCTTCGACACACGCGAGGAGATGCACGAGACGAAACTCGGCAAGTCGAGAGACCAAGCGCTTGTCACCCACGAGACGTCCTTATTCGTGACTGTACAAAGGGATTTCGAAGTCAAGATGCGGATGATTGTCGTTCCCACTTTCCCATAGTTTGATCCGAACAATTTGATGAGAGCAGCAGTGTCGAATATTTGATACAACTTCTTCTTTATTTTTTTTTTTGTTTCTTTTGTGAAGCATTAATAAAAAAATTTCTTATCAGGGATTCTCGAGCGGAGGGGCTAAAAATATATGTATACAATTGCATCCCCCGTTCGAGGGGCCTAACTATTGTGCGATATTTATACATTGGCTCTTTCTTTCAGTGTTCCGGTGTGCCAGGCCGGCCAATATTTGTCCAAGCTCTTTTCATATACTTTTTTTCATACGATACATAAAAGCCGTTTTCGGGGCTAAGCAATTTCAATGAAAGGTGGACGACCGAGGCCGTGTCGAGAGGGTCGAACAGCTCAAACCCGAGAAAACTCTTCGCGAGTTATAAGCCCTCGGAGAAAAAACGGTACGCAGACTCCCCGCGAAAGCTCGCTGGTTTCCTTCCCCCGGCCGATTTCCGAGTTTCGAAAAGACGAAAGACCCTTCTCGCGCAGTTCGCAAATTTCGAAGGGAAATTCTCATTCGATCGTCTCATCCGTTGGTTCGCGGGAGGAGAAGGGCCGAAGGAAGGGTGCAAAACTGCAAAGTCCACTCGACACTCGGCAAAAGCTTTTCACAGCGGGTTTTCGTGAATTTTCTTCTTGTGGAAGAATTTTTACCGTCGAATTTGAGACTGAGCATGGGAACGATAAGATAAAAGCTGACGAAGTCGTGAAAACGCAAAGCGAGCGAGGGAGATGGCACGAATGGGCAAAGATATCGCTTAGGTCGGAGGGATATTCGTTGAGAATCCGAAATTCCGACGTGAAATTCAGCTCTGTTAATTTTTCGGCGCCCGCCGGGTTTTCTCGGCATCTTTGCATATTCTTTCTATATTTATAGATGGTGCGCAGTACTTTCAAAAACATTTTTAACTGTGCTTCCTCGTTTCCTGGATATATATTTTTTTTTCAAATTGTATTATTTTTAATTTTGGTAGACCCTGTACATAAAAAAAGTGCGAGAAAGGGAGATGGTCGGAGTGTGCTAAGTGTGGGTGAACACGGGGTTTCGCAAATCCATTAGCCTCTGGGCCGGGCACTTGTATTCTCGTTCGGTCTTCGTGTCTCTCTCTCTCCCTCTATCATTCCACGTCGATGGGACTATCCGTTCTAGTTCAAAGTGTGTGCGAGTAAAGCCCGGGAAAAATACACACGACTACACGAGTACCTTCCACTTTGCAATTTTCGAACAACCGTCTCTATTCACGCGCACCAGCTAGACTTTTTTTTCCATTTTTTTTTTAGTTGCTCGCGTGCCCGCCCCACGAGCAATTGGTTTGTTAAACTTTTTTTTTTTTCACGAAAAAAAAATTCACCAGACTACTGTCTCGTTTCTTTCAACAATGAACTCACGTTGCATTCCCGCATGCATCCATGCATGGCACAGCCGGAGCAATCCTCTTGGATAAAAGGTTTGTCAAAACCGAGATTCGACAGGGAAAAAAAAATTACAAAATAAAATCGAAATGTGGTGCAATTTTTTTTACAAAAAAACAACGTTATTGTAGTAAGGTACCGAATTTTGTAGTGACGCAACATAAATGGTCCTTTCCCACCGAAAAATGACAAAATATACTAGTTTCCTTTTTTTTCTATTGTGTTTCGAGTGTTTACAATTGATAATTCAAACGGAAACGCGTATCCCCGCAATACGGAAATTACAATAATCGATAAACATGAATTCAAAAGATTCAATCTACGTTTTTCTTTGTTTTTTCGATTCCGTACGAAACTCGATAAATATTTAAGCGTACGTGAACATAATGAACACAATGCAAAGTTGTAAAACACAAATTGTATTTGAAAAGTGTGAAACGTTGGAAAAGTTGGAGCGGCATTGGGTCAATCGATCAGGAGGTCATTGCATAAATACATACTCGTAAGTGTGTAATGCATTGTATAATGTTGTTTCCGGTAAAGCTGAGGCATAAACCATTAGCTCTTCATTTTGACCTCTATCCCAACTAGCTGCTAACCGTCAAACTAGAGTCCCCCTGCCCGACCATCGAATATCGCTACACTCTTCAGACCTGCGCACAAGACCCCGAGAGCTCGTTTTCAAAAACTATACAGCACGACTCGTCTCAAGAGCTCGAGATACTCGGCAAGACTGCACGATGTATGTACACACACACAGAGAGAGAGAGAGAGATATATATATACATATAGCCCTCGTATTGTGCTGGAAGGTAGAGAGCAGCGTTATCGACATCCCGCCGGTGTCTATTAGCGAGACTAACGAGTGTGTATGTACAGTCGACGAGAGAGTTGCCCTTACCGCTGCTACGGCTAACTCTTCACGTGCCGGAGCAAGTGGAAAGAGCAAAGCGGAAAGAGCGAGATGAAGATAGAGAGTGAGAGGGGGAGAGAGATGGAGGGACACAGGGAATACTAGTTCAGGTTTATTCCGTTGAATGGGGGTACAACACACCAATCTCCCCCCGGGATCTCCTTGAAGCCGCGGGGGAATAGTGGGCCCATTCGTGAGCCACCACCGCGCGAGTACACCTCGGGGAAGTAGCAGCAGTAGCAGCAGCAGCAGCAAGTGAACAGTTGGCAAGAGAGAAGAAGAACACTCGAGAGCGCAGGGGTATAACGAGACGCGATGGTAAATCGCCACGGTTGCTCCACTCGCGGCGGTGCGAGCTACCGTTTCAGATTAACATCTTTTAGACTCGTACACACTCACACACACACACGCGCGTCCTTATAACCGTGAAAGCTCGAACGCATGCATATTTAACGCATACTTGACCGATGCCCACGGAGCTTCTGTATCCCGGATCTCATGGTTTATGTTGGTCGAGCGTGGCGCGCGGTAACCTGCAGGCCAATATACATCACGCTTACGCCGATACAGATTTGTTGTTCGGAGTGATTCATGGATCCCGAGTACCACATTGACACGGAATGATTTTATGGAATTTTCTTCCGAGTGACAAAGATTGTTACAGGTGTGAGAAATGTTTCAGCAAATTGATACAATTGAATGAATTAGTTCAGCCACGAATTTCGGATATTTTTCGTAGAGTTTAGGCCAGGTATGCTACACCCACATGCTATACGTTACTTGACGTATGGGAGAGGAGAAGCATTCGAATGTGTTGAGCCTTCGTACAGGATTTTCGGTGTGGGTTTTTCCATCGCCACCTATGGTTGCACATGGCCGTACGAAGGAGTTACGGAAAACAAGCGTGGAAGCGTTTAGTCGTCCGAGAAGAGCCGCGGAGGGGAAGAGAGAGAGAGAGCGTGAGCCAGTGCGTGCTTTGATTTTTATCTCTTCAATCCGCTTCGGCGGATGCGCGCTCTTCTCTTCTCTGAAAGCCTCATGGAGACCGCCGAGCAGGGTCCAGCATGTGGACAGGCTTCACAGGCTCTCTCAGTGTTGGCTCACCAGCTCGTCTCGTACACGAGATAATATCCCGACTGCAGCAGCAGCAGCATGAGAGACTGAAAACACAGCGGCTTGCGCCGAACCCGGCGCCAGTAGGCTTTATGATAGTCCAACAGGGATAGCCGGTCGGTGCAACGGTCTAAATTGATACCGTTGAGTCCCTATCTCTCGCTACGAACGCACCCGGCGTTCGCTTTACCACCGGCGCACTAGGGATATTATATTTTTCCGGCAACCAAGTCGATATACTCGTCCTATCTCTTTTTTTTTTCGTTATGCCCACCAAAAACGTTGACACCCTCCCAAAGCCCCGGGACAGACCATAACTCATAAATTGTCAAACCAAACGAGTCACATACAAATTTCATAAATTCACGAAAAATGATGACGTCTTGTTATTGGAATATATGGAGAATGGGTGTAATGGCTATTTGAACGAATGGCGAAACGATCAATCGTGGTCGTGTCCGACCGCGCAAGATAAATGTGGCGTCGATAAGACGGTGTCGTACACACTGAACGTGTACCGGCAATTCTACGTACAAGAGAATTCACAGTGCGAGAATGAAATATATTCGATGTCTGTATTAAGGAGAGTCGTGAGTACCTCTCGGGGGTTCTATAATGCGAGATGGGTTTTCTCGTCGCGGTGATTCAGTGGCGTCTCGGTTCTACGCCGCTAGACGTCGTCGCACTCTCGTCATTCTTATTTTATCTTGAATTCTTCTTTAATCCGATTTTCGTATTTTCTCTTCACCAACGAGTTATTCGTGCTTTCAGCTCTTGTGCGAGGATAAACGGTGAAACGAAGCATTGATTCAATAATAATGACGTTACGAGGCGAGCTACAGCCCGAAGGAGGCGGGGCAGAGGGGCGGGGAGGGGGATGTTGTGCAACGGCGAGGGGGGTGGAGAAGCCACCCGATCGCTGGTGCCGTTTTCCTAGGTAAACGTCATTATGGCGTAGGATTATGTAAATTTTCTCGTTATCCGTTGGTCGGGGTCGTTGCGAAGCGTTTGCCCGTTCGTGGACTAGGTTAGGGCGTTGGAGGTGGAATAACGTAGTTAACCAGTCCTCTGACTCGGTTCGAAGCCTCGCGGCCTCGATGCTGCTGCCGATGTGGCGATCGAGGGAACCTGGGCAAAACCGAGAGGAGGTTACGTTTCTGTGGTAAAATCGTTGACGCTTCAATTTGAAACTGAATAACGACAAACCGAGCGAAAGAAACGAAAGAAAAAAAAATATATGTATACGTATAAGCTTTCTATGACATTATGTACGAAACCATGGTGAAAGTTGGGAAGCCAACATTTAATCGCATTTGTTGACGGTAAAACGATTTTATCATAACTGGTCCAGTGGATTAGCAGGACTCAGTTTTGCGATGTAGAAAAAAAAATGTTTTATGAATGTTTGAAAATTCTATAAAAATTAACAAAATTGTTTTGAACCCTTTGACTGGCTTTTTTGCATGATTTCGAAACTGGCACGCCAGTCTCGTCAGCCATTAGAGATCTGGGATAACCAAGAGCATTATTTGTAGCTGAGATGTAGAATATATTCCAGGACTCTGTTTCATAGGAGTAGTTTTAGCATTACATACAATTCTCGTTACGGATTGTACTTTGTTGTGTTCTGTGTTTCATGGTCCGGTGCTTCGACATGACTAACATGACGTTATGTCCAAACTCTCGACGTGTCTAACCGTCTCGGAATGGTTATTACAGTCCTGGACAGGTGTGGTCGAGTGTTTGATTTTCAGACACGGTCAGCAATTCGCCATAGAGAGCGATACTCGTAATTTTCATGATCTCGAGTCGTTCGAAGCAGCTGAATGTGA
This sequence comes from Diplazon laetatorius, assembly GCA_963662125.1. NCBI lineage: Eukaryota > Metazoa > Arthropoda > Insecta > Hymenoptera > Ichneumonidae > Diplazon > Diplazon laetatorius. The sequence goes on along the minus strand of OY759162.1, from coordinate 1,100,751 downwards.
TCTCAAGTGATCGAAACTCGAGATATCGTGCGGATCGTTGAACCGGCGCTCGAACATCAATCCACTTACGATTTTATAGAATATGTCACGAACAAATTTACAAAACCATTCGTACACACGATGAATGTAATCGAGAGAAAGGAGGTCGCGAGACTCGATTGTCTGAGCTGCCACAATTAATTTATGATACATCGTTTGACACTCGTTGAGAGTATCAATTTCTCGGTACGCTATAGTCGGTAGACAAAGTTAACGTCAAGTTTGAAATTCATTCAGTGAGTGATAAATATATACGACGATCGCAAAATCTGCGGATATCAATGAAGTATAAACGCAGTTTGACTTTTGCTTGTTAACCCGTTTGAAACGTGTAATAATGCATTTCGTGATTATTACGTGAGCCATTGAAAGGGAGTGAAAAAAAAGATGAAAAAAAAAATAACATGTTTGGGTCTGGTGGTCCGTAAAAAAGGTTCGTGACCGGCTACGAACAGGTCCTCGAAGTGGGCGAGATATACTCGATTATATTCGAGTATATGATGAAGGGGGGAGGGCTAGTGGAAACCTCGTTCAATCCGTTCGATCATAAATCTTCGGTCGGTCCGTCGGGCCTTGCAGCCCAAAGAAGAAGTTCCGACGTGTATAAGCCGTAATTAAGCGACTCGTGGCAGAGTCTGCTGAAGCAGACTGTATGTATATATGTGTGTGAGTGTGTGTGTAAGATATATACGTAGTTTGTGAGCGTAAACCGTGGAAACGCGTGAGAGTGAAACAGCAAAATTGTACGTAGTAGGTACATACAATGCACTCTCAGTTCAAACCGATTACTCAAGTTGGGTCGACCCCCTCCCCCCCTTACGAGTTCCTTCCACGCGAACTCCCGGGCAAATATACACTGGCTTTGTACTTCACTCGTCTCGTACGTGCCACTCGGTGGCCAGGGATTCATTAAATCAAAATCGTATTTGAAATACTTTTTTTTTTTCAACGAATAACTCTGATCAATTTTTTCCAACTAATTTTTCGTGTTTTCCTCGATGACATAGACACACATCTGTGTTTTGAGTCTCGTACAATGAATAGTTAATAACCACGTTGACCTGAACTTCGGTCAAATTGCGAACCCGTGAAATTGGATTTTTGAATTAATTGTGCGATGCAATGTGTGAAAATGTAGGTGTATTTTTTTTTAATTGTTCGTGCAGCGATGGGGTGCGATGTCGAGCGACAATGTTATAGTTTGGGATTGCAACGTTTTCCACTCTGCGTCTGACAGCTCGAGGCCATATTTTATCCATAATGAAATTATCCAATTTTTTCTCAAATTTAATATAGTTGTGAACATTTTTTTTCCATTTGGTACTTGATCGAAAAAATTGGAATTTTTCGATCACTCGGATGGCTGATAACTGTACCCACGATTTGTCTATGGATCGTGTCTCTGTCGAGAAAGCTCGGACCGATGATAAATCACACTCGGGCTAAACGATACGCGATGAATCGAGCGTCGAGTTGCCGCGGTACGGAATATACCACGAGCTCGCAATAATAACGCAATGGATCATGTTGTGACTCGTTGCGGAACGTTCATGAGTGGTGTGTTGTACCTATATGTACTCGACGTACGACACACGATGTGTCTGACTATCCGTATACCGGGGGCATCGAGCACCGACCTTTGTGCACCATAGCCGAACAACTTTTCTCGCCCATATACAGCACAATAAATACTTCACGGTCATTATCCAGCCTCCACCGCATCACACACACTTGCACACACACATGCACGAACTCGTCTGCCCTGTGTTCTCTTTAATCTTGTACAAACGCAAAACGTACCGTGTAATTTATCCGATGTAATTGTTTCGTTAACCAATTATCCCAATGGAAAAAAAAAATTGCAAACGATGATGATTGAAGAATTTCGAACAAAATACAGTGCCGGATCGTATCGTACGTCGTCTTATAAATCGTAATTTTATTTTACACCGGTGTAAGTATACGTGAGGGCCGAGGGTACCGTGTCTTCATTATCTCGTATTTCATTCATTTCCTGTTGCCTGCGTCATCGTTCGAAATAATAATAATTGTTATAATAACAATGATAATTCGAATAATGATGATAATCATTTCGATAACAACGTCATTCGCGTTGCGTTACTTCGGTTCGCTGTACAGTGGGATGCAGCGAGAGAGATGAGGCCTAAGTGTATATCCATGTTCATATACATATGGGGCATTCTGAGTAAAATCTTCGCGTCATTTCCCTCATGTCAACAGATTATTGTATGCATTAGAACAATTTTTTTTTTTCAAGTTTTCATTCGACCTTAAAAGAAAACGCCAAACAAATATGTAGCAATTATTTGATAAACTTCAGGAAGAAATAATTCCACTATTTGACTTGGAGTGCCCCATACATGTATGTGTATGCTATGATGCATTGCGAGTATAGCCGTATGTCGCATACTGCTGTAACGTAATCGAATCGAAGGCCTCGGATTGTCGAGACGTCGAGAGTCGTCTCTCTCTCTCTCTCTCTCTCTCTCACTTGGTGCGCAATAGGGATGCTGCTGCGACGACGACTACGACGACAACGATATATCTCGCGTGTAGCAGCATCCGAGGGTCCAATCAAGTCGGCATTGAATGCGCTTGTTACTCTCGCGACGTACGGTACACGTACAGATGGAAGAAGAGTGCGTCGAGGACAGTCACACTCGATCGCATAAAGCGAGACGGAGATCAGCGAATTCCACCCTGATACATATATACATAACTCTGTGTGACACGATAAGTACGTTATGTAACGAAACACCGTGAGGGAGTGCACGAAAAGCACGTACGGCGACGTTTCTCATTTTACGTTACACGATTTGTCGTAGCGGACTATAGATAGACCCGGAGATGTTGCTTGAAATTACGTTCGCACGGCCAAAATCATAAATACGCGGTAATTCGAATACGTACATGAATATCTGCGTTTAGCTCGAATGAATGACGAGTAATGAGGAATATTTCGAGGAACCCGAACAATTAGCCGATTTCGAAAATTCGTTTGAAGGACTTAAGGCAATGAAGGACTCGGTTCGGTTTTTCAAAATCACTCAAAAGTTCATCCCACAAAATGTATATCTATATGGAAACTCTCGGTAACGCAATCCACCAACCGGTTGCCAGATGCTGAGAAATAAAAAAGAGAAAAGAAAAAAAATAACAGAATGGGGACAAAAACGTTGGAGCAGCTTGTTACTGTCAATCATCGCGACAATTTGAATCAAGATCGATGATAGCAGAGTCTTGAATGAAGCCGAAGCGAAAGACCGATAAAATTGAAAGTGATGGTAAGTCACATAACGGTTTTAATAAATGAGAACGAACGAGACTTGATTCGTCTTGACGGACACACATGCGCACGCGTACCAGGCCTATGTCCCGAGCGAGCGAGCGAGTGGAGAGAACGTTAGTTAGCGTTTGGACGATCGATGGCACATAACGGTAATTGTATTATCGATATCCCTGAAACCAGATAGGGTTTGAATTCCGATTCCGTCTGTGGGGGCTCGATTGCAATTGTGAAAAAAAAAATGTTCACGTGTTAATCAAAGGGAAAATCGAATTCGCAAAAGCGGAAGCTTTGAATATTATCCGATTGGGCTCACGTTTTGTCAGACGTCACAGGACGGTATTCGCTTCGAATGTAGGAACTGCCGGGAGAATAAAACACTTTTTCTCCTTTCAACACACCCTAATGTAAATATACATATATCCATAAAGGAGAGCTTTGATGAAAGCGATAGGGTTGCGACGAGTCGGTCATCTTGGCGACGGACCGTGCACCGCGGTTCTCGCCCGATATCATCCCGCAACAGACCGGAATCAGTTTTCGATCCGTCTGTGCGATACACGAACGCGAATTGATGGAAACACGAAACTCCGGCAATGGCAGACACGCCGGGCCTCATCGGCTGATCGAATGTTCCCATCGGATTGAGTGAGGAATACCGCGAACGTGTTAAATCTATACGTATATACATACATACATCGGAAGCTCCACCAGTTGATTCCCTCGTTGGCAACGTTCGCGCGAGGGAGCTTCGAACTTTCGAAACTGATCGGCTACAACGGGCTAGAGTCACGCGTATATATGTATAGCGGGGGCCAACACATACACACGTTCGAACGAGGATAATTCGACTGTCGAAACGTACGGCCACCGCGAGGAATACGCGTCGTTGTCGATTCGACGGCGAATTTTTTTGACGGACATGATAATTTCGAGGGTTTGGGAAAAACCAAAAAGAAATGAAAAAAAACGAGAGAAAAAAAAGGACGTCGAGGGTGGTTACGCTCGATGGGATGGTCTATGACGAGAGTTGGGGGGGGGGGCGAAAGGGTGACACGAAGGGGAAAAAAGTGAATGACGGACGGCGGTATCGCGAAACTCGTGCCAACCCTCTTTCACTTCTTTCGGTCTGCACGATAGGTAGGATTTCTCCTGTACGCCTCACTCATACGAATATTTTTTTTTTCGTTCATATTTTTACCAACGATTTCGCCGCCGTCTCTCTCATCGGCCATTCGGATAATAAACGTCGGTTTGTTCATTACTATTATGCTTATTATTCCCCATGGGTGATAGTTGCTTACCCGTAACAGAAAACAAAAATACATGCGTATTAATGGATCTCTCATTCAAAGTGAAGAAAAAAAAATCTTATAAAAGAATCAAAACATATCACATCCAGACAAAATTATTCGAGTTGAAAAATATTCTATGAATAACAAACGTATAGATTCGTTTGTGAAAATCGAAAGTTTGAAAATTTACATTGACGTACGAGTTTTTCGGGATCCAATACCGGTACATTGGGGTACGTTATTTGTAATATTATTGCGTTACGGTAGGCAGAGCACCGAGTGCATTTATGGTTCAATGCACACACCACGTCCCAGCGTTTCTACATCATCCACGTTATACACATATACATGTAACCCTTCGCCATTCAAAGTTGCAGCTTGCTTGCTTCGCCACTATGGCCACCCCCGAACGTGAACGAGAGGGAGTGCCCGAGGATAATTCTGTTTTAGTTTCGCATTACATGGCAATGCACGCTGCCCGGACCCCGAGGGAGGAACGGAAGGTCGTGCAGGGAGAAGAAAAGGAGAGGGAAGCGCGGGGGGGGGGGGAGGATTGCGTGCAGCAGGCACTGTCCTGTAGGTACAGGGCGAATCTCACCCTTCGCTGACGCTGGAGCTGTTTCTCCCGTTACGCATACACTCGAGTGCCCCCCCCCTCCGCCACCCTCCCCGCCCAAAGCACACCAGGTTTTCCATTTTATCTTGCTTTCTTTCGCAATTCTTCATCCGTTTCTTTCTTATTCTTTATGTTTTTTTTTTTTTTTTCATTCGTATCTCGCGCAGCCACTGTGTGCTCCCAAGGTTTCCCCGCTACTTCACCCCTTCCCCACCCGCCCCCCCTACCCGGACGCTCTTTTATTCAACTTTTCTTTTCACTTACAACAAGACTTACCCAAGAGGTTGGGGGGAGAAAAACGTGAAAAGAAAGAAAGTCGGGAGCGAGTACGAATTTGACTAATGCAATCTTGGATGCTAAGAAGCCACTTTCCTTCGGCTGCTGCTGCTACTGCTGGTGGTGCTCCTGCTATTGTGTGAAACGTTACCCCTGCTTACTTCGACCCTTCGGGCGACACTCCCCCGCGGGCACGTTGTCGTTTCCACTGAGAAGAGAGGACGAGGCCTCTAGCCAGACGACAAGTGCCTACGGGGCCAACTTGTGAAATAATGTACAGTCGAATCTTCGTTTTGGCAAATTTCGTGGCAATCCAAAGTAGGGAAATTATCTGAGACCAAGTGGCCAGTCGTTCAAACATGGCAATTACGGTGGTCTCGAACGAAAAATTAATGAATCCGCTCGAAACATAATGATCCATGAAATGATAGGATCACCGGGATACCTCAGTGGAGTTTCGGTGGAACACCATCTGGTCATCCGGACTGCTTTATTATACGACCGATAATAATGCACTAAATCCCCCTCTCAATCTCGTGGGGCCGTAGACGTTTCGGTCCATCATTCGCAATCTGTACCCACGCAGTTGGCGATATAACATTAAAATCCATGTCCCACCGTTTTCCCCAACCACGTCAGATAAGAATGTCCTGTCGTCTTTGTCGACGCATCTTTTATTTTTGTATTTTTTTTTTTTTATTATTCATTTCCCACCGGAAGCTGTCGCACCAGCGAACCACGATAAAAGATATAAAACAAGATGGAAAGTAAGTGTGATTCGGTGGGAGTTGGTGTTTTTAGAACGAACGAAGATTTTCCACCATTTGAAATACGCAAAAGAACTGGTGATCGTGAACGAGAGCTCGCAACGATGTTCGCCTGAGGCAGGGAGGAGGGAAAGGTCGGTCTGTGCGCGGCAAGCTTGAAATCCTCGTGAGCTTGCTCGACGTAAGCTGCTGTTACGTTCTCTGAGGCGCATCCACCGCCTCACCGGGGATTTTATCTTACGGATTCACGTACCAACTTCGGCACGGTTTATGCTAACTCGGATTTTACATGTCTTTCCTGCCCCCCTTCCTCGGCCTTGCCTCTCGGCCCGCGCCGAAAAGAGATGAAAAGTTTTCGAGCCCGTCGACAAATTATACAAAGATTAAAGTTTCATTCCACTTGTTTACGTATATATTTATTTTCTTATTCAGATGGTTGTGTTCAACTAATAATGCTTGGGAGGTCGGTTCTTGTTAACAAGTCGACGTCGATAAATTTATTCGTTCGGTCAGGTCAGAAGCTGTCGACGGTTTAACGAACTTACGGCCCGCGAAAAAGCTTCTTTGAGCTCAATTTTTCTTTCGTCTACGAGGCGAAAGTGTTGTAAACGTGTGAAAGTTACACGTTTACCCGACTACCATTCTGGGTGCGAGGAAGCAACGAAGAAGGGTAAAGTCATTGGGCGAAACGTCTGCGAAGGGTTCGTTGTTCACGGAAGACTGATTTACAATACTCGTTGGCCGGGGCCCCGGCCAATTTGTCAGAGGCCGTCTACAACCGTTAACTTTAATTAAAATCCTTCACTCTGGCTTTCATTCACAATCTTTCAACCTTGAGACGTGACTCTCGTTTTCTTCGCCAATAACGCGAACGAGTGGAAACATTTTCGTTTTCTTTTCTCGTGATTTTTTAATTTTTTTTTTTTTCGTTGAGTTATTGTTGCAAAGGTGCTCGGTAAGATGAATCGGTCGAATTGAATATGGATAGCTTGTCATAATTCAGGAAAAAATTATTCCTCTTTCAATAACCATTTACAGTTGGATGTTTCGAAAATTGTTGTTTTAGTGTAACATCGATTTTTCATGTTTCTGACACACGTGTCACACATCCTTATAAACCCCGTTGCACCATCAACGTTCTTTATCTAATAGGGAAAGCGTGTGTGAAAACTACCCTAGTCCGTGAGAGAATTCGTCACGTCTCATTTCCCTCAAAAACGAAAAGAAGGTTGTTTCTTTTTACACGAGAGTGAAAATCTTCGTTTATACGGTTGACGCGTGCGCGAGGGAAGCGGTGCTTACTGGTTCTCGGGGCTTATCGAGATAATCCCAAACCCCCCCGGGGGGTTGGGGGTGGTCGGTAGCAAGCTGGATCGTACAACGTCGACGGGGAGTTCGTCGTTGTCGACGAAACTCCGTGAGTCATACACGTCGAGCCGGGCCCGGGCGTCCAGGACGTGGACATGGAATTTATGAGGCCTGCTGCTGCTGCTGCTGCTACGTCGTAATAATCCGTGGGATTATCTCGAACGGTTGGCGTTCTTCCGCAACCCCTCCTCGATATTCCATCCAGGCCACGAGAGGAGAGGGGCATCGCTGCTGCTGCTGCTGCAGCTTCGGCTAGTAAATAGTGTCGGACCTTCGTGTGTACGTGGACCCAAGCACCGGACGATCGACGATTATTACGGTCTGTGCATCGCCCGCTGTGCATACTGCATCCTACGACCAGAATGTAGTCGATCCTTTAATTACGGGGGTGATCGATGATGCCCTCGATTTACCTCACCCTCCGTCCGGCCGGCGCCATCTTCGAAGATACATAAATATCGTTCCATCGTAATTGGCATTATTACTTTGTCATATACATTTCTGTAGAGAAATATACATTTATAACCCACATTGCAGCCAGTACTTTACCGTACGTACGAAACAAACTGTTATTAACACCGTCGTATCGATCGCTATTGTTTCTTGTTTCTCGTTTTGTTTTAAACTTATAAAACAACTCGTGGTACATCGACGATTTATTCGCAATGATGTGGGATCTGAGAGGGGTTGAGATGCGGTTTAAGGAGAGGGAAATATTCACCGGCTATGAGCACCGGCGACGTCGAGTCGCCGGCGTCGCCGACGCTCGTTCATCAACCCCCCCAAAATGCAGGGGCGAGCCCCCATGGACACCGAACCATTTTCACCGCGCACCCCAACGCGAAAGACGACGAATTTTAATTCACCATCCCCCCATTTACGTCCGTATGCGCATCATCCGTGGTGTTCCCTCTTTTTCATATGATACTTGCTTATCATCGGCATCACACACCTCACACGTTCATCCAACCGGTGACTCTCGATGAACGACGAATCTTTATTTTGAATTGTCCTGTATCGCAGACGCCTAACCCAGACTCGACCGCTTCGATAAATCACAAGGATTCTTGTATTCCGAGCATCGCTCGGGGTTGCGTTTATTAAAATCCATGCAAATACAACGAGAAAAGTTTGGCTATTTATTCATTCGCCGAGTAGGGGTAACTTTTTTTTTTATTCGTCCGACCGATATTTCATGACCGCAGTCTGCGGAGACTCCGGTTCTTTATTCCTCACGTCGACGTTCATACGGCATAAAACACAGCGCAGTCCTAATCCTTCGTTCCATTTCCAGCCAACGAAATATTCATCAGTTTCTGCCCATAAAACATTCAGGTGAAAAAAAAAATGAAAAAATATACCGGTATATATATATATTATACAGGTAACCATACATATCTGCTTCCCGCATCTATTACGAAATACATGTTACCGCATATCGTACGTCATTTCGTCACGTTTCGCTTCTAATCTGAAATGCCACGAACGTGTGCGAGACCATGGAACCTCGGTACGTGACAAACGTTGAGGAAAACCGAGCCCCGCCAGCCAGTCGACCGAATGGAAAATCGCGTCACGATACACCTCCGACGAGCATCGTATGCACACTCGTCTATTATGAGGGGTGCGGATATATACCGGTGCGACTGCACTATCGTGTAGGCCACGTGATAAACCATCCGGTATCACGAGCCATTACCATCGAAATTTCACGTGTACAATGTGTACACGAACTAGCCACGAAAGTTTTTTTTTTGCAATTATATACTTCAAATACACCAAATTCCACGAGAATAGAATAACTTTGAATTTTTTCAACACACCCTAACGGGACAATTGATACAATTAACATGTCCGACGAGACATCAATGCTGACCACCATGAAACATCACCACGGAGAACACACACGGTGACCACGATGATACGACGATCCGGGTGGTCACGCGGGGTGTCGACTCTCGGGGATTTTCCGTCGACCAATGCACGTGCCGGTGTTAATAATCATAGGGGGGGGGCAGGGGGCAGTGGCAGGGGTTTCGTGTCGCGCATTGCTTCACATGCAAATCGTACAATCACGCGTGATACCAGATATAACTCGACGCGAACCGTCGCGCCCGCTGTTGCCTCGCTGTTTCTCCTTCGGGCGCTGCGAACCTCCGCGTCGCTAGTTTAATTAGATTAGCCCCCCGCCCATCCACCATGACGAACCCTCGCCGAGCCCAAACCCCCCCAACGGGGTTTGTTCGGGGGTTGCTTCCCCCCTCCCCCGCGCAACGGTTCGCGGAATCCACTATACGGTTCGCGAATCCTCGCTCTCTCTGACAAATTCGAAGTGACACGCCGTATATGAGATTGGACACACGATGGAACTCCGCGTCGGGTGACTAGACCCCGTCGGGCTTTTCAAAATACGAATACCAACACTTTCGAAGGACTCTAGTCGGGGCTTCTCCGGTTTGTACTGAGCCGGATTAAAATTTAATGCATGTACCCCGAGAGTTGAATCGTTGGACTTGCCGGATTACATGCAATCACTCTCAGTTGTGTGTGTAAAATCGTTGTTGCTGCATTTTTTTTTGTCATCGATAATGAGCAATTTTGAAAAAATGAAAATAATGAATTTGAAAATCTTTTGGAATTTAATATTGCTCTAGTATTGAGAACTGCAACTATGAAGACCAAACGCTGGAAGACCAATTATAACTTTTGAAAAAATAAATATTGATTCATCTAGCCCCGGTCAAGGTTGAGTCACCCGGCCCTGTCCGCGTTCATTGTCGCCGGGCTTTCCCCGAGTCCCAATGATTGGACACATTCCAACCCCCTGACCCCTCGGGCGAATATCGAATGCACGAATTGTAGCTCACTTGTATTTGCTATACTCAACCACACACATATATATATATATATTGACAAACTTCCTAACAACAAGCTGTCGGTCATTGTTTCGGTAGAAATTAGTTTGTCAAAATCGCCGGACCACCGACTTGCGGATTGTTCCGTTGTCCGTTCACGACCCCCACAGCTGTATCGGGCTTGCTGATTGTCCGTCGTCGCTGTATATTGCGGTCCCGCTACTGTTTGCTACGGACATGTGGTTCAAGGAATGTTCAATAAAGGGTCCACCAATGCAAACAGCTTGCTCTTACGACCTTTCGTTTAGTGCAAACGCCCAAAAGCTATTAAACGTTCCTTTATTCAACATTTTTCTCAATTTTTCGTTTATTTAAAAATTGTATCCTAAAATCATTTGCTACCCTGGTCAATTAAGCTTCTCAATTTTCCATCAAACTCTCTGCGGACAAAAATCGAAATATTGCCTTTGTCATTATTGAAAATTCATTTTCTTTAAGCTTAGGAATCAATCGTTCACAATCGAAAAGTAATTTCGATTTCCCATCCCCCTTTCCTTGCTGATATTCCACCCCAAAGCCAAATCACAGAGCACGAGAAACGTATTTAAAAGCGGATAAACATAAAAGTTCACTTTTGTTTCACCATCAACCAGACACGCGTTTCTCGGGCCCCGGTTGTTTATTTATTTTGTTTTGTTTTTTTACGGGTACTCGAAAAAAGCTCTTTTATCTCATCGAGTCTCCGGTTTGCGGAATGGCAGTCGGTTTTTTTTTATCCGATTGCCTTTTGGCCGCTGGAGAGACACACGAGTTTGGTTGCCGTAACCCGTTTCGCTTTTCACCGACCGATAAATTTATCGCGTTTTCTCTCATCCCGACCCCCGTCGTTGGCTCTCACTAGGTACGTACGCGTTATCGTACAGACAGTTTTTTCGTTTGCTTTTGGATTATTTCATCCGCTTATTTCGTTCCGCAAAGACGAACATTCCGCACAGACCGTTTCCTCCAACGTTAGCCCGAAAGTTATCGCTGGCTTTGCCACGCGCTGTTTTTCATGCGTGCGCGAAATATAAAACGTACGAGAAGGGGAGAGAACACTCGTGACAGATGCAATTTCCATTTCGACTCGAGCATCGAAGATGAAAGAGGCCAAATGTATACCGAATAAATAAACAAATATGTATCGTCTGCGTAAAAACAAAGTGTTTCTTGTTTATCCAAAGTGTAGTCTCTGCCTCGTGCGTGTATATATGTATACGTCAAAACTCCGGATTATTATTATATTTGAGACGCGTGTAGACGGAGGGTGAATATGTGAAATCGTGGATTCGGCTTTCCAGCTTGCGCGAGGCCTCGTCGTACATGGGGAAGGTCTCAGACCTTTGTACCCAAACGGCTTAGCGAAAGTAGGTACGAGATATCCGTGTGTGAGAACGCCCTTTTATCGCCTCCCTCGAGAATCACACGAGAACCGAAAACTTTTCCCCTCACAAGCAAATTCGACTCACAAATTTTTCAAAAGCACGATGTGCAAATTCACTATTGAAACAAAAGAAAAACCATTTTGAGGTTAAAAAAAAAAACGTGAGAATAGTTCGGTTAATCGTGATTCGTTGGAAACCCAGCGACGGATTTTTCACGTCTGGTGCATTTGAAAAGGCGACGAAAACGCGACTGTTCGTCGAAGTGTCGAACGATTTATACACCACGTTCCCTCGTTATTTTCGCAAGCTCAACGAGGTGCGATTCCGCGCGATCGTTTCAATTCCCTAATTCGCGGAATGACGTGTCGTCGCAGTGGGGTCGTCGTCGCGGAGGCGACGTCAGGGTGCGAACGACCGTTCGCACCCCCCCCCCTCTTCCCTCACGCGCGATTCTGCGGCCCACCGCCTTCTCGTAACACCCGGGGCTTGCCCGAGTGTGATTTATACAGCCAACGGCGGTTTGTCGAACGATTCGTCCGTGAGCAGGATGTACCGCGAGAATTTATCGTTCGGGACCTTCCAAAGTTGATTTTATCGTTTATCAATAACCTAGTCTAGTCTGTTATGGTTGCACATTTACGTGAGTCACGTCGCTGCTGCTGCTGCTGCTGCTTTATTTTACCAGCGACGTTCAGTCTCTTGAGCTGAAGAATTGACAATGAATCTCGAATTATTCCCAAAATCAATAATAACGATAATATCATCTCATCAAGAGAATTTATATTCCATGCTTTTATTGTACACCTACTCGGTGACGATTGAATGCTCAGTTATGCCACACTAACCCCTAATTGAGATGCACGTAGACCATACCCACAAGATATATGTGCAAGTGAGGTTGTATCTTGTTCATACACCGTCTATCTCAACTGGACAGGAACCTGCAGTAGCAGGACCTATATATATGTGTGGTAAACACGCCCTGCATGGACTACGGCAATTTTCGCGTGTACACACACACACACACAGACACACATTGACAAGGGAGTGAGTGGCACACGTGGTACGGCACACTAGTCGGCAACAAGAGAGCACAAACGATGGAGGCACATACACCCCCAAGCACGTAATCGTTGCAGTAGGTAGTGGGCCGTCAATGCGGTAGCCGGTAGTTATAACGAGACCGAGGCAACAGCACAGAACGAACCTTGGCAGCAGCAGCCACACCACAACGATGAAAAGTCTGTCCGTGTGTGTGTGTGTGTGGTTTGGTATGAGGTTTGCAGTCCCTTGGGCCATCGAGTACGACCGGTAGAAAGTAAAATTACACGGTTACCTCGCGAACGCGCGAGCCTCGGTTACTCGCGATATACCTCGTCGGCTAAAGCCCATTGGCTTCCACTAGCTACCTGTCTTAATGCCGCAGATGGACTCGGATATGAACACGTCTACGTATATATATAAATAACAGTGCTACTTGTGCACCTCACAACCTTTCGTCATCCTATAGCCGATAAAGAGATGGGCCCCCGCTGAAGGGGTTTCGTCGAGACAGAACCAGATGACTGTGAGGGTCAGACTCGATCGGATTATCCATCGACTACTTTACAGACACACGGAACCCATTTGCACCACTCTCACGCGTCCTCGAGCGCTCCTATTCTGTACTGAAATGCCGGCTCTTCAAATTGAACGAACCCTTCATTTGCATTTTCGATAAACTCCAATGTATCGAATCGTGAGGAGCGAAGGAACAAAGCTTTCACGAAGCTTTGTCATTTTGGAGTCTGAGTAAAACGTTACCGAATCATTTGGGAATTTTTAGGGCGAGACGTGGAATGGGGAATTTGGTTGAATTATCGAAGATTGGCAATCTGTCGTTCGAATTTTGTGGGCTATGAGGAAAATATTCGAAAAATCAATTTTTCTTTATATTCATTATTCGACGACATAGACTCAGTCCCATGGCGCCTCGGGCTAACAGTCATTGGCTTTGTCACGAGTATCTCGTGCTCGAATCCTCGCGACGCTCAACCAACTTCCACCGAGCATACGCGCCACGGACGATTCGCATGGGCGAGTCGACTTCCACGCACACAGCCACGGCTATTCATACGAATGTACGCGTGTAATAATAGTCACGTGGTACAATAACCCGTAAGCACGGACAACAAGCGCCCACGTGCGTATTCTCAACGTCGAACGCGCTTGCAACACGCGCCCACGTTCGAATGCGTGCGCCACGGGCACGAAAGCCCCCCTCGAGACCGGAGACACGAACCGAGATTGAGACGACGACCTTATCTAAACTCTGAGCTATCGCTTCGGCACGCGTAATTACGCGGCGTCGCTGACAACTATTGCACTGTCACGGCTCACCAATACTCGAGACATTGCTGCACATATATTTCTCTATATATAGATATGGTTAAAGTGTGAGAGTCAGAGTGATAGCTATTCGCAAACCCGGGAAGTGGTTTCAACGTCGTCAATTGGCTGAGCCATTAAACGCACTTTGGAGTTAATGAAAAGACACGCCAACATTCTTAACCCAACCTCCTTCGTCCCCCACTACTACACTTTTTCTTAGGATTGTCTTGTTTTTGAGTAGGATACAAACTATACACAGACTATACAGTTTATGTATAGTATCTGTATAATCTATTCATGCCCAGTTCCATATATAGTTCATGTACAATTTTTAAACTTGGATATCCATGCGACACCTCCCTCAGGAAGAGATCTCCGGTTGGCGAATCTACGAGGTCCGTCTTTTGTTCATGTTGCAGCAAGACGACGAGAGAGCTCATAGATTATTATGCGACGGAACGTAGCATCGTCCTCGCCTACCCAGCGCGATGTCTCTCGGGCCACGAGGGCTCGCGCGGAAGGAGAGTCCGAGCGGAGAGTCCGTGGTACATGTTCGATAAGCTCGGGTCGTCGTCGTCGTGTACACGATCTCTCTCTCCCTCTCTCTCTCTCAGTCTCTGTACGTATCGTCCCACACGTGCGGTGTAGTACCCTCGATTCTTCTCGTCCTGACCAGCCCAGACCCCGAGAACCGACTCGCTCGTAAATTAGCGATCGACCGAGAGACTCTTGTGTTTGCTCGTCGCGAATTCAGACACGCGAATTTCAATGCAATCAGTCGGGAAAAAAAAAAATTATCAGCGCATGCGCGCGATGAAAGATGTTGTTGTCGATGCTCGGTTGAGTGTAACTGTATCTGCTTACCGAAATTTAAATTATCAATCGCTGAAATGATTTCATCAAGAATGATAAATGGTACAGGGTTGATTGGGAATAATGCACCGAATGAACTAATTTCTGTTCTAAATAACCAATTTCGAACTTAATGACAAATAAAAAAAAATGTTTCAATAAATTGCACGTATGAAGATGAGACACGCAATGTCCCGTACGCACTCGACCATACACACACACACGTCTTCGTCATCCACGAACGTGAGACTACCGTGTGTCTCGTGGTCGCCACGACACATTCGAGACTCGCTGAATAATTAGCACGATTCAACGATTTAATTGAATCGAGGGGCAGATTCGAACATTCGAGAAACGAGCACGTTGATTCACTTCGCGACTGTCGCGGCTATGTGTAAATGTGTGTGTGTGTGTGGCTTTGGCGTACAGGGTCGTACACGCGAATTTGCACCACCATTACGTGAACGTGGATGAGGAACACGCAAACCGAGCGGGCAATTTATTGCAATCAGTGTAGCCAGAGAATGAGGACTCCGAGCAAAAAGTCCAACGCGAAAGAGGAAAAATACCGGAGAGTCCGTGAGGACGATGAGAGTCGTCGGAGGGATGGTCGCCACGAAGTAAAGCTCTGCAAACGTGAAAAGAGGATGGGACGTGGTACATGTGTGTGTGTGTGTGTGTGTGTGTGTGTGTGTGTGTGTGTGTGTGTGTGTGTGTGTGTGTGTGTGTGTGTGTGTGTGTGTGTGTGTCGGTGTGGTGAATGAGGAAACGTTCCAAGTGCGCGAGAGGCGGAGAGGTTGGCCTGATGCGAAAGAGACGAAAAGGCAAGAGTCGAGAGAGAATGTCTCGTGGGTGGTTTTAGCGACCGTATATGGCGACGATCACGAGGGGTCAGCGGATCCCCCATCCTCGTGGCCACGTTGTGTACCGGGATTTTCACTCACTTCGCTTCGACCATCACCGACTCCTAAAAGGCTATATACACACGGGACACACTATCTCCATCTCTCTATATATGTATATGACAATGTATTCAACGGAGGGATGCATTGTCCAACGAATAATAGGGGCGGTATTGTACCCTCATTGTTGTAACCTCGCGGTGGTGAAGCATCGGTGTCATTAAGGAAAACCCGGGTTCCTGATTAATTGAAAAAAAGAGAGAGAGAGAAAACAAAAGGGGCAAATAGATTTTTCGCAGAGGAACTTGACGAGAATCACGATTTTACGATTGACAAACTTCATTGGTAGGAAAAATTAGGCGAATAATTTTGAATCGAATTGTTTCATTTAAATTATAATTATTTTTCAAGGTTCTGAGATTCAACGAATAATTCGCATCCTGTTCGACGACTATTTACGATAATTAACCGTAAATTCACGACTCGGTCGAAGATTGTCCAAACGCGAAAGGGTATACAAAAGCTCAGCCGAACACACAACGCAATCAAACTGGCTGACAACATTTCGACGTCGAAGTTGTTCACACGAAGTGAGGGTGGAGGAAGGAGGCTTTAGCGCGAGTGAGAGACGTTTTCCACGCGGGGGGTTTGAGGGTTGGGCGTGTATAATCGTGCACGGGGTCTCGGTTGTGCGATTCGTGCGGAAAGCTACGAACCAACATGAATCACACGTAAGCCAGTGCGCACAGTTACCACACAGGTAAGTGTACGTACTCAACTAACGCGAACGTGGATGAACTCACTGCTCACGCGTAGCGAATGAAACGTGTTGACTGTGTGTTTCGCCTCTCCCCGCAGCCTCCTCTCAGCCTCACTCTCGCAATTTCTCACTCTCACGGTTTTGTGCATGCGTGTGTATGTGTGTGTGAGTCTGGACTATACGTGCTTCGCTTTCTCGTGTGACAAGCGTGTCACCGCCACAGTTTCCTAATCGCTTAACAAAGCTCTCTCGTGTCTGCCTCGTCCCTCGAGCGTACTCGCATTCGACGACACAAGAGACTTCTATGTACGTGTGTGTGTGTGATGGCTTTTTCGGCTTCCTACAAAGCTTCTCGTGCAACTAGCAGCGGCAATCGGGACTCGTGCATTATGCGGGCTAACGACTAAAGCGAAATAATAATCGTCACCGATGAAAGTCGAATTAAGAATAATAACGTGGGCGTTTTATATATATAGCTCGCTTTGAATGAACGAATGAAACAAAATGATAATAATCGTCACCGATGAAAGTGGTATTAAAAATAATAACCGTAGGCGTTTAATAAATATATGTATGAGAATGCACATGTACGACACATGCGATATAGGACACTGGGCGACGTGACGTCTTCAACGTGTACGAAACGAGATAAGAAACCCTCCTCGAGAAAAAGAAAAAAAAAGTAGGGGACTGAAAAAAAAAGAAACAAGACGATTGTAGACAAGATATACGAGATATACCAGTCGGACGACGAAGTGCAAAAGAGGAAAGAATCCGTACGGGGTAAAGCGACGTTAGGAATTTCGATGAGTCGAACCATCCGGAAGAATAGAGAAAATCAAACGTCTTCGTCTCTCGCGCGTTTGTACGTTTTCTTCACGGTCCAACGTTTCTTTATATCGACTACCACCAACGTCTTTTGTTCCCGCTCTCATCTCGATGGCGCGCCGGCTACAGTCGTTTTACGTTGCAGCTTCGAGACGGGAGGGCGTTGACGTTCTATTTCTTCGGTCGTGGCGTAAAAGACGGCGACCGATCTTCGGTCGGTCGGGGCGGGCCGGCGAATCGAGTGTGTCGAACAGGAACCGTAGGAATGTCGGATATTTACTGCGAATACATCGTCGAACTAACTCGACCACGTTCGCCAACGTATACGGGGATGCGTTAAAGCTCGGGAAAAATATTTCCGGGACGCGTTATGCTCTCGGGCCAAGCATTACCATGGTGGTGGCTCTCATATGTACGTAACGTCCTTCCTCGTTGGCGTCACGTCGTCATTCTGTGTTTTATTTTTCTTCTTTTCTTCTAATATTTGCTTTTCCAACTCTGCCAGTCCTCGTGGCTTTATTTAGGGTACACCCGGGAAAAACTCAACCGGCAGTCGGAAACTCGGAAGTTGTGTATTGTACTTTTTCGACTTTTCAGTTATGCACCCAGAACCGACGGCACGAGATTTATATTTAGTTGATCAACTCTTTGCTCGTGGCTCACAATTTTTTTTTTCTGTAGGCTTCATTCGTGCGCTCTCACGACGAGTGTACACATCGTCATTGTCTGCTCGATGGAGGCATTAACCAACGCCGGGGGAATTTTTCCATCGTCGCTCGTTCTGTAGGAGAGAGGAGGATTCTGGGTCACGTGTGGAATATGTCGTCATGATTTCAAACGTAAAATTGTATGATGCACTGGTGCGACTGCAATCGTCGAATGAGGGTAAGACCGAATACCCGATGGTATTTATGAACATTCATTCATCCTCCAGATGGCTGAAAACTTTGACTCGTCATTCCAATGAAAACTTTTCCAATCCACATTCAAGTACAATTGGAGATTTTGCGGAATTAGCAGAATTGTTATTATTTTTTATTGTGAATTAAAATCTTATTCAATAGTCTACATATTCATTCCCATCAATCTTCCAACCCTCTTCCCTTCCCTCAATTCTCTGTAACTGTTGTAGCCTTGTTGGCGCAGACCCGTGAGCCCGAAACTCAACGCCAAAATTAATTAGGCTACGCGCTACCCGGGATTCAGAGTTGCAGGAAGCTTCCGACAATATCCGAGACGTTGTTGAGTCAAACTGCCTCGTCCGATATATATCCCAAGATCGAGGAAGTTAGCTACCGCGTTTCTCTTCCTATTCCAGTCGAAAACCACCGACGGGACTAGCCCTTTCCCACAGACATTGGCGCCCGACTGTTGCAAGGCATTCAACCGCCGAAAGCTCACTTACCCCGACATAATACCGCTTATTAGAAACGCGCGGGCTGGCGAGGAAACGAGGATCCGGTGGTGTTTCTCCGTCGAAGAGATTCGTATACGCATCACCATTTCCAACATCACTCTCGCTTCCCGGGTGTTCGCCCACGATACTACTTACACCCTACTCCTGCTCTTGCCTTCTCTCCGAGGGGAAGTGGGTTTGTTACGGTAAACCGTGTCGACGCCGATGTTACGAGAAACCCCGAGACGTGGGACGAGAACGTTGCTTCGCTCGCCAAGTCAAACACTCGCTCCGAATCTGAAATATCCTGCCTGTCATGACCCAAGATCCTGGTTGTAGGTGGCTCAGACGCTCCGTGGAAACTCCTTCGTCCCATCCCCTCTCTTCGTCGAATCCTTTCAAACGTTTCCAACCGACCTTAAACCCCTCATCGTCTTCGCCGTCTATCATCAAATTCATCCTGCTCCTCCGACTATCGTCCTGACCACATCAAATGGAGGATAATGCCGCGAATCGGCTATGCAAAGTATGTCTTTTGCCGGACCCGGTCAACTGGAAAATCCAGCATAGTCTCGCGAAAGATATTTTCAGTCACGAAAATTCGACGAACTAAACTTTCCAAGAAGCTGGACAAGGAAAACAACGGGCATTCCGTGTGTTGGCCTTCGCGATTGCCCTTTGGATTATCAAGCCGAGGTCAAAGTTTTCACGTACGTGTATTGGCGGTTGAAGCATGGGTCTGCAGGTGCGGGAACGCAAGGGGAACAGTTTTCATCCACTTCAAAGTGAGGATTTAGCATCTTGGCTCGTAGAGTTTGAGCTTTGACCTTGTATCAAAGGCTTTTACGGATTTTCTGGTTGGTACAATGATTAAACGGAGTTTTTTCGGTTCAACGTTTGTTCACGAATCATAAGTGACTGGTTTTCTCTCATTCGTCCGGGCTTTCTTACAATATTGTGGAACTTGAAGGTCAAGTAAAGGTTAAACGTTCGAATACCAAACGAGTTCATGCGTAACATCGTCGACGGTGAATATTGAAACCGTCAAACTCGTAAGATTTTCAAATCTTCTTAAAGCTTCGCTTTATTTTTACAAATTTATTTCCGTACCTTCGCCGACGATGAAATATTTCATCCACGGGAAAATTGTATTACGCGTAACCCGTCGAACGAGACTGAATATCCCATCGCGGATATCCGTCTGACGTCCGCGAGTGAGTTTTTCACGCCCGACCGAGCTTTTGAAGCTCATCAATCGTCAAGATTGAAAAAAAAAATGGGGCAACAAATTCCGAGAAGCTCATCGAACGTGAGACGTGAGAACTCGATCTTCTCACTGTTTTTCCCTCTTTCCCCCTCGCTCTCTCTCTCTTTCTCTTACATTTCCACCCCACCGAAACATCAAGATCGAGGCTTTGTAATATTTCGAGAGGGCTTTTTCCGCATCCGAGCAACCCGAGTCGAGGAGCTTCCCAATCTCTCGTTCTCGCATTTTTTTTTCTTCTTCTTCATCCCTCCCTCGACTCGTGCAAATAAGTCCGGATCACTGGATACACCCGGGCTCACGCAAGGATTGTAATCTTATTCGCGATTTACTTTTACCAACGACGTTTGCCCGACAGGTGCTTTTGACGGAATTTCCCGGATAAGACTACCAACGAGGGACGAAAAAAAAAAAAAACAAAAACGGATGGTAGGTGTCGAGAATAAAAAAATTGTTCCGCGATGGGTTTCTGAAATCTGCGTTATGTCGACGACGACAAAGCGACGAGATGAATATTGATTTTCATAAGCTTTCGAACATCACTCTCGTTGCGAACGAGAGCTTAAACGCGATTTTACGCGCGTGAATTCGAATTCACTGAGCATCGACGATCGACGCACGGGCTCATCCGGCTTCACCGAAATGAAACCGAGCCAGTTCGAAAGTTGGCTGTACCGTCAAAACGTTATGGAATATATCGAACGACAAAGAAAGTAAAAAACACGAATAAAAAGAGTCGGTCGAAGAGATAAGTGACAGACCGAAAATTCTGGCGACGAAATCGTTTTGCACAAAAAGTTCGCACGAACGCGGACATAATCTCGATGCATTACGGATCTTACGGTCCGATAAGTTCTTCGGGCGCGCGAAGCGTTCTCTCGTCTCTCAAACGTGAACGCACGAATCCATTTCGATCGTGATGCGAGGTTCCGGACTCGACGATCTTTCAGACGGATAGCTTTTCACGTTCCTTTTGCTCAATCGAGAACGTGATGGAAAAACCAATACACCAAGGCCACGATTTTGGCAACGTCGACGACATCGAAGTCACATTGACGGTTGAAAAAATCGCATCTGCGCAATGAACGAACATTAATTGATGATCCTACGCTGTTCGTGTTAGCATTGATAACACAAGTTGGTTTGGTACGAACAAACTCGACGATTCGCATCTCGCAAAGACGACTCGAAATGTAGAAAATATCCCGTGTGGAAATTTCGTCCCGGTATAAGCCAGGCCCTGGCTAGGTTTCCGGGATTATGTCCAGGTTCTAGCCCGGCAGTCTGAACAGGCCCTGGTGCTATGTGTAACGCTTGGCCCGTCCCGCCGCTGTCCAAGATTGCGGGTCCGGGCCTGGCTAGCGTTACTCCTTTCGGTCCCGGAAAATCGGCTAGGAACTAGCTAGCACCTATATAATTTAGACCGATAGGAATGTCCCCCTCCCCCCCCCCCCACAGAGGGAGGGATTCCGATGCTTCTAGTACGCTGGAAAGAAATTTGCCACGAATAAAACGGCAATATATAATAAAAAATATAATATCATTTTATTTTTCGTCAATAACGTCTGAAACTACACAATACAGTTAATATATTTTAATTAAGCATTTATTAAATATATATAGTATAAACTTCATATTAGCAGCAAAACTGATTAAAAATAAAGATTCTCCGGTGTTCTCACAATTTTCATATTTCTAGTGTAACCGATAAGAAATACAGATTCTTCGGTCTTCTCACAATTTTCATATTCCTAGCGTAGCCGATAAGAAATAAAGATTCTTCGGTCTTCTCACAATTTTCATATTTCCATCATGACCGATAAGAAATCAAGATTCTCTGGCCCTCTAACAATTTTCATATTTCTGACATAACCGATAAGAAATAAACATTCTCCGGTCTCCACACAATTTTCATATTTCTAGCGTAACCGAGAAGAAAAGAATATTCTCCGGTCGTCTCACAATTTTCATATTTCTAGCGTAACCGATAAGACATAAAGATTCTCTGGTGTTCTCACAATTTTCACATTTCTAGCATAGCCGATAAGAAATAAAGATTCTCCGGTCGGAATAAAGATATCTTCATTTCTCATCGGTTTCGCTAGAAATATAAAAATTGTGAGGAATCCACAGAATCATGATTTCTTATCGGTTACACTAGAAATATGAAAATTGTGAGACGACTGGAGAATATTTATTTCTTCTCGGTTACGCTAGAAATATGAAAATTGTGTGGAGACCGGAGAATGTTTATTTCTTATCGGTTATGTCAGAAATATGAAAATTGTTAGAGGGCCAGAGAATCTTGATTTCTTATCGGTCATGTTGGAAATATGAAAATTGTGAGAAGACCGAAGAATCTTTATTTCTTATCGGCTACGCTAGAAATATGAAAATTGTGAGAAGACCGAAGAATCTGTATTTCTTATCGGTTACACTAGAAATATGAAAATTGTGAGAAGATCAGAGAATGTTTATTTCTCATCGGTTACGCTAGGAATATGAAAATTGTGACAAGATCGGACAATCTTTATTTCATATCGATTACAATAGAAATATGAAAATTGTGAGAACACCGGCAAATATTCTAGGCTCTGCTCACAATTTTTGTGTTACCAACGAAACCAATAAGAAATGAATGCTCACTAAAAGTAAGGTTAAAACAAAAATGTTAACACTTGACAAAAGAGAACATAACCTAGAAAATAAAAAACTTACATCAACGACTTCTTGATAACTCCTCGACTTTGTTTTTGTCACTGGACGGTGTCGTTTCACTTGTTCCCGAACAAGTTCTCGCTGTCTCTCGTCACTCATATTTGTTGTTGAACTCGCGAGATAATTCATAAAAGTGAGGCTAGGTTTGATCGAGAAACAGCAGTGCCACAAACTGATCGTACCGCATGTGCCGGCAACAGTTGCTTTACCCGTTGACCAATCAGAAGCCGCGAGCACACATATTGCGCATCTATAGCCGCGGCCCCAACTGGTGTCTGCGAAAGACGAGAGATGGCGTCGTGATCTATCGATGTACGCTAGTAGTACACTGCTTAGCCTCCCTACGGTTGATCTGGAATGGGATAACTGGCTAGCGCCTGGACAGCCGGACGCCTATACATGCATTGTGGCTAGTTTCCCTCCAGCTACTTTAGAGGTAAACTGAATACAGGAAACCGAGCCATGCGCTGGATTCAATCGAGGGAATCCCTACCCGATTTCCACACGGGATACTCCCGAGTCATCGACTTGTAAATTAGGAAACGTTCGTAGTTAGATTCACTCGGCAGAATGAAACTTATCGAAGTTGAGGTAGTTTGGCGACTCCGACGTCGTCTCCATCTGCTTCGATTCCCAGGTGACGCGTCAGGGAAGGCGAGGCGGGGAGGAGGAAGGGGGGGGGGTTGCTTTTCAAGTGATTAAAAAGAACGGTGCCACAGCCCGTACGGAATAAGAGGCAGACACGCGGACCTGGGTCCTGGAGAATAAGAAGCTGGAAAGTCAGAACAAAGGCCGGAAGGGGGTTGCCGCGGGTTCGTTGGACCAAAAAAAAAAAATAATGCGAGAGAATGAGCCAAATGCGATTCGGAGACGAGAAAGATGGTTGGAAAGGTTCTCAGACTCGTCGCGAGTCCGACAACCCCCCCGTGGGGTCTCCAACTTTCACGGGGGACATTAATTTTTGGTAAAAGACGCGAACGACGGGTCCGAATGTTTATTCAATTTAATACCGGACCACAGGGTCGAGATTCTTGATGCTCAACACGACATCGAGTACGACCTTAGGGACCTTCACAGTGTAGTTTCTTCATCGTGGTCTTTCTTTCGCGATAATGACCTTTTCTTTTCACGTTTTCTCATTTTTTTCCCTGCAATTCCCTTTTTTCCCTTGGCGCTTGTCGTGTGTTCCGCAATTCCGCAAGCCGTCTCTCTCTCTCTCTTTCGCGAAATTCCTCACCGGCCTTGCCTCCTCCCCCCTTCCGCCCCTCCATCTTGACTCAGCATCGTATTACGAATTACGCGACTTCCTCGACTTTATACTCTCGTCTGTACCACCGTTGGTTGTCGTCATCGCCGTCGTCGTCGTCGTCGTCGTCGTATTCGTTTGACGGGTGGAGGTTATATACCGGGTGGACCCCGCCCGCGCCCTCGCTCTTTTAATGAGATTCTTAAAATACACTTCCGACCCTCTCTCGTGGCTTCCATTCGCCGTTGTGTTTTTTTCCTTCCTTCTTTCTTGTTTTTTGTTTTTTTTTGCGTTTTCCGTCTTCTTTCCACATCTCTTCTCTCTCTCCGTTAGCCCAGTGTCGGTATGCTTTCGTTTTTTCTCTCCGTGGTCCTGCTCGCTGTGCACCACACTCTCGAGCTCACCTCTTTCTTTGTCTTACCTCGCGAGTGAGCCCGCGCAACCCCGTCGAGAGTTTGAGAGCCACGACGAAGTTGTAAACGCGCCTCTAATCGTAGTTAACGGAGTTAACTCTCGAGAGCTCAGGTCTGTGCGCGGTGCTTTGAATAGTGCTCGCCACGTACTCGGGCAAATCTCTTTCTCTCTCGCTTTTTGTCTTTTTCTTCTCTTTGTTTCAGAAACAACGGAATAACAATAAAGCCGGAGCCCCCCATCCCGAATCACCTTACACAGCGTCGAATTCAAGATTTTTCGACATTCTTTTTGCTGGATTTTTGCGCGTTGTTTTGTTATTCGAGTTTTTTTTTTGTGGCTAACACTCCGTTAATTATTTTTTCGAGAACAGAAGGAATAATACATTCAAGGGAATTCGCTGTATGCACTTTGCACACCTTCGAAGCGTATTGTTTCGAGGAGGTTGAGTTTGAAGCGTTATCAAATAACGAATGCGTAATATAGATATATATTTATATCGAACATTGATTCGTAGTCGATGGTTGAGAATTTTTTTCCAACTTTTTTCCACTCGTGCCCAGCTGATGGGAAAGTTGGAGGGATATGGGGGTAAATGGGGGCACAGTATATAAACCTGATTCGATTGATCGACCCACCCAGCTCCGACCGCTTCCTCGTTAACGCGAGAGCTTCGATGTTTCGCTATTTTTGCCTTCCACGTTTTCCGTAATACGCGCTTCGGCAATCTATCTATTTTCGTTCTTCTTCTACGTTTCTTTTTTTTTTCGGATAATGCGCGCACTCGGTATACGCCCTAGCAGCGAGAAAATTCTTTTTCTTTTTTTTTTCGTTTTTTGTTCTCTCCGGGGCTTCTCAGGAGAGAGAGACTCGCTTGTGTGTGTGTGTGTGTGTATGTCGACCCGACGGTGGCAACTGGGTTAACCCGATTATTATATTCATGCTCGGCATTATGAGCCAGTCAGTGCAAGCGGGATAGTCCGGCACATAATATACCGAAGCGAACGAGCAAACCGGATGTGCGCCAGTTCACCAACGAGATCAGAAAAAAAAAGTTAGAAAAAAGAAAACACTGCTGGCTCGGTGCACCTGCGTTGCTTTCGTTATTTCATTCACGAATGTGTACCAAACAAATCAAACTCACGCGAATAATAAAAATTGTAAGATGAACGAAAAAAATAAATTGAAAAATGACAAATCGGTAAATATTAAAATTGAAATTAAATTGTTCAATCGCTCGTTACCGATAATTGCATATATCCACAGTTTGATGTTTATGACCATGTTAAAATCCGTAATAACATAATTAGCGTTGTAAACACGTTGATGGGTCTTGGGTAACTATTTTTTTGCCGCGACTCAACGAGCTTATCCGTTTGAGAGTTGGAATTTCTTGCGTAACAAAAATAAGACGGGTCGGGAACCAAGGTGAAAACCAGGTGTCAGATACGACAGAGACGTAAAGTTGAGTGGCGAGCGAGTACTCTTAGCGTTGGGACGCTAATGGAAGGTCCGGGGAATTCGGTTACGGTCCGTTTGGACTTTTATCATCGCGGTCTACGCACCGTGCCTCGAATGGGATTGAGATATCTCTCGTGGTTGCTCGAGGGCCCAAATGATTCGAACTATTCGATTGTGCGAGTCTTACGTTCATAATGGATTTCTCATGGTGTACCAATAAAGTTTTCGTAACCGGTTTTATATACGATCGGTCACGTCTCTCGCAGCGTGAGACCAAAATCGAATGAAATGCTCACTTTATTCGGTCATCGAAATCTCAATTACAATTGCATCGTCGATCCTAGAAAATACAATTCAACCCCACATAACAAAAAAAAAAAACAAAAAAAGGAGGAAAAAAATGAGGATTGCACACGTACGATAAGCATTTTCAATTAATCCGTCTGATCGATGATCGACCAATGGTTATGGATCATATATGCGCGGCACGCAATTTCCCAGGTCCGCTGCTGCACCCTTGCCCCCGGTTGAGATTAAAACGGGTGGAGCGCACACGCCTCTGTGGCTGAACGGGGGTTAGAAGGCGCATCGAGTCTTGCACGGTGCTGCTTCTCACTCGCACAAGGCGCACACCACCCATAATTCCACATTGGGATGCCCATGGTCGGCTGTTCTCACGCCTACGTGTGGAGCTCTCGGTATGGGTCCCGAGAGAGGCGCTCTGCTAGAACGCGCATCAAGCTTCGGCGTTAACGACCCTCTTACTATAATGCGAAGATAAGCGCTTATTACTCACTGCCCGGTGGGAGGTGAAGAAGGTGGAAAGGAGGCGAGATCTCGCGAGAGAAGTGAACGTCTGGCTCGATGAAGAATAAACGCGTATATCGAGCCTAGACCTCCGAACAGACCGAGCGAAAGGTCTCGATCGGACAGCGAGTGTATCGGGCTCATTTATCTGTGCATCGATTAACGATTATTCTATTTTTTTCATATGTTAATGAATGAACGGAAATTTAATAATTTTCATTCATAATTAAAGAGATGATAAGAAGAACAATTTAAAAAGCACGTAACAACATTTTTCGAAAGATAATTCAACGTTAATGAAAATGCGATTTGATGATGATAAAAAGTCCGGAAAAGCGATTAAATCGATCGGGGGGAAATAGTGTTCGTACGTGTTGGCAATGGTGCGACGAGACCGCGACTGATATAGCAACACGGATCGTCGAAGAAGTCACGCGCGCGTTCGAGTCAAACGTTGTACGGGTCGAGAAGCTTCGAGTCTGACGGATATGTGGGTCGTTCGTTAATTAGGTGCAACGCCGTATTCTCCCTCTGGGTTCGATGCTGCTGGGTGCATTACGATTCCGACGATCACGATTCGCCGTTTTACCGATTCCGATGCGAACCGGTTGGTTCTTCCACACCCGGAATCTGTTTTACCGACCGATTTGCCGATGCGGCGATGGAGGAGAGAGAGAGAGAGAGAGAGAGAGAGAGAGATTGAGATAGCAGTTTGGAGCTGTACGTACGGGCAATAGCAATTGGGTCCTGAAACGCGAGTTCACGATGATGATGTTCGGAACTCGTAAAAGCCAACCCCCTTTCGACGATAGTCGGATATATATGTGTGTGTGTGTGTGTGGTTGCCACCTTCTCTCTCTCTCTCTGTATCACGTAAATACGGAAATAGTAGGGTGGGCGACAGCACACTGCGGTACACGGTGCAAATACGAAATAGTATACGTTTCGAAACGGACCATCAATGAAAGTAATATTGGGTGAAGCGTATTGGCCTCTGAGGCCAACTATTGAGTAAGAACACGGAAAATGTAGATCACGAACCCAATCGTGAAGATAGTAGTTTGCAGTGAAACGTCCACGTTATTTCAATCATGATTCTCGGAACGTATGAACCTTTTGTGTTATTGGACGTTTCATGATTTTATTTTCGTCGAAAAAAAAACATTTGTCAACGATATGAGTTAACGTTTTTTTTTACAAATCGAACAAAATCGATTTCCGACCATAACTTTTTTTTCTATTGGTCCGATGGGAATAATTATGAGTCTCCTCGAGAGATTAGAATGTGCTATTGAATAATTCAATTTGGGAGCGCTCTATCAGATTTTCAAACAGACGAAAAATATAAATAGAAACAAGAGAGTTATAAATATTACTTCTGAGTCTCGTGTTCTATGTTCAATAGACAGAATTAAATGTGACATTAGAAACATTTATTTTTGTTTCTTCTGATAACGTTTCTGTAGTTTATTTCCGTCGACGAGCTTGGACAATTTACTTCACTTCAGTTAATCCCTGTACGTGGTTGAGTATACATATCTCTGTTATTGTCGGCACTGGAAATAAGCCAATCCACGATTTTTCGCCAACACCGACCGTACACGAAAATATTCCACAACGTTGGCCAACCTTCTAAACCGGACAGCACCCCCGAGAGTTCGTCTCATTGAATTTTACGAGCTTTAGATGCTTCGCAATTTCACACTCTCGACATCCTCCCGGCTTCGGCCACCTCACTCCCTCTCGGTTTTATCCGCCAGCTCCGTTTGCTTGCTTAGCCAGACTCGAAGTGGGTCAATTGGGATATAAAAATTTACATGACCCGAGAGTTTTGACCCCGACGATGGACGGTCGTGTGTACGTGTGTGTTAACGAAGCGAATGAAAATTCCGAGTCGAGCCTCTTTTTTTTTTATTCGAACCTCTTGTGTCAAACACTTGATTGCCAAAAATAAATTGTTGCTTTTTTTCAGAAACGACTCAATTATCTATTGACCTATTTGTAATAACTAGCTAAATCACGAGTCGGATTACATCAGTTACACACAAGTGCGCACAAGCTGCGCGTGTACATGGTCTTGGACTGCCATAACGTTTGTTCGCTTAACTCAAAGCGTTTCACGAGGACACGAATTGGTATCGGTTGAGGACGATCCGGTGCGCATTAACACGGTTAATAGGGTCTACGGGAACCTTGTAACAGTGCCTAGGAGCAGCGACGGACCGACTGAGGGGTTGCTCTACCCATACTGATACATATATACATATATAACGTGTCGTCCCGGTCTCTGCGATGCTTCTCCGCACTCTGGAAACAAGATATAAGCGCGAACGCTATCGTTATCGGTGTCGCGTTCGATATTATCGAAACACGGTTCCCAATGTCCGTGCGTTACCGGTTGCGTGTGCGAGTCCGCTTCCATGGGTTCGTTCTCGTTCACGCCCACGATATTATATTGTTTTTGCATTGATTTTCCGTGTCGTGCATCAGAAACACTCATTAAAATCGCATCGACGTACGACATTTTTCTCAGAAGATTTAGTAACTGACCAGTAACTTCTTCAATCTATTAGCTTCTTTCAATGATTGATTGAGGTTAGAAATGCACTTTGGGATGGTTCATTAAAATTTCGTTTCTCCGATAACGGATTCGAATTCGAAATGCCGTATAGACATATATACAGAATTGCGGGGCACTCTCGACTCTGCGGTGTTCGATCTCATCTCGACCTCGATTTTCTCACGTTTACTGTGTTGGTGCGTGTGTTGCAATACGGGCAATGCGAGATCGATAATACAAGCTGTAAGCTTCACGAGAGAGCATCGATAACACCGAGTCGTGTTTGCGCGCCGCTGCTCCGATGCTGTGCGTGTATCCCATATATATATATGTGTGTTGCCTCAACGATTCGGTGCTTTCGGATATTTTTTTTTCTTTTTTTTTCGTCGCTCAGTCGCGGAAAAAAAATATAGAGCCGGTCTCGGGCATCGATTCAGATACGACAATGTACCAATTGTTGAAAATGTTATTGAAAAATAATTTCTATTAAAAAAGAATGATAAAATATCTATCAAAGGTTATAAAAATAGTAATTGATAATCTAAATGGAAACTTTTAATCCGTGAATGGTATATTTTTCTTTGTTAATTTCAGGATAATTGAAACTAAATGACGATAATCGATTATTCTGTGATAAGATTACACGAGTGCGATAATTCGGCTATGGTAAAAGTGGAACGTGTATATCGGAAAGTAGTAAAGTCAGATTGGATTATATTCGATCGGGAGTGCCCGGTGGAGAATGGCTCCCTCGACGGGAGCTCGATTAATAGCATTGGCGTCGATACTGGCAATACTTAATGCTACATGCATGGCCGTAATAATTGCCTGCACACACACACCCTACAGGGTATATTCCCTTCTGGAGCACGGAAGCGGCATCGATAGAGCCTCGACACGAGCTTTCTCTATCTCTCTCATACACACATACACACAGACACACATACACACGTGTGTTCTAATTACCGACAATTACCGGTGCGTAATCAATTACGGTAACGCAATCGGCTTCCTGAAACCCCCGCAGTACTGTCGACTCAATGGGTACAGTAATTGGCCCACGGTGCTGCCAAAATAACTCGCATCCCTAACTATGTAACTACCATCGATTGACATTGGTATCGACTTAAAAAAAATAAATAGAAAAAATATTATTGGAAAATTTGTTTTCATTATTTCTAGAGGAACAAACAAACGCTAATATTCTGGAATTAATAAACCAACAATTCCTCTCAGTTATTCAAAATGATTAATTATTTTGTGGTTTCATTATTCATTCTTTCCCGTAAAATAAGAAAGCACACGGTAATACTCTGCCATGAATATTCACACAACCTTTTTATCGTGAAATAAATCGAAAGTGTGTTTTCGAAGGATTTCATCTCATGTAATAGAACTTCTTTTACGAGCCCTTCGTGAAAAGAATCCCCGCCTTGCCTTTCCCTCAACCATGGACCGAAGCAGAGAAGAAGGAGAAGGAGGCACATTGGTTTTTAATCTCCCAGAAATTCTGATAGACCAGTCAAGAGCTGCGACGACGGGTTTCTCCGTCAGTCGCCGTGGTCGTAGCGTCAAAGTTTACGACCCTCGGGCAAGAAAAAAAGGTGGGGAGGCTGCACCTATGCATAGAGTGCGAAGTAAAGATATGCCTCTTTGGCTGTATACCAACACTCGCGCGAATTTACGCGTTTCGTTCGAGTTTACACTCTTCGTACTCGTCGTTTCACCAGTTCGTTGCGCTTGGGTTCCACTGCGCAAGCTTATGCTTTTTTCTTTTTTTTTTTTCTACGGTCTTACGGTTTCACCTGCGACTTACGGTCCCGGACATCCCGTTCGTTACAACCGTGAAGCCCGCAACCCCGTGCGGTACTCTCTCTCTCTCACTCTCTCGCGACCGAGCGAGGCGAGAGAGGCCCCGCGACGAACACGAGGAATCGAAGCCAACGTGTATCTCACGTCGCGGGCATCACAGAGAGAGAGAGAGAGAGAGGCCCCCGTGCGAAACTCGAGCACGAGTCCCGGCCCCAGCCGTTATCGGACGAGAAATGGTTCTTTTGGCTCTTATTGCGGCCGCTTTTGCCGCTATCGAATCGAATCGGCTTTGGCCGAGTGTATATCCGCGTGCCCCTACCGCACGCTCACCTCGAATTATTTATCGTGTCAACTCACACTCGGCAATGCCAACGTTCCCAAGTTAAAAACATTATATGTATCGTTTTTTAACTTTTGGAACCTTCGAATGACCGTTACGAAGAAACCATCATGAAGATTCTTATCGACTCGTTCATAAAAATTGTGTATATGTTTTCCATTGTAAGAAAAAATGAGTAAAAATGTAGCGAGGGGGGAGAAGAATGAAATGGTGATAAATGATGAATCGGGAGCACGCGATCTCGATTATTGTTCCGCGTTATTTTGTATCTACGGGTTGGAGTACGTATTTCGATATATACATGTATATCTTGGGCGAGAGAGAGAGAGAGAGAGCTATCCGAACGAGGTTGTTAATTATCCCCGATCGGTTCGAGCGTTAACCCGACAACTTCGATGGTCCATGGACCGCATGGGTACTATATCTATATATACACATACACTCATACCCGAGAGAGACGAGCAAACGAAGATGAAGAGACTTCGTCGAAGTCTTGACCCCTTTCACCCAAGAATCTTGTAATTTCCCGAGGAAGTAATACACTCCACCTCCCCCCCCCCCCTCTCCACCTCCTCGCCCCGTTCACCTTCATCCTCACCATCTTTTTTAATTATCAAATACACTCGACTGAAACTTAAAGCGCGATATATTATATCGTTGGTGCAGCGTCCGGCATACCCCAGACTTTCCAATCGTAAATTCACCGTGGCGGGCAAAGATTGGCCTCTTATACAATGCACACGTTCATTCGTGCGATATCCAAGGCTGAATTACGTTTGCCGTGTGATACTCGAGCGGAATTGTTTTTTTTTTCAATCTAAAAAAGTGTAAAAAATAATAAAAGTCGCAGATACGACCTATTGTACTATATCAGATAAAGAACAATCAACTCGTAATTATTTCCCGCGTAAAAGAGCCACCGGAATTTGAAAATGAGTTGTCCCTGATGAACGTTAAGGATAACATTTTCCAAGGTTTTTTTTTTAGAGTGAACCATGAACCGTATTCGCGCTAAAACATTTTTTTTTTTTTTTTTTTTTTTCACTGCGTTGAGTCCGTTTCAGTGTCCGTGCTCGTTTGGCGATGCCTTCGCAATTACGCAGAGCGTGACAACGACGCGAAATGAGACCGGCAATTACGTGTGTGTGTGTCTGTGTCCGTTTGAAAAAAAAAAAAAAAATTGTAACACAGCCGCCAACGCGATTACGAAGGACGGTCGCGTTAAAACGTTGTAACGCTCGTAACCCGAGTCGAGTCGATAACTCGACCTCGACATCAGTGGTCCACAGTAATACTCGAATGTGCAATTATTTTTCGACCCTACAGACGCTATACGATGCACGTATGATGCCGGTCCTGCCAGACCGGCTTTGGGCCAAAGGGACATACGCAAACCCTCTACTGAAAACTATTTGTCGGCCGGGTCTGTGTGCGAACGTACACGCGCGAAACTCGCGCTAATGAAAATAAAAAGAAAAAATATTGAAAAATAAAAACAAAGTGGCGACTGTGGAAAATCGAGTGGACGATGTGCGTTGGCCGGTAGGTCCCTTTTAGGCCGATTACATGGCTCACGGTTATTTCGTTTACACACATGCTGCCGTTACATCGTAAGGGGGAGGAGACGCGGTTGTCGCCCACCCGGCGACTGACCACGCTCCATAACCTGCAAACCCAATGGCACCGGTATACGCGGTGCATGCACCATGCACCTGAGTCATTTGGCTTGTCGCTTATACGCGCATGCGCGCGTATGCACGTCACGCGGTACTCTCGTACGAAATAATACATTGCCATACAACGTATATGTCCACAACCTACTGCCACTATTTTTGGGGGTTCCAGTTCTTTTTCAATTTCGATCGGAAATTGAAAAAAAATATGTAGAGAATACCTTTTTTTTTAAATCTTTTTTCCAAACACGTTTCACGTTAAACACTGGTGCTGGAATGTGCCGTTCACGAGCGGACTGTTGCCGCAATTACTATTGAATATTCATGCAATCGGAGACGAAATTCGTTAACGGTTTTTTTTTTTTTTCCCGGATTGGGAAGAGTGGAAAGTTGGTTTTCAAGTAATTGGGTCGTTGTGAAATTAGGCCTTCGATTTTCGGCCTTTGAAAGCTGTTGAGGATATTTTTACGTTGGCTGGTAATAATATTTTATTTTTACTTTTCGAATTCATTCGAAAAGTAAAATAAAACATCTTCACCCAACGATCGCAGATCAAGTGTGCGCGTGTAACAGTTCTCGAGACCCCGAACAATCGTTTTGTCCTCGTGTAGTCCGTTCGATAAATGGGTTACCAGATAGCTATATACATATATACCGACAGCGAACAACATATCCGCCGGAACTGATTCTACACTTCATTCGTTCGACTACCTCTCTCTCTTTCTCTCTCTCTCGTTTTTTCGTCTCGTCGTCTTTCCGTTCGGTCCGATTGCTCGTAAGCTCGGTCTCCATGTACCACAGGGACCAGACATATATACGTGTATATACTTTCTCAGCGGGGGGACTCGTTTAAACGGTCCATTGTTCTGCCTCGTTGCTTCGATGACCTTCGCCGCGTCCCCCAACCACCCCGAGCAACATTGCCGAAGGATCCTCAGGCCATCGAGCGCGATTCACATACATCTTCGAGCTGCGTCCGTATTTCCGAAGAGAAGGACGATCGAAAAGGATTGCAACTCGGAATACGATGGATAATTTGAAAAAAAAAACGTATATATTTATATATACAGGTACAATTATTTAATGCAGCGAATGCTTTTATAGGTTGCAGAAGCGTGTGTGGGTTATGTGCACACGTTGAAAGGATGAAAAGAATCGATATAGAAACGAACGAGAGCGAGTAAATGGAGAGGGAGGGGGTCACCCATTCCAGGAAGCTCCCAAACGAACGAATGGGCCCCGTACAGCCGCGGTATTACTTTATCCTTTCCCGGTGCGGCCGTCGATAGGAAATTGGAAATTGAAAATGGAACACGCGCTCGCGCGCACCACCCGAAATGTAGGTCGTCCACCGTCTCTTTCTCTCTCTCTCTCTCTCACACTCACACACACACACACACACACACACACACTCGCAGGTGGCCCCTGGCCCCCTCCCACACCCAAAAAATACATACATATGCGTCGTATAAAGCATTTGGAAAGAAGAGAAGAGGTTCCGCGGGCGTTGGTGCCACGGAACGCGACGGTGGTGAAAAAAGAGGAGTTTTCGGGACCGTGGTGGGAGGGCGATGCCACCGACCACTTCCGGCCAATGCGATTTAAAACGCTCGAGAGCGAAATATCGACGATCGTCGTAAATAACGCGTTCGACCAAACCAAACGCTGCTGGAAGCCGGGGCCGGGCACACAGTGGCATCACAGCCGGGGCAAGAGTCGGCGAGGAGGGGGGGAGTCCCGAAGAGAGAGAGAGGGGCAGGGGGAAGGCTTTATCGTACCAACGATTTTTCCATTAAAACTCGACGACGAGAGAGCAAAGCGAGAGGTTTGTGCTCTCGCGAGAACGGACGCGGGGTGACGATGGACCGGCTGTGAGAGGAAGAAGAGGGGGGGGGGGCATAGAGAACTAGCAGAGTCGCAGGAATCGTCGTTTCCACACCCCGAAATACGCGGAGAATTTAATTTTCTACCTACTCTCTCTCTTACACACACTTTGTACCTTCAGAATGACGGCGACATTTTTTTTCCTCGAGTTTTTCTTCGACCAAACGTAGTGCAGAGTGTGTAACGGACGACCGTGTGGCGTGAAATCGAGAAAAATAGCTATGGGGCAGGAAGGGAGGTCGTGGAGGTCGATTGATGCGACGAAAGAGACACTCGGTATGGACGACGATGAGATCCGGATTCGACGGTTGTCGACGCTATTGCAGGTTATATCGGTTACCGGTGGAAATCCATCACCATTCGAGACAGGCGAAAAAAGAGACGAATGTGGAGAGACAGCGAGAGAGAGAGAGATAGAGAGGGAAATGGAGATGTACTCTATTTGCGGAAACTCGGATGCATCGAGTGACAATTGGGTCGACGAGACAAATTCACCAACAGCAGCAGCACAACGTGCACCAAACCCCGGACCATTCCCAACTTGATGTACCGCGCCTCTGCCACTGTCTATACCGTGTTATAAATGTTCTCGTTGCGACGGAATAAAGAAACGGGCGAGAAAGAGAGAGAGAGAGTGGTATTTCGCCATCGAGCCTGGCTCATTGATTCGCGCACCAGTGGGCTTCTCTCTCAACGATTCTTTCTAGTGTATTGACGTTCCTTGGTTATCGAAGCATGTTGTTTCTCGTGGCGTGCTTTCACAACAGTGGCACTCGAAATTTGAAACGTTCTAAATTAAAGAAAAAAAATATAAGGAAGCAGAAAAAAACAACCATTCATTGACTATATTTCACGAGTGGGATGGAAGGTGAATCGGCGCGCTCCATCATTTTCCCTGGAATTTTTACGGGCGACAAAACACGTCCCCGTCGTAATTTCCGAGTCCGGCAATCAATCTCCCGACGAAAAATTCGTATAGTTTTTTTCCCAGCTTCGTGAATTAGTGATTCTTCTCTCGTCCTTCCACCAAACTCCACTTTTCTTCTCTCTCTCCCGCGAGCACACCGCTTCGGTATGGCCGGGGCTAAGTTTTTGTCGGTTCAAATGAATTTTCGGTTGAACACGAGACACGTGAAAGAGTGAACGGTTTAATACGAAGATGAATATGAATTTTTACGTATAAATAATTTGAAATACAAGATGAGAATTTCGTCTCGGAATCCGTGCGATTTGTGGTCGTGGCACGCACGAATCCGGCCATCATCATTAGTCCCCCGGGCGGTAACGCGTAATCGTAACAGTCGCGTCATATCCGTGGTATATCTCGAACGAACGTGAAGACGAAAGGGAAAGGATGGTTTTCACGAGAAAAACCACGAGAGATAAAGATACGAATGGAGAGACGGTCGAGAGAGTCGGGTGTATAGAATGCCGCCCCATTGCAACGGCCACTCGGAAGAAAGCTCTGGTAATGGCGGGGTCAGACAAACCCATACATACACACACCTACTATCTGTATCGTAAACGTTCGTCTTGCTTCAGGGTCTCCTTCCGCGTCTTATTGTCCCTGGCCCGGAGGCAAAAATAAAGAAATAATATCGGGGAAAGGAGCGCGGGGGGGAAATACTGAAAAGCGAGGAAAGTCGTTTCAATTCCGTCGTCGGTGTATAAGAGGTCTCTTTTCCGTCTTGCGGGGGATTCCGTTTGCACGGTGTATCGCAACCTCTCCATTGTCATTATTCCGACAGTACCGAGACGAAGAAATTGTTTCCTCGACGGATTTATACAGACATTTTCGTAGAACCATGATCGAAGCAATATCCGTGATATTTTCAGTTCGGATGAAAAAATTGAAAATTAAGAGAATTGAAAATAAATTAAAATCTGTTTCTGCCTCAGCGATAAACCGATAACGTTCGACCAAAAACCCACTACACAATTTCCGGGTTCTCAGACCCGTCAATTACAAACCACGATACGACGAAAAAAAACCGCCATCACGTTATTTCCGTGTTCTCCGGAATCATTTAAGCTTTTTCCCCGTCGGCTTTTCTCCTACGCAATTAAGGTGACACGAGAGTGTTCACGTTGAAAGATTCACGATCCCGTGGACCGACCATAAAGTTACGTGGTTCCCCGGTCTTTTGCCCCACGACAACCGGAGACACCGTTGACGGAGAGGGGTTCCAAAAATAATGCAGTGTGTATCTCGTGTACGACGTTATATACGTCGTTCGGTGTCAACCCGTTGAGCTACGGACCAACAAAACCGACGTGTATTTTGCCGGTCGAAATACCGTGACGAGGAGTCGAGCGATGTTGAAAATACCGATGCCGAGAGGCGATCGAGAAAACCAAGAAGAATTCGATGACCGACAAGCCGTTCGGGGGCCCTACGAAGATTTATGTGGCATCGAAACGGACGAAGAACCGTCGGTATATATACATACGAAAAGAATCCGAAGCCCTTGAGATACTACTGAAATTGTTTTTTTTTTTTTGTTTTCGCTCACTCGTAACACATGTACACCGCTTATGGTTGAACGAAAATGTATGTGAGATGTGTGTAATCGTCGCTCGAGGTGACGGGATCGCTTTTACTACCTAACCGGCTTTTGACGTTGTTTCGGCGTACAATATAACACACAGCAGCCTCTCTCACATGGTTTATCGCTCTTGTTCAACTTCTACTAGACGTTCGTTTATTTTATTTCCATTTTTATTCTTTCTTCTTGCTTCGTTTTTCTTGTCTCAATCTTTTTATCTCGAACGTTTATTATACAGCAGCATATAGAAAGGTGGGGGCGTATCGTGTTGCCTGGTTGTAACGATAAGAAAACTGACCGAATACGACGTCACCCTGCGACCTGTTCCGGACCCGGATGAATGAGAAAATAAAATAAAACGAGTCTGGCTCGACCTCGCTGATGCCGATTTTTTCAGCTTCTGCGACATTAAAAACGCCTACACCGACTCGCCGATATTCGGTAATCGGACTCTTGACTGCTCGTGGACTCGTTTCTGTCTGGTCGCTCGAGAAAGAGGCTTGAGATTAGTCGTGAACATTAAAGGAGTCGAATTTCGTTGAATTGATCGAGGAGAATGGGATTTTGTAGATCGTTGTGTGGAACGGAATTGTTCGATACGATGTTATTATAATTATTTGGGAAATGTAAATTCTATCAATTATAATGAGATTGCATGAAAGCTCATTGGAACCTATTTTGAGAAGATGCATGTGGAAAATTGAGTTCGAGAACGTTTGTCAGCCACGACGAGTGAAATGAGAAAATTTCTCTCTGTCTTTTCTCGAGGGCTCGCCCTGTGTGGTTACGGGCTTTCGGAAATTTTAATTAGGGGAATTAGGCATGGCATTATAGGCTCTAAATTTTGTGTAAATACGAGAGGAAAAAAATAAATAAAACGCATGAAGGAGGCAGTTTGAAGATTCTCGTGGGAGACACTAATTGTATTTACGATCGTTCGAGTTGACGGGGGCCCTCTTCCTCGGCACTGTTCCGTCCGTCCGTCCTTAAGATAACTATGTGTATGACGAGAGGCTTGTGGCTCGTAAAACCCCGGAGGTCCGGATGAGACCGCAGGGTCGTAGGTTTTGGCCCTCATGGGTTAGGGTTTACCATTGCACTATTATAACTGTCGTGATTTGACCACTCGTTAAAATCTCGAAACACATGTTTGAACATGTTATTGCTACCGATACCAAACTCCATGTATATACTCGTCGTTATTTTATCACTCTCTTCAAGACGACTCAAAAATATGCCATGAGAATTCGTAGAGACCGAAAAATAAAGTTTGGAATATCGAAATTCTCATTCATCAGCGTGTGTTCTCTGTCGTCGAAACGAAAATCCGCGTGCGAATCCGTTGAAATATAAATCTGTTCGGTATGAGAGTCGACGAGGTAAAAACGAGAGGAAACCGAGAGACTGTGTGAATGTATTCGAGCCGGACGCGTGCTCCCCGAGGGCTCTCGCGAACCGCACGAAACTTTTGAATGGACCTTCGTCACAATGGGAGACGGTGGTTTACATTTATTAGACCCCGAGCAAAAAAAAAACCAAACAAAAACCTCGTGCTGAAGCTCATGTTCACTGAAACATGTGATCAGTCGGCACGAGGGGATCGTCCAAAAGTCTTCTCGATTTACTGGTTTTTTCTTTTTTCATGATTAAAGTTGAATTAAGAAATGGTTGAAATTTGACATATATGAACATTTTTTCGACACATACATCATCGAATTGCATCGAAGTTGCGTATAGTGGTCCGCCTGCGCTGTCGAGAGCGCCTCTCGGGCAGCTGTGTGGGTAATCTAACCTCAAAAATTGTGATTGCGTGATCAAGTTGTCGGTAGTTTTGTCCACGTACGCCACTTGTGCTATTTGAAATTTTGACACAATAATCGGATTAGTGGTACCTTTTAGTATGTGTTCTTCTTTTTAATCTGTGAGCATTTCTTCAATTATGGCAATATAAAATACGGTGTCTGCCATCCAATACTGTGTTGAGGTGCTTCATCACAAAGATGTATTTCTCAGAAACTATGTTGTAAATCAAGCTAAAATTTTACAGGTCATCATTGACAATATCAATGAACACATGGAAAAAATGTGAGAATTATGGAAGCATTTTCGTTTACTGTACCGAAATTCCTTAAGGAAACGTGCGAGTATTTTATTTCATGCAGGAAAATATTTCGTATGAAAAACTTACGAAACTCATTTTACCGAAATTTTACGTGGATCATGGTTCATGGATTGTAACTCACCTGTAACAGACAAAATAAATTTATCGATTAGTTTAATGATTTCACAATTATTTACATTTTTATTCTTTTTACTTAATACAGCATCGTTGCACCGCGAGACACGGAACCGCTGACAAATTGTAATTGCGTAATTGTTCTCACAGAAGTTTCGGTAGATATTGTCGAATATATATATGTGATTACGCTGTACGATTACGATTTTCATCAATGCGGACACAACAGCCGAGTTGGACACGATGCGTGATACGGGAAACGGTCGTAATGCACGCCCGTAATTTCACGAATTTGACGAATGGGACAGGACGAGAGATAGTGGAACGAAACCGACGACGATAATGCGAGATAGCTCGAGCCTGAGTGCACGCCGGACGAACGTACTATCCTCGCACAGTTACAACGGACGTTTCGTCGGAGGAATAGGAAATCGTCTGGTAATAGAGCGTGGAGACTTGCACATGCATATATGCATATTATACATGTAGCTTGGTGAACAGGAAATCCACGAGTACGGGCTGGCCATTGTGTCGACGGTCTATCCTATTTCTCGTCATACTCAAACATCGTCAGCATCGTCGCCAACGACTGGTCGTCGTTGTCATCCCATTTCCACTTCAACTACACCAACACTCAAGGACGTTTCCCAACCCTTGTTTCAAGTAACGTTCATAATTGCATTGCAAATATTTCGAAAACTCGAACTTGTCGTTCACGTCATAAAATACTGCGTGCTAATCTATTATTGACAAAATAATAATAATTTCTCCTATCTTCTCATAAATTTCAAAGTTGAAATAATTTCGTTCAGTGCGAAATATCTTCAGTTCTATTTTAAACAGATTTTTATAGTTGCGAGTATGAAAATCGTAAAAGAAATATGAAGGAAAAAGGGAAAAGGACCGAGGCGAGCGGTCACGTCGGTCGTCGGCTCTCCTGCAGGACTTGCAGGGGAAAAAGGTGAGCGACTAACAAAGTAGATACAGTACGTAGGTAATACGACGTGGGCAAGGACGAGGGCACGCGAAAGGCTTCAGAGAGAGAGAGAGCGCGAGAGAGAAAGGTGTAGAGGCGTACTCTCTGGAAACGAGATTCTCGAGAGAAATCCAGACGGGTCCGCGCTGTATACACATTTTATTTCGCGTAGTATAGGCACTGTGCCCAGGTGGAAGTAGTTTTCCAGATTTTATGGGGGCACGACCACTGAGTTATATCTATATGTATGTATAAGTCCATGTACCTACTCGTGCAGATCTGAAATAACGTTGGTGTATAGCGCAGCAGTGCTACGTATGTATGACCAGTCAGTCTTCACGTTGAAGAACAAGAAGCACACCGAGCTTATATATTTCCAAGCTCTGATTGTACAGAGTGAAACTCGAGCGAGCTGACGATTGGATTTTTAAAATTGTATAAAGAAGTTGGTGAATGTTTG
This sequence comes from Diplazon laetatorius, assembly GCA_963662125.1. Lineage (NCBI taxonomy): Eukaryota > Metazoa > Arthropoda > Insecta > Hymenoptera > Ichneumonidae > Diplazon > Diplazon laetatorius. Next base: position 1,059,302 of record OY759162.1, on the reverse strand, counting down.
AATCGTTGATATCACAAGGATTGAATTTTATAACATTTTTCTTATTTTCGTTTCGTCGAGCAACTTTAGTCGTGAATCTTTATTTTCCCGGCGATGAATAGTTATTTTTCTCTCTTTTTTTTTTCTTTGAAAGAGCAGTTGGCAGACGGTAGGTGGATTTTGGAAAATGTCAGAGTGAGAGATGGTCGGGGAGGGGAAGCACGGAGAAGTCATGCAAAGTGCATGTGAAAGTACAGGATTGAGTGAGGCCGGAAGAAACCAGAAGAAATTCAATCTTCCGAGACATCCGCGACGTGATGCCGTACACGAGATACGTCCTATCGATGATTGAATACACAAGCTTCGGGTAGCCCAGTTTTTCACAATTTTTTTTTTATATACACGACGCTTCGTATATTTCCGGGATGGAGGGAAAGGGGCGGGGGGCGGCTGACTTAATGGACTCACGCGTCTTTTCAATCGTGCACCGCAGAGTGCACCAATGCACCTTCCCCCCGCCCCTCTTTTTTCAAAAGTCGAATAGGAAAAAAAAAACTGGGACGCCTCTACCGAAGCTGTCGTAATCGAAATTCCGTTATGAAAAAAATTCAACGGAAATGATCGAGTGGATGGAAATATATATATATATTTTTTTTCCATACGTAACTCTGTAAACTGAAATTTATTTTGATGCACGAGGATCCATCGATCATATAGTACTACCATGGGTGGTTTTTAATAACTTTGACGTTTATATCCAACTACTGCAAAATATCACGGATTTGTTTGTAAAACAATTTCAACGTACTGCAATGCCGTATAACAGGATTTAAAATAAAAATAATAATAGAAGAACAAATACGATATATCTATGTTGTTTGTTGGTTTAGTTATCTCTGTGGGTTAACTTTGCGTCGCCATATATATATATATATACGACAAAACAACGGAAGCCCCAGCAGCAGCCACGTCTCAAGTCTGGCTTCTGTCTTGCAGCTGAGCCAACTCGCTATTTTCGCACCACTTGTTCATTTTTTCTTCTTTGCTTATCTTTTTTTTTTCTTTCTTTTTTGTCTTTCTTTCTTCTCCTCCATTATTCTCAACCCACGAGTTTATAAACCGCGACAATATCTCAAGCTTTTCCGCGTTCACAACACACCGCGTATTGCGGAACCGGTGGAAAAATATGTTGGCGCGTAAAACGCAACCCATCCGCCGAGTCACAAGGCCAGTTGTGCTAAACCGCAATGCGAAAATCTTGTGCCAGTCGTCCGTCTAAAGTCCGTGGAGGTTGCCGGAATTTCAGATGAAAATTATTAATATAATAATTCAAATTTAAATATTCAGTATAATACTTTTTTCTTCCAGATCCCAAAAAAATAAGAGAAGAACAAAAATCTTATCACCGGCGAAAAACAGGAGTCCCGCGTTTAAAGAGTCGAGAATAAAGGTGGATGGGTGCACGATACATACAACACACTTGTACCACGCGTAGAACGTGCCAACCGACGTCGCCACGTTGTTGGGCTTTGGGTTTCGCGTGTCTCGAGAGAAGAAGCGGAAAAAAAATAAATCCGCGCGGCAAAAGGGCGACGCACGGCGTCGGCGTCGGGCAGATTCCCTTTTCTCACTCTCCCTCGGTCAGCACCGAGGGCTTCGTTGGTCCACCACAGCGCGCGGCGGCGGCGTCGGCGGTGGCGACGTTCACTCCGGCGTATCTCATCTGCATAGAAACAAGCTCGCGCCGGACAATGGGCCGCCCTCTCTCTACTCTGCCGTCCATTCTGAACACTGCAAACACGGTGCAACCGTGTTCCGCGCGAGGACCCAACCCGAGCTGCTGCTGCTGCTGCTGCTCCTCCCGTGCTTCTGTTCTCAAGCTACAACCCTTTCTCCGCGTTCTGTACAGGGCGATCCACCGGTATAAGCCGTATTTTACACCTCGAAAATTGCTTTTACAATTCAACACCCGATGACCCCATCTTCTCTCACCTTCACGGTTCACCATTTATTTTTATTTTACTTTTTTCTTCCACGGTGCTTTCGAACATTTATCGTTCGATTGTTCATTTATCATATTTAATTTTAGTCAGACAAATTGAAATTACAAATTAAATATATATGTAAATCTAATTGCAAGTATTATAATATTTGTGGAATCATTGAACAAATTTATTGATTCGTAATCTGTGAATGGCGCTGTAACGAAACGTAATACAGACTCGAACCAATAGGGAGAGAAACCCACTTTGGCATGCACGGCTAACCCTTTCGTTCTCGCTTATAACGCAAGACGCGAAGAGCCCGTATAGCCCATGGTATTGCCACTCGGCACGTTATGATACGTACTATATATCTATAGACACACACACACAGACACACACGTTATACCCATTGTGCGATAACCGAACCGTGTATTGCAATGGAACCCGTCTGTCCGAGATGCTATATAGTATACATTGTACGGACCGATGATTTTCGTGTACTCGAGGTACTCTCTCTCTCTCTCCGATCCCTCTGTATACATAATCGTAATAACGCGAGCACGGCCGAAAGCTCGGTGTGGCGAACGACTAGTCGTTGGTACGAGTCCCATCCTGATGGGGACGGGCTAGTGAAGGGAGGGGGGAGGGATGCGTTGGCCCGTGAGAAAGGTGCAAGGGATACGGACGGCCCTCGGGACACGTGGACCATGCGCCGGCTGTCTAGTGTTTGGGAAACCCGAGGATGCGCTCAAACACCCGAAACTAATGCCACGATGCCACTGAGGGTATACCTTATCCACGTGTTTCTATACGTGTGCGTCTAATATGCCATGCAATGGGTTATGAATCCCTTCGTGGAAACGCCATATGCTTGTGTATTGTATTATTATCAATATACATAGATGTTGGGCAGCGAGAGATACGAGACACTTGTTGGATTAATGTAAACGCAAAGGGCATTGTTGGACTGTTAAAAGCGAGAATTCAATAATTCAAACGGATTTCGAGGATCGTTCTTATTTTTTTTTTTTTTCAAGTGAGACATCACTTTCACTTTCAGCAAATCCTGCAAACTCGGTGTATTCGTTTCTTGAACGACGTCCTGATTCCATTCTTTGTCTCGACCGGATATCGTTATCCCGTTTGCTTTTCGAATCGCGATATTCGGCCGAAATTTGGACAGTTGCCAATTATCAATTTGCGAAACATTATTCTTTCGTCGTTTCGGTGAATGAAACGTATTGGCCGATGCATTTCACGTTCTCGTAACAAAACTACGGTTAACACATAGCACAGTTCCTCGGTGAGGTAGTTGGTTGTCGCAGAGGTGCATCCAAGCGAAACTCGGCTTATTATTCGAACGTCCAGTGCGAAACTCAACCGAGCGAAGCAAGTATGAACGACTATCGTGCGAAGTTCGAACCGAAACTGGACCAAACGAGCGAGTAGGACGGACCATAGAATCCCCACAAGCTCTCTTCGTTTCGCTTCCAACGTTGATGCGACCGTCTCTCTTCCTCGTTTGATAATTAATCGGCGAAACTTGAATCGTAAACAAGGCGGATCTATTAAGAAGCCATTCATCAAACCGGAAGTGGTTTCACGGTTGTTCGGGGCGGATGGTAAAACTGGCTGTCTCGTGTTGGTCCGCCGGCAGGGACATCCACGAGTCGGGGCAGGTGGGTGAGTAAGCCGTTCTCGAGTCTCAACTGCTCGCGGGCTCTCGTGAATTCCGAACTACGAAAGTTTGCCACGGCAATTCGAAGGTCCAGAACGGCATTATATCCGCAATCGTGAAGTCGGTACACAATTTGCACTCGACCACCCGGTAATTCTATTACCAAACTTTGAAACACGCCAAAAATATACATATAGTTCAATAACTGTACACATGACTATCAATGATTCATCGACGATTATTATTTTTTACTCTTCGACTGCTTTTCACGGCGCCAAAGTTTGGACGTAACGAGTGTCCGTTGCCGAGTCTGAAGCAGTCTCCTCAACGTCTGTGAAAAATAGAAGAAAAATAGTGAGAGATGTCTACTCGATCTTTCGTACGTTTCGGCGAAGCTTCGAGCCACTCGGAGAGAGACCCGAGCGAGATTCACAACCCGTGGACTTTCAATAATTCTTCGAAATAACTTTGAAACGCAGAAGCGAGAGAGACGAGACGAGACGACTGGGCACCGAGTAGTCGGAAGAAACGGGTGCGAGAGGATCCAGCGAGAAGAGTTTCCGGTCCGAAGTTTCGAGCCTTCGATGTGATACTACGAGTCCGAGCGACGAGGCTGCAACGTTGATGAAGACGTTCGAGAGAGAAAGAGTGAGAAAGAAGATTTCTGGACAGTCGGCAAGGGTTTGGGGTGCGTCTGCAAGATGACTGAAGTGGCGCAATAAGAAATCGAAGAGGAGGAAGAGTCGAACCGATGGATGAGGAAAGAAAGTTCGCGAGAAAGATGGCGGATGAGACTAAACGAGAGAAGAGAAAGTAAAACCGAATTGTACGAAGAATAAATATATATATATATATAAAAGTAAAAGTACATAAAAGAGTTGAAATACGAACGATAGCGATTTTGCGCGATGGAAATATAGGTGCATCGAGGACGCAGAGTAAGTGTATATAAACTTTCAGGAGTCCTCGGTGTATTTCACGGTGGTCCGAGAAAACGCTTTTTACGCGCATACGCTTGGCCCCCATCACTTTATCTTTTATGCATTGTCGGTGACTACTCCGTCACCTCGACTTTTCCCCACCGGTTTTTTTTTCTTCACGATCCACGAAACGTTATATAACCTTATATTCTCATATTTCAGATCCAATATTATGGTAATATCGTCACTCTCTCGTCCCCATAAACCACTCCCCGACCCCTTTCGTCTTATACTCTTTCTCGTGTCACGCATACACACGTTGCATCGAGTTTGTCGGTGGATCGTTCGTACTACGCCATACCGATACACCATTCTCGTCTAACCTCCATCAAAAACCTCTTTCCCAATGTCTACCTTTTTATTTTTCGTCCCATCGTTGTCATCCCGCCTGACTATCATTCTTCACCCTCGTGGCAGGATAAGAACTGAACCACCAGAGTCATATCGAATATACGGTGTATAGTGTCTCATGGCCTTCGGCGATCACCGACTTCATGCACTCGAGAGACTACGATCGTCGACGCCATTGGAAAAATTTTATCGACTCTGTGAAATCGAACGAAATATCGAAATCCCAAACTAGACCTAAGCTAGAGGGGACGAAGCGGGAAGACCCTTAGATTTACGAGTGTCTCGACTGTACCACGTTTTACGACGAATGAACGTGAAATAACGCGCACCTGCGTAACCGAAGGTGGCCCCCCCACGCATTATGAGAGCATGTGGGTGGAAAGGTACCGGGGGGCGCACAGTTCATCGTCTCTGTGGGATTGGTGGCACAGCACAGACGCTGCCGAACATCCGAAGACCATGAAGACCACGTATGTGCGAGTGTGTGTGTGTATATATATATTCACTTCGTTATTATGCATTGACTGGCCGTTCCGGCCGAGCGCTCTGGATCGGACGTCGGACCACTTTTAATCACTATTCAGCTGGATTGCGCTAAACGGGGTCGGTACAGGGGAGAAAAGTGGAAGGAGGTTGTGCCTGGCTTGAACGAACCGCCTGAGGGCACCACCAACACGTGAATATGCATATATATATATGTATGCATGTGTGTGTGTGTGTGTGTGTATCCAGCTCTGGGGAAACTGCGAAAACAGGGGTTGAATAGACACCGTGGGGGGTCTCGTCGCGGTGCTGCCCCCTACCGCACAACCGGCCAACGTATGAGAGACTACAGCTTCTCTCTCTCTCTGCCTAAAAACTAGCGGCAAAGAGAGTGGTGAAAATAAAATAGCGAGGGTTAAAAAAAAAATTCAAATGGAACAATTGGAAAGTGGGCGAGAGGTGGGCCAGAACGCGGAAAGGTAGGTCCACAAAAAAATGCAGATTGAAAAAGGTGAAAGAAAGAAAAACATGATACAAGATCAAATAATATCCTATTTGGCAATACTTGATGATTATGAATATATGGGATTGTTGGAATTTCGTGTGTCATACATCCTGGATGGTATATTGGCATTGAAGAGGGATGAGAATGTGTTTGGAGGAAAGAAGAGGAACTGAGAGTGAGCGAGTATGAAGTATGTACAGTAGTAGTCATGGTGCGATGGGGCTCGTTTTACGCTTACCGAGGACCACTTGACGATATGTCGAAGCTCTTCTCGTGCTGTAATGTAAAATGAAAGGTAGCGCGCGCGCAAGAGTGAGAGAGAGGGAAAAAAAAACGAGGGACCGAAACACAGCGCGATAAGTGAAGCAAACGCGAAGGATCAGACCGCGAGCGAAGGTAGAAGAAGGGTGACCGGGAGAGTGGCGCAGGGGCTTGAAAACCGCTTTTGTGGGAACGAGAAGGGCGATACCCGGGTGCTGCTGCTGCTGCTGCTGCGTCGGTCTATATTTTTCATCCACCGCGGTTTCACAACGCTCGGGCTGTGCGCGCCTCTGTGTTCCAATCTTCAACCCCTCGTTTTTATTTTTCTTTTTCGTCCAAACAAATTCATATTTCAAAGCGAAACGACGAACACGTTGAACGCGGAGGACTCGATGTATCCGCACTGAAACACGAACGCGGAGACACGAGCCAACGGGGTGATAATAAAAGTGAAATATTTGCGGGAAAACCGTGTGAATCGAGAGTTTTGATATTCGCGATTGCTCGACAAGCAGGAATATTAAATTGTTTCGGGGGACTCTCGAGAAATTAATCGCATGGGAATATATTTCGTTTGTCTTCTTCTCATTATTGCAATCTGTGAAAGGATTTTCTTTTCCGTTTTTCACTCAGAGCTGAAACATCTCTGATATTCTGAAAAATCTGTTCTACAAATATTGCAATTTATTTGCAAATATAAAAATGCAAGTCGAGTAAGAATTCTATTCCCCGCTGCTGTCAAATTGTGTAGCATTGACCACTTCGACCGTTCGTTATTTTTCTACTTCCGTGCTCGGCGCACGTATTCGTCAGTGAATAAACGATGAAGGATAGTCCAGTGGAATGACGTAGCACGCGAATAAACGAACCGAATCACGATGTAGAAAAAACATTGACTTATACGGCTGACTGGTTCAATACACGAACACACACACGGACACACACGGGATGCATCGAGGTACAAGTCAGTTGCCTTTCAAGCAGTGCTGTCCAAACGCGATTGACGGCTATTTCATTCCATCTCTCTCTCTCTCTTTCTCTTTCTCTTTCTCTCGGTCTCGAGTGACCGGGTGCAACGGTGCACAAGAGTGGCGAGCAATCTTCGTGAAAATGCGGGGCCCCCTTCCCTCACACGAGTACATTTCGCTTGTTCCCGCGAGTCGGGCCACCCGCTCGCCCCAAACTTTTACGTTTCTCTCTTCGTCCGAATGGTCGGTGTCTCTTTCGTGTCTCACGTAGCGCAGTTACCGACATAAGCTCACCCTCTCCCAACACTCGAGAACGCTCTCTCTCTCATCGTTATCCCCACTTCCTCCCGTCCATTATTGCGATAGCAGACTGCGTCAATATTGGCTCAAAGGGTTTCGCTATGATTGTCTTTTGTACGTAAGTTAGAGCTTCTCCGACGGTTCTCCGTGGCACCCATCAGCCACCATCATCGTCGTCGTCGACCCGTAGCGCCTCCGAGCAATCGCCAAACTGGTCGTCCCTCGACGAGCTACTGTTTGTGGCCCCCTTCTTCGTATCATCCCCAAATTTTTGCTTTCTCACATTATTCGAATTTTACCGAGAAATTCTATCGATCTAGGATTGAACATTCATAGATTTACACCAAACACACAGCAGCAGACTGGGAAACTGAAGTTTGTGAGAATTATCAAAGGGTCGAAAAATATTGTTTTCCGTCTGCCATGTTCCACTTTGATCCCGTTGGGGATTTATATATTTTTTCGTGCAAACGCGTGCACACGTTCAGGCAGAGACCGCGGTCATGCAAGTTGAATGGGATTCTATGGCAGAGCTTATCCAATGTGCGGAACATGAAATTTTTATCGACGGTTATATCGAATCATTCGAATAGCAATGTCCGACGCAAATAACTCGAACTATTGTTCGACAATTTGTAGTCGTGCATCGAGTTGTTCGTTCTTCGACGAATTGCTCATCAAAATTTACAGCATTGCTTATCACAGCTCTTTACATTTTTTAGATCCTCATTCGGTGAAACTTTCGTTTCAATTTAAAATTCATGATTCATCGATTCGAAACATTTTCCACTGAAATAAAGCCAGTCGAGTTTGAGTTATTTCCACTGCGAGATAATTTAATATTCGTCGAATGAAAATCAATTCAGCTGGCAGAAACGAACTCGAAAGATTCCGGAGAATCAAACTTGAGGTTTCTAATTATAACGAAAATTCGTTGTTTTTACTGCGACGGATGAAAATCTCGACGATGGTAAATATGCCAACTTGGTTTTTCTTTCATCATCATGAATTTCGTTCTCTCGTGTGTGCACCATTGATCCATCGGGCGTCAAAATTACCATGGAAATTGCTTGGCCATCGTCAAAACAAATAATAAAGCGTAAGAAGTTTTCGAAATCTCCGATAACCCGTGTTTGGATCCGCCACCCTCATCCCCCGGTTCTCGTCGCCCCGACGGATCATTTTCACCACTCTCGTTTCACATCCCTCTCTTGCCACGGAACACCGGAAAGTCCATGAAAGTTTTTTTTTTTTTTTTTTCGAGGGGCCACGCCATGGTTTACGTTACGAGGCACATAAGCAATGGGTCTGAGACAACCCTTGCATTTACGGACCCCGTCGTCTAGTCCACCCCATCGCTCGAGACTGCGTCAAAGTCTATACGTGCACACACACTACATATACACAGAATCTCGCGTATTATCGCGGGACATCGGTGAGGCTCGCAAGAGCAAACAAAGGGGGATCTCGGGCGAGATGCACATAACGTGGCGAGACGTGGATAAGAGCCGAGATAGAATGGATAACCGAGAGCGTGTGCGTTTGGTTTATGGTTATCGCGATACTCTTTCGGTTTTCCGTGATTCTCACACCGTTCACCCACCCCCCGAGGCCCATCGTCATTGACGGAACGGCCTCGTGGAAATCCATTCGTCGCGGAAAGGATTTTCCACGACGTAACGGGTTTTCGTGTTGACGGGTGGTCCTGCTCGTGTGCCTACCGATTGTGTCGAGATAATATTCATCATCGTCGAAATTCATTCATGAATAATAAATGTAAATAAAAATAATTGAGACAGGGACCTCGAAATTTCGAGGATATTTTTCATTTTTCACTCACTTTGAACCATCTAATTTAAAATAGAAATAAGTTCCACCCTAATGTGAGGCTTTCAACGGAATGAGCAATCTCGAGATTTTTGTCATACGTCAATCTTTCCCCATTGTTCGGTCTCCCTTCGAATCCCGGCTACGTGTGACCAAAAAGAAAAACGACAAAACTACACAGAGTTGCAAAAGAACAAAAGAAGATGTTTTCGCGGGCAGTAAGATGCACCCGGTGCGCGAAGCGAAAATCACGAAGAAACGCGATAAAAAGAATTTTTCAACGACGACGATGGAATAACCAAACGATTTTGTGACTTTTGTAGCTGAGGATATTCCTCCGACCGGTTTCCATTATTCGTTTATTTTCTCGAGGTCGTTAGTGGGCCGTGACAAGCTGAAATGCAAACGCGAACGGAGCTGACACAGCATGCGCCCGCAACGATCACGTCTCGGTGCAGAGAGACACATAGTGGACGACAGTGACCGCACGTACGTTCCGTAAACGCCAACACCCGGCGCGCATAACCGCGAGTCGCATACCTATAACATCGTCCAATATCGTCGTCGTTGAATTTTCTAATTTTTTTTTTGTTTTTTTCAAAACTTGGAGCATCTTGGCTTTTTATTTAAAGAATAAAAGCTAAAAGCTTGACCGAAGCGGTTTTTTTATGTACCTTGGACCATGAAAGCAACGAGGCAACGTGTACAAGGTTTCTCTCTACAACTTCTCTCACTTGTCAGCCCCTGGAATTCGAGCCGACTTGAAAGAAAAAAAAAACCGGCCGAAGAATGCGAATCCTTTTTCGAGCATTCGGAACAAAGCGAAGAAGAGCGACTACCCCCTTGAAAACAAAGGGCTGAGAGCGATATGACGACGAAATTAAAAGTGAAGATGCGCCACGGTGAAACGGAATTAAAAAGAAATGAAAAAAAAAAAAAAAAAAAAAAAAAAAAAAAAGCAACCTGCAATGAAAAAGTCGGTCACGGCAAATGGAACCGATGGATTGTGCCATATTTTTTTTTTTTTTTTTTTTTACACCGTTCATTCAGAGCTGTCCCATCGGCATCCGACCAATTTATTTCGCCAACGAATCGATGAAAATATCGGCCATGGAACACACAAAGCTTTGATTATCGCGTAAAGAGATTGCGCGAATAAATTTTTAATTAAAATAATTAAAATTAAAAAGGATGTTAACAATTGATTGTGACGAAAAAAAAAAATAAATAATAATTCATCAAAAGCCTCGACGAGTGGGATAAAATTGATGAAGAAGGATTATTTTAAATTAATTTTTCAAGCATTCGATTGCCGCATCGTTAACTTTTCACGTTTCGTAAAAGATGAAAAAAATGAAAAATTCAGGCAGTACGAATAAATAAGGGAAAATTCTGTATTCATTATGAGCGCAAATGTCGACCGCGAAAGTTCACCTGGTTCACCGAAGCGACAGTCGTAAAATTAATTGGAAATATATATTCCCGCATGCCGCGTAATATTGAAACATCGAATTTTCGAGGACTCTCGCGGGAATCGCAATTACAATAGTACGCGGGGGCCAACCCCCCCCCCCCCCCCCGCAAAGCTCGTCCCGGCTTTTCGTTGTATCGACTGCAATATAATTATTAACTCGCACGCGAATCGACGCGCTAATTAAGGGGGAGCGCGCTTTTCGCTATCCCGTTTCTTTCCCTTCGGTAAATTTAACGTCTGTGTAGTTGCAATTTGTATCACACGGACTCCGACTACTTAATTAGCATCAAGAAAGATGTGAAATTTACAATCCTGTATACTGTTTTACGTCATAATCAAGTGAACGACTAAATTGGTCGTATACATTTTTTATTCACAACGACTATGTGAATGGAAAAGATTTTATGAGCTAACAAAGTTAGTTGAAAGTTCTAAAATAAAATAATAAAGTGAATTCTTCATGAACTCGATGAATGAATTTATCTATTTTTCATTAATCACCCAATGGAATCATCTGGTTAAATTTTTCTTTCATCTTCCGCTATATTAATAATTTTATTTTCAGACTATATTTCATTATCTGTCGACTGATGAATAAATAAAAAGTAACTTTTATTCGTAAAAGAAATAATTTACTTTACGCTCCGAGGAACATTGATTTAACAGTTCAGTTCTTTTCTGATATCCATGATTAACTCAACCGCAATGAAATAACGAGCCAATTTACGTGGATTTAATAATTGAGTCGGTCGAGACGTACCATCGAAGAATGACGAACGATTTGTGGAAAATGTCGTCCGTGTCTTCGGTCGTAATAAAATTGGGTCGATTGTTTCGTTCATTCGGAAACGCAATAAAGTAATCGGTTCAACAATTCCAATGAAAAGCATTCGTTATCGGTTTAAAAGTCTCGAGACATATCAATTTAAAGTTGCTTTTAGTTGTTGGATAATGAAATATATGAACTTTGCCCTTGATAAAAAAAGAGAAGGCAAGTTATTTATTTTTCTATTTTTTCATCTTACGTTTGAAATCAACATGAACACAGATGAAGTATAAATATTTTTCTTTCTCACGAACGCGATGAAGCCAAACTATATGACAGATATATATGTATAAATACCATCCGGTATAACCGACACGTGAATGTTCTCGGGCTTCTTTCGCACCAAATAATTTACGACGTGCTAAAATTGCTCGTTCTTTCTTGATATATTTATGATATATTATTTATAGTTTATCGAGTGAGCTTCGAGATGAAATTTTCGCCGAGCGGGTTTTCAAATAGCTGCAAGTGGTCGCCCGCGGCAACGATTCGGCAAACGCGATCCCCTTGTTACCCCCAACGATTTATCGTCGTGGTATTTCGTTCGTTGCACCTGTCGCTGGTATTTTGGCCCATGCACCGAGATAGAAAATAAAGATGCAACGCGTCCTCCCTCAATTCTTAATATTTCCATCGGCTTAAATTGTTCAAAGAGTTGGATAAGCTTCGGATATTCGATCACATGATAAATAAAATAACCTCAACCAAACCCTTACATACAAAGTTCACGAAGCCAGCACACCGTTCATCTTTCATTATCCACAAACCTCACTGAATAATTCCACAGCACCTGAGGCAAATCCCAATTGTTCACAAAGTCCAAAGAAAATAACGATAAAAATCGTTGCACCGCGATTTCCACGAATTCCGGGTCACAGACACATCATCGTCGTTCTACAGAACTATAGACTCGCGAGTGAACTTCAACCGGTTTGAACTATAAGCATGAAAAAACTCACACAGAAACGATCTATAGATCCTCATAGCTTAGAGACGATGTATCCAACATTATGGATGAAAAAAAAAAGAAAATTATCGAGGTCACGTGGTCACGTCGGAAAAGGTCGATGTACACGTTTGACCCGCCGTATCAATATTTCCTCCGTTTCACATTCGATCAAACCCCATTTTGATGTTCGAATTGGAAACGTGGTGCCTTCGGGTCATGTGTGGGATAACGAATAGTTTCCTATCAACGAGTCGAAGCGAGATGGCCCGTGAATAGCCATGGCGATGGAATCGGAAGAGGAGAATCGACCCAAATTAGTATCACATTCGACGTTATTCAAAGCTTCGATCCAATTCATTTGATCTGTTTTAGATTATCGTTGGCACGCTATTTCCCAACGCTGCAAGTGACGTATATTCGGAAGGGGTGAAAGAGAGGAAGAGAGAGAGAGAGGGGGGGGGGGAAATTGCAATTTGCGTGGATAAGCCCGGAGCAGTTCTGTTTGACGTAATTAGTGTTTCCGTCGCATCGGTAGTTCGATGTTTGTACGTGAGTGCAGAAATTCAAACGATTCCCATTGAATGACGATCACGTGGAATTCAATGAAGTTATTTCGATGTAAAGGTGGAAGTTGGGTCGTCGGCTTGTTCGACATCAGAAGCTGATGGATGGTCTTGGATTGGTTCTTCGAACCCGGACGCTCCATGGACCAGCGTTAGTTCGAACTAAACTCGAGTCCATTGGTCGTCGTGGCAGCTGTTACAGTGTTAACAGGTAAGACGTCCTAATTGAGGAAGCTACTCCGTAGAAATCACGATCCCAAGAACGTTATTCAACGATGGATACGTTCGTGTCTCTTCGGTCACCAGAAACTTCGAGCTCGATGCTTCAAAGTCCATTGGAAAATCGTGGAATCTACATTACGACCGAGTTAATTATAACCACGATTATTTCATTCGTACAACAATCATCGTTACAATTAAAATTATCCGAATTCGATAGAAAATTAAATTTCGTTGTTACAGAGACGGAACAACGATAATCGTTTGGTGGCATCACAACAGACACTGGTCGACACGAATAATGCATCCAGACGATTCAAAAATAACCAGCCCGGAGGCGATGGGGTTCGTCGTTATTTTTTTTTATTCCATAATTGAGAACGATAATCGTTGAATAATTGCCACTTAACGTGTCTGTCGCTTCGGTAGGTTGCGCGAGTATATATATATATACAACGCTGAGGAGCCGTGTAGCAATGAAATTACGGGTCGAAAGTGTCGGGTTCGACGGGTTCTTTGGGGGTTCTCCGAGGCGTTAAAAAGAAATTTCGGCACGTGCAAGGAGGTGTCGATGCACGTTGGACACGCCTTTAGACCGTGGTTTCTTCATTCCGTTCGAGTCGGGCTTGTTCCGCGGGGCTCGGCGATGATGCCCACACCCGCCGGCTTCCGACACGCTGTGTACGAACCGATTCACGGGTCTCCAAGTCAAGCACGCGCGTTGTACCCTCGTCGCACACCCGAGGGGGTGGAAAGAGGGTGGGGGACTGTGTGCCCGGTCTCTCATTTTCGGCTGTCTGTCTGTGTGTGTGTGTGTGTGTGCAACGAACGTGAGATACGTCGAGAGTGAGAAAGTTAGCCAACGGAATATATATATATATATATGGAGTCTCGCAGTCGTCCGACTTGGAGTCGAACCTCGTGTATAACTAATGTCAGGCCCCCGGGCTGCGTTTCAGTGGTTCTCAAACGGCGAATCTCGCTACGGTCGATTTTTCGTACGGTCGTTCATTTCAGTACTCGCTCCAATCTCACCGTTGCAATTATTTCAATGATAAATTGCGGAAAAGCTTTTAGCAACGGAATATAAGTTAAACTTATCCGGCTTCTCGAGAATCACCGTGATAAAGAAGTTTGCGTGTGACTTATTTTGGATCTGATGTTCCACACTCGTCGCATAACAACACGCAAGTACGCCAAGTATATTTCCTGGGCGAGAGAGTAACCCCCCCAACTGTGGGTTTCAAGTTGATTTGTCATAAATTTTTCAACCGCGGCGGAGCGAACCTCGAACAATAACTATAACGTTGGCAATTATTCGTGTTACAGTGCTTGCGAGCGGTTGGAAATTTTACGACGCGAAAAAAAAAAAACGAAACAAAAAAAAAACGTAAATCAATAGTCAAGCGTGCTGCTGTTTTTGCCGGTCACGAATGCGATAGCCAATCGAGACAGAGTCAGAACGAGAGGGAAGAAGTGGTGGAACGAAAAAGCAGTAATGTTTTTTTTTTTTTAAAACATTGTTGAATGCATTCTAAGCGTAAAGGTTAAGCTTTGAAATGGAAAAAAATTGAATTTAAATTTAAATTCGAACAAGGCAATTCACAATTCGTGTGCTCGTCCGTTCACAGTGAAATTTTAAATATTGTTTATCGTCTTATAAGCTCAACGAGAGTGCGCCCCAAGGCGAACCGGTAATCGTCGTCGAGAATTTCTTTTTTTTTTTTCTTCAAGGATTTAGATAGACCAAGCTGGCAGGGGTTCTCTTAAGTGCTTTCGCTCTCCCTCTCTCTCTCTCGCTGTTATGCTTCGTTTCATTAAGCCACTGTGGGATTAGATAAAGATAACACACGGAAATTTTTGCATCCGTGTAAGGTCCCGTGAGCTAATCGGGGCAGCGATAGAGTAAAATAGTGATATTAAATGTCTGGAAAATAATGGAAAGCACGTGTAAAGCGTGTATCATCTAGTATCGAGCTCGGTGGTTGGTTAAGTGATTATTGGAGCAAACGCATGCGCAAATAATTCTATTCTCGGGTGGGTCAGTATTCATAGCGGTCGAAGCAACTAAAAACATTATTGACAGCAATTTTGTTGGTTCCAGTTGTACGAAATGAATCAACGAACCTGTCATTCGCCAATTCGATTGAATGGACATTTCACTTGTCCAATTGGCCGTCTAATCGTTATCGCGAGCCACGTTGAACGTTCGAGAGCGTGGG
This sequence comes from Diplazon laetatorius, assembly GCA_963662125.1. NCBI lineage: Eukaryota > Metazoa > Arthropoda > Insecta > Hymenoptera > Ichneumonidae > Diplazon > Diplazon laetatorius. The sequence continues at coordinate 1,043,732 of OY759162.1, read as the reverse complement.
GGAGGGTGTTGTTCTATGCCCGTCGAATAAGGGGTAGATAAGGGAGCGGGGGCGTATGTCCGAAGGGATTTGCGTGTCCCGCGGCGCCGACGTTGCCGCGGTCGACGGGGTGGCTCGGTCGTCGGGCATACACCACTGCTGCCCCCTACCTACATAGGTACTCCCCGTTATTGTACCCACACACACACACAGACACACACAGACACGTGGTATTCGAGAAATGAGTAATGGTCGATATAACTCGTAGAGATCGAGTCCCCGCACACGGGTTTACAATTCAAATGGAGGCGAAATAACGTCGAGCCTCGCAGCTTTGTACAACTCTCGTACGTTGTACAGTCACGAGCGTCCAATGTTTCATCCCTCTTCCCCGCCCTGGCCCCCCCCGCTCACACTTTCCCGCGAAACATTGAAATATACATCGACGTGGCGCAACACACGACTTTATACCACGGGGAACAATGGTTATGTATTATATAATTTTCAACACGTACGCGCAAAGTGCGCGGAAAATCGTGAACTCTCGCCCCGAATGTTGTGTTCACGCGTTTACGCAATTGCCAAACGAGACGAAAAATTATATTTATATAGAAAATTCAGTGAATCGAAAATGGAATAAAACCGCTGACGATAAACGCACAACGGGGCAGTTTGAAACGGCCTGAGCTGTACAATTTTTGTTTGCGTAACGCGTTGGTGGAATTTTCGGTCGGACGATATTTGCGAAATATTTATATGTATTATTATTTAACGAGATTCTGGAGAAACGGTCTCGTTTATCGAAACGACAATTGATTATGAAATTCGCGTTGTTTTGCGAAACATCGGCTATTAGTTCCAGTGCTGTTGTTCGTGTTTTTTCATTGCTACACGAACCTATTTTTTTTTTTTTTTTCATTTGAACAGAACTCATGGAAAAATTGTTAATTAACTTGATTTTGTTTCACTTCGTGAAGCCCCGAAAGGTGTGAAACGTGGTTCTTCAATTAAAATAAAATGTTGTTTTTTGAAAAATTCCAAATGGATATCATTGGGTCAGTATTTTCTTGTGTCTTGAATTGTGCATGTAAACAACGACTATGAAAGTTCGTGTACAAACGCATGCGTATAAAATGTCGCCATTAACTGGAGGCTATCGGCAATGGCCGGACGGTAAATTGCGAATCCCACTGACAGTGCGCGCCCAGTGAATACGTGAAAATTCAACAACCCCGAGGGAGATTTTCCGGACGCCTAGGAAAGGTTATTCGCGACGCGGTAGCAAATGTGAAAAGCCATGAGACGAGAAGCCCATGAAGAGCATGCAGCACATACGTGTACACACACGCATACACACAAGAGTGCCACCTGTGAGGGTGGTCCCCGGCAACGAGACTGTTTGAACGCGGCAAACATGTTTTTCCTGGGTCTCTCTGGCAATAGTACGAAGGTGCTTCTTCACAGCCGTTGAGTTCTCCAGACTCCCTCGAGCTATTTCGCAGACACTTTTACGATTGTGTCCCCTGTCCCGCCATGTGCTCAATACGGTCGGGGGTGCATAGCATAGGTGATGAAGAAACAGAGCAATGAATGAGAATCATGGTGTACCACGTTCCTCGAGTGTCGTGGGGCTCGGAAATTCCGAGCGATCAATGTTCAGAACCGAACAAAATTCAAAACACTAATTGTCCGACTTTTTAGCGTAAGCTATCAACTTTGGATACTTCCCGGACTTTTTTTTCGTACCGTAAATTTACACAAAGTCGTTGGGTTTCGCATTTCCAGCAAACGGATTTAACACGGTTCGCCTTTGAGGCGCACGAAGATTCGTTTCCGGGTTGCTGCGGAGAAGAGACAACATCCTTCGGCGAGAAACTGAAGGAACGTTATCTCGCCGTGCGCGCGTCAACACCGTATTTCAAGCGCGCTTCTTTCCCGAACAGCGAAGAAACGCGTAGCCGAAGAGGTGGACGAGAAGAAGAAGAAGAAGAAGCAGCGAGGAACACATAAGTTGGGGCGATAAGACGCGCGCGCGCCCGCAACGTCGTAAGTCAGGTGGCTGATTTAATATCCGGGAAAGGCCGGCAGCACACAGCCGGAGGTAGAAGGCGCTTCTTATTCCTCGTGATATGGGATACACAACCGTGCTCGAGGCATTGAGTCATGAATAGCCCGAGGGGGGGGCAACTCTCCGCCAACGGGGTCCAATACACACAGCTATATAATAAGTGCAACGTGCTTACGTGCCACGAGAGAAAAGGAGTTGGCCGGGGGGGGGGGGGGAAATGGGCACCAAAGGGGATAACGAGATCCTTCCTCATCTCCAGAACGAGTTAACTTTATTATGGCTGCGTGAGAGATCCGCATTCGAGTTTTTCCACACCGCGGAATACTTGTACACATATACACCGTATTATAAGCAATACGATGTACGTTGTAACGTGTTGTATACCTGCGAGGTTACATTACAACGAGGATACGATATCCGGGTGATATCCCTGGATATCCAGTCGCTCGAAGATAATTTTTTTTTTTTTCATCTTGGCCTTATCTGCATAGAGATATATATTGTTGATTTATCAAATCTACATATATATATATCAACTGATGAACGAATAAATATTTTTTAAGACCAGAAAAAAAAAAATCAAACGATTTTGTCACGACACTTGATTGTCGTGAATTTCGTTACGGTTGTCATCCGGTGCGGTCTGATGGGGTCTTTGCCGTGTGTCATCCGCATGGTGGTACCATTCGCCATGTCTGCTGGCACTTCGTGTCTCACTCTGGCCCGACGTTGGACTCTGCGAAAACTTTTGTGTATATTGCATCGAGGTAGCTCGGCGAACGAGTTCCCTCGACGTCGTATACACATTAACGCGATCGTATCTCCGAGGCTCAACGGGCGTAGTCTTTCCATAGTAGTGTAGCAGCCCCCCCATGCCATACCATACCCGGTGAACCCAATGTACACGAGCTTCCCCGGGTGAGTAGTAGTTATGCGAAGCCATAACGTGCGGCTCTTACATTCTCACATAGCCACCTTACCACACGATCCAACGAGATATATATATACATATATGCGAACGTGTACGTGCGAACGAAATCGCAGGTTATAGATGCAACCCTTGCAACAAAGACGGGTGGTCTCGCGGTTGGCACCGCGACGTCGTAGCACGGTGTAGACCGGCGATCGGTCGCGCGGCGCCACGGAATGCGCGTGTAAAAAATGACAGGGTTCGGACGAAGCCCCTTTCACCCCCCGGCCCCCGGTTGAAACACGACGACGAGCCGATCTCGGGGGACACACACGAGGTGCGTACGATTTAATGACACGGAGTCACGGAACATCACTCCTCCTCCTCTGACCACCAACGAAATTCGTCGAATAAGTTTCGGGGGGTTTTGTGTTACTACTGATTAGCCTGTATAAAGAGAGACAGGGGCGATAGAAATATTAAAACGGCTAAGCTTGTATAGATGGATTATTGAAATGCCTCAGTTTGTCTTGTAACGAGTAGTCACTGTAGTTTGAGAGCATCCGAGGTCCTTACAGTGACCTTGTGTGCAGATGAAAGCTCGGACCAGACAAAAGCCTTCGGAAAGATATTCGCGAAGCGGTTCAAGAATGTAGGCAACATCGGATTGAACAGTCGTCTTCGTTTTTGAACCAGTAATAACTGTGATACGATCTGGGAACTATTGCAAAGCTTCTGAGAAAGCAGAAATGTATCTTGACAAAAGAATTCTTTTTGAATGAGCTAAAAAGGATGTGTGCACAATGTCTTTGATGGTGGACTCGTTATTCCGTTCCGCTCCTCGTGGAGTCGTCGATGCATGTTGCGCATGACGAAAAACCAAAGACGAACGAATATTTCGGTTCGATCGAGAGAAACGTATTGGGAAAATGGATGAAGCAAGAACTAGGTTGGAACATGTTCCGGTGAGTCTGAGTGATGAACACGTCATGATGCCTCGACTCGAGGATACATCGACGTATCGGACTCCACGTCCGGCAAACACCGAAGCCCGCGATCATCCAGGCTCATCGAGTTCCACTCTCGATGTACTCCCCGTCGGCTCGATGCACTCGCCAATAAATAAGCAGCCACGAATAAGATGGGAATGAGAAGACCGAGAGCCTCGGAATAGTCGAGTACCCATCAATTTCATCACCGCCCGCAGTTTCTACGCGCAGCAGCTTCTGCTTTTTCTGCCCCGTTCCTCCCGTCTCCGCGACCGTTTTCATACACCCCAGCTGTTCACACACAGACCCGGCAGTTCATTTGTACACGATCATGATCCTTCGCTTCCTTCTCTCGGTTATGATCATCGTCCAACGGTATTAGACCCGGTGGCTATATACACATTCGATTCCCGTGGCCATCACTCGGGGAATATAACCCATCGGTTCTCTCGCACTAATAGATTCACGAGTGCATCGAGCGAACAGAGAGATGCATTGTGCGCTCGAGAGACCGCGAGAGACGAGACATAGGCGAGTTGGCTATGTGGCTGTTGAGGCGGGAAGACAGCTAGTCGAGTATGAGCCACACACACGGGACGTTATGCTTTGGTGGCCCAGAGCGCAACGAGCTCCGGGGAGCAACGACGAGGTTGATGGATGGTCCGGCGACCTCGAGCACCATTAACACCCGTGCGCCCACGGTGTAGGTGGAAATGAACGGAGAAACCCGCAACGGGTTTGGCGCGATGGAGAAACAGCCAGGACTCACTTCACACTCGTCCATTCTGGTAAATTCAACGAAGGAGACCCCGTTTTCCGTGTTCTCGATGTTCTTTTTGTTTCGTATTTCCAGGTTGAAAGGTCTCTCGATGGACGTTCAAACGTCACGATGTGAACTAAAAGGCTTTGGACACTTTTATTGCGCGGAACCGCGATGATCGAGTGTCGCGACACGCCCATCGTAGTTAATGCGACGTTGGGTACGAAAGTCGATTATCATTGGCATAATGAGACTGGTAATTAGAACAGCGAGCGTTGGGATTGATTTGGATAAGGTCGTGGGTCACTCTTCGGTCGAATTTCTTGTTCTTCTTGATGTTTTGGATCCTTTTTCTCGTCTTCTCATTCCCCCCCAAGCTGTCTTTCTCACTTCGAAGTGCCTGGGGCCTTTATCTTCACGAACGTTCACGCGCTTCGGTTCGACTCACCTGGAACCCACGCATTACGATCGCGTTTCTGCTCGTCGGTCCGTGTTCCAAAAAAAAAAAACATGGCTTGGGAGTGAAGAGAAGTTGGGCGCCGCGGCTTTTATCTCTCGCCACGCGCGTTGATGTTGATGGTAATAAGCCCCCGTTAAGGCGTATATTATGACAGGTTTCCCAGTGCCCGGGCCCACCTCCTTAACCGTCCGAAGAATCCAAAGAAACAAACAAGACGAACCCGGGCGGTATATGGCACACAGCCCCCCGATGCCCCTCTTCGTCTTCGTTCTTCTTTGGCTTCTGCTCTGCCCTCGTCATCCTTTCTCTTTTGGCTTCCATGTAACGTCTCATCCCGCAGCTTCGTGTATATTCTCATTCTTACGGCCAGGATCTCACGAATCCACGCCAGCACAGTCTCGAATAACTTTTTCTTCTTGGCTTTTGGGTTTCAACGTTTGGTTTACGAGTTTTACAATATGAACTCCGTCGGGTTTTTCGAGGTTCAAACCACTCTGTGGAGAACGGCTTAATTAACGCGTCGGGCCACGCGAACAATTGAGATTTTTTATTCGCCACGTACAATAACGAAATACGGTGAATAAATAATATCTCCGACTTCTCGTAGGCTCTATGGATTCTGTAAGGGGTTTACTCTTACAGTCACCCTCCGTACACCGCCTACTTCCGCCTTTACGAGATCCGGATAGTGAGTTAGTGCGGTACACATGACGGAAAATTATTATCGTCGCTGTTTGTTGTCACCCTACGTCGGCACGTTGAATAAATAATGCAGCCTCGAAGAGATGGAACCCATTGGTTTGGGCCAACGCGTCTATACGGGAGGTGGGCTCTCTGAGGATATGTGTTGCGGTTGTACGACCATGTCTCCGCGGGGAGCGATCGATGTCCGAGGCCGAATGGCTCTGACGGCTGCACGACGTCAACGTCGTGGTGAATTCATCCGCAACGAAGACCCACTATCCATAAAGCACACAACGTGAGACTAAAGAGACCTGGTATATGGCTTGGCGAAACTCAGTGAAATTCTCCCTTTTTTTCACGACGCTGGAAGGAACGAAGACGAAAAAAGTGGGACAAGGTAACCACTGATAGGACTTGACAGTCAAATATCCATACAATTTTTTGTTTCAAAACTTTTATCGGGGTTTAATCTGGGATCGAAGTTTTAGTAGTAAGATTGGGCAAAGAAAAAAAAGAAACGAAGGCATCGATGAATCAGTGGGTACGTGCTGTGTACAGCGTATGTCACGCGTGTGTCCAACGGCTTATCGTTAACGCCCGGGACTCTGTTAACGCTGTTACACGGCTCCCGGGTGAGCTCTCGGCATACAGGACGTAACACACGTGAGTTTCGCTACCGGAGTGAGTGAAACGCGAGGATTGACGATGAGAAAAAAAAAAGAAAAAAAAAGAAAAAAAAAGGAACGAGCTCACGCGCTTAACGGGCAAACGGGTTTTCGGTGTCGGTCTGTCGATTGACGAGTAGAGGCGAGAACGTACACTAGTGAGTCTCGACCGAGCTGCGACAGAAATTCACGACGTGTTATCGGGTTGAGGTGTCGGATGGCTGGTTATAACCGTCGGAATATTATCCAAAGTCCGAGGTAATGAGAGTGCGCTAACGACGACCGTAACGGTAAACGATTCTTCATTATTCGCGTTACACATATTGTTCGACTCGAAAGAACGTGTCCATTAATTTGATATCCATCAGCGATTTTTCGAAAAAGTACATTTTCGGTGTGTCACACGTTTCGATGAAACTATTTTGTCCTTTCAACTTGATATCATTGTGCGTGGTTTTGCTTTGACAAGCCCTGTCCCTGCTGCCAGTTTTACTTTCAAAAGTTGGCATGCAGGTAGAAAGTGGTCCGGAGCGATAGAAATAAAAAAATCTCTCGACGGAGACTCGCCGAAAATTTATGTGCGGACGCTCGTGCCCCGCGGTCTCGGCGTCCGGTTGTTCGCGAGAACTCGTCGCAACGATGGAGAATTTTATTTGCGCAAAACGTACGCACGTGAGGGGTAACTATATTGTACGTATAGACAGAGAGAGAGAAAGCGAGAGAGACAGAGAGAAACGAAACAAACGAATACGTTGAACGGCCGAGTGAATAATTAGTGAGTTGAAAATGAAAGTCGTCTGGCGACGATATTTGCCAGCGGAGGGGGAGGAGAGGGCGCTGCGGTGGAACGAGGCGAACGAATTCGAGGGAGGAAACGAAATCCCGTTTGCAATTTTCACCCTTTGCGCTATTGCTGCTTTTAACCTGTTACGACTACCACGACTCTGTGTGTGTGGGTGTGTATACATGTGCGTTGGGTACCGTGACGTATACAACACGGTTTGAACTCGGAACGTGACATTCTTTCTCCGCCGCGGCGCGCTTATTATAACACACCGAGACACGGGTGATAGTGTACGTTAGTTATATAGGCCCAGAGGGGGCGGGGTGGGAGAGGCTTGTGTATCGCCTGAGCGAACGACCCCGGAATTTTCGGCTTTATCGCAATTTCATCGACGCACCTCCACCGACAACTCTTTTTTCTTTTTTCGTTTTTTCGTTTTTTATTTTGTTCGTGGTCCCTCCCGATATGTGCCTTGTAATCCCGTTAAACGCTGTCGCTCACCGCGCTCCTCCGACTCTCCAACTCGTCGTACGTGATATATACAATAGACTTTTTTTTTTTTTGTTTTTTTTTCGGCGAATAAAACGCTCTCGGGGTGACAACCGTGGACCGCCATCGCGACAGATATTTTCACTTTGAGCATTCTTTTCTTTTTTTATTACCAATGCAATATGCTGTTTGAATGGAATCAATTTTTTATTAATACAACAAATCTTTGGCAATGTAATAAAAAAAAACGTATCCAACGACGTGTTTTCAAAGTGCAAAGTGCACGAAACGCAAATGTGAGGAAAGTCGACGCACGGTTGACCCCGATAAGGTATAATTAATTCAAATTAAATGGAAACCCGATTGGCCCGAGGCGTAAACTTTCCTCCCCGAAGAAGCTACTCTCGAGCTTTTCATCGGCATCGACTCTACTCGTGCCGATCCCCATCTGCTATCCGCTAATACCGAACGATCGATTCAACGCGTGTGGGAAGCTTCATTCCGCTAATTAATTCGAGCCTCTTGGCATAATGAGAAATTTCGCGAGGTTCGAGTTGAGCGAGTATCGGTGGTTTGTAACTTCGTCACTGGGCCACGAGATGCAACTACTAATGCCCTACTACTCAACACACACACACACATAGACTCAAAGTAGCAGTCAGAAGCTGTCAATTGGAAATCCCAGAGTCGCATGTCGTATCTGTTCGAACCAAAGGTCTCTCCCTCGTCGCTGTGTGGTCCGGTGGCCGGGTGAAACTGGCGCCAAGTGACACGGACCCGAAGACTTTGGCCCCTTCCGGTTGAACCGTGCGGCGTTTGGGCGACCGTCCAACCATCACAGATCGCATGGTCCAACGCGCGTGCCACTTCTCCTGTTTCACGATCCAAAGCGACAGAGAACAGTATATCCGACCGAGTCTCGTTTAATTGCAGCTGCCCTTCAACACCGTGAAAGCAGTTTCGTGCTAATCCGAACACGGATCGAGAAACACCTTCTCTCTCTCACTCTCTGTCTGTTTACCACTGGCAAAGCTTCGGCAAACGGAAAGGAAGGATTCGGGTTATCTATATACATACGTACATATATGTATATGACGGTAGTTGCTCTCGATGGCCCGTCGATTCACAACGGTAAACCCATCGACAGCTTCTGTCAATTCGGTCGACCGGAACGGCCCGGACTCGTCTGGTTGGCTCTCGAATATCCAGAGTGGCTGCACACAACGGGCATCGTAGAATTTCGCGCTTATCCACTCACGACTGAATGGGTTAACGAAACGAGAGAGAGATAGTTAACGTTTGCCGTTCGAGATCGTTATCCTATATCTTGGCTAACGTTTGTTCATCGACATGTAGATCCAATACGCTGCTGCTGCTGCTTTTGTGTACGTTTCACGATAGTTAATTCCCACGTGTGTGTGTTCCATGATCGTCTGTATTCGTAGAAACTGTCTATTTCTCTCTCTCTCTCTGTCTCTGCTTCATTTCCAGTTGCCAGTCTCGGTACTCGGTTGACGTTTACCCAACTAACGATCGTTCGAAGCTTCGGATTCGATGATTCACCTGACAACGTTATGCAGCGACGAATGAAGGTTCGTTCATGGGGGAAAAAAATCGAAAGCTGGTGCTTTCGTTGGTCACTGGGATCATGCGTAATCCAATTGACACTTTTCGTCTACTTAACACCAGGTCGGATGCTGATGCGAATGGCAAATGGAAAGTTTATTGGAATAGAGAAAATGAGTTGGAACCGACGAATGTGGTTGGTGGGAATTAGTGTGGATTATGTTCGTTGATGAGTATTTGCGATTTGATGGTTCGAAACAGAGTTCATGAGTTAATTTTCCAAAAACAGCGAAAGGTTGTTCAATGTTTTCTTTCGTTATTATTCCATGGAAGAAAGTCTGGGATGACTTGGCCCAATGGTTGAATAAATGAACAGACACGTTGGACGATAAAATGTTAGTGCTTCAGCTCATTAGTGAAACAGCGTAGTTTTCGACCTATTTTCCTCGTCGTGGAAAATTTTCTTGTGCATGCGATCGAGAATTCTGTCTTGATCAATTAGTTGCTGAGCCAGTGGGTCTCTGGATTCTCTCGAATTTTATTCTATTCCTTGTCTCTCGTTGCTTCACTTATTCATAAACAGTTTGTCGAGCAGCCAGACACGAAAATTTCGAATACCAAAGGTTCAATGATTATTATTTCGTTTAAACCCGAAATGTCCTAAAATAGTCTCGAGAGTATTGATTCAATAGGAATAACAATGGCAAGTTGATTATTCCTACGGAAAAAGATTTAAAAAATTAAGTAAAAAATAAAGAAAAAGTGGATATTCGGATGAGCCGTGTATTCGCAAGATTGTATGAATAATAATTTTGTATTATAAGTTGGAACATGGCTGAGACAGCGAATTTTCACCGCGAGAGTGTATACTCGCTCTCGTGCAAATTGCACTCGCGGCGCAGGGAGATTTTTTTTTCTTTTTTTCACATTGCACCGATCGAGAGGTCAAGCGTTGTTGAAGATCCCGGCAAATACTTGAACGCGATTCGTAACGAGAGGCAAGAGAGGCGTACAGAGAGAAGAAAAGGTGAGAGAGCGAGAGAAAAATGAAAACGTAGCGTATGAGCAAATGAGACGGAAAATGGAGACGCGCAAAACTGGGGAGGAAAGAAAGTATCTCGAGTACGGGGATGGACAACCCGACCTTGCAATAAATCGCCTCTATCAAGATGACTCGGTGCTCTTCCTCGGAGCGTTCAACAAGCGGGCAAGTGGCGTCTCCATCTCGGAACGTTCTCGGGCCCCCAACATTCGAGAGAGAGAGCGTCGAAAATAGCACGGCAAAGAGTTGAAGTCGGGCGGACCGAGCGTAGGCGATTCTTGCCGAGAGAAAGAGAGAGAGAAAGATCCACGAGAATATATATTCTTACCGATGCCGGTGCACGTAACACCCGCAGGGCAAAATCTCGAAAGGATCATTTTCGTTCTCAACGAACACTTCATACATTCCAACCGCGCACACACACACACACACACTACACGACCGATAATAAATCGTCTAAAATGAAAATATAAATTGTAATTGCAAAATTTACACGTAGCAAAATAATAAATGTAGAAAATGTTGTACATAGTAAATCGTGACTTTCAATAATGAGTAATATCATAAACTAGTGCATTGAATATCACACAAACGTCTAATTCGTTTCAACTGTTGACCATTTGAGATCGTGAAAAAAAAATAATACAAAAAAGATCTTAATTGTTTATCGCACAAGGGTGATCGATTGTAATTTCTGCAATTGTTCGGTAACGTTCCCGGTGTTTTGTTTCCAACTGAACGATACGAAAAAAAAAAAAAAAGTTATTGCACAGTCGTGCGCTATTTAGTGCATGGCACTCGGATTATAACAAGCGTTAACGGGTGCTGGTTTCACGTCGGCCGAGAGAAAATAATTCTTCGGACAAACATAAAAGTACGAAATGTGAAAATCGCATGTGCACACACGTATGCCCACTCGTTTATTAACGATTCTTTTTTTCATTGTTTTTTTTTCTATCTGCATGCATGTATGTGTGTGTATGCGTAATATGTGGGTTATGTGTACATCGGTTGATAGTGGAGTGTCGGTTATGAAGAGGGGGGAGGGGGTATTCGCTCCGGTTGTCCCAAACCCATACACACCAGGGACTATGAATAATGATAATGTCTCGTTGAGCGCCCCAGGAACAATACCCGAGTTATGCCCCACGGTTTCGCGTGGGAGGACTCATGGACTCTCTCTGCGCTCGCACATCTTTGAAAACCGCACCACTGTCAGCATTTCACATACGTATAAATATTATCCCATATCTATGGGCGAATATTTATATCTCCGTGATCAGAAGAAACGAAAAAGAGTGAGGATTCAGGTTCTTTATATATATTTTTTTTTTTTCGGTGGACATCGAGGGACAGACTTTCCCGTCACGGTCACAAATCTCTCGGGGACAAAAAGCCAAGTCAAAACCCCAACCTCAAAGCCACGTGAGATCCGAAGAAATGCATAAATAAATAAATAAACAAATCAAAATGATAATATCGTTGAGATATCGTCCGGGGAGGGTAGTGAAACGTATGATAACGGAATAGTTTGTGAACGAACCGGAAGAGGCTGCTGGTGGGTGTTAATTAAAGCGTCGAATCACCCTCGACTCATTCAACAACTGCGTGTACACCGAATATACGATTTTTTTTTTTTTTCGTTTTTTGAAGAGACACAACGAGGCGACTCATTCTGACGTTTAATTTCCTGGAGTGTTTGGCGTCGAGTTCCCACTGCCCCATCCTGCCGGTGGACGGGACAACCCCTACCCCTTTTCACGCGCAAAGATATTACCGAGCATAAGTCATCACTTTCGAGGCTCGGTTAATGTCGGAATATTTTTTCCACTCTCATAAGTGCTCGGTAATTCGTGAAATATTGTGGATTCACTCTCAAGCTATTTTTCATGATCTTTATTAAAAAAATTATCTCGTGACGTTTCGAGAATAGTCGCGCATGAATAATATAAAATTTTGGAAAACAAACTGCTCGAGACGAGAGAAAAGAATGAAAGAAAAAAAAATATGGATAGCCATGACCTGTCCCCCCACATTTGTTGAGCGACTGCGTGAAAACGTGGCCGAAATTTGCTCGAGTGCTTTGACGACCCTGCGGGTACGTTTGCTCGTGCCCCTCTTCGCTTTATAAAAAAAAAAAAAAAAAAAAAAAAACGACTGGCGTACAGTCGTTGGCTCTATCCGCGGGGGACCAGCCGAATGTATTAATTTTGCAAAGGCTCTCTCTTGGCTTTCCTTCCAGCTACCTACTGCACACACACACACACACACACACACACACACACACGCTCACCGACTCCCTCGAGCCTGCTCCGTGCGATGCCGCACGTGAAAATGCATTCCAAGACGCACTTTGCGAATTACGAAAATACGTCTGGAGCACTCGAGAGTCAGAGAGGGAAAGACACGCGCTCATAAGGTCGACCGACCAAACGTATGTGTCTGCTCTGGTTCGCGTATCCGGCCAATGAGACTCGCGATCCAAGTGCAAACGTATTATTTTCCTGATGAATGAAAATGTCTCGTGTGTCACACGTCGGAATAGTTTCGCAGACTATTTAGATACAATCCGTTCGGATTGTCCGGTAGCACGTACGGCAATGGATACGATATAATCCGGAAGATTTCAACGTAAGCGTGAGTGACGAAGGCAGATGCAAGTTCACCTACACGATAAATTCTTGGTCAGGCCCCCGCCCCGAGTGACACGAGTGAAAAGTGAGCGAATTAACTAACGTATTGTTGGAGAGTTTAAGAGTAACTGGCATTGCTCGGATACTCATGACCGTACGGTATCACATGTGTATATGTATATGTATGTGGATGTGAAAAGCACTGGTGAAGAGTTGTTTCCACGACTCACGCGGTTTCCTAAAGTGTTAACGGGTCGCGCCCCGGGGGCTGGGCCATTCGTCACGGAATATTTTCATCCGGGTGGAACATTCGTCGGTTCGTCGGGTCTGGGGGTCTTGCGCACACGTACATACGCGTGGGTTACCCGTGGATTTTCCATGCGGAAATGCGAGGAGGCGCGAAGCTATTAAGAGGCAAGGTTTAACCGAGTGCAATGAAGCGCTCACCGACTGGGAATGATCTTCTGCAACTCACATGACAGGATAAAGCTCAGGTCACCGATAATTTCAAGAAAATACTGTTCGGGTATTCTTCTAATGTCAAAAATATAACAGTTAAAATTTTACGGAATCATCAACAATGGAACGACACTTTTTGACGATAGACAGTTTTGTCTGAAATGTCGAACTCGTCTCGATTAATTAATTTGACCCGGGATTTTATTCCGAGCTGAGACAAATTGTACTTTTTTCATGAGGATTTCATGAGGAATGAAAATTCTATTTGGAGTCGAATCGATGGCACGATTATCGAGTTAATCGAGTGGAACGTATATATATATGTATGTGTATATGTAATTGGTTATCGGAAGGTTATCGGGAGTGTATGTGAGTAGCACAATTTTTACGACCCGGTTCGGGTCAAGTAATTCAATTGAAAAATCGAATTTTCCAAGCATCCCGAAACGTATATACGGGCTGCTGGCGTTTCATCGAAGGTACGTACCGAGAGAACGCTTTGACTGTAATTTTATTCCAATTTTTTTTTATAATCCTATCAATGCAGCCCGAAAAAAAAAAAATAAAACATGCATTCAACTTGAACAAATTTAAATGCGTTTGAAAACTCGATCGTTTAGAATTTCACATTTGGCTTCGAGAATAATATGAAAAATAAACCAAATGGATTAAATTTGAAATTGATTATCGAATTCATGTTCCTCCTTTGATTTCAAGTTCATCATTTGTTTTCAAAATAACATAAATCCCTAGCATATGCGACGAGTTGTGTGACGTTGAATGGGAACATTGAAATTTGTCAGTGAGCACAAGAAAATGTTAAAAAGAAAAAAAAATATGCAAAGCCACGAGAGCATAAGTTGCTACTTCGATGGCCGCGTAACGAGCTAGCTAAAACCCATGAAAAACTTTTCCGCCTGCGACTGCGACAATCAGGCTCCGGGATTTAGCGTCTGGAGTCTGTTCTCGAGCTCTCCTCAGATTTGTCGCTGCTATACTTAGAAAACGCTCGTCTCGTTTCTAAATATTTGGCTCGGTTCCCGCGAGCGCACGCCCGAGTCGTGGGTGCGTGCGCGCGGGAGGACTCGAGAACGACAAGAGGCGGAAAAAAGAGAGAGAAAAAAGACCAGAGAAAAATTACGAACCGTCAAAACACGAGCATAACTCGTCTCGTTGCAGCAGTCGGTTCGCGAGTCTCGCCGAGCCGTTGCATTTTGCCTCGAGGCTCGTCTCGAGAACGGGGCTGTAAAAAACCCACCGGGCCGTCCAATAAAGTTGCTAATAGGACGGCCATTACCTACACTACTGGCGCAGAGAGAGAGCGCATCTCGCTGCTCCCCAGCTCTCACCCCAAATCGAGCGCGTGCGTCCTTGCGGAAAAAAACAAATCGTGTCTGACAAGTCGAAATTTACGATGAATTTTTTTTTTCATCATCCACAGATCAATGAGAAGGAATTATCGACCTCGAAACGAATCGTAAAATAGAACAAGTCACACGATACATTTTTTTCAACCCGATGAACACTCCTGTGGAATTTTTTTTCTACGCCCTCAACTCTTCGAGCCACTCGGTTTTCCGTGACCCGAGTCCAAGCAAAGCGGATTCCTCGCCTCGACTTGTGGAATACACACGGAAAAACCGGTATAAGCTCCGGATACGCGACCAACTGCCAACGTAAAAGTCGAGCAAAGAGTGATATTAAATTTCCAGGACGAAACTTCATAATTGATGCCCCGACGCGACGTTCACGTTTTTTATGAGAAGAAACCAAGCCGAGTCGCGCGAGTGGTGCGGTGTCATTTTTTTTTTACGCTTCACGTTTCTATGTTGGCGTATCGTATTTGAAAACTTTTTTATCCTTGCAATATCAACGTGCACGTTGCATCTCGTAAATTTTCTTGCGGCCCAGTTTATAACTCTCGTACTGTCCATTTTTTTTCATTCTATATGATTTTTTTTGTTGTTTCGACCGTCGATGTAAAAAAATAGAATAAGAACATATTTGAAATACTTGTCTGAAAGAAATAATCATATGGATTGTAGCGCTCGTTGAATATTGCGGATATTAAATAAAACAATGAATTTAAAAAATAAGGGATCGATATGGGATATTGGGCTCGATCTCGATTACGAATAGCGGGGGGTCGCGCGAAAAAGCACGTCGCCGACGAGGCACGAAATCGATAGGGCCCACACACGACGGTCTTCTATCGCATGACATCATATGTGTAGCGTAGTGGAAATATAGTTTGCGTATCGCGACTCGGCGGGCTATGTTGTGTAGCGAGACGACGACGACGACGACGACGACGCCCCGGGAGCCCGGATTGGCGTAATCGCATTTGTTTGTAATTCTAAGCCACGAAGCCCCGCGCGACTAACCGCACGATACGTGCCTGACGATCGGGACAATGCCTCAATACGGAACACACACACCACGTTGATGCGAGCTGGGGGCTACGTGTGTATAACATTTTTCACGTTTCTCATTCTCGTTTCATATTCGTCCCTCACAATCTCCCGATTATGTCGATTCATCATCGCACGAACACGAAATTTCACGTACGATCGATTGACATTCGTTTATCAAAGATGAAGCTTCATTCATTCGCGACATTTTAATTATCCAACGTTTATCATATCGAACGTGTCGATAAAAATTCTATCAGGACCGGAAGTCGTTGTCTCCGTTACAATTTAAATGTGGTCTTTGAATTTGATTTTCTGTCAAACTTATGATTAATTAATTACCAATAGAGTTGGCCTTTGCATTTATGAAAATTATTAACGCATTCAAAATAAGTAAATATAATTGAATCATTGTTTCGAAAACTCGCAGGTTGTGTAAACAATAATGAGCAATTGTAAACCGGAAACGAAAATACAGCATTCGGCAAATATAAAACAAGAAACGGTTACTCCGAAAGCTCGCTCATTTTATCGTTCGACCGAGTATCCGGCAGTGAATATAAACGCGAATACCGTTATTGGCAGCCGAGTTACGACAGTCATTGGCACAAGTGCGACGACGTATTGCGTGCGGCACGACCGAATGAATAAAACATTTCAGGGCCAGGATGGGCGAGTTTCAAAATACAAACTGCTGTATTAACCAAATGGCCGTTGGCGAAGCACTCGTTTAGCTCTTAAATGAATTGTTATTAGCCAAACTATTTCATTTCACTCGACAACTACTCGAAACGACTGTCTCGTTTCAATAACGATCGTTCAAAATTCTACGTAGTTTCCATGTAATTTTTCTACTCGGAACTTTCGTTCGTTTCCCAAACGCTTTTTTTCGATTTTACGAAACATCTGACGTCCGAAGCAATCGAGCGTGAATCATGAGGGTCCTCTCTTCAAATATCTCGAGGCATGGATTTCTCATCTCCGTTGTGTAAAAAGTAATTCGTCCTGTTTCGCCATCTCATCCGTCCATTATATATCCCATTGTCGTCACGATCCGTCAATCCGGAACTAATACCTCGCATCGTCTGAAACGTCTATTTCTCTTGCGCAAACGTAATAGTCGCACACCCAAACACACACACACGCGTACGTACAACCATACACGGATTAGTGAAATACGAAAATAATGGTAGAACAAATCGATGATGAAACATTTTTTCATCCGGACATATTCCTGACAGTCATCTGCGATAACTTAACATGTGTGCCCGTATCGATTACTATTTTCATCGTTGACGCCACGATTCCCTACCGCTAATGGCTATTATCGTCCAGAAAAAAAATGAATTAAAAAAAAAGTCCGTTCGAGATGAATTTCGACGAGTAAAATTATGAATTTTCAATCGCGTTCGCCGAAACAGGTCCTTCCAATTATTCGCGAACAAGGCTATCCGGACCACGTCCGTCATATCCCATTCGACGTGCAATTTTCATTTTTCCTCTCTCTCTCTCTTTTTATTTTATTTCCAGACTGTCGATATTTCGTTATTTTCTTTTTCGTTTTATAATGACGAGAGCTTCAACATTGGCAAGTAGGTACTCACGGTCTCGCGGGCACAAATTCGCGGACCGATTGGCACCCCGTGCCGATCACGGATAGAGGGGGGCGGGGCGGGGGTGGATGTACACCCCTTTCGCGCGTCAGCACACGGTCAGATAAAGCCGGAAATCCATTAATTGGAAAACCCTGGTGAGAGCAACACACCCGTGTACGAGGGGCTCGTGTCCACCGCCATGAACAGGAGAAAGAGAGACGAAGAGGCTGGCGGGGGGGGGGGGGGGTGAAAAGAGTGGGGTAGACGCGGGGGCAGCAGCAGCAGCACGTTTATCATCCGTTCGTTGAAATGCCGGGTCATTTGTTATTTACATATAATTCGTGCTCGGCACGTGTTAGCCGGTCCAACGAACCACGTTGCAATTAACGTCCGATCGATTATTTTACGTTGGGCAACCCCCGACCCAACCCATCGACCGTCACATATCCCGAGACCCGTATACACACACCGGTCCATACCGATCGCGCCTACGCTCGTCGATGCGTTCTTTTTCGGCGCCCCGTCGACGCCGGCGACCGTGCGTCGCCTCCCACCCCAAACCCCCACCCCCCCCGCCTCGTACAAACCGAAATCACGTCTACACCGTATAAATCTGTAAATCCGTTAACGATGGACGAATTTTCATGGTTTTGTGAGGTGGAGATTTCGAAAACCGATATTGATATGGGGAACGGGATGAATTATTAATGCGAAAATATTATGATCGGTTATGGGGGGGGGAGCAATGAAATTCGAGGGTTTTTCATTATTTCAATGGGTTTGTACGAAGCGAATTTTTAACGTTGATTTTCGAAATTGGTTGAATCGTTCGATTTGCGAATGAATTTTCAATGACTAATTTTTTTTTGTAACTTATTTCGAGTGGAATGATTTAACGAAAAAAAACCAACGCCCATGTTCTTCATATTTTATAATATTTATAAAAATAAAAACTCCAAAAGAAATTAGTGAAAAATACAACATTAATTTTTTTTTAATTACGTCGATGAGTTTAGCTTGATTTTGACCATGACCTGCTGACCGAAACTCGAAGCCCTCGAAGTTCACTGCAGAAAACCAAGAGGTGAGTCATTTTGTTTTGTTGGTTTCTTTTTTTCTCGTTACAAATGGCCACACGATTCGGCCACTCGGACGAAGATCGAATCCGACATGAAGAATCGAATCGATGGCGGCTGAGTCTGAGCTATTGTAAGCCGCCCACTCGAGACGATAAACATTTGGGTCATCGGGGAGCAGCCCGAGAGAAGAAGCGAGCATCGGTTTCTTCAACCTTATAACGTGTTGACCTCTTCGCTGCAAAGTTCTTACAACCAATTGGCCCCGCTAAGGAGGAACGGAGAGAAAGATAAAACGAAGGAAAATTTAAAGACTCTCGTGAAAAAGTCCTTTGGAGTTAATGGGCTCGTGGACTTGGGAACGAATTTCTCAGGGAGCGCACACGCAACTTTTTTTTGTTCCTGGACGAATGTGTTCCGACAGGAAGGCCATTTTCCACGGATTCTCGTGATCTCCCACATAATCTTTTTATCGACGTCGTTAAAGGGAATGAGAGTTTGTGATCTCTCCCAGGACATCAAAAGGCCTTTTTTCCAGCCTTGCACTTTCATCCCAAAACATTGTTTCGATGCTCGCTTGGATGTCTCGAGCAAGAAGCCACAATTTTCGACTCGATATAAAAATTACGAGCTAGAGATGCAATCTCGTCATCTTCGTATCTCGTTTTGATGAAAGAAAATGGGAAATTCGAGAGTTGCCGGAAGATCCTCATGCGAAAAGGTAAATGGAAGAAACAGCGTAAGCGGGAAAAACGGGTGAAACCGAGGATTAGCGTTAATTCTTCGAGTGAAATAAGTTTGAAGTCGAAGCAATGGCAGCAAAGATGCCCCGCTCAATTCCACTTAGTTGCAAAGCGAGAAGACCAAAGAGAGTCGCCCACGAGAATATACCCGACGATTTTCCAACTCGAACGAGTGACTAGCGTTGTATATACATCCGCACGTACTTCCTGTTCGTCTGTAGTCGATCGCTCGGTCTTACCCTCCTCCCTCCCCCCACCGAGACTTCTCAATCCTCGTTGCTTTGTAACTCTCAAAGGGTTTCTTGCAGCAGCAGGTGATTCAGCCAAGAGAGCACGATTTCAGAACTTCCATCATCCTCGGCGTCGTTTCTTGTTGTACTTTATTCCACCGAAACGATATTCCGTGATCCACGTCGTAGTTTGTTTTTTTTTCCTCCTCTCGTCCTCACGACTCTCGGTATTTAATCATCGTCGCTTCGGGTATTCATCGTTCTTGCCGCTTTCTCCATTTCCATACGGCTGTTAATTTATTTGACGACGCGAGAAGCAATGAAATTCCTTTTGATCATCAACTGTTTTTTGTTGTTGTTGTTGTTGTTGTTACTCTCGTAAAATTAGTATCGATAATTAATGAGCCGTGTGTCCAAACGTTGTTGGGGAAAAAGTGGTTTGAAAACCGAAACAATCGTCGGAGTTCACGTGAGATCGCGTGTACTGAGAAAATCGGCACGCGTGTCGATTCATTGGCTTCATTCGTTGGATCGACCCGAGGGCACGCTCGCGCCGACACGAGTCGAGGTCGGCTCGCATAGCCCGCACAAAAGACGTTACGAGTGAGAGTTGTGTACTCCGCAAGGATCTTTCACAGTTGCACGAAGGTCTTACCGAACGCTCGAGGGACGACGTTCTCGTGATGTACCACTTCACGATCCACGGTATGCTTCGCATTTTTTTATTTATTTTATTCCACGCCGCACATATCTTATTCTTGCTCTTCGGTTGTTTTCTTTTCGAACCCTCATCGCGATCGGGGAAATCGTGAGTCTGCATTCACAGTCGAAACAAAAAAAAAACGATAAACAATTTTTTACCTTACTGACGGTAAACTTTGCATCTCATCGGAATTTTGCAAAAGCAAAGAAATTGAAAAAGCTCTAAAATAAATAAATAAAAACATTGTACTATTTTATGTTGATAAAAGAAAAAGAAAAAAAAAGAATTTGAAAAAAACAATTTAAATTTAACGTTTGCTTTCAACTGTGAAATCCACGATGTAGTTTGTGGGTGTGTATAAGTAGGATGTAGTAAATCTCAACGTTATACACATCGTATACAGCAACGTCTCGCAGATTTACGTACGTTGAGATGCCAGACATTTGCCGCAACTATTGCTCGCCCCGGCGAGAAGGATTGTACCGATGTGCAAGTGGCGGTGGAAGAAGAGGTGGGGATAGAGGGAGAGACATCGTATATGCAAAGAAGAATGAGCCATGGCTGAGGGAACCTCTCGGTATAAACTTTTGCCATTGTAGTTTCCTCGGTTCGGATTCACCTCGAGGGTGTATATTATGTATCAGCGAGAAACCTGTGGATCCTTCCTCGGCAATATTCACGTTTTATCGCACTCCAGCGAAACCGGCTCTCTTTCTCTCTCTTCGTTTCGACCGAACACAACTTCCACGTGAATTATTCAACTTTTTTTCTTTTCTTCATCCGGATCGTGATAACGTTATTTTTTACTGCTCATTGTTTTTTCATTCCGTCTCGTTTCTTTCACGTATACCGGGGCATCTCGTCAAAGATGATTATTTCATCGGATAATAACGTTTTGTCACGAATAAAATAATTGGGTTATTAATTATTCGATGATTAATTGAATTATCAGTTGCGGTTGAAATATGGAATTCTCATCGATCAATGATTCGAGGACTTTGAAATATATGTCCGTCATAATTAATTTCACATACGTTGCCGAATATTCCGAGGATATATATTTTTTTTTCCCAACTTTTTTCATGACTCACGAAGCCTCATAATTTTTTTCAACGTTCGCATTAAAACCGACTCTTTGTCTCGGCCGTTTGGTTCTGCCGTCTGGGTCACTCCATCCATCGTCGGAGAGCATGGACTTCGGGGTCTGATCGATAGTACATGTACGGTGGTATATATGGTGAAAAGTACAACGAGCAGGGACGTTGGTACGAGAAACTCCGGCGAGAGTAGACTGCGAATGTTGGGAGAGGTGGGACGGGGGTGAGAGAGACTGCGGCGCGCAAAGGGGTCGAAGGTCGGCGACGTGCTGCCGTACCGTCGAGGTCTTCGGCTTCGAGCCAAAGGCTAGAGGCAGAGAGGCCTCTGAGCCAGAGGAAACTCGACTCGGGGATACATCGAGCATGGCAAGACACACCTGCACCACCGACAACGTCCGAGTTGCCGGCTTTGCTCGAACTCGTTACTCTTCACAGCGGCCACGTTTATACATATATATATATGTATACATGCTTCACGGCCTGCCGGAGAGCACCGTCGAGAGTACCCACATCAAGTACATACCCATATACCAACCTCACGATGCAACACAAATTCTCCACGAGTCACAATGCCACAAAATTCTTCAACTATTTTTTATTTTCCCTTTTTAAAATTATTTTGAATTAGATGTCTTTTGATGAATCAACCTGTCACTGAATCAACTGGATTTTCTATAAATTAAATCTGAATTTCTTCAATTATACTGAATTGTTTTTATGGAAATGTTAAATTCTTATTCTAAAAAAAGCTCGAAGTTACAACGACGCGTGAAATCCGTATTGTATTCCGTGGCGATTTAAATTATGTCTTCACTCTCGATTATCGTTTCGAAGTGTCGGAATGGGGGGGGGGGGGAGGGAGTTGCATTCGCGGAGTCTTCGGTACACACGCGACCGTGAATGGAAAAGTTGGAAGTTAAGTGAAATCGCGGGAGGGAGAGAAAAAGAAGATTGGTTGGGAAAAAAAGGGTGGTTGGGTTGGGTGCGCCCGCGAGACGTACGAGGTGCGAGAATTCGATAAGAGCCGGATCGCACCTCGTAAGTACAGGCTCCCGTAGACGTTTCACAGTACATAGATAGTTTCTCGTGGTATATACTCGCACAGACACACACACACACATACGTTCACGACTAAATATATAAATATACACATCCTCACTCGAATATAACTTGATGATTGTGTGTGTGTATGTGTGTGTGGGCGTATACGACGAGTACCTATCTGGGAACGAAGCACGTGTGGAATGCGCGACCCAGACTGCCGTTCCGTACGCATTATCCTTACATTACGAGCCATTTATTCGATCAGCTATACATACACCATTGCCTTCCTGTCGGAGCATCGTAAAGAAGATTTTTGTCTCTCGCGTCTTCAACAGCTATCCTACCTATATATATATATATACAAATGTACAAAAGGGTGTTGTGTTGTGTGCCCCGTGGAGCGAGCACTGAAAGGTGCCGACCCGATGAAAACCTTCGCCAAAGTAGCAAAGCCACGTGCGAAAATTTACAGCGACAACGTTTTATCGTTCACGACCTTGAAAAATTATTCGTTTGACTCATCGCCTAGATGATCCCAGTACAAATTTATAATTTTATATCTTCTAGAATGAAAATAGAAGAAATATGAAAATCTGTGCGCGCGAGTCGAACTTCCACTTGACTTTTTTTTTTTATCTCACTGATTTACGAGCATGTGGCGCCACAATAGCGTTCAATTGAATTTCCAAGATAGCTTTCATCGTTGATTTTGCAATCCCATTGTAAAACCGGTTGCCCATATATAAGTGAGTTCACGAATGTCTTGAAATTGCAACGTTTACAGCTTGCCAACTGGTGGCGACGTCGACAGTACGCAAGCAAAATGAAAATAAAAAAATGTATATATCGTTCGATAGGATTTCTTTGGTCCGCGACGAAAGTGAGACTCGTCTCACGTTTGCGATAAGGCCGATCATCGTCGAACCCGGCGCAAGCGTGGGAGGGTGGAGATGACTGTGTCTCCCGTCGACGCGATATGTCCCTCCTCTCTCTCTCTCTCTCTCTTTCTCTCTCTCTCGGTCTATCGGGTCCCTAACGAGATAAGTACATAATGCGACGTACGCGAGCCGGGGCGCGTCGCCGACGGGTTTGTCCAAGAAGCGAGCGAGAGGCTCTCGGTGTGTCCGCCATCGGGAACTAGATGGCGTACAGATTTCCCGGCCTCTCCCGCAGGAACCCTAACCTCCCGATCGAGGTTCCGGGTCGTTGGATGTGTACTCCCACGCGACTGGCAAACGAGAAAGCTCCCAGGTATTACTACAGCTCTCTCTCTCTCTCTCTCTCCGTCTCTCTTTCTCTCTGCCTTCGAGTCTCTTGTACCACATACGCTCTGTA
Organism: Diplazon laetatorius; assembly: GCA_963662125.1. Taxonomy (NCBI): domain Eukaryota; kingdom Metazoa; phylum Arthropoda; class Insecta; order Hymenoptera; family Ichneumonidae; genus Diplazon; species Diplazon laetatorius. Next base: position 1,020,010 of record OY759162.1, on the reverse strand, counting down.
CTCCGAAACCTCGTTCAGGTTCTCGCCGTGCCCAAGTCGGATGTACCGAGTTAACGGGTTGGAACGAATAATGGTGAATGGAAGTGACGTACAAGCACACGAGAGAGAAATATAGAAAGACAGAGATAGAGAGAGAAACAATATAAATTTATTATCGCCCAAGGGATAACCAACCGTCGACTAATACGAACGCGAAATGAGGTAACTGGGAGCTAACCTGATAATACTACGTAATACAACGTTTCTTGCATAGCCCGAATGCATAAATTTAGTTTTTTATCGAGAGGATATAGTTACCATAATTTTATTTGGATAACATTTTTGGCTCTGATTATTCGTTATTCGATGCTTAAATAAACACCGACAATGTGAGCAAATTAGGTGCAGTGATTATCGTGGAAAAGTGGTCTGATCACAGTGTCCATTTATAGCTTCGTACTTGTTCGGAATAAGCAATTTTACCCATGGGTCTCTCTGGTCCTTAACGATCGAGAGCCATAATGAAGTCGCTGCTTCCTGCTCATTACTGCATAAATAACTTTGGGCTGCAAGTAGGTACTACGATTTTAGAGTGCTGACAGTAATACGGACCCCCCCCCCCGGCTAAGTGCAACGGCCGAGACGACGACGACAGACCCAACAAAGAATTTCGAGGCACTCCTAGCTAATAAGCCATCATCGTAATTGGGGATAATTGACTAATTGCTAGATTCGCCCGGGCCATATAGGATCCGGTCGCCATGTAGACAGGGCCATACGCGGCCCGTGAAGAGACGGAGTTAATATGATTTACAAAAGCCCCCCTCCCCCCCAACCCATCCCCCGCTCTCCCCTTTTGACCTGGGCTCTCGACCTCGCGGACCTCGGGCCCTGAGAATCAATTTAGCATCGAGAGCTTCACGTCTTCACCTCCCACGTCTCTCTCTCTCTCTCGCTCTCTCTCCTTCGTCGTATCTTTCGAACTTTGTATCTACATCACACGTTGCCACACACTCGCGCGCTTTAAATCCATAAACCTTGCCACCTGTAATTACATCCTACTCCTCCCCCTCCCGCCCCGTTCAACGTTTCACATTCATCCACAGTCGCAAAAGTCGTCGGGTACGCCACGCGCTTGCGTGTTTAGCGACACTGTTCACCCCGACAAATTAAGCCTAAGCTCTGTACCCCACATGGCGCACGTTATAATGAGTGTGAACTTAAAAAAAAAGAAAAAAAATGTATTATCGTGAAACACGCATCGGTAAAATGTTCTCCTATAACTCTTTTCCGCTATCTCCGCGTTTTAAAATTCTATGTAATTCACTTTTTTACTGTTTTCCTTTTTCTTTTTTCTTCTTCGTGTTGCATTGCGAAATAATGATCGGTCTGTATGGTCGTAAACCGTTGGAGATATATTTGAATCTCAGAGAGTCTCAGATCGGGTACAGATTACACGGGATATATAAATATTTATCCACTGATAATTATCAACTGGAAAAAAAAAAAGCTTCAATAAGAACAAATCCCATATTCCAAAGCTGACGTTCGTCGGGCACAGAGTGCATAATCCATTTGTTGTTATTTAAAAAAAAAAAAAAAAAAAATAACAACTTTTTTCACGACGCGAGACTCCCGCTGTCGCCGACAAGTCGATGGTTTATCACTCTTTCTGTCCGCGCACGGTGACCACGAGCAATCTAAATAGTGTTATCGCGTGTACGTCCACGCTTTGTTTCATTCCTGGGTTTTTACTTTTTCCGCGCTGGACTCTGTTTTTATTTTCATGCAGATACTCATGTATATATATATATATTTTTTGTCCCTACTCTGCGGGGTTAAACGAGCAGAATGGGCATCGCAGGACGGGTGGGGGACTGTCCTGCGAGAGCACAAACCCGGCCCCTCCTCTCGCCCCTTCGCTGTTCAACAGTCACGAGATTTTTTTGTACGAGCGCGTCAAAGCGTCGACATCGCGCGACGGAAGGGCGCGAGAGACTCGTACGAGCGTTACCGACTCACCCCCGCGGGGTGAGTTATATCGCACGCGCCCCGTTGAAATTAATTTTACACGGAAAAGCGCACACGATGACAACGAAAACTTGTGTGGCCCCGTGTGCATCGCGTCTGTCCGTTTTCGCGTTACTTTCGGTCTTTTTCCGCGCTTTCCCTCGCTGTCAGACCCCGTCGTTCAAAACCCGACCGCAAATATTCTACGACCGCGCAATTCACTCGAGAGCACCTTCAATATGCATTTGACTTTTACTGTCCAATGATTTTCAATATTTCTGTCATGCATTATCGTTCGAGATTTGAGTAGGACACGCTCTAACCTACCGCATTAGATTCTTGCAAGAATAATCGTACATGAATAATAATAATGAATACTGGCAAGTGCATTTCCAGAAATTCTACGTCGAACGAGCCATGCCCAAGCGAGTGTAATATTTGCTCGTCTGAAAATCCGATAGTTCGTAATCGATAATTCATGAAAGTATCGATTATCCGTTCAGAAAGAACCTCGATACGTCATATCGCAACGATAACGTGGCGTTTTCCCGCTCGTCGACTTCATGTTGCCTACAAAAAAAAAGCGAGGAAACTCGTAAACGTGACGTCCAAGAATAAACAAAGGCGGGCTGCTCTCTTCACGTAAGAAAAAAAAAAAAAAAGAAAACAAATGAAACACAGAGAGCAGACTGTTTCTCCACGTCGGTTGGAAAACGACCACCCGGATGTCTTGCGACAATTTCTTTCGTTTCTCTTACAAGAGTCGACGAACGGCGATCGAGGGACCGATGTTTCTCTCGGAGTCAACGTTGGGGTGGTTTTTTTTTTCACTGGTTCGTTTTCAATGGGCCTTGCGGAGCGAGCAAATGAGAAACGCGCGAGAGACGGAAGAGTCGACGACTACGTAGATAAGTTGTGTGTATCACGGAGCACAGAGGCCACGATCGCATGACTCGGGCGTGGAGCGAGCGAGAAGTTGAGTCGCGATTGAGAAAAAAAAAAAGAAAATAGAAATAAAGAGTAAAGAAAGCGATCGAGTGTGCGAAGAGTGAGTACGGGATAGACTTGGGATAGACCGTGTGCTCTCGGACAGTTATAATTTGCAAAAATCCTTCGTCAATCGCGATAAGCGACCGCCCGATGTTTGCCAATTAGCGAGGCCTGGAGGCCCTGTATTTACGGTGCACGACGGGTGTCGGCTAATGGCAAAGCCACGTCTCTCGTTCACCGTCGGCTCTCGTCCATCGTACTCGTCTCGTCGTTGTAGTCGTCGAGAGAAGAGCGTCGAGTCGATTTCCGAGTGCATTCTGTTATCAGGGCCGGCGGAAGAGGTTGAAGTAAAAAGAGGGGTGTAGGGCAGGAGCAGGGGAATAGAACAATTTGAATAGAATAGCTTCACATAGACAATAAATAACCGGATGAAATACGCATATTCAAGTATAAGGTCACTCCCGTTTCGATGCGTTTCAGTACGGCAAGAAACATTTTTCGATCTGCCAACAGTCGTTCTTCATGAACACCATTTTTATAAGACTCAAGAATCGTCTGTTCGTCTGTACAGCTGCCAATTGCGAACAATTGTAACTATTCAAAGAATAAATTGGTCGTAAATAGTAAAATACTATTTTCGTTGTTAAATCACAAAGCTGGTGCTTTGTTAAAAAAAATCAAATCATTGCTCTCAATTTTCGGTTATGAAGTTTCACACCCGGAATTTTTTCGGGGGTCGACTTTGGTACGACTCTCTTTAAAATGAATAACATTTTGTAAAACCCAACGCTCGAGGATCTCGGGTATGGAATTCGGATCTCGTTTGCTCTTTTCTCTATTTTACTTACGATCTCGAACGACGACTTGAACTAAAAACGACGAGAACTTTGTTCCTCTCACAGACCTAGGATTTCGAATTGTCCCACCGACATTGATCCACAAGTGCGTTGAATATACGGTTGCTGGCTGATGAAGATTTGTTTCATGGTACTTACCTGAAACGTAATAAAGGGACGAAAAAAATATTAGCTTCGTTAGCACGGATGACGAGTCTCGCTTGGTTAAGAAAAAAACTCATCAAAAAGGTATCACGGGGATGAAACGGAAGAGGGTTGAAAATATCATACAAGAGACGGGGTAACTCTGTGGCGTTTGCTCGAAGCTATGTAGATGCGGAGCTGTGGAAGGGTGTTGATACAGCAGCCTACGAGAGACCGAGGCGTGGATGGAGTAGTATTTCACGCGAAACGACGCAGTCGGGAAAATATGAAAAGTGAGCATGTTCGAAGGGATTCTCGCGTGTGTCCACGGTTTAAACATGCAACTTTAATAAAAACCGCATTACGCACGTTGGGTGATTTTCATCGTGCCTGGTTCGGGTTGCTTTTCGGGTGGGACGCTATATCGGTTGCGTGGATGTTGAAAATGTATCAAATATTACGTCTTTGATGCCTCTTCGGTCTCACTATTCAGTTTTCCAGCACATCGAAATTGTTCCGTGAAATGTTGAATAGCTCATGTTGTCAGTTTCTCGACTAAAATAACCCAATTACGCGATATTTGTGTCGAATATCCCGCGACAACTTGTTCAAGAAGAAAACGAACATGAATAACAAAAGTGAGTGGCGCCATTCGTGGCTAACCAAACGCTACTCAGGCCCCTTGAAAATTCGTCGTTGCGAAAGATACGCGACTGGGGACAGAGTTATATCACCACGCTCGTCGAAGTTTTGGGTTTTGAACTAGCGCCACGGCAGTTCCGGTTACAATTGTAAAGGGTAAATTTACGCATGAAGTAGAGTCATACGGTGACGCATTAATATACCGGAGATGGAAATGGCGGGAAGGTTGAAAATACACGAGTCGCGCAAGAATTACCACGAAGACTGGAGAGAGAGAGAGAGAGCAAAAGAGGCGACTCCACCACGTGCGTCGTGGTAATTAAAGCGTTTTCAAGTTTTCGGAAGCGTGCGAACTTGTCTCGGCGAAGACAAAAGTTGCTGGCAAGGTAATTTCTCGAGTGCCACACTGTGTGTGTGTGTGTGTGTGTGTGTGTGTTCACCTCGTACGTACCGAAGTACAGGCGGAAACGACGAAGACGACTAATACGACGAAAGTGAAGCTCCTTTCGGTGGCCCCAGGGCGTGCTGTAACAGCCGGGATAGTCCACTCGTGCCGTCTGCACCGTTTGCCAACTACGAGGCCAGCAAACACACACACACACACACATACTTACTTTTGCCTCGGTGCGCGAATCGCTCGGTTGGGTTATTAGCATTTTATCCATTTATCTCATCCCCGAACCGGTAGGTCGGTGCACTTGCTCCCTTATGCATAACCACGAAGGCATAACAAGCTCTCGCTCTCTCTCTCTCTCTCTTGGGGATCAAAAAGTTTTTACTTGTACGTACGCCGGTCCTTTCTCCCTCATGATCTCACGCTAGTTACTACGAAGCTCCGTATTAAAACTGAAGACACGTGAGCACGAGAAAATTGACATACTTTCTTCACATTATTGTATATCGATGAAGTCACTCCCTAACTGTTCGCTTCTTGTGACAGGAATTTGGGACAGTATAATCTGATATAAAAGGTTACAGTTTTTACGTCATAAAAAAATAAAATCCTATTAATAACTAATTTTACACTTCATTTTTTTCTTCGTTTTTTTCCCCCCCAAACATGCATCACCATTTCACATTTGTGGTAATGGTTATAACATATTTTTTATGTACGGTAGTGTAATATATCAAGGTGTATGTGTGTGTGTGTGTGTGTGTACGGGTACTCTCCACGACACCAGCCCGGGGATATTAAATAAAGAGTCGCCCTTCGGTCCCGCGGGAAGCCCTCGGGGCCAACCACGTCTTTCGCATTTTCACCCCTCCGATTCCCCAGTCGCGCCCGGCAAGTCTGTGAGGATACACGGGCTCCTTCTGCCGAACGAAGGTACACCGCTATATCCTGGTTTCGGTTGCCAACCAACGGGACTCGGTATTACCGAGTCTTCCACTCCCCCCCCCCCCCCCTCATTCATGCCAAGTTACCCAATATTTAGTCCTGCGAGTATTAGACTCGAGCGCTCGACTTACTTTGGCCTGGCTGTGAGCACCGAACGATACTGACAAATATACCGGAGACCCGGGGAATGGCCATTGAACACGCAGTGCCAAGCCTCGCGATAGTCGATATATCAAGAGGCTAAAAGAGATAGAACGGCGAGAGCCTCAATCCTCCCTCCTCCCTCCTCATATTTCCAGCCTTATTTTCCAACGTTTCCGGTTTCAAATGTGGATTGATAAAGTCATTTGCTTCACGATAAAGAAAAAGAGACAAATGATACCCGGAGTAACCGTCTTGATGGGTTAGTTGAATTTATGACAAGTTGAACGAATTATTGAAAAGTTATATTACGAACATTTCTGTTTTTTTTTTGTATTAAAAATTTTGTTTAAAAAAAGAACAAAGTGACAACTCGTGCGTAATCAACGGATACGTTATTATGTGGTCAGTGAATTGGAGGGGGGGGGGGGAATAAGTCGGTTCGTTTGAATGGAGAGAACGGATGAAAGAGGATGAATGAGAATGGAAAATGGGCGGAAGTGACTCGGAAAAGCTGGTCGCGGTGAGAGAGAGAGAGAGAGAGAGAGAGAGTACAATGAGAGGGTTAAAGAGTGTGAGAACGAGGTATTAGAGAAGTCGGCGGTTTGATGCCGAGAAAACTGGAGAAAGGGTCGAGAGAGAGAGTGTGTGTAACTTGTTCGGGCCAGGCTTAATCGCAAAGAGAACTTTGGTAATGGGTGCTTGAAAAGTGCTCGCGAATGAGGCTAATGCCTGCTCTCGCGGGTTTTCGCCTCTCAGTTACCTCGCGTTAAAACTTGGACAAATATGGCACACCGAGGAGCCGAGGGCTTGAACCGAAAAGACTCAAGGGGGGGTTAAATATTTTCGTGTGTAATGCACGTTGTCAAACGTAATACGGATGACCCTCTATCCAGCATTTGCTGCCAAACACTTAGATCTTGATATTTCACCGTGTGTTCTCGTAATCTCAAAACTTAATTCACACAGACTTTTCCAATAACCCTCTCATCGTGTAATTCGACGTTCGGGTCGTTCGAGTTGACGTCAAGTTTCAGTCAAAGGGTAAATTTCCGGTTGAAACTTCGCTTCGAGTTAACTACGAAAATCCATTAATTAGTTCGACGTTATTTCGTCAAGCCCCAAGTGAAAAAAAAAAATTATATACAGACTCTACATGGAATTGGGCATGTATAGTCTATGCGTAGACATTGTCATTGTCCTCACAAATAATTTTCACAAAACGTATGAATACGTGTTTTCCCCCCGATTGTGCGAAATTCATGATCCAACTTTGTAACTACGTCAAGACTTCACCCAAATGCAACACGCTGTGCAACTGTTACCGCAGACTCTACTTAATAGCGTGGGTAGTGGCGGCAGGGTGCATGCAATGTATATGAGCATGCCATACAAGCGTCAAGCAACGTTCCCTTCATCGCTCTCTCTCTCTCTCTCTCTCTCTCTCTCTCTCTGGCTCAGTCGTGCAATATCATACTTGGCCGTGCGACACTATCGTGAACCGGAGACCGGTAATTGGCTCCGTAGTGCCTTTTACGTGGGCAAATTGTGTTAATAAATCGTGCGGGGAGGGCAGTCCCAGTCCGCGTGGCTATGCCCGGGCCAATGTAATTTACAGGGGAGGGGGGCGGGCGGAGGGGGTTGAGGTGGCGATAATTAATTTATACCGGGGTCTCCGACGTTGGTGCAGAATGCCCGAAGGTTCCCTCGGGTCCCGAAGTATCGGCAATGGCTGTCGAAGCAACATCGTCGAAAGTTCCACCCCCCCCCCCCGCACAAGACGAATTATTGTCGAACGTGTCAAAGACATTTATCGGAAACGTAGGACGAGTTTCAAGCGCAGCTTGACACCATACATGTTCTAAAATACAAAAATAAGGGTTTTTCTACCAAGTTTGATAAAACCTTATTTTCATATTGCGTTTCAGTAGCAAAGCTTTATCCAACCATGGGTTGGTAAAAAAAATGCCTCAAGCTAAAGGGACAAAATGTTTTAGTATGGTACGCGTAAAGCCAGGCACGAGGAATCCCCCCCGACTTCAGGGTCCGGCGTGCTACACGTATCAACGAAGACTGCCAAGCGACACACACGGGTCACGTAAAACTTTTTGGTGAATTGAGGGTTATCGCGTTACGATATAGCTTTCGTTATTTTTTTTTTTTTTTTTTGTCTTTCTTTTCTTTTCCGCCCCGACGTCGCATCGAGCATACATAACGTATGAGGCGAGCGTATACACATACGACGACCATGGGATACGTGGGGATACGCTGCGGTACAACGAGTCTTTTCCGCCACCCCATTTGCCCCGGAGATGTCGACCTGTTCGACGTCATATATTATTATAACGTCGATCCCGCAAGAAAATATATATATATAACATCAACGTCGGCGAGGGACAGAGAGTAGGGCACAACCAGCAGCAGCAGCAGCAGCAGCAGCAGTCTCGGCGACGCCGCACCGATAAATGTTTTGCCCATGTTTTTCCTCAAGCAGCGCACAAAGATATGATTAATGGACGTTTCTGGGCTTTGCGAGAATGAAATTTACTGTTGCGGACGAGTGTGTACTCTCGCACGAGTTTCCCAGCTGTGGGACTAAATTTATTTATTCATTTTTTATCATTATTGTTTTTTTTTTTCCGTTTTCGACTTATTTTTTAGTTTTAACAGAATTCGAATGAGCCGCGTAACAAGATTATCGATACGTCGTGGGTCATATTGGGAGGGTTTGGGAGATTCGACTATGGCGATGACTCCGCTCGACCGAAACTTCGGCTCGTATCGTGTTTCGATTTAGCCCCCTCTGCTCTGTGTTAAAAGCCGACTTAAAAATGTAACTCACGAATATGTCGAAGCGACTGTCTATCACGTTTTCGGTTAACATTCGGTAATGGAATACCGACGAGGGCTGTAACGCGCTTATATCGCGATATATCCGTGGAATATCGAATTTCTCGGTGGGGGGATGACGATGACCCAGAGAGTTTCGGTCGAGAGGCTCGGAATGAAAAATAAATTAAAAGCCCACTTTTTTTTTTTTTTTTCGAGTATGGCTAATGGTACACGGGAACACAGAACATTGATTAAACAACAATTTGTTTGACGGCACTGAAAATCCGTTGTGTTTCATGTCAATGCTATCGCTAATAAGACTGTAAATGGTCCAACAGAATAATCAATAGTTTTTAGAGACTTTTTATCGCCAAGTTCACCGTTGGCTTCGGGTGTTCTTTTGAGGAACAAATTCCGCGTGTCCGTTCCAAACGGGATGAGGATAAAAATAAAAATAAAAAAAAAACCCGGGCGAGAGTAGTGTTCCACGTAAACAGAGACACAGCCGGAAGCGCGAAAGCACGAAGACGAAAAGGTGGCGGATAAATGGGGTGGTGGGTCGGCCGTTAACGTCTGAGGAAAAACGAGAGACGGGGTTGAAAGAGATGGGTCCGAGTGACTGGCTACGAAGCAGCGTAACCACCCCACACTCGCCACGATGAACCGTAAGAAATGGCTCCTCAGGATGGGCGACCCAGCCGCTGGTGCTCACGGACCATGGAGTTAATAAAGAAATATACAAGGTGACCGGCCAGAGCATTTAATATCAATTTGCTGGTGCGCGGGCACCCCTCGTTTCGCGGGGCTCTTAGTCGGGCCATAGCCGAGGTTCGAGTCGTCTTTCACTCTCTCTTTCTCTCTCATACCCGACGTTGATGGCGCGTTGGTTGGTTGGCTCGAACTCCATTCGCTCGGACGACGGATCTCGTTCGTCGTACAGCCCCCCAACGTTCCACGTTGGAGAGGACTCGTGGCAAAGAGGGGACGAAAAAAAACTTACATTGCCAAGACAAAGAGAAGGAAGAAGCAGGGCGACGAGAGAGAGAGAGAGAGAGACTCAGCCCCGTCAGGAAAATAAAGGGAAATGAAAGGAAGTAGAAAGAGGGAATGAAACCCGTGGTGGGTGACAGAGGGTGGTAGTTTAGGGTCTGCGATAGGAATTTCGAGGTGGATTTTGGTCGCGAACGCGAGACGAGGGGATGTCGCGCAGAAAGTGTCGATGAGGAAAAGAAAGAAGCCCCCGGGGGACCAGGAATGCACCGCAGGGATTTTGCCCTTCGTGCTTCCTCCCTTCGGCGTTACTCAAACCACGGGTTTTTTTTTCTTTTCCGCTTCATTCGCGCAGTCGCGAAACAAAAATGTGAGGGAAAAAAGAATCATTCGAGAGGAACAAGCACAGTTTTTTGGTTTTTTTTTCCCCCGGTAGCTTATTGCAAACGTGAAGCCAGGCTCCGGAAGCCAGAAGCTTGTCGCGATTACCAACTAACTGTTATTGGCGATGGTAGAATGCAGATGACGTTGGGGGCGAGCGGATTAAATTATCCCTCCGTCGTAAATAATAGTTAAGATCCGACGGGTTAATTAAATAGTCCACTAATCCTATTTATCGTGAGAACAAAAAAACATGATCTCATATTAGCTCCGAAATGAAACTCTAACGTTGACCGACTTTCCGGAGCGTTTTGATCTTTTTGAATTCAAACAAGAATAACCAAACGAGATGTGTGTGTAATACAAAATGGTAATTGTGTGATTAAAAATACATGTGGCTTTTAAATTGTATTCCAAACGGTTACGTTTATTCCCCACAAAATTTCTATCGGGGCACGTTCGTCGCGTTAAGGTTTCACTAAATATTTAAGTAAAAACCCATCGAGCGACGTAAAGGTGGAGGAGTTTGTCGAAATAAAAGTTGTCTTGAGGCGCGAAAGTTTTCCCACCCGAGTTTGCTAGGACCTAATTGATTCCACGGTCGCCCCTCTCGGTCGTGCAGGGAAAACGCGACCCTCTTTACGATCATTCACGCCCCCGCTCTTCTCACTCGTGCGGTGCGCTAACGTTTCTCATGCGCTCGTTGGTTGTACAACCGTGACATCGAATAGCGCATGAAAACGTCGCGACGACTGGCCCACGAGCTTTTTTCTACGAGTAAGCACTACGTAAGTCGTCCCCCAAGTCGTCTCGTTTTTTCCTTTTTCGCAAACGGATAGGTGCTTACGGCCTCGTTTCACCGACGGAAACACCCGACGACTCGTTATTTTTTTCACACTCTCTTTTTTTTCGTTGCCATAATCTTTTTGCTCCAGTACTTCGATTATTTATATATATATATATCTTGTAGTTTCCTCGCCGAGCACGAGCAACGCATTGCAGTAACAACGTGGCGACCCAGCGCTTGGAGTATAAAGCCGACGAGCGAACGGCTTACTGCCGCGGTTTTACGACCCCACTAGCAGCAGAGTGTCCAGTGGAAAAAAAAAAGATATTAGGAAAATATTATTAGGTTCATTGAAATTCACTCAAATTAAGGTCAGATTTTATATTGCTTAATCACGCTCGTTTACCCGATGCTATGAAAAAAAAATAAAATAAATACTTTGTAAGTGATAATTCAATTTCGATGAATCTCTGCGTTTTGTTAACAACTATTTTCACGAGTAAACAAACATGATCCGGTAAGGATGAAATAATGAGAGATGACATTCAGGATGAGACAGTAGAGTCATCCGCATCCCCCGGAATGACTCGTTTGAAAATGGGATACACGAAGAGGGGTAGAGAATAGGTTTGCGAAACTATCGGGAAATGACTCGCTCAATGTCCAACGGGATTTCGTGGGATACGATTATACACCGTGTAACGAACAATAGATAATCGATAACTCTGTTCCGTTAGCCTTATCATCTTCCGGAACTCATCGTACGTCTCTGATCGTGCCTTACTTCCGCATTGTATGTAAGTTACACGCAGAAAAATATGATTGTTCAACCAGAGACGTGTAATCGAAGAATTGAATCGAAGAAGGAATGAGGACAGAGTCTTCGGGAGGAATATAAAAAAATAATAATGAAAGAGAGTAAAGAAAAGAAAAAGGATTGTGGACTGTAGCAATGGTAGAAGCCTCGGGCCAATTTGCCATCGAAGTTATTAGTTCGAATTGTATGCACGACGAGGTTTTCTCCACGAGGTTGCAGGAACGAGGCTTTATTATATTCGCCGTGCTTGCTCATCTGCTATCGGATGGGAATATCGGCCGGCTACCGGAAACCCAAGGCCAGGGATGTCTTCCGCAAGGCCTCGGCGGCCCCCTGAACTTCCGGTTCCCGGCCTCTTCACAGCGCCTCGGGGGTGGAAATCCTTTGTTGCCCGAGCAGCCAATGAAGCAAAGGGGCTGAAGAGACGGTAAACACAGCGTCATGACTGCAAGGCAAATATCTTCGAATAATGACTACGACCAACTTTGACGAATCATCGATGAATCACCATTTTTTTTCAAATTAATTTTTTTCCATGATTTTTTAGAAAAAGAAGCGAGAAAACAACAGGTGCGAAACACGTGTTTTCGTTTGATACGTTAAAAACCGCACGAGAGAGCGTCAGGAAAAATGGTAAAAATTTTGTAACTCGAATCTACGTGAGCAATTTTGTACCAAATAACAAAAAAAAAAAAAAAATCGAAAAGTCGAGGATACAAGTGTACAATCGTTTATCCGACGTGTAAAAATAGTGGAAAATGTGTGGTTCCCCGGAGTCCGATGTTCCCGGTTGATTTTGGCAAACAAAACAGTTTCAAAAACAAACGGAACGCAACTTCCTCAATCCTGATACAGTTGATAGTTTGTGGAAAACAAACGAACGAAAAAAAAAAACGAAAACATAAAACGTACATGAACATTGTATACACGAGCTACGGCAATATCCGGTGGGTTATTGGTGCCCGGTGTATCAGCAACTCCGGGCTAATTAATCTCGCGGCGGAAGTAACCCGCGCGCAGCATTCCGGGTGGGGTACGGAAAAAACAAAAAAAAAATATATATATATATATATATATACAGTAACAGTTATAAAGCGCGATAACGCAGTGACTGTAAACTATGGCGTTCTCTAATATACGTACTCGTTAATGTACAAACCCGACGAGACTATTCCCCCGGAGAAAACAAACAACAAAAAAATATTGCGAATGGTGAAAATTCATGGAGGACCGGAAAAAGTTGGCTGTTTTCATTCGCCAGCACGAGACGAACCTTGTCCGGGCTTCTGTTATTCGGGTCTGGCGTAATTAATAACACGAGTGTGGAGTATAATTGCTCGTTTTCTGTTGGACGAGATTTTTCAGAGACTCTAATGAAACTTTAGTTCGCAAAGAAAAAAAAAAGAAAAAATACAACGAAGTAGAATAGAAAAAAAAAACGCAATGCATTCGTTTGTTATTGTCGATATTTTTTTAAATAGAAAATTGAAAGAAAAAAATCTAAAGAGTTTTCTTATTTTTTTTTCTTTCAATTAAATATTTTCGACAATCTAACTGAATTATTATTTAACCAACGGCCACGTGGAATTTTCTAATTACTTCAGGAAAAACTTTCTTATCCGTTGTTCGATAAGAAACCAAACCGTAAAGTTGCATTCCGCAAAATTTCCATTAAACATGCATTGTTCGGTGAAACTATTTACCCGGTTATCTAGTTGAAACTCTCGTTCCAGTTTTGAGTCAACCCTCCGAGGCATCGACTCGAGTAGCTGGTCCGTTGCTCAATTTTTTTTCTTTTTCGTACGCTCGATTAATCGCTATTTGGACCTTGGGTGGAAATTTTAACTTTGGCTTTGAGCCAGATGCAAAAGTTTTTTATTCTCCTCGCGGGCAACGATTCGTTCGAGTAAATATCCGTCACCTCTCATTTAATTCGCTTTTCACATTGATCCAAATTATGGATATTAATAATAATATCAACCATCATTCAGCTCAATTTATGCAACAAAATTTCTGCGGCCGATTCGATTCAATCTAATTGTCAAAGCTCGAAAAGCCCCGAGGACCAAATAAAAGTAAAAATTGCCACAGGATATAAAATACGCATTTCAGTGAATAAAGGTAAAAAAAAAAGTCTTTTTCCGAATATTCTCAAGATATATTCCATCGTACTTGTTCTCTACCTTTATTCACCGTATAAAGGGCTATAAGGGTAGCTCTACGCTGCGCTATCTATATACGCGCGCTGATACAATTGCTACGTGTCGCCTCTCGCGGTCTTAAAATTCTCTTCGGTTTTTATGTCTCACAATTTCCGCGACAGTAGGCGCCCCCGCCCGTTTCGTTATTCCATTCGTCGATGGCTTGAGGCAACTCGATTTGTATATAGAAAATATTACAGCTCGGGGAATCGAACATAAAAATTCGTCTCTCACTCGGTAGTTCCACACACACACACACACACTCGAAAAGCGACGTTACCATCATATTCTATATCCACAAAAAAAAGAAAAAAGAAAGATAATAATAATAACAAAAAAGTGATCGCATATCTGTTGTCGCGCGTCGTGAATGTTCGTTCACCTCGTAGTCCCGGAAATACAAAACAAAACGATGCCGCCTTACTGGATGACTCCGAAAGCCCATTGCCAGTGTAAAAGGGACAGCAGGGTCTACCGGCTACCGGAAGTTCGCGAAAACTTTCGTGAAAAAAAAAACTATCCGACGTTCGAGACAAGAATAAGGATCGTATAATAAAACAATTGAATTCCGAACGAATGAGCACGAGAATCGTTGGTGTGTATCGAGAGGGGGGGGGGGGGGGATGGAAAATGTTCTTGTACGTTTGTCGTCTTCGCGACGACGTTACACCGACGTGCCGTGTTTTCTGGCGTCGTCTCGGCTGGACTTTCGGCCGAGACTTAACACACAGTACCGACAAAAAAATTGCACTTTGGTCTCGTAAAAATTGCAGTCTCCATCGACAAACCCCTTCCTACTCTTCGTCGCGTCTATTACTTTTTCCAAGCACGACTTTTTTTCCGGGGATACTCGGTTTGTTGTAAATAGCGTGTTGCCTCGATGCCTGGAGTGGAAATACGTCGGATTAAAAAATTGTAATAATACGTTACTGTAATAATTTTTTTACAAGTTCAATATATTGAATTACACCTTCGACGACATATATTTCCAGATGAACCAGGCTTATCTCGAGGCATTATCCGCAAGACGTGAGCGAGTTGGGTTGGATAATAACGTCCGACCGGATAAATCCACGGCAGACGGTAAACACTGGCAAAACATATTTCAATCAAAGTTTCCAAGAGCTAATCTCGAACGTCGCGCGATTGCCCGGGAGTCGTACGACGGGGTCCGGCAAGAGTCCACGACGACGAAGATCGCCAGGAGGAAGCCCGTTGAGGGAAAAGTTGAAAAGCAAGCAAACAACCCGCCCCCCCATCGTCGTCAATAGACTTTCCCGTCGATATAATATCGAACTCGCTATACTCGCTAAATCGGATTTTTTTTATATCGTTGGACCAGGTTTATAAATATATTTTTTCAATAACAATTTTTTTGTTTACACCCAGCCAATATTATTAACTCAAATCGAATAAAGTTGGATAAAAAATCGGTCTAATATATCAGTAAAAGTGAATATAACCTTTGATGTACAAAATATTTGTTGCACGCATACACTGTTAGACTTGAAACACGTTTAACTATATATAATTGGCTAGAGAAGGCGCCAAGAAAGTGCGGAAAGGTGTACACGTGGACGTACATGAACGGGAGTGCAAGGATAAAGTTTCCACGATTATTATCGCCAGGTGAAAAGCGAGAAAATGACCCTAAAAGACTTGGAGCGAGTGAGAGTGAGACGGAAAGACCGGTGGATCGATGAAGAAAAAAAAAACAAACGAATAATAGCTGTCGTAAATTCTTTACCACAGGCAACCTCGAACCTACCTCTTTCCTTATCCTCACTACTCTCAACTTATTTTCTTTTGCCCTATTCCTCACAGTCGAGCCTACATCGCATCAAGCGGGCTCGTCCTCTACCACTCTGCCTCTTTATCATTATGTGTTCTTCCCTCGTTCCTCACCCCGTGGCTGTCTCGCCCCTCGATTATTTCCCCCTTTTGCCATTCTCTTTCAATTATAGAACCGGGGTCCCTTAATTGCTCGAGCTCCGTTCCATGTCCCACTGCGACTACCGTTAAACCGTAGCCCTCGGTGAGCCTCGTGTGTGCACGCGCACCACCTCCACACATCCTCCTTTGACGTAGTCACAACAGACGTTACGCTTCGTTTCCCGTACGCGTAAAATCCTTTCGCACAACCGACTCCGACCCTCCCCGATGACGTTCAACGTTTACGTTTTACTCTCTTTCTCTCTACTACCCCTATTTGGGGAACCTCGTTAAGGCATTCAAATGCAACGTCAACCGAGAATTTATGTGAATTTTATCCTCACCCTGTCAATGCCAATGCACGATTAAAATAAATCCATAGAATCGTGTATAAGACTAAGAACAAAGTCAATGAAATTGACATTTTTTAATTTTTTATATTCTGATCATCTTCTGATTTTAATCGATCAATTTAATAGCCGAGATCAAGTAAACTTGCTTCTAATAATGTCCATTTGCACTTAATAAAAAACAATATTAATACATTAAAAGCCAGAATACAATAAAGTAATTTTGAAAATTCAAACATCTACAATGAGAACCAAAAAGCCACAAAGTTTCACACAAGACGATCGATCACCGGTCAGACCCGGGGAAGGCAGGAAAACGAGAAAGGGTTGCGACCTCCAGATGCAACGAGTCGTAAGCTGACCACGTAAAATCACGTACTGTGTCCTGTACGGAGACCGATGACGACAAAGAGGAATCTACGGGACAGAGGCAAGAAAGACGTTTACCTGGTCCATGAGGAAGAGCTCACAAAGCGATATATAGAGAGCGAAGAAGCAATCGCGAAACCGGGAACGAGGGGGGGGGGGGGGGGGTCAACACAGATTCGATTGTGAGCTTTACGACGCTAAATCACGAAAGACGGCGTGAGAGAGAGAGAGAGAGAGAGAGGCCTTGGCCCGTGAGCTCAATTCCTCTCTCGTTTGTGAGAATGTAAAGGGGAAAACCGTTGGCGTCGTCTTTGCCACAGATTCGTCGTGGTAGACCTTCGAGAAATGAATTCCACGCTATCGTCTTGCCACTACTTCACTTCCATCCGAATTTCCGAAACTTCCTTCATTTCCAGATGCTGGAGAATCCACGTCGTACGTAAAATTCGATTTATCGATGAGCAAGACACGACGACATCAGGATTGCGGCATCGAATTCGTCCGAGTGCAAAGTGTAGTTTCCGTAACGTACCTTCGAAACCTTCAATCTGCTAAGAAAATCCTTCCGTGCTGAGCTCGACATTTTACGAAGATAACGAAAACGTGGGAAAGTTGGTGGGGATTTCGAATGTGACGTCGTTATATCGACAGTCTCAGCAGAATTTCGAAAGATCCGTGCGGTTCAAACCTGTTTCAAGAGATTAGGGGGACGGTTTTATCTCATGAAACGAAAGACAAGTTGATCCAAAAATGAACTTAGTTCGGCCTACTTGAAATTTGCTGAGTATAAAAAAAAAAAGTTAGCCATAAGAAGACTGGACTTGGCTACAAAATTACAAAGAGGACATTTTTGATATCATTTGATTTTTTTTCCATCCCCAAAGTGGGAAGTTTGTGTACGTGTACACACGCGTGGTCGAACAGTAGCGGTTTTTGCGGGTAGCCTTAATGACCGATAAGATTTTATCGACTGTCACTGGTTCACCAAGCTGTACCTTCCAAAGCCCCATTACCAGGCTTTCATCCTCTTTCCATCGGGCTTTTCCGAAAGCCGCACGTTCGAACGTTTTCTCGACGGGTTTTCCATCTCACAATTTTCACCGTACATTCATAATACAGATATCGCGAAACTCGTAGTCGGAAACTAAACCCGACGGGTTCGCATACTGTTGCAATATAAAAATCTCAAAGTATAGATAAATGTGTGTATATATACTCATGTACGTGAAACGGTAAACGAACGATCGCTCGCCGCGTTGCATTAATAATTTATAACGTTAGCGCGCGCGAGAGATAGGCCATCGACGTGGCACGATCTTCGTATAAGAATCGTGACCGATGATAGGATCGTTTGAGCTCTTCGTTTAACGTGAAAGAAGACAAAAAAAAAGAGGAGGAAATGTGAGAGCGCGTTGAGAGGTACGTGTGTGTGTGTGTGGCTTGCTTGGCAAACTTGACTCCAGAGAGAGACAGAGAGAATGAGAATGTATCTGGGAAAAAAGAACAAACGAGGAGATGAAATATAAAATTCAAACTTGAAGTAAGAACAGATTGAGAGAAAAAGACCGATGATAATGAGAAGGATAGAACATCACCGAAAGCAAGTCTGAGGGCGAATGAGGCTGCTCTCGCGCGAACAAAATGGTTGACGACAGCGAGAATTATCGTTTGAAAAAAAAAAAAAAATAATAAAAAAAAAAGCTCATCGCAGCTTGCGGATGGGTCTGGGTGTAGAAAAGCGGAAACGACGGACGCCAGTCACAATTTTCCCCCCGACAAACTTTTTCCTTCGCATTTCTTCGTTTCACTTTTGATGAAACGTGGCAGTTGCCTCTGATATCGCGTATATAGCGCTCTCGCTCGAAGGGGACTCGCCCATGGCGAATGGTCACGGAACGAGGGGCGGGGGAGGGGCGAAGGGGTCGACGAGTTCGCCAACTTTAATTGGGAATTTCGGTTAATCACGGCGAACGACACGTCAGACCGTCGTACAAATCGCGACGGTACTCCGAACGTCTGTTCCTTATCGAGTCGTGAAAAGCGATTTCCAATATTTTAGTTAAAGGGTTAAAAAAACCATTCGCGTCGTTTGTCGTTACTTTTCAACTGTTAGCTGTGGGAATATCTATATATGTACATACCCCACACGTATCCGCGATCGGTCGTGTTAACGTCGGTTTCAAACGGCAGCCCAACCAGACCATTGTAATTAAACTTTACCTCTTTCGTTTTCTCACTCTCTTACTTCGTCCCTCTGTGCTGTGCGAGTCGAGTCTCCAGATTTTTTGCTCTTCGGACAAACTCCGCTTGGGCTTTCATTACGATCTTGTTCCTCGATATTAATAGTTCGTTATCATGAAAAGTTGAAAATTTTTTTATATTATACTGGTTAATTAAGCATCCACCCCCTTCGCTGTCTACCTGAATCAATGGAATATTGGAAAATGTTATATTTATTCAGTTTTCATAGCTCGATCGATGCGATATGAATTTTTTTATTATTAAATGAACCTGTAATGTTGTTATTGTTATAATTTCAATACTGAAACATTAAGTGAATTAATGAGCCGGAGCAAATTCAATTGTTTCAACGTAATAAGAAATTGTGAGAGAATTATAATAATCATAATCGAGTCGAAGCGAAGATGAAACGTGCTTTTCGCAGCTTGCGAGCGTACTGTGTTTTCAAGTGGATTGGATTTTTTTTTGGCCAATGTAGCTTCGTGATAGAAATGATTTTTAGTTTTTCTGATAATTACAACTTTTTGTCACGAACATATGTTGAGCATAACGATTACGTCGTAGCTTCGATAACGTACGCAGTAAATTGTCATTCAATAATTTCAGGTGCGTCAATGAATTTTCAAAAATTTTATACGACACATGTAATCGAGGAGCCAATTGCGTGGGCAAAAAAAAAAAACTGTATCTCACCGACTCCGATGGCGAAGCAACGCAATCCAATCCGGTCTTCTTTCGCTTACGATAATCCGATATCCACATTACATCCACATACATCCAATGGGTCACATTCGCTGTCAATCCTCACAATTTCACCAATCTCAGATATCCACAGAGCACTGTATAAAAATAAAAATTGACAATGTGAAAAAATAATAATCATTTTTTTCATAACCTCACCAATGTCAGATATCCACACAGTAACCTGTAAAAAAATATAACAGTGTAAAATAAACAATACTCTTCTTTTTCAACCGTGCACAAATACATCTACAAATTTTGCCAAAAAAAAAAAAAAAAAAAAAAAAAAAAAAAAAAAAAAAAAAAGCATGCGAAAAATAATTAATGAATGATGAATCAATGCGAAATGTATAATCAATGAAAATTCGATTCGTTAGTCCACTGATGAGTGGCTTACCCCGCACATCCCACGACGGTTGGACAATGGAGGCAAAGACAAAATGGACGCCGCGCGTCCATTTTGTCTCCCCCCCGGCGTCGAAATTTTCGAACGCGAATACACGAGCACTTCGAAACACTTCACTGACTCTATATTCTACAAATTACAACTGCTCGATAAAAACAAATCGGAAATGACAATAGAATCAAAGCTGGAACACGAAAAAACTGATCCCGATCTATAATACCTCGATTTTTCATGCATATAAAAGATCCCCCCCCCCGCCCCACCCCCCGCGAAAGATTGGCGTCGTTTGGTAATTGACACTTTTACGACAGAAAATGACACTTAAATGACTTTTCACGTATCTATCAACGCTACATTATCACGAGACTCGATAATTAACACGTAAAAGTACTGAAAACTTCCGAAAAACGGTCGAAATAGCGAACAAAAGACAGAGCCGACCTGTCCGCGATCCGCCAACCGACCGTTAATCCGCGAAGTGACCGCCGTAACCGTTATGGCGGATCAGGCGACCAATCATAAAAAACCGCGATATTCCGATATTCCATAAAAACACTTGTCGACTACTCTTGATGATTCTCATAGTTTGATAAAATAGTAAAAAAAAAATTATGATTTATGGACATGACGGGGTATCAAAACTCAACGTAATCAATTGTTTTTAAGCAGATGCAAAAATATTAATTTTGAACGCCCGTGCGCGTACACTTGCGACCCCCTCACCCCCTGTGACGGTTGGAACGGTTGCTTCAGTGACGCGACCCCCTCCGCCCCCCGCGCATTAGCGCGCGCATCTAGGCGGTCCCCCACCCTCCACCGCGGCCGCCGTCTAGCCGCCTGATCGCCATTTTGCAAAAGTTTTTCAACGGTTTTTTCAACGGTCAGTGTGCGAGACGACCGCGTCTAGGATGCGTGTGTGAAATCTTCACCAGATTTCGTTTTTTCTTTCATCGAAGGGTCGACATGACGAACAATGTAACGAAGGATACCGACCTGCTGGGTCAGGAGATAATGAGACGCACGATATAACGATATATGAGACGCAAGATATGACGATATATGAGATATATATTATATGACGACATAATACACGATAATAAAAGCGATTACGATTAATCGAATGGACAATGCGTCGAGAGTAAAAGGTGAGTTGAACATTTTATTGTTAATATAGGTTATGCATTTTTTTGTAAAATTTAGACAATGATGCTGACAAATAGAGAGAGAGAGGAGAACGGTGAGTGAGGGAAGAACCGGGAGAGAAAGAGAGAGGGTGGGAGGGGGAGCAAGAGAGTGAGGGTGAGTGAGAGAGAGAGAGAGAGAGAGAGAGAGAGAGAGAGAGAGAGAGAGGGAGAGAGAGAGAGAGAGAGAGAGAGAGAGAGAGAGGGATAGAGATAGAGTGAGAAAGCGAGAGAGAGAGAGAGATGAAGCACAAAGGGAGACAGAGAGAGATCGAGATGAAGAACAGCGAGTGAGAGAGAGAGGGAAGCATCGCGACAACGGACTTTGCCGATGGTTGGCGATTCGGATGAATCCGTTAACTTACGTCTCCGCCATCTTGTCTTATCCTCGACGGTTGGCGAATAAACGTTGAACAAAGGCTAAACAATATGGACGCTCGAGATGCCAGTGCCACCCGAGTGGAAAAAAAAATTAATCGGATCATCGACGTGTCAAGGCTACAAAGTATAAAATACTTTGTGCGATACGTGGAATATAACCTCGATAATGCAAAATTAATAATTTTCACAGAGTGTACATTGCTGGAACGAATTATGTCGACGACTGACGACTGGTGGAATAGACGACAGCGGCTCGGGCGCGCGTCTAACCAACGACCCCCACCATTTTTTGTTTTCGTCGAAGAGTCAACAACGACATACACAATGCAACGCAAACGCTGATAAACTGCTAAGGTCATGGGGACGGACGGACAATGTGAGACAAGGAAACGAATTCGAGGATCGGATCAACGATGCGTCGAACGTCCCAAGTGAGTGGAAATATTTTATAATTTATACTGAAAATTGACATTTTTTCAATTGAATTAAAATCATAATTATGGAGAATATTTTTTTTTTATTTATTGATTTTTTTTTTATAACGAAACCAACGCGATGAATAATTATAATCGCATTGATTTCTACAAATTAACATATCATTAAAATAATTAATACAAAAATATAAAAATTGAAAAAAAAGGAAAAATTTTATGTAGCATTTTACACGCGAATATTGATTTTGCATCGATAAGATTTTTTTCTCTCACTCTCAAGCAATTTCTTGAACAATAACGGTGTATACATGGTACCTTAATTAGTTGCGTACAGTTAAACATATTTTTTTTTAATTAAAAATGGAATTTCGAAAAAAAAAACTTATTCTTTAAAAAATATTTTCGTCGCGGTTCAAAATACGGACAAAGTATTCGTTCTTCCGCAAAAACCGTGAACACGCGTACGACCTTTAATATATATGTTTTTTATTTTCGATGAACTCTGAAACTCACTGACGCACCCCCCCCCCCCTCGCCCCGTTGTTTCGCCCATTGGCTCGATTACTATTTAATTCCATCGAACAATATTAGTTTTCACTCTCTCGACGGATCCCGTCAGCTCCCGCGTTCACCGTTGCTCTCGATATTTCCATCTCACCCTCTCGTAGCCTTGGGTAATTGCTAACCCCTACACCCCTTCCTCCCTCGGTTACTACCCGCATAACGCTACCGTATAGACAGGGTGAAATGGTCTCAATTGTTACAATCAATTCTGCACAGACTGCAGCGGAGAGCTTTACAAAATTGGTCACCTTCACCAAACGCAACGATTACATAGCTTTCTGTATTGCCGGTCTCTCTCATTCTTTTCGCTACAATTTGTCGTCTCTCTCTCTCTCTCACGCATTTCCTTCGGGGTTCATAAAACGTTAGCAACACCGCTTTTGTGGGCGCTCTTGTTCCCTCGAAAACGGGGATTCAATTACGTTCTCGTGGCTCCGGGGCAAAGTTAACAAAACGTTCGCAACCGCCTGTGCCTCTCCGCCATCAATAGTTATTTCCCCTCTTTCTTCATTCACGCTTGTTGTCTCTCGCATTGTCTATTTTTTTCCTTTCCCTCGTTTAACGTGCGACGTATTATCAGTTTCCAATTAACGAATCACACCAATCACACAAAAGCTCGTCGTTGTTTCACCTTGCAAACAACGACGAAAACGTAATTGAAAACAAACAAACAAAAAAATACTCAACAAAGCTCAACAACACAATCAATAATTTGTTATTATTGTTTAATTACAAATTTATATTAACAATGTTTACCAATGAATTATAGTCTGAAATTACTATTATTTTTTTTTTTTAAATCTATATAATCGTTACACGCAAATACGTGAATATAGCATAGGCCCTGATTTACCCGGACGATCAATTCACAGTCTAGTCGAGGTCGGCGAGGATTTCCATCCGCGCCACCCGACAAACCGATTGGCCTCGGGGATCTGACGGATTTTATGCATGCCACGGCACTCACCCCCCGTCCACGAGAGTTTCCGGCCTCTTCAACAGGCCCGACGCTTCTGGCGCGAATTTATTTGCTCGATTTCGAAACAAGTGCTGTGCGCGCGGGCGCGCATGCGCCATCGGTCCAGAGTGGAACGAGGAACTGAGGGGCCGGGGGGATGGCTGTTCGATTGGCGAACGAGAGACCGGTGACGAGAAGCATTTATACATCAGACTTTGGAAAGGGAAACTCACTCACTCAACCTGTCTATTTTCATACTCGACAATTCACCGGCTCCTCTTTCTCTCTCTCTCACTCTCTCTTTGCTCGCCGAGAATTGCTTAATATTCCGACGGTGTAAGGCCCGCTGAATAATCGTCTATCCGGCCACGCGCGCCATGCACAACCACCTCCCCGCTTCTTGCGTACAACACACTGCCGCTACGCGTTTTCCGAACACTTGGACTCCGCGTCGAGGGTAGCCACTAGCCAGAGGGGCGGCGGCGGCGGCGGAGGACTTGTACATCGAAATTTCATTGCCAAGCATACGTGCTCTGGAATTTTCATCGGCTCGGATATCCACCTACCCACTACGTTCCACAACAAGAGAGTGCTCCCGGAACACAATGTATAAGAGGGTACAAAACTAATACAAGTGTCGTCGGACAATGGGCGAATTAATTGAATTTATCTCCTTCGGGTTATTTTGAATTCTTCAGCGGCTACGGGAAAAAGCTTCTTTAACAGTTCGTTAGCGACTTTTGTTATTTCACATACAGATACCTTTTTATATGTCTCTGGTAACCGGAATTCAATTTGTAGTAGAAAAAAAATCGATTTTTTTATGAAAAAAAAAAATTATTTTGACGAAAAAAAAATTTTTTTTGGCGAAAAATGATGGGTCGGGAAAATCGATTTTTATGGGTTTATCTTATAGAGTTGGGTGTCAAAAGGTTTGTAGTGAACGTCGTTTTTGTCGTAGCCAAGCCGAAAACAATTTTTTCGGACTTTTAAAGCTTTTTAGACCCCCAAAATTCACGAAAATCAGTCCAAACGGGTCTTCCACATGGATATGGCTCTGTATGGGTGATCCAATAGTTGATTTACATTCAGATACCCTTGGATATGTCTCTGGTAACCGAAATTTCGTTTGTAGTAGAAAAAAAATCGATTTTTTTGTGAAAAAAAAAATTTTTTTAACGAAAAAACTATTTTTTTTGGCGAAAAATGATGGGTCGGGAAAATCGATTTTTATGCGTTTATCTTATAGAGTTGGGTGTGAAAAGGTTTGTAGTGAACGTCGTTTTTGTTGTAAGGAAGCCGAAAACGATATTTTCGGACTTTTAAGGGTTTTTAGACCCCCAAAATTCACGAAAATCAGTCCAAACGGTTCTTTCACATGGATATGGCTCTGTATGTGTGATCCAACGGTTGATTCACATACAGATACCCTTGCATATGTCTCTGGTAACCGAGTTTTCGTTGGTAGTAGAAAAAAAAATGATTTTTTTATGAAATAAAAATTTATTTTGACAAAAATAATTTTTTTTTTGCGGAAAAATGATGGGTCGGGAAAATCGATTTTTATGCGTTTATCTTATAGAGTTGGGTGTGAAAAGGTTTGTAGTGAACGTTGTTTTTGTTGTAGCCAAGCCGAAAACAATTTTTTCGGACTTTTAAAGGTTTTCAGACCCCCAAAATTCACGAAAATCGGTTCAAACGGTTCTTTCACACAGATATGGCTCTCTACGTGTGATCCAACGGTTGATTCACGGTTGGTAGGGTTGAGAAGGGAGAGGGAGTGCGATAGCGTGTCGCATGATTTGCGAAGACTTTTATTGCCCGCGAGATCTCGACTGTGCGATAGCCAGTCGCGGCGAGCTGGCTACGAAACATTGGTAATGTTGGCGGGGCTGGAAAAAAAAATCGATTCGAGCAAAACCCGTCGCTGTGGCGTGTGCGTATAGCACAGCGTTGGCGACTGAACCCCCATCGACAATAAACCCCCATACAGATACATAGATTATGGGAAACGCGAAACGAACGCGAGTTTGCTATATCCATGTCGGATCTCGCTTCGTGGGGTCTTGTCGTACCCCTCCCCCTCTTGTCACGGACGTTGGTACGCTACAAGTGTTCGATCGTTCGTTTTCACGGCTTCCTGGTGCTCCATTCCCGCGACTCGTACTTATTGCTCGTCGGAGCTTTTCTCGCGATTCTCTCAGACCAATGATGAACGAATACTCGGAACAACGTGAGAATGCACGAGTGTGCGTTATCGTGTGCGTGTCTGTGTGTGTTTCGAACGGAGAACAAGAGCACCACTCTCGTCGCCTCGGTTACGAGCTGTCAACACGAACGAGAGACGTAATGTCGAGCTTTTAAAATGTTGTGGGAAAAAAAGCTGCGCCTAGAAATGGACACTGTTTCTCTCGTGCACTTGCGAATGGCTTTTTTTCGATGACGTAGTTAACTCCATAGGAAACCTGAAAAAATGAGCAATTCCAATAATCCCAAAAAGAGAAACTGAGATTAAATCGGCTTAATATGGAAAGCAATCATTTACTCATTCAATAAACTGTAAGGTACCACCTATGTCGATATGTTTATTCGCAGATGGTGGGTTTCATTTTGATTTTAAAGTGACTGAGGACCTGACTACATATTTCTCTCTCACTCTCTCTGTCTGTCTGTCGATCTCCTTTGGTTCGTTCCACCACTCTGACACGACCCTCGTGTGGAATGATGGATGGCTGGCTAATCGTTCATATTTACACCGCCCGAGCACGGGCCACCGGCGCATAACCACACACATACATAGCTACCTCTGTAGCTCAGTTGAGCCGAGCTTTTTGCATCTCCGTCTCGCGCCGTAAGTGATCTGGCCGCGTGCACGAGTACGTGCTCGACCTTGCGCGTGCACACGCGTGCCTAATACGACCAACCAACCTTTAACGTTCGCTTACATACCTCGTCGCATTATCCGCGTGGTCTATGGTCCGCTTTATGACCCCGGGGGGGCAGCGGGTCAAAGGACGTCACCGGGGACGTCCGGATCAACAGCGGAGAAGCTTACGCGACGGTGGTTTTGGAATTTCGACGGAAGGACTACCGAAATTTCAAAGCAATTTCATTGTCGCTCGTAGCCTCCGGCTTCTCATAGGGACACATGCGTTGTTTGCAGTAACGAGTTTTCAGAGAGGGTTTTTAATCGGTTGAATCATCGTCAATTAATATTTCAATAATTCAACGTCTAGATAAAAATATTCTCAAGATGCTTATAACAAGATAGGATGTTTGACGATATCAATTTGTATACTCATGGCAGATGGGTGACGGTGCGTAAATTCCGATAGCGATGGAAGAAAAAAAAAACATCCCGACTTATAATCGTAGATGAATGATACAGCAATTATGTTTTTTCAACTGTCGTGAAAGTTTCAAAAAATTTGTGAGGGTCATTAAGGGAGTAAAGTTGGAAATGCGTTTGCAAGAGAGAAGGTCTCTGTTGGTTGCCCGAAGGGTGAATACAATCAGCCACATGAGACTGGCTGGCATACACTATGTGGTACATGTGGTACGTGACGTGCATTCGATGGTCCATGATCGATCGTTCTCCGGTTCGGTCGAACCTTTCCAGCCTCGTAATATTTATTTATATTTCATCGAGTGCGAGGCACCTGCGGCCATCAGCCGCAGCAAAACGGACCAACGACCGGCTCACATCGTTCGTGGTCGTCGACGGCACGAAAAAAAAAAAAGAACTCAATCGTTCGGAATCTGTTTCATTAAATCGGTAGCACAGTAGCGAGTTTTTTTTTCCCCATGTTCAGATATTTTGATAACTCGTACGAGAGGATTCCACGCTTGTGTGACGGCCATTACGAGTGATTCGAAAGAAAAACGGGATAATCGTTTGGGCTTACAATTTTTATGATGACTGTGGACTTTAGACCGAGAATCGGAGATTCAAGGTGGACTCGTGATAAACAAAGAAAGACAAAATGATGATTAATTATTCACATTGTTCGGAAATTCAATCCATGTGCGATGTTTGTTCGTGAACGTTTCCAATGAAAGTTTTAATGAAAAAAATTAAAGGGATAGTGATTGCCACACGGCGCTGGTTGAAACTTTTGCGCCGGATGTCGGGGAACCACTCGAAAATGCCAGCGGTATGGGTTCGAGAGTGGATGGGATAAAAAGCTGGGAGGCCCTGTCTGACTCATCGGTGTCTGGCAGATCGCCGATGGACATGGCGGCCAGAGAAGTGCGTGGTCGAGCTTGAGCGATAAATTCACCTTCGTTCACGGTTCGGTTAATTGCAAAATTGTCGATGGTTCGATCGATTCGGCGGGAAAGAAGATACTTTTGCCGGGGCATAGGGAGTGGGGGGATTTGCCTCGAAGGGGTGAAGATACGACGATGCCGTAAGAAGCGAGAAAAGGGAGTTAATTAAAAGAGCCAGTCATCGGTGCTATCGGGGTGGGTTGTAGTTGCGACGTGGGTTCGAGCAGAACCGTCTGGAAAGACGCGAGGGGTCGGGAGGGAGGAAAAGAAGATGGGAGGAGACACACGGGGGGGTTGGTCGTGCGGACGGAAATTAAAAATGTAAATTCGCGTGATTGGAAAGCCATGGTCCCGTTGGCCTGGTTGATGTATAAACGCAACCGCACTCGAGTCGCAGTCGCTACAGAGTCGCGATAGCGTGAGCCAAGCACCCACAAAGATCTCGATGAACGACCGTCTGGCTTCGTTCCTTCCGGCTCTGGATTTTATTTTTATTTTTTTCGAATTTTTTATTTGTAATTACTTTCGACCGAGACCATCGACGCGCATTCGTCAGACCTCATCCATCTTTCGGTCCCGCATGTGGCTCTCTGGGTCGAGACGGGTTCTCGTAGTGCTGTTGTGCTTGTTTGGGAATGCCAGTTCGCGATATATGCGAACTCGTCGGAGCCAACAACTTCGGAGATGAGCTTCGTAGCAACGAATTCCGGACGGATAGCAAATTCAGGATGTTTCGCGAGTGCGGGCGTTTCTACCAATCGGCTCACAATTGAACGAAATACACAGACATACTCACGTCACATGTGGATTTGCGTTGTACAAAGTATCCTTGGTACTTACCTGAAACAGAGAAAAAACAGAAAAAAGAAATGAGTTCGAGTTGCATGTGCGAGTGAGGTAAATGGCTGGGCGAGAAATCTCATCAGAGCCAAGAGGTCGAAGAAGCGAATGGGGCATATTGCGTCTTCGCGGTTTCTCGAACACTAACTCCCGTTGCGGTTAACCAGAGCTTTGGAACAAGATTGAAAGTGCAAATCCCAACGACGTTTGTGTGTCAGCCAACTGTACCGACCCAAATCGAATTTCGATCGCTAAGGCTCTCGCGACAATACAGAACGTGTTCGGATTTAACTCGTTGTCTACACTCAACGAATTTCACGTTCTGGAACCGCAATTCGTCTGGCAAACATTCGTTAGTTGACCTCAGTTGATTTTCCCGAAATTGTCCCAGATTTATCTATCCGAATTCAACTCGTCGTCGATATACGTTACATTCTGTACAACAATGGTGAATTTAGTCGAGTTACGTATATATTATTCGACGATATGTTAATGTGCCAAAATTATAATTTGATTTTCGTTAAACCGCTTTGGAGTTTTGACTCTACAACCGTTACGACTTTGCTACTCTCTGGCTCACAGCCAGAATTTCCACATTTCTCGCTCAATGAGTCGAGTTACCATGAAAATGCACACATCCCCGCAGATCTCGCTGCATCTTCCTTCGTCGTTGCAACCGAGCAGCCCCGAGGCTGCGACATGCCAAGAAACTATTGTTACAACAGCCCATGAGGTAATATCGTCGTTCTATTTCTCTGGATTATGCGAGAAGCGGCAAAGGGCGCGAGAAAAATAAAACGTCGGAAGTTAGATGGTGCGTCAGGAAAGTGCTTAGTGAAAGAATGGGGTTTCTGTTGAAATCGTTCGAGCTCGATGTACCGTCAACGTTACCTCGAGGGATCACGTTTATTAGGACGAAGCGTAGCACGTGACACACCGAGGATGAAAGAAAGAGTGAGACGGGGAGAACGAAGAAAATAGGAAGGAGGGGATTAGGACGGATGCAGCGAGGCGGTGAATACAAGTACTCAGCCGCTACCGATCTGCGGAAGCAGATCCTGATGGGAGCAGCGCGAGCGAGAGAAGAAGCGCTTTCACTGTGTTAAATTGGCGCATTAAACCTGCGCACAGCAGCAGCAGCAGCAGCAGCTCCCTTCTCTCTCCGCTCGGCGCTTCAGACACATACCCGTGGCTGGAGGGTATATACTCGTTTTTGTGAAAGGGCCTCTATGTGGCTGTACCGATGTTTGATACTCCCACAGAAGCCTGTTTCAGATCACGACCCACAGCAGTACATAATGTCGACTCTTATGTCGACTTATAACCATTCTACCACGCATGACGTACATGGGCATTGAAATCCGGAGACAAGGGTAGCAAAGGGAGTTCAGGCTGCCTCATTCATCTTTCTCCCTCCCCGCAATTCTTTGAATAGACGATGGTTAAACTTGTCGGTTTGCACGTCGATGTGTTTCAATTTTTCGCGATAACTCGAGCGTTTCAGTAATTTCGGACTATCTGTTTTCTACTGGGTAATTAGACAAGAAAATGTAAATAGTATCCCGTCAATATCTTTGGTACTTCAATCTTTTCAACGGATAAGAGACTAACATGACATTTATTCTGTTCGAAATCTCGCTGAAATTCAGTTTAAAATTGCTGTCGATAAAGAACTGCGGATATTGAACCGGGAAATATGGGTACCGGGATGTGTCAACTAAAAGTTTGAATCCCCCGAAGATCCAACACATTGGCACGGAGATACGCCCGATTTCAAAGTTCCGTGAAAAACTTTTCGACGACATCGAAGTTGGATTTGGATCGAGTCGTGCACACAAATTTCTGGCAAAAATCGCAAACCAGATCACAAACTAGCACGAGTTCGAGCACACTCGACTATAAAGTCCGGCTCTCGCCGAGGCTCGAAACCATCGAATGGATATAGCACCAACGAGCCCACGACACACCCAACCACGCTTTAGTCCGCGCGACCGCAAGAAGCGTGTTAATTCCGCTCGCATAAATCCCCGGATTAAGAGCATACGTTATACTTAGGGAAATATGGTTGGGTCGTGGTACCAAGCTATACTCTTCATCGTGTTTTTTTTTTTTTTCACTCCTTTTTCTTCGTAACTTTGCTCGCCTTCTACTGCTATTCCTTCTTCTTCCTTTTTGTTTTTTTTTTTCAACTGTCCACCTCGACCGCCACCCTCTTTGGCAATCTTCTTCTTCGCACCCAATATTGTTAAAACGTTCTTACCAGTTAATCGTCATATTGAATACATCGTCTCAATTTTATTTTCCACTTTAATATTGCTACATTGCATTAACGTGTGAAATAAAAATTATATTTGATTTAGGTGAAGTTTGGGATAATCAATTTTTTTCCACGCATCAAGCGACGAGGCAAAGTGCGAGAGAGAATTGCGAACGAGTAAAGGCCGTGCCGACGTCAACCTCGCTTCGAGATTAACGACGCCGCCGAATATTCCGAGAGCATGGCTCGCGAAATTTGCGCGCTTTAACGAACCGTGGAATATGTCGTGGTGACGGTGTATAACCCGCAGGGTCCTTCGGACACACGTTGCTCCGCACCGGTGCGACTCTCATAAATTCGTGCGGGGGGGACCCAACCTCAATGTTCGGTCCGCGCAGACCCCGGTGGTATCCGTTATGCACCAAAGGCGATCGGACATCCACGGTGCGAAAACGTGAAATCGATTGGAACGGACGCGCAATCAATATGAAATCGGTCAAACCGTAAATTTGCAAAGTTAAACGTGAATCCGATCGATATTCGGTCGGGTTTACACTTCGTAAATACGGATTCTTCGAGATACGCCCAGCCGTGCTTCACCCAACGGGATTTTAATCGTTTAATCAATCGGCGATAACGAGAACCGCTCGCCAACCCTTCGAGGATCGCAATAACTGATGAATAATAGAAACTAACGGTGGAAAAACAATAAGAATGAGCCACGGAAAATTGTCATTCACGTCGTGGTAAAATGCAGATGTTGCGTTCGAGCGTGTCAATCAGGTGCGAGTGAACGCGCGTGTACACATCGTACGGGATTACACGAGAACAGCTCGTGTGGAATTTCTCGTTAAATCGATGGGCTCGCCGGAAGATCAATCGGGAGAAGTTGCGGGAGGCTCAATTCCACAGGATGATTAGGACAAGGGGTTTGCGGAGCGTCCGCCGCAAGGGTGATATTGCGTACAACGCGCGTTGGGAAGATTCACCAGGCAGCGTGGATGTGGAAGCGATAGAGGAAGCGCAAAAGCGCTTGCCCGCGCCGCGTAATCGTTCGGACGATCGTGGCTGAGCGCGCGCCCGCCCCCCGATCTCCTGGAAATTGACCCTGTCGCTCCGTCGCTTCCGTGGGCTGGTGTTAAAGCGCTCGAGAACACATCTCTCGCCCGTGGCCTCTCGTAATTCGGAAACTTCGGCCCCGAAGCTATCCGCCGCGAGACCGAGAGAATTCTCTGTGCTCGATGGAAGCTTCGAATGTTCGCCTCACGGAAGTGGCTGTGCACACACACACACGCACACACACAGACACACAGAGATGGAAAAGCGATGGGGGATACTGGGATTGGGACAGCTTCTCAATTAGAAACGGCAAGACATCGACGGTTGGTTCGTACAACTTCGGAACGTCTTTGTTCGGTTTTGGGTATCTGAGAGTTTGAGATGCCGGGGGAAAACGATTGGACTTTGGCAGTAGCCTTGATTCCCAAATTGGCCGAACATATCGAACGTCAGTTCGGTGGTGTGATATCACACCGTGGTAAATGGACTCCACCGGAGACCGACTTGTGTATTAATGTCGATCGCGTGGGAATTGGTTCGCTGTTATTAACGTTGTATTCGACAAAAACGTTAGTTTAGTCAAAGTAAATACAAATATAAATATATGTAGTTCCAAGACAAGCATTTCCATGAAATTGCCTCTCCAGAATTATCCGAAATGCACACAAGCGGTTGGTTCGTGAATAGAGAGACAGTGCGCGTGTCGCAGCACCATCGCAACCGGCACGTTAAACCGACGTCCATGTTGGTCAAGACGACAACGATGACATCCCCCAAATCCCGGGAAATTGGCGTGGCTGACGATGGCACAAACGCCCTTGGGTCTAGGTTGCTCCCGCTGTCACGCCAGCGGGTTTCTTCGGACACGCTCTCTCACTCGCCACCCGGGTGAGTGTTAACACGTGTCAAATTTCGTGTGCCACAGGGCGAGGACCCTACTCCGAGGTGGTGTCGGGTTGAGCGGTGTGTCCGGCTACGCACACCGACTCGATATCCCGTTCAAACGAACGTAGACCAACCGACTTTTCCGAATGGATCCGAACAACGTCGGGTAGTGACCGGACACACAGTTTCCAACCGGATAACGAGCCGAAGGATACCCGGGGACTGGGGACTCTGCGGCAAACATCATCCGGACTCTCTCTCCGTTGCTGGAAACGTCAACGGTTGATAGGTCAAAGCATCGAATGCCCCTGCCCCCCCCTCACATCGTACGTTCGTTGTAATCGAATAGTTCTCGATAAATAACGAGGTCTCGTTATTTGCGGAAATAAAGGAAGACGAAGGACGAAAGAAATGAAAGGAGTCTGTTACACTCGAAACGTTTGCCATTATTCGCTCGGGGGTTTGACGTTTCTGCCTCTGCGGATGGTTTCGTTGAACCAAATCATAGTCGTCAATGTCCAGATAGACATCGTTACCTATTTTTTACGTGGCTATAGTTTGCGTTCTGGTATGGTCGTTGGTTCGTAATGTCGAACCGTCTTTTTGTTAAAAATATTCAACGGATCAACGAGCAATATGGTTTGGAATCGAATTGGTTCGCATTTTGATTAAGGTCGTTCTACTGTGAATTTTCACCACTGATCGGTCACAGGCTTTCCGTCTGTCCGGTAATGCTCGTTTTTTGTAACCAAAAGCGAGATTTTCATTAAAACTCGTGTCGCTCGGAGCCACGCTTCGAGCGTTCGCTCGAATTTTCACGCACTGATGCTGTTGCTGCTGCTACTGCTCGAACCAAGCCGATTTATGTTTGTTGAAACGTTTGTCAAGCTTCGGTGAAAGCTCGATTACAACTCTGTTGAGAATAAACGCAGCAAAAACAGTCTGCCCATTTTTTTTTGCACAGTCATGGTCAACTGAAGTTTGTAAAATCCAACTAATGCTTTGGATGTAATAATGTTCAGATGAACCGTAGCTTCAACATTATGAATGAATTTTTTCAACTTACGTGAAAAAATATTCCCTCTTCCAAGGCCATTAGGCGAGAGTAGCACATTTGACAAAATACAGAAAAAAAATCATAAATATGAAAACAACCATTTTTTTCCACATTTTTTCCGCGCTAACGAAGTGCCCTCGGGCTAGGCGTTCTCGCTTATTTTTTTTTTTTTTTTTTTTCGAGACGATGTGCTTGCACAAGCCGCTTTCCAGCCACGGCGTGAGCGTGTGTGTGTGTGTGTGCCGTATGCAAAAATCCCGAGGTGAGAAAGCGCGCAGGTGAAATTGTGAAGAATGCGAGGCGAGGAGGGAGGGAGGTCATGGGCGCCAGAAACGACGGAAGAACGAAGAAAAGTGATGGGAACCCGAGATGTCGAGGGAGAAGATGGATACAGAGCTAGCCCGTGGAGCCGGGCGGAGGAAGGGCGGTAGGTAGGGCAGGATGTTTCGGAGCGTTCCGACGCGAGGAGTCACGCCGAGTAACGAGGCGTCCAATTATCAAGTCGTCGGGGACTCCGCGGGTCTTCTTTCCCCGGCTAGCAGCACCTACCTCCGTCGTATTACCGTTTCTTTCTCAGCCGACTCGCTCCCTCGCTCCTCTACTAGACTACCCCGCGTAGGCACTGTGTACACCGCGGCTACACCCTCGCGCTCCGGGGACACAACAGGGAGGACGGGTGGCGAGCAGCGCGCATTTTTCCTATCCAGAAAAAGGCATTATGAAAGTCTGCTGCTACTGCTGCTCGTGTCCCCCACGCCCAACCCTTCGGAACAGTGCGAGACACTATTTTTCACGCTTTTCCTCGTCTTTCGCGCGTCGCCGACCTTCCCACCCCCTCCGCCCCTCGACGCCAATGGTGTTTGCGACACAGCACTGCCCCTCGAGCGAAATTCTCGACTGCTGGAAGTACCGAGAGTTTTATTCAGTTCTCTCGCGAGAATCAACGGAACGGGATAATCAAGAGAGAGGGAGAGAGTGAGTGAGACGAAAAAGTTTTGCCAGCGGGAGGATAACCCAAGGTAACATCGTTGACGATACTCGTGATAACGGAAAAAAAATAAAGCCGGTATGCCCGACTGTGGTGCATACTCTATGAAGAAAAAGAAAACAATAAAACGAGTTTCGACGATTCTGACTTGTTGAATTAAATATGAGGTGCAAATGTAGATATATATAAATCTTTGTGAGTGGAAAAAAGTGTACTTGTCGTCGAGGCAAACGTAAACTCACGCTGTTATGTAGAATAACGTGTTAATTAAATTGAACCGAGGGAATAGGTAATCGAAGAGGTCGCTCGACCGGTCGTACACAGGTTGGCAATTAGAGACTCCAAAGAAAAGCCGCAACAGGACGCGCGTGATCCGACTTATCTAACCCGGACGGTAATTCAACGTGCAATGGAAGTTACAATTGCAAGAAGAATTTCCGACCTTGTGCCAGGATTAAAATTTCGATCAATATTAATTATCAACGGTGTCATCGTCTTTGCCTGGGGTTTTTTTTTTTTTTTTTTTTTTTTACAATCCAACTCGTATTTTCTTGGGAATTCGATAACCGTCGACGAGCGAAGGCCGAAAAAAATCTATAAAAATTTCAGGAATTCGATCGTAAAAATATTTATTTCATCGACGATGGAATTTTAACTTTTTTTGTCTTCTTGAAACGTTACATAGTATGAAAATCTGAGACCGAGTAGTCGTCTTCTTTCTCTTTCTCTGTCAGCGATACGCGAGAAAAGAGCTGAGCGAGCAAACGTTTGCGGTCCTTCGGAAATTATATTACCGCGGGCGTGTAACGGAAAAAAAACGGCAGGACGAGCGTGGGGTTTACATCAAAAGGATTATCCTATGATTAATGCCCGGGAGACGCAACAGATGCGTGTGTGACTGTCTTCGCCGACCAAAACCGAAAAAGGTTTGTCGCGAAGCCGTTTCTCTCGCTACTGTTCGAAAACTCTTTATGGCCGTTCGGGTTTTCAAATCCGAACCGTTCTGCTTCATGATATTCAGTGGCTCAAGATCTCGTCCTTTGTGCGAGATCGTTCGGGGATTCGATCCAACGTCTTGCGATACTCCCCAGACACATCAAATCCCATCACACACACTTCTTTGAAATCTTATTTGATTCTCCTGGCAGTTCCTAAAAAAAATGCATCAACCACTGAAACCATAATCACCTACAAAACATACCGACAAACAAATTCAGTCAACGCCTCCAGTGCGAACGGACACCAGCCAGATATATAAATTGCCTACATCAATGTTCACGGCGGTAGCATCGTCACGTTGTATTTTCATTTGCTTATCACGTACATACGTCGAAAAGTTTATCGCGGACTGTTGTAAAGTGCGTACATGTTCGTGCAACTGTTCGCGAGTTTAACAACCCCCCGATTTACCATTGTTCAAGCGGCGTTATTGTATGCGAAGAAACATTTGCACCGATCCAAAGCGGGCTCGGTATCACCACCGACGAACATTCAATACGCGGGAGACTGGGTTGCGTATGTTCACCGTCGTCGTCGAGCACTTACAGCCGATATCGGTGGCCACTACTACCACCCTCCGCTATCGATTTTTCGCAATCTCCCGCTCGGAGTTTCGCGCATAACGACCGGACTATCTCTCCCACGCTCGGCGTGCACGTTCCCTTCCTCCGGGCCTCGCGCGGAGTCGATGCTCGCACCGATCGTCCAACGGTCAAGAGCAACCTCGCAGAAACTACGGGCAACAACGACGCGGCGGCATGCGGCACAACTCTCGGAACGTTGTGCAGTGCCAATTGTTGAGGCGTGGCAAATAGTTTATTGTTCGCGGATAGAGAGACTCCGGGACGTTCGGGAGGGAGCGGGGGAGGGGATTGCAATTGTTCCATGCGAATGGAGAAAGACCGAGGACCGACGCGTTCGAGTTCTGAGTCGTTAACGCGTACTACACACTGCGCATACGACTATCTATCGACTCACCGATAGGCTACCTCCATCCACTGTTAACTCTGTTGTTTTTTTTTGTCATTTCCCTCATTGTTTTATTTCTGGGATTTTTTTTACCGTCGCCTCTGTTCTACCATTCAACACCGCGCTGGACTTTTCACGGATGTGTTTCTTCCTCGTTTTTTTGTTTTTTTTTCGTTGTTTCATATGGGAGAGTAGATTCGGGGGACAAAAGTTGCATCTGGAAAAGTGCAAGTCACGCGACTGTTGGGAATTGCACGAGTGCGTTAGTTATTGCGCGAGGGTTCAGAGACCCGCGTGGCCGGGGTCTCGCCCGTTGCTCGATTAATGCCTTTGAACGATCGTCCGAGCGATTCCAATGGACCGATATCCTTCTCTCTCTCTCTTTCACCTAGCAACATTATTTTATTTGTTTTCTTTTTTTTTTTACATTCGCCTTTCAAAGCTCTGAATAGAACGCAGCGACTATTCAAACGCGATTTTTTTTTCACGCCTTCTTTTTTTTTTTCCATCATCGACGGTGAAACAACGAGGCAGTCGACGCTGTTTCACTGTTTCTCGTCGACTGTTGGACCGTTGTTCGTAACGTTGATTAACCCAGAAATGGGTTATCCATCGATTCTTTGGAACCCCAGTTCACCCAATTAACGCAATCATTCACACCGATTTATTATTTTTTTTTTTTCATTTATAAAGCCTCGTTGCTGGAAAAGTAATCTATGAGCAATTCAGCCGAAGCTGTGAGATCGGTAATGAGGCGGCAGATGCAAAGCCCAGCTCCGAGTTGTTATGAAAGTAATAATAAAAAAAAAAACGCCAATTCAAAATAAAAAGAGGAAGTGTCCAATGTGCGATGAACCGAGTGAATGGAGTTGGATGGTCGACTCGCGTTTCACGCCGGAAATTCAGGATTGTCTCTTCTGACCGTCACGTTGAATCGGCCATCGTAATATCCCGGAGCCAGTCGTTCTCCCCTTGCCCCCCCCCCCCCCCCGAACGTTGTAACCGTCGTATCGTATCTGTTCCACCCACGAGCTTATAAAGCCGAACAGTGTATCGGGGCTCTCGTCGTCGTCGTCGTGCGGCCCGTGCGCGCTCCCATGGACGACCGGACGGCGCACGTGCGCTGGAATTCCTCAAGCGATACTTTGCCGCCGGGCCGACTATGAGAAGCCAAGAAAACCGAGAGATACTCGACGTGGTCCGGCGTTCTTTTTTTCATTTTTTTCCCCTCATATTTTTATTATTTCTTTTTTTTTTTGGAAGGATACCGCAACGGTCGCAGGTTGGATGTGGCAGCAGCTACGTGTAATCTTGTGCCGAGCCACCGCCGGTTATAACCAGCCCATGGGCATCCGAGAAACCCGATAGCAAAGGAAAAAGACGCTTATGCGCTTCTGCGGTAAACGTAAAAGACATATATAATAATTTATGTACCCAGAACTATGTGCGTATTGTTGCGTTCGAACGAGATCAAGAACCGGCTTAAGGAAAATGGTACTTCGGAGGAGTCACTTTATTTATTTTTTCATTTTTTTATTTTTCTGTCTTCAACCACCGGATTATCTCGTAGAGTTCCGTGAAAGGCTCACAATAGTTGTCTTCTCTACTGAGAATTTTTGCTGCAGATTTAAATGTCTTAGATAAACTTCTTACTTCGACTCTTCATTTTTTTCGAATTTTCATTTTACCAATTATCATTATTAGTTTCTAGCCGAATGCACATGACGTGATCATGCACACGAAGCACATGTGGCTTGGCACGTATCGTCGGTCTCGAAATTCACGGTTTCCACCAAATTCAACAACGTCGACGTTTCGATCCCGTTGTCTCGGTTGTCACACGCCCGTCTTAGTCTCTGCCTATTAATCAACCGGGATATTAATTGGTGGCGCATCTCCGTGACATCTCCACGCGTCTCTCCCGCGGGTTATCCGCGTCTGGTTTTACCGTCTCTCGCGCGCGGTTGGAATGTGCATTGCACTTGCTTGTGCGTTCGGTGCGTAAATCACCCGGGGGATAGTCGACGACTTTCGCCCTCGCGAAATGCGAGGAATCCACCGACTCTCAGACAGCACCTTCTCCCCCGAGCGTACAGCGCGCGGCATACCGCATTCGCTTCTCCGATCCACAATCTTATAGGCTCGTCTACGGGTTGCGTGCGGCAAGTTCAAGCCGGGGCGAACATCAACCGAGTCGCCACCGAGGTAGACTCGTTTCCGATCGCCGCCACGATGCGGGGGTACCGCCGCGCTCACGCCAACCTTTCCAGTCACTCATTATAGTCGGCTATTTGTAATTATGTCGGTAATTATACTTATAAGCGTTTCGAATATCTTTCCCGACGGTGGTTAACTCAAATTGGGAACTCACTTACTCATAATTCGACGAACCGGAGATAGATTCGTCTGTTATTTTCATCTTCCTTGGCTGTGTTTGTGATTCCAATAACACAATCCAGACGCGCAACAATCTCCGTGCCAATTTCAGCTTTGTTGCAGGTGTGATAATCCCAACCGGAGAGTCTGAGACTATGCAATGAGCTTGGCAAATGGAGTTTCCCTCCCTCCCAGGAAGCAAAACAATCACTGACGCAACGGAAATCGAAATACCTGCGTCGATTCTTCGTCGTAATTTCCATTGTCGTGTCGTTATTGCCGTCTCGTCTCGGGAAATTCCAGGGAAACCGAGGATGGAATGATAAAAATAGACGATAGCTAACACGGTGTACGAGGCTTGTGTACTTGGGTTATAACTCGAAGGAGTTTACCGGCGTGGCGTCTGGGTACCGACGTCCCGGCGCTAAACTTCGCTTTATACGGTTAGAACGGGGAGTAGAAGAGGGTCGGAAACGACGGTGCACCGCACGTAGAATCTGCATAATGCAACAGCGGGGTGCACTCGGGCCGGGCACGACGCGCGTACACCAAAACGGTTAATTTCATTTTCCGCGATTCGTCGTGGCCGAGATTAGCCCCGGCCCTGGGCTGCTGTTGGGTGTCATGGCAACATTCACAATCCTGTTTCAACATGGTGAAACCAAACCGGTGAACGTGTTACACAGTTTGGCCTTGTACGGAAGGCTTCGTGCCAACAGTCGGAGATGGTGAAAGAGGTGTCTCCGTGTCGTTTTGGTTGCTGATGCTGTTTCCGGGGAAACCCGTTGATTCTCACAAATTAAATTACAGACGTAGAATAGTCTCTCGTCACTTCCCGTCGACGACCAAATTACGTGAAAGCTTCGTTTGACCCAGTGCGGGAACTCGCAAGGGTAGCAACGCAGTTTCGATGGAACAATGGGAAGAATCTCCTGACCTGGATTCGACCAGATTGTAATATAATTGCGATGTTAACGAGAATTCAATTTGATCAATGAGAATTTCGGTTCAGACTGGCAAATGAGTAAAACGAGGATAGGAAAAAAAATGTGGAAAGGATTATTTCGAAAGCTTGTGGGGAGTTGTAAATTCCGTGTCGTAAAAGCTGTACAAAAGCTTAACGTATCGAGCAACTTGCGGATGTTCGACGAAGCGTTGATTCCCGACGGTGCTTTGGTTGCCGAGGTACCGACGACGACTACGACGACGACTACGACGACGTTTCGTATGACTTGAATTTCGAAACGGGATCCCGAATCCGGCCTCGTCGATGCTCGAGGGGTTCGCATCAACGATCGGGCGATCGTCTCTCTTACGTATAACGTTTTCACCCTTATAACACATGTATCCCCTCGACACGCGACTCGATACGAGAGAGGGCGTTCGGAGTCTGTGATACGGGGCGGAATATCGACCAACCGTGAATTTGCCGGAAATCTCGCCACCAATTTTTCTATATCACTCTCAGAACGTTTTTTTTTCAGCTTTTTCTTACCGCTTCGTCAAATCCCAACATTTTATCGTGAAACGAAACCATTATGCAACCCCGGTCCGGACACGAGTTTCACTTTGTATCCATTAGAAGCAAATAGGTAGCGGAATATGTTTGGGGGGGAGGGGAGTACCCAATTCAGCAACTTTGCCTTTTTTTTTATTTCATTGGATCCGATAACCGAGTTTTTCGAGTGTCCGTGATTTATCGATGCACTCGTATTCACAACGGACTATTTTCCAGTTATGCTCAATTTTCGTGGCTCGAAAAAAAAATTGCTTCCATCTTTTCCAATTCACCCAAATCGAACTTATTTTTCAAAAACTCAAAAATCATTACAAGTATTCGCAATAAAAAAAAAATCACATTCTATTGTATTCGAACGAGTCATAGATAATTTACGAAAGAGAAATGTTGCTTCGGTTATCATCGCATTCTGCTCTGGTCCTTTGTTCGGGTATTGAAATATCGCAACCTCAGACAATCCTATCGAGAGATCCATGTGAAATGAGGTCAACCCGAAAGAGCTTCCGATTTTCCCTTTGTAACCTCGTCTGGCCGGCCATTCCATTGGGAAACATATATATATCTCAATGGATTCGCGGCAGCAACGCGGTGAGGTCTCTGACGTGTATAGAATTCCGTGGAGTGGGGTTCGGGGGTTTCGGGTGAGCGAGATAATTGTCGAACTGGGTGCGAAGAACGGGAGAATCCCTGGTACACGAGTGTGTGTTCGGGCTGTTATAGAGATCCAAGAGCATTTGCCGGGACCCCGGAGAAACCCGTAGACCGTATTCCATTCGGTGTGTGTGTGTGTGGGTGGGTGCCCACCCTGTTAGCAATATGTACGGGTCCGCCAACCAGCTCTGCATACACATGTACACAGTTATACGTGTGTGTACGTGAGAACCCTCGTTGAGCTTTGGCGCGATGCCTATATATCGTACCGTACCCCCTTAACGAATCTCCTCCAACCATCCTACGAGTCCTACACTCCATTGTTTTCAGCTTATAGCGTCTCTCTCTCTCTCTCTCTGCATCGCGATTGAAGAGCTCGCGTTTCCTCGGGGTCTTGATTTCGGATTACTCGACTGCTTCGAGGCCCACACGCCATTCATCCTTATTACATTCGTGATATCCACGATTTTATTTCATTAAATCGCATCCATCGATTATACATAATGATTCTCATGGATTTGTGGGTATTATGCGTGTCGGCGTAATGAGGCGAATCTTTGAAAGGTCGCTTACACGATAATTCTATGATAATTCGTTTGTTAAAGTTCTACGATGATATCCCATCCGAATAGCCCGGAAATCTTTTTCGCGGAGTAATTTTCTTCTCGTATCTGTCGTCATTTCGTTTTTCGTTGAGCCATTTATATCGTCCACGCAACACTGGCTTTTACGGATTACGACCCTTTTTATTTGTATTTTTTTTTTCTCGTTCGTGTTCGGCAGTGACTGTTCCAGATCCAGGAAATTGAATCTTCACGAGCGTGTGTGTGTGAGGTATAAAGACGCGTGAAAAGGCTTATTGACCAGAAGTTTGCCACGTATTTCCCGTCGTTATCACGCTCGAGTTGCGCGCGGTGGGTTCGATTAGCTGGAAACCAATAAGGTCCGATGCGATAAGAAGTGTGTGGCTTTATATAAACGCTCAGACTGCGGAGATCGTTCGATTCGATGAAAAAAAAACGTTGTTCAAAATGTTGAACAGCAAAAGAAAATGTGAAAAAAAATATTCGTGGGACAATGCGTTAGATGGAAGGGTCCATTGCTGATCCTGAACTAAATTCGTCTTTCGGATTTGGCAAGAAAGTGCGTCCCGGCCATACCTAGAGAAATCCGACTCCGGATTAATGAAGGTTTCACGGTTGGCGAGGACAAAGTAGAAAATTAATAGCGGTAGCCGAGAGTTTGATAACCCCCCGAGGCGGTTGCGCGGACTTAACGAAACGCCCGAAACTCTACGGACGCGTTGATGTCACTCGTTTATCTCGTTCTCGCTCGATCTTTCTTCACGTTGCGTTCCACCCTTTGTGAAACGCACCGACCATGAAGATAGGGATAAGAACTGGTGGGGGGTTGGTCGTGTCCCCGGGGGTGACACCCGGGAAATTAGCGAGGAAACTTGGTCGCGCGAGGAAAGGAAGTAGCGAAGATCGAACGAGGGACAAGACAATGGGAGTTAAGTGTGGTGAAACCTTTATTCCCACTATATCTATATATATATATACACATGATCCTTTATTCTTGAATCCGGTTTTGCTACTTTTCCCATTCTGTTTCACCGAGAAATTTACCAAACTGCTTGAAGCTCAGCGAACTAACCGAAAGTTTCTGTATTCAGTTGAAAGTACAATTTTTATTTCTATTTGGAAAATTTTAAGTTTTAACTCTTTCGTTTCTTTGATTTTAC
This sequence comes from Diplazon laetatorius, assembly GCA_963662125.1. NCBI lineage: Eukaryota > Metazoa > Arthropoda > Insecta > Hymenoptera > Ichneumonidae > Diplazon > Diplazon laetatorius. The sequence continues at coordinate 976,751 of OY759162.1, read as the reverse complement.
TTAGAAACTGTTGACTCGTGTGGTTTACACAATAATTTGAATGATACTAGTTTGACAAACGATTTCAAAGATCATTTCGTGTACGCATTACCGAAAGAGATTGGGGAGAGACTGTTGTATCACCCGTGAGTCTTCGTCGAGCAGTTTAATTTGTTCACAGCTTGCCCCCGCAAGCGTATCGTAGCCCAGACACGGAAGTACGAAATAGTGTATCACCAGAAGCTCGCTTCGATCGTGAGGCGTCTCGGAGAATGCGGTCTGGTGCACCTGAACTCACCCGCGCCCTCACAGAGCCACCCTCTCTCTCTCTCTCTTCAGTTTCTCCCCTATCATTTGCCTTCTCCGCGTTACGCTCGGGTTCCGTCGCAAACGCAAGAAGTTTCACGGTTAGACGTGCCCGGGAATAAATATAAGCTCACACGGTATATCTGCGCCAATGCTACACAAGTTAACAACAAAAGTCAAGTTTTGAATAAGTCTCTCGTTTATGTTTCAAACGTTTTTCTATTTTTATAAAAAATCGTTACAATTTTGAACTTCAACAATAATCAAAAACAATGATTAGGTCAGTGATGGAGTTTGAGGAACGTTCGAAAAGCATTCAGCACCCGACGAGTCAGTCAAATTCAGCGGAATTGTTCGTAATAGCAAACACATAGAGTGGTCAACGGCAGATGTAAACTCTGTACGATGGTATGCTCACTTCGTCAAACCACGCCCGAGTTATATATATATATATATCTCTACATAGATTTTCATTCACCGAAAATTCCAAACAATTCGCATACCGCATTACCGAAATTCGTGGTTTTTCCATTAACCACGAGAGTTTGCGGTCTCTCACCGGCCACGCGCACGATTGTAAATTCGTTAAACCTCAAACGTTTTCCGACAACTCCAACGAATTCACGCACCGTAACTAAACTGTCGAAACATCAAAACCGGGAAATTGTTTAATGTACGAAATCCCCGAACGGGTGCAAGCACATTGTCGACAACATTCCCCCATGCAACTCTAACTCCACATCGGCCAACGTTAAACTGCCAAAAATTTTCACGTGAATTACACGAGTTATTTCCAGACGATAATCGAGAGAACGCGATAAAACCAAGAGTCAACGTGAATAACCGCAAGCGTTCGTTCGGTCAATCGATGTTCATTCACGTCAAGTCGCTTCGATAATTAACCGCGAGTTTAATCGAATAAATCTCTCATGCGCGTAACAATGACAACGATTATGTAATATTCGCGGAGCCGTGAAGTGCGAGAGATTGTCGTTTATCGAAATATCGTTTACTTTCACTCCGCTTCGGTGTGACGCTCGATAATGGACCTTGATAAAAAAAAAACGTCATTATCAAACATTTTAACAAATGATTATCGTCGCAATAGCGACGATAATAATTTATGTGATAAATCGTACGCGTTTAATTTACCGACTCGACTCGGGTTAATACAAAACGTCGAAGCAGATTGAACGAGCGTGTAATGCGCGCGTGTGTGTGTTCAACGGTTTAATTATATTTACGTTAAAACTTTGGACAGATGGTCGCGAGCGAGTACATCGGGGCTCGGGTTATTCACTCGGCGTCGTGTATCGTAACATAACGGAATTGCACGACGAAAGAGGATTATAACGCTCGAATTATTGATATCGAAGGGACATTGGGAAACGTCGACGTTGAGCTGATCGTCAACCCCGTTTGGATCTGAACCATTGAACACCCGTTCAACTGGGCGCGAGACCGCTGCTGCTGCCCTGTTTACCTGCTGCTTCATCGTATATAGGCTTTGCGTATGCATATTCCATGTCTATAGGCCGGAGTTTAATTGAACCTGAACGTATGAGCAATCCGTCGGTTCAACGACGAGGAATATTGAGTTTCTCACAAGCCCCCCCACGTCATTACATAATTATTTCTCTTCTCATTGCAACAATAATATTATTTTATTTTTCGAATCACATAATTTTCCCAAACATGGCCGAAAAAAAATCACTAAACCATTGCATGACCAAGTGATTTCTTTTCCCCCCCTCAGAGAGCGTTGGACCATTAGTGATCGATGAGATAGAACCGATCGCTGCGCACCAGCAAACAAGCACCCCAAGACGAACGTCTTTGTAACGATTGTAGGATGGTCGGTTATGGACATTAGGATTCTATTAGCCACCAAAGAGGACGCCTGAGAAAAAAAAACCCAGAGGGAAGAGTCACAATCGTGCGATATCCTTCTGCTCGTTTTTTTTTGTCTTCATCCTTGTCGCACTCGCCTCAACCGCTGTCGCTGCGTTTGACTGATGTACTCGCACTGTAGTCCTGAGAGAAATGTTCGGATAGTCCGGCATCGTTCTGCCTCTCTCAGCCTTTTCTCCCTATCTTAAAACCATTTGCCCCCCCGTCCGGACTTCTATCGCAACCATTTGTACGATACGGACACGATGATAAATCGCCGGAGAAAACGTTTTTTTTTTCTTTTTTTCTCAACGGTTCAACGATGTATCACCGATGTACCGTGTCACCGTTTGTGGTCACATAAACGTTTTAATGATTTCCATAGGAATCGGTGAAAAATGTTATACATTTCTGAAACCACCCTAATTTTATATTAATTTAATATCGAGTCTATGATGAGAGTTTTTCGTCAACTCGAAAATTTAAAGGAAAAAAAAACGAAAGTCAAAGGTGAAATAAATGAAAAAATGTGGGAAAAACGAATTCCTGGCACCTGGTGGACGAGTAGCCTCGCCCCGCCAACCCCCGGTTGCGATACGTCCGGAACGCGAGGCGAACTACGGGTTCTGCCGATAACGCGCGTTATATTGGACGAGTAACGAGAATTTACGGCGAACTAGAGGGGAAAAAAAAACCACGCGAGAGACCGCATAAAGGAGAGCCAAAGTGAAGAAAGAAGATGGAAGAAACGAGTGAGAGTTGGTTGGTCTCTGCGAAGCAAAACATATATATATATATTTCGTGCGGGACCATTGGACAAGAACGTCAGTTACATTGGCACGGAGTGCCGAATGATGCATCGCCAGACTCTCGTACAAATGTTAGAACGAGTATTACTCACCGGCAACACCAGAAACACTCGGTTAAACGAAAAATAACAAACAAACGAACTATATGGCAAAGAAAATGAGAAGATTTACCAATATTTCATCGTTCTTACACGGTTAAACTGGGTTGAGACGTGTGAACGAGAAAAATAGAGACTCGAATATCCAGTTGAAAGACAGAATCGTAACAAACAAGCTTGATTCTCTTTCATTGTTGCCAATTCTTTTATTATTATTTTTTTTATTGAGGATTGAATAATGAAATTTAAGCTAATCACAATTGGAAAACGCGGCCAATTTTATTCGACTCTGTCTTCATTCACGACGGACAAAATATTTATGTTTCGTGAATTCGTCGTCGTAAAAGACGTTTCCACGATAATGTAGAATTACAGTTGACTAGCAACGAGTAGTTTAAAGACGTATTTTAATTCCCCCGGTCATTACGGAGTTTGCAAATTCCGTACTTAGTATAATTGCAAGGTTCCACAGTTTCTCGAGTAGCTTTAAGCAGACCAATTTCAGAGTTGAAATAAATATGTCTTGTCTTTTCATCTTTCGTTCTAGCTGCTTCGCTTGTTGCCTCTCCGATTCTACTACTCGACTTACCTCCTCTCTCTCTATATATATATACATATGAGGGTGGTCCTTATTTTATAATATGGTTCGAATTAAATTTGCAAAAATATCCTATAAAAAAAAATAGAGAAATATTTGTCAAAATTCATATTCAATCGTATTATGCTTTGGAAGGGCCAAAATAAATGAAAGCCGAAACAAGGTACACCCTGATAAACACACGTATATACATGTACAAATGAAACTGCTGGATCTGGGCTTGTTTAAACGTCCGCGCGTCGTATTCAGTAGCTACGTCGTCGGTAGTAGTTTACACGTGTTTCGGCCTCGTGCTTCTACGCTATATCCGCGATGGCGTTGTGTATGCGCATGTGTATATACAGCATACCGATGTACCCTTCGCGGCGTAACGAGTTTGTGAAGTGGCGCCGTCACGTTCGCCCTCCGGGGCCTCACAACGGTCCCCCGGATGAATCTTTCGTCGCCGTTGCTGCTGATGCTGCTCTGACACGTTATACTCTAAACTCCCCCCCTGCCCCCTGCCCCCCCGACTTGGCTCCCGTCCTCGTGGCACAACGTGGGTTCGCTCTGACAGGAACAGACTCGGTAACAAACTCGCCCGATAAACCGACCTGATTACAGCTTCGATTATGCTAAGCGATGGAACATCGATCTTTACGACACATGTCCTTTTCATGGGTTTACACTATGATTGGATGAAGTTGTTTGTGCTTATCTTTGCAAGTTTGACGTTACACACACACACACGATAGGGCTTCGTGTCGTGGGCAGAGTTATGCTACCGAAGATTGATTATTGTGGCTTTGAAAAATTCAAGAATACAGCAAGTGCAATTTTATTGTAAAAATAAATTGCAAATTTCTACAAGCTTTGATAAGTACAAATGTGTATGAGGTTTGGTTTGTTTTTTTTTCTTTAAATTGTATCATGAGACAGCATTACCACCGATAAAAATCGAAATACATTTTCTTTCATAGCTAGGACGTAAAAACCGTAATAAGTCAACGGAACGGAAATAAAAAAAGAAGAAAAAAAAAGGATAATGCGTCTGAGAAGATGAAAATATTTTTTTAAAATAAAAGAAACGTACCGACGAGATTCACCACGTGCAAATAAAGAAAAATGAAAGAAATGAGATTGGGAACAAGAGAGAGCGAAAAAAAAACCGTCGTCTTCACAACAAAAGAGTTTTTCCCATTGGTTTTGTTGAAGTCGTAGGGTCGCGAAGCTGCATGCGCCGGATTCTCGCCCCTTCGAGCTTCCACACACACACACACACACACATAAAACATACATACTAATCTCGGTTTTACTTCCCCAGTTTCATTCTTCATTTCTCACACTCCGTTTGCCGATGTGTCGTCGTGACTGTCGAAGGCCTCTGCTCGCGGCCTAACCCACGATTTTTTCACGAAACGAAACCGTGAGAAATTTCCACGTGCGTGTTACATCGTCGCTGGAGTGTGCGAGGTGCTCGCTGCGAGCCCCGCATGCGTTCCACTCACCAAACGCCTCAATCGAGGACCTCGCTCGATTGTGCGTAAAAGGCCTTCGTCTTTGTATTCGTGAACGGTTAATGTACCTATATACACACGCGTCTGAGGGGGACTTTAATTAGGAAGCACGATAAAAGTGGTTCACATTGGTAAATCTAAAAAACATTTTTTATTTCTATATATTTTTATTATTTTAATTATAAACAAGCGAGCGACATCGCGTAGTCCACAGCTGCTAGAGGGTATAAAAGTCCGATGCGAAGGGGGATCGTCGAGGGTGAAAAAAAAAAAAAAAATCGTTTCGTCGGGCACAGTTCCGTGATCTGGAAATCCGTGCGAGAACCATCAGAATCACGAAATACCCATACGGTGGGGTGCATCGCTCGTACACCGCATCGAGGCACGACGACGACGAGTGCACTTTTTAATATTTCCGAGCGACATCCTGCGAGAGCCAAGAGAGCGAAGGAGTAGTGCTTGCCGCATGGAGATAGTAATCGCTTTCCGCTTCTCTCTCGTTCTTCGTTTCTTTTTACTTATTTTTATTTTTTTTCTCCTTCGTATATTATATAGATATATTTGCCATCTTCATCCTCTTTCATCCACACAGTCGAGCCAGTGAGCCCAGTGCTTCTCGTTGCGTCACGAAATTTCCATGCAGTGCACTGCATCACGATCTGCATCGTGCGTCAAGGGAGACTAGTTCGCTACGAAGACGGAAAAATAGAGGAGAAGTCGAAGCCCCTGTATTGCACCTCGCTTTTACCGCGAATTCGTTGATTCGAGAGAAACGAGTGAGAACGTTCACGGTTTTTCCAGTTTTCAGCAAAGTTGCCAATCGATTTACATATATATATATATATTTTGGCTTCCTCGACGTCTTTGGGTTTGCTCTCATCGATTCTAATGTTTTATGGAACAATTTATTTGTCGATCGAATAAAGAGATAGGGTTGAGGATGCGAACGTTTTGTTAAAGAAAAAAATAATAAAGTTTTCTTTTTTTTTTTTTTTTCACGTGTTCGAATCGAGATGCATAAATGCGCATAATTGCGTTGAGAAATCGACCGGTCTGTCGTAGTGTCGAGTTGTCGATAAACCTACCGCGAGTCGTGACGATTGAAACCGGCTTGTGCGGCTCGTGAATCACGAGACAGGCCGCGTTGAAGCAACGAGATCGAATAATAAATAACGAGCAAAGGGGGAAAAAACGTGGATGAAGAAAAAAAAACGAAAAAAAAAATAAACGAGTTGGCGTGTCATACGTACGATAGTGGGAAAGAGCTTCGCACGCGTGAAGCCAACGTCGAAGAGAACGTACGAAAGAAAGCGCAAGTGTATGCGTGTGTGTGTGTGTGGAAAGCGTGAGTGGAGAAGCGTATTGAAGTGCGCGTGCGGTGAGAGAGACTGCGTCGTTTCCCAACGTTATATGCCGAGACGACGAGAGCTCGAACCACAGAGTGACTCGGACTGTACGCACGCAAACGCATGGGGCACACGCACGTCCAAATTATCCAATGTAATATGTATATTTGCCATTCAGAGCGAAAGAGAGTTGCGGGACGAATGTGAGGAACGTCTCAATCACGATACGCTCACGCACGCTTTAAACAAAGTACCCACGATCGGCCATCACGCACCGCACACACACACACAATCACAAGACACGTTCACGTGAGCGTGTAAATAAAGTTATTAGTCGTTTGATTGACATTCTTCTTCCGTCAAATCGTCCCAAAAGTTTAACGAATTTCGAAAAAAAAAACATTTGTGGGAATGAAAAATTAAAATTTCATCAGAAAGACTGAAAATATTTTTTAAATGTAGCATTGCATGTTTTTCTATACTTTTTTTTCGAAGAGAAATGAAACATTGAAGATGATGAATAAAACATTTGATTTTATTACACGTGCGGTTAACGCGAAAAGCTGTAATAAATGTCATGGCCGGAGGGCTTTCAAACTTGTCATCGTACCTTGACGTTTCGAGTGTTCAAAGTTGAACACGCGAGGTACGACACACAACTTGTCGTTTCACATTATTGTATTACTTCGCATTAACATCCATGTTATTATTTACGAATTTTCATTCGAATATTCGTATAATGATTGTCATTATTTTTTCGTATTGCCCAATATTGTCGAAACTCATCCGAAAACCCATAATTCGCAATCGTAATTGTATGGATACACGGACACGAGCAACCCAAAGGAAATAAAAGGGTAAAGATGAGCGAGGACACTGAATTCGTCATGCTGGCTGTGCTCGGCCATCACCAATTTGTCCCTTCCTGTTGTCGAAACGAGACCCACCCGTTGTGTCAAACGTTGACATCAACTCACCGACCCGAGATTAACTCGACATTCACGGTTTCACCATTAACCGACGAGGATTAACAAAAGAAAATAAAAATGAAAAAACTCATCTTCGGCTGGCGATTGCGGTAGCGTGAAGTGCTTTTTAGGAGAGATTAGTAAACGTCCGAGGACTTGGATTAAAATTTCGAGTCGGTGTCCCCATTCCCCCACGTTGTCCGATCTTCTCTCATATTCTTTTTTTGTTCTTGAACGGACGCAGTGTCTGGCGCAGAGACCGATGGTTTTTGGTCGCCCCCCGGTCTACGTGGCCCCGAAGTCGATAACAGTTTGGAGTGGTCGCGGCTGACCATTACCAAAGTCTGGAGAGTACGATGGAGGGGGGGCTCAGAGGCCAGGGGGGGGGGGACACAAACGAGTCCCCCGTGGAGACCCAAATGAGCATTCCGACTTGTAATTGGAGCACAGAGTGTCTCCCTCAGTCCCGACGAACGTTAGCTTTCGAGAGAAGGGGAGAGAGCCCACGAGAGATGGAAAATGAGTAGGAGGGTCCTTTAAGGTCCCTCAGGCGGCGAGGGCTCGCCGGAGGAGGAGATCAGGAGAAAAAGGAAAAGAAGTACGAAGTCGAAGCACACTCGAACTGTCTGAGTGCTCGAGAGAAAGAGAGAGAGAAGCGACCGAGAGACAGAGGAGCGAATGAGAGACGGAACGATGGAATGATATATCGAAGGAGGATAGTGAGCGAATTGAAGAAGAACGTGAGGACATATAACCCGCCAGACGGACCGGCGGGAAGTGGTCCGAAGCGCCGGTAAACCACGACAAAAGAGTGACATTGTCTTCTGCTGGCCACCTTCTCCGAATCGTCGACACGTCGACGACGGTGAGCTTCTGTCTTCGTCGTTGTCGTACCCATCGACCATTCGCTGCCTTATCGCGTAAGATATATGGCTGTGGAACTCTTGGAAAACGAAGAAAAGCTGATTGTTTGCTTTTACCGAAATTCTGGATTTTAAGTAGCTTTTGGAAATATCGATAAACCACAACGGACGATTTTTAATGTTTCAGTGATAACAGCAAAGTACGGAAAATCATTATCGTCTCATTTGAAAACCTGGTAGATAAATTGTAAGGTCACGACAGGTTGGTTCACGTTTGCGTTAACAAGCTCCGACGAAAGAGCAAGGACAGAGAGACCCTCGACTGGATAGGCACGAGTTCACGTCTCATTGTCCTGGTGTTGAAAAAAAAAAAAAAAATACAAACAGGCTGCGACAACACGAGAGACGTATCCCTCGAGAAAACGTCACGACGAAACGAGAGGATGCTGACGCCGAGGTTCTCCCCCGGGCCGCAGTCTCTCTCTCGCAGCATTGCCGCAAAGCGAATAATGAAACGAGTTATGTGTGTCCTCTACGGTCCAGCACGCGCGTAAGCTTCTTCGTGTTGTTCCACGGTGCGAGAGACCTCACACGCTGCCGCGCGCGTGTTGCCACCATGTATAAAACCCAAGCCAACCGGAGGGAATACACACGTTGTGACGTTGCAGCAGGAAAGCCCCGTTCGAGTCTCGACGAACGACTTCTCAGCGCCTCCCAGACGATCGTAACTCACGCCCCGGACTTTTGCCCCGCATCACCGACGCTTCACCGGGGAAAACGAACTTCGTTCCGAATCGAAGACCACGATGAGCAGACACAAGGTTGCGGATATTTTTCTCAACGCCACGACCGGCAGTTGCCAGAAGAAAAGCACAACGTAACGTGGATCTATATATACATAGAGAAACTAATGGAGAGCTCTTTGATGGCGACTTTTCAAGCTCGAACTTTGAAAACGACTTGACGAACTTACGAGTTGAGAGACAGTTTGAGGAGTTTGAAGAGTCGCCTTGAAGAGACGTATTTGTGAAGGCGATACCTAAGGATCCATTGCAAAAAGACTATATTCATTGTCGAAAATTGGATGGACATCAAAGTGATCGAACTGTTTACAAATTTAACATCACAGAGTGGTGTCCGAGTTTCGATCTAAATGCATGGGAAAATAAATGGGAATCATCTGTGATTGGCCATTCGTGGGGGATTAATCGACGTAACCGAAGTTAAGTACTTCCGATACTGAAACTGCCGAACATTCGGATTCGGATCTGAGTCAGCTGGTTCGGGCCATTTCGAAGTTACAACGGCGCCGAAAACCCGAAGTGGGGAATTCGCCGGGCCATTGAAAAGCAATTGATCGGTCACTATAATCGTGACACAGACATTGCCACGTTGAAACGATCCTCCAGGTTCATTTCGATGTTCGAGCTTGGCTCATACAATACTCAGAGGCTTCTAATTCATCAGTTTTCAACGAACGATGTTTATCATCCCTCAAAATCACCATCTTCCCCGTATTCCCATCGAATTAATATCGAACTCTCGAACGAACAATTCCATAACCTCATTAAACCATTCGATATCCTTATCACCTTTGATAATCCAATTACATTTCGTACGAACGTTAATGCAACATCTAAACCCATATATCACCGTCTTCGTGAATCGTACCACTGATAAATTCATAATCCGATTACCGACGATAAACGATGCACCGACGACCCCCACAAAGGTAAATTCAACAAGGATGAGAAAACGACGTCGTAAATCAAACGATTCTACGTTCTGTCGTCGTTACTGATATTCGTATCTTCATGGAACCCAAACCCGAAGAAGAGCACCGGCGAAGACGCTTTTGATTCACTGCGCCATCTATATCTGGTGTGCGGAACTACTACTACTGTGTGTTGAAAACCGCGGACTTTGAACGAGTGTGCGGGTGTGTGGCTGACTGAAGAAGCGTGTAAATAGGACTTTCTCACACATGTACAAAGAGTGCTGTGAGAGCGAGAGAGATGAGGAATTATGAACGGTGTTTCGGTGGCGCATTAACGCCACTCAAAAGCCGGCCACCTCTTCGTCGCGTTACACAGCAGCTGTCTTCAAAGCCAACCCGCGAGTCAACCCCTTTTTCTTCGACCCCCCCGGCAGTCACATATATACCGATATTAATTATTGCCATCTTCAAGCAGTGTCTATGAATAAGTTTGCGTGTGAAAGGTGAACTCCCGAGTGCGTGTGCATCGAACACACGTGCATCACGTACGCACACTGTGCGGTTTACATGCATGAAGTAGTGCGGACAGTGCGAGGTACCGTCAAAGCGTCGAGCGGCTCATTAGCCACGGCTCCCGAAGAGACCCGACCATCGGTGAGATGTCTCTCGCGTGCACAGATGGGGAAACACACGTGTAGCCGGTATCCGGAGGAGACGACGACGTTCCGTGGTCGTCATCCGCTACCGTAGCTGACGACAGATCCACCCAATTCCAACGGTTGATGATCTCCCTCCACTCCGTCGCAGTACAAACGTTTGCCCATGGCTGTTACAAGCTGTGGCGCACGAGAGCTCGTGTAGGGCTTTGAATTCCGATGTACATGCCTGCTGTAGATTTAGTTTGGATTAAAGCCCCCCCCCCTCTGAAGGGTCGTGGCGGACATTGTCGGTTTGCCTGAATTATATCGATCCATTATATTGATCGGTGTTATCGGCTAAGACTTGGTACTCCTCTCTGATTTTCGGTACTAAGCAGAATTTTTTTTAAAATAAATCGTCAGGCCCGCGATTAATTAACGATTCCGCACGTCGGACACATCAAACGTGGAACGTTGGTGACGTTAATGTGGGAAACGAGGGGTGGCAGCCGGGTAAAACAAGAACGTAGGTGAAAAAAAAAAAAAAAACGTGAATCCGCCAAGTGTCCGGAGATTTTTCGCTGTTCCTTAATTCCCGGCAATTAAAAAATAATCACGGTTGACGGGGGAGGGCGAATGGCAATTAGGATTTCGCGTCACGTAGTCGGCGTAAAGCCGGGTAGTACGTAATTCCACGTGGCCTTGCACGTCCCTTCGTCATCCGGGTTGGTCCGCGTACTCGCGCGAATATGTACACAGTACTTTGGGCCGAGGGTTTCGCATTTGTTTTGACAAAGTTGGTTGTTGATAATTATTAAAAATACATCAACGCCGACTCGGTAAAAATAATGTTAAAGAGGGAATAATTAAATTAATTATATTTTATTTACGTAGATGACTTTTTCGGTATTTTCAGAATGATTTATTAGTTATTTTTTTTTTGGAACCAACTGTTGTTACAGTATTTTCCGTAGGGCGAGAGACATCCTGTGCTTGGACGGTAAATCCCTTATCTTTCGGATTTTCTCTCCGTCTCCCTGTCCCACGATCTCTGCTCACATTAGTCTTCACTTTTTTTCTTTTTTTAAATCTCTCATTCTTCGTCCGGTGATTCTCGCTCACCCATTTTTACCCTCGCTTTTGTCTCTTCGTCTTTTCACAGTCGCGTCAACATCGTCCCCGGAATCCCCGGAGCCCGTCGAGCCCCGGACAACGGAAAAAACTAATTATAAAAATGTAACACGTACTTCGACTAACGCAACAGCAGGCACTAATGAAATAAAGGCGGTACGAGGCTCGGTCCTCACTAATACACGGACTCGGGCACGTGTCTGCATTGCAATATTATTTCGTTGAGGAGAAAAATTGTCGTGTCTGTTCGGTAATCGAAAAAAAAAAAAAAAAAAATTGTTCAAAGTTATTGCATTTGGTCGTGTAAACATTTTGAGAGAGCAACATAGTCCTCTTTTTTTTCACTTTCAAAGTCTTCGGTGGTGTCTCGGAGCAGTCGAACATGTCGTAAAAATTGCGAGACACGAACCTAACCCCGTCAACAAAATGAACCGCGAAGAAATTCACTCGTCGGTTGTTTTAATAAAGAGTTTGAGATGCGGGGGTCTGGAAAAGCAATGATAACGTCGTAAGCCGTGAGGAAGCGAGCGAGCGAGATGCGAAGACGATGGGGAGCAGCGAAACATTTTCATATCCGCGTTTTTTTTTTGCCCCCATCGGGTTGCGGTTGCTGCCTTTCGGCTCTTTGGAACTTTTCAAAAGTATTTCAACTTTACTCTCGCTCGACGTTTCTTTTTTTCTTTTCTTTTTTTCTCGCATGTAAATATATTCAGCCCGACGCGACAACCACCGGTTTCTTCACTTCACTTCCGACGATGCGCTTTTTCATTCTGTTATCTCAGGTGGATGGTACATTGATACATGAACTCCGTACTTTTTGGGAGATGAAAATAATAGAAACGAGAGCTCAACTCTTTTTTTCTATTTTGACCATAACTATTTTTCTAATTTATTTTTACAATATACTTTTGGGTGTCTGCACAAACATAAAATAGCACGACAATTAACATCCCGAAAACTCTTTCGTGTTCAATGTCGTTGAGCTCTATACAACATTATAATTGGCTATATTTCACGGCTGTAAAATCACGGTGTTCAACACCCCGAAGATATTAGGGATGTTGCGGTGAAGTAAGAAAAGAAAGAAAAATAACACGGGGGAAACAAAAAAATGGTCGCAGCGTCTTCGAGACCGTGTAAGTTTGTGCCCAGGAGCCAAGGGGTCAAGGCTATTAATTCGGCGGTGTGTGGGTGCACTTCGCAGTGTGAGATTTATGCACGGCTCTCGGTTGACGGCCGCGCGTATATCACTCCGGCTCGAGGGACGGAGGGGGGGAGGGGTTGGTACACGCCCGGAGAGAGTCGGAGCTTTGGTAAAGCGAGAGCCACAGCTGGATGGGTTATGGGTTCATTTTCCATGTATCGTGTACCTCGAGTTATGGGTTACACACCGTCCCCGTAATTTATGTTCCTTTTGGATAAACGTACACAGCTTCTATATACGGACAACCAATTGAAACACGGACACACAAATGCACATCGATAATGTCCAATTTTATACAAATATTCCATACGAATACAATTTGATCACATTTTTTTTTCGTTGCTTAAAAAAAATCACAAGCCTTTAAAATCCGTCCATATGATTAAATGTTCAATGATGAAGTAAAAATAATTGACAATCAATTTGTGAATCAGTGAAAAAATAAGTAATTTTTTTTAATCGATTAGGATATACTAATTGATTCAGTTGTATCTATATAGACCAGTTTGACACGATGCACGACACCGACCGAGATCCATCGCGAACCATTTGGGAATCCACGAGGTGAAATGCGGTTACACGCACAATTTTCGTCGCCCCATACGCGAAATGCGTACGACCGAATACAATTGCGTATTCGCGAAGGCCGGATAAGCCGTCCTCCCCGTTGCGTACGAATAGAGAGACACTGATAGGCACAAATTTGTAGACGACCGAGAGACGACTCGCCGGGTGTCCTCCGGACATTTGCGTAATCGGTGTCCGCTTCGTGCTCTCTCTCTCTCCGGGCTGCCACGAGAATGGACAATCTATGGGCTCTCGACGCGATCGGGACTGGCCGAATGAGCTTTCGACAATTCCGAGAGCGAGAGAGAGAGAGAGCTCGAATAGTGAACGTGTTGGGGACAGAGCTCCGATTGCCGTTTCGAGCCGAAAACGAAACCCAGCACATATAGGTTACCGGACTCCGTGCATCCAAAACAGCTTTGATATATCCCGCAGAGGAAATCCGAAACCCAGTTGTCTCTCTCTCTCTCTGTCTCACTCTTTCTGTCGAACGTCCGATTATCCGAGAGCTTGGGGAAAGAGTATCGTTGCCTCGTGGGTAAAATCCAACTAGCCCGACACTCGTCTCTCTCTCTCTCTGCCTATCCGCCATCGTGCCACAGTTAATTAATGACGGACCGAGCAATCTATCGGGGAACTCGTCGTTGCACCGTTTCAACGTTTCTCGCACATGTACACTCGACTATTTACATCACACCTGTGTGGCACTCCGAAACGAGTGGCGAGTGCTACACATCCGGAATCTACTCGATCCTACTTGCATCATGCATATCAACGATCCCGACCCGTGTTAAAAATTCATCAATTGCCCAACGAAAATTTCCATCGGGCACTCTTATCGAATCGAACGCATGACTTTCCATAATTTTCAAGGTTTTCTTTATTTCAAATCCCGTCAGAAATATTTCCTCTTGATTGTACGAAT